>OY757012.1:16577775-17277775 GCA_963580285.1 Lucinisca nassula | reverse complement strand
ACACTTTTCCTGGGCAGGCTTATACGTAAAGCCACGGTCACAAATCACTATTCGATCCCCGCCCGACTACTCGGGGACTGCGATGGGGTGAGATTGGGCTGGAGTCCGGTCGGCGTCCCGCCGGATGTTGGGGCGTCGGTGGTGGTCGGGAGGGGCCCGGTTAAATTTTAACTCGTAGTTAAAATTCTCCCCGAAAACTCACCGACTTCTAGGTCGGTGGCACATCGATAAAAGTCGAGCAGAGCTCGTACCGACGTCGATGTCGATGGCATCGGCTGGCATCCGGTAGTCGTAAAGCGGACCCCGACCAATCAGATAATCGGGCAGTAATCGGCCGAGGCCCGACAGATGATCAAGCGGAATCCGCTGGACGAATCCCGGTTTCGACTGGCGCCGCTCGATCGCTGATTGACGCTCGACTATATAAGGGCCCGATCTCCGATGGGTGCCAGTTTCTAGCAGACCAGTAGGGAGCATTGTACATAAACGTTTGATAACTGCCCATGCAAAGGACGGTACACGATCCATTGCTTCATCCACCATCAGCGGTAGCAGTTCTTCTCCCGCACACAAGGTTGCAAAGACCACATTGGCACGGTGCCGAGCCCTAAGCAGCCACTCCTGTAACCTCCGGATCCTTTCCTGGGGTGACGGTAGGTGCAGTGGTGGGATAAGAGGCATCTTGTTCCGCTTTTCTTCGAAAGTTTTCCTCGACGTCAAGAAAAAGGATGTTCACCCACCAACAGAGCTGACCCATTTGTTGTATAGGCAGGAGAGGATGCAGTTTATATACCCCTGAACAACTGGACAATTCCCGGCTGGGGTAAACCCGTCCCTTGTCCGGCGGCCGGGAACTGGGCGGACATCTGCGGAACATCGACCGATGCTCGGGGACTAGTAACAATCGCCGGGTATACGGTCGGTAACCTGCAGTGCACCGGCCTATTTCCGCCCGGCGTATACGCCGATGCTTCCCCGCAAAACTTAGGCTGACACCGCCCGAATCCCGGCGGATGTCTCTCTAGGCCCCACACGGCATACTTTTTGCCAAAACCGAGCCAGACACCCATTTCTCGGCTTGGACTGCTCGGCCGACCACAACGTATAGTATAGCTCGGCCGGGGTACGCCGAATTTGTGACCGAGGCATCAGCAGTTAACCAGTACAGTGCACACTCTTTCGCCACTGACAACTGCCCTTCTTGAATCAGCGGATGCCCAGTGGTAGAGAATGGCCGTGGAAAATATTTCATGATCTATCTCCACGAAAGAATGTTGCCGACCCGGCAGGTACCGAACACGCGCCTTTCTGATCACCAGTCAGACGTTCATCCGACCGAGGTACTGAGGCCGATGATTATCATACGAGATATTTTGGCCAGCAATAATCAAGTGTATATAAATGTAAAGTGCAGATAACTTCATGTCAACAGACATACAACGTCTAAACAACGTCCAAGTCAACAGACATACAACGTCTAAACAACGATGCATTGACGCTGACGCAGCAAAGTCGATGCAACAACGAAATTGACATAGCGTGTAGCATCGGCTCCGGAACTTGTTACTCAAAAGTACCAGATTAATGTGGAAAATGATCATACCGACGGTAACGGGCCTCCGTGGCCTAGTGGTTAAGAGTGCTGACTCTTGAACATTAGGTCTCTCACCGCTGTGGTTCGAGTCTCGCTCGGGTCATATGTGAGACGCCAAGTTCTGCAACGGAAGGTAAGGTGGTTTTTCTCCGGGTACTCTGGTTTTCGCCCATCTCTGATTAACGATCGCTCGATACGGGTGAAATAATCTTGAAAGGGCCGTAAAACCAAAACCAAAAAAAAAAAAAAAAAAAAAAAAATACAAAAATACGGACGGCAGGTAATGACCTAATTTGGCGTTATTACGTAAAGCTAGAACCTAAAACCACTTCCCATCACGTGAACACGTCCGTGAAATTAAGACCCCACTAAACCCCATTTTATATAAAGAAAACTGGGGTTTACGGGGAATAACATTAATTTCCTTAGTTCTGCTCCAAGACATAGGCTGTGGGTACTCGTTAGAACCGCCTCAATGAGGCGGTTCTAACGAGCATCCAAAACCTATGTTTGGAGTATAAATAGGAAAAATATCACAAATCTTCATCAGAAAAAGATGCCTTTTTTAAGGTTTGAGAAATTTACTATATCCCACGGATGTGTTATCCTAATGCCATATTAACTGAACTTATTTTCTCTGAAATTCTTGTGCCGACATTTTGGAAAGCTTTGAAAAGGTTTGAGGGTCACTGACGAGGCCTTATTGGCCGAAACTAGCTATTCTGGCCCAGAAAACATGTACACTCCATATGTTCCAGTTTTGTGGTGCATTCCTTGCTTCCAAAGGATATACACTTTCGAATGAGTCTTTAAACCTAGGTCCCGTCTCCGTATGGCCTTAGCTGTTGGTGGGACGTAAAACCCAAACACTCACTCACTCACTCACTCCAAAGGATAACCATTTCTAGAACATATTTAACGTCACTATAGCTGGTGTCTGGGAATGTGTGGAGGTCGTAAAATGTCTCCCTGCCCAACATCATAGTGTAGTTTATATTTTCTTGCCCTTCCAGTGGTGAATTTTGAAATTTTTTAGGGTCACTGATGAGGCCTAATTGGGCAAAACTAGCTAGTCTGGTCCAGAAAACATGTGCACTCCATATTTATCCCCACGTTTTTCGAAGAAAAGTGGGGATATTGTTATCGCCTCCGTCTGTCCGTTCGTCCGTCCGTCCGTCCGTCTGTCCGGCTATCTCCTCCTACACCGTTCATTGGAATTCAACCAAATTTGGTGTGTGAGTTACATACATGAATGGCTTCTGCAAGAGCACATTAATTTTTGGACCAGCCCCCAAGGGTCCCGTGAAGCGGTCAAAACGTGGGGATTTGCGATGGCGCGCCATCGACTGCGCGATCTAGTTTACAGTTTTGTGGTGTATTCCTTGTTTCCAAAGGACAACCCTTTCTAGAACATATTTTAGAAGTAAGTAGATGAGAGAAAGTACAAAAAGGGGACAGGGAATTATTGAAAGGTTGTGTGAGTGCTTTTCAGTTTAGACAACATGTACGATAGAAGTTGGTCTTCTGTCTTTCTCGACTGGTAGGCGAGTATCTCTAGCAATGTTAATAATAAGACGATTCATTACGATAACAGGTCCGTGCAATGAACGCCCCTTTAAACCCAACTTTATAGAGAGAGAACTGGGGGTTACAATATTTTGTAACTGGGTATACAATTTGCTGCGTCAGCGTCATTGCGTCGCAGTGATGTTGCATTGACGTTGACACGACGTTGTTTAGACGTTGTATGTCTGTTGACATGGAGTTATCTGCACTTTATGTTTACATACACTCGATTATTGCTGGCAAAAATATCTCGTATGATAATCGTCGGCCTCAGTACCTCAGTCGGATGCGCGTCTGACTGGGTATACAATATTTTTCTCATTCCTGCTCCATGACATACGCCGTGGGTACTCGATAGAACCACTTCACTGCGGCAGTTCCAACGAGCACCAACAGCCATGTTTGAAGCATAAATGAGAAAACTATCACAATTTTTCACCAGAAAAGTAAATATTGTTAAGATATGAAAGAATGCACAAAGTCATACGGGTGTAACATCGTATTGGCTAATAGACGATGATAATCAATTTGAAAAAAAAAAAAATAATAATAATAATAAAATTCTTTCATGGGAGAGCAGAAAACAAACTGTAGTAACAATGTACATGTATTTTCTACAAGATGTGCCTTTTATAGCTAATGGTACAAGTCTACTGCACTATATGTGTGGCAGATAGTCGACGGAAAACAGAACCCTGGCACCAAACATAAACATTAAGTCGGAATAGGCCTCATGAATCATCAGTGTTTGGGTAAAAGTAGTTATATGTAGAACATAGAAGTGTAGGCAATGATCAGGAATCGACACAATTTACCCACAGCTCCCACCAGAGTTACCAAAGGGGAAAGAAACAAACATGAAACAACAGACCCTAAAACATCAATAGCGGAAAGCCAAAAGGACAGTTACTTTTCCACAAAATGGCCAATTCGATATCCAAAAATAAGTGATACAAACACTCAAAGACAAACCAAAACAAAAATTAACAGCGACAGAAGAACCGCCTTGGAGCGGTCAGTGAAACGAATTCCACTGGGCTGGGCGAGAGAGGGGCTTTAATCTTAAAGAATTTATCTAACCTGTTGTTTATGAGTGAAATGTATCTCTCGCTAAGCACTTTATTCATAGAAACAAATTTGTTTTCGTATATACAATATTTTGCTAAAACAGAGAGAGAGAGAGAGAGAGAGAGAGAGAGAGAGAGAGAGAGAGAGAGAGAGAGAGAGAGAGAGATGTAATTGACCACTTCTGCTTTACCACCGTGTGAAAATAGTATTTTACGATCCTCTAGCGATATTTCTGGATTTACATTTGTGGTCAACCATGATTAAAGTTCAGTCTAAAACGTTCTTACTTTTGGGCAGCTAAGAAATAAATAATGGATTTTTTCTGGTTGTTCATTACAGTAACTACAACCCTGATTTTATTAATTTTAAATAGAAATGAATGTGTTACTAAATTTTTATTATTGATTTTGTATTGAAAGTCGCGTAGTTTTGTCTCGTGAAATGTCTTTAATGCTCTTTTTCCACTTTAGCTCCTATCTCCGTTTGCCATTTTGTTTGTGTAATGTATTCGTTTACTCTAACCAAAATATCATAAATAGTCTACTCCCTTTCTTTGAACTAATCAAGTCTTGAAAGTATATGTTACAAACTACATTTTGTTTAAATTTAACAGCAAATACACGATTCATGTGAATTTGATCTTTTCATACTTGAGAAATACTATTTACTACATGGTGGTAGTCTAAAAATGTGGCCCTTATATCATATTTCGCCTTTAACTGTTCAAAACTATAAAATACCACTTCCTCACTAGTAAGATCGTAAATTGCTCTTATGCCCATATCGCACCTATTTCTTAAAAACAATTTCCCATTACCAATGTGGTCTTTATGTCATAATGGGCATGTAAGAATTTGCTTTAGGTTTTCTACGGGGACAGGTTTACAAAATTCCGACAAGCAGAAAATCCTTCAAAAAATGGATTTTTGTAGGTTGAAACTAAATTTCGCCGCATAAGATTTGGTTTGGACATACCTTATGATCACAAAATACTCAACAGCCTGGGAGCGCAGATCTTGTGACACTCATGTGATTCTGCTTGTTTATGACCTTACCAGATCATGATTAAATGGTCAACAAATAGATCTTATCTTGGGTTTAGCATGACCTTTGGCTAGGTGAATCACATGAAGCTTCTTCGCAAGCTACTGGTACATGGATTAACTATCCAGTGAATTAAGTCTTTTCTGATTGAGAGAAGTCAGACAGTTGCACTTGAATGTGAGTACTCAGATGAGGTTCCAGTTACTTCAGGTGTACCACAAGGATCAGTTCTAGGCACAATATTATTGTTATTATACCTTAACGACCTACCCGACAATGTGTGGTCCCGGGTTCGCCTATTTGCTGGTGACACTGGGGTGTACCTGACCATAATTCTCCCTGATTATTCGCTCACCCTCCAGAGGGACTTAGACCGCCCCATCATAGAATCTCACTGGGCCATGTAATCAAAACATAGAAAGGCGGCATAATGCTGCGTTTTACCAGATCTGCACTTCTTGTTTAAAATGCTGGTATTTAAGTGTTAAACTGACAGTTTTAGATTACAACTAGGGTGAAAATTATTTTAGCTGCCCTTTCTATTACAGCGAAAGTAACCTTTTGTGAACGGAAAAGAAATTTATGAAAGTACTTTTATCTCAGGACATCTTAAGTTTCCTCAATACATTTGCACAAGAAAAATATAGATGAAAGATTTGCAAGTTGATTTTCCCCAAAATATAATCCTGATTTCCGTTTAAAAATCCATGTCCCACATGAAAAAGGTTTGGAGGTATAAACGGTTATTACAGCAAGTACTTTCTTGCATTAGCAACATCCCTGTGCCTTTGAAAATAAATGAAATTCTGTATTTTTCACTTTTACCAGGAAAAAAGGAAACCGCTTTATAGACTTTTTAAAAGTTACTAAAACAGCTGCAGATCAATAGTTCACATCAAATACTAACGACTCGGTCAAAGCTTTCTATCAAAAAGGCTACCTGAATTGAAAACCAGATTTTTTTGACATGTTTATTCTCGATGGGCGCCATCATCTCCTTTTCTTGCGGTAAATCTGAAATGCTGAGATTTCATCAATTATGCCTTCCACATTTTATTTTCTCCATCATCAATGAAAATACCTTGAAAAGTCAGCTATGTATCCTTCTTCCTGCGTATACCATAATGAAATCGCCTATCTTGGAAGCCTGTCATCACTGATAAATTAGTGTAGCTGTCAAATTGAAGAGATTTCCATCTTGCCAAATGCAAAAACGTATTCATACGTCTTGGAACTAATTTCCCCCCAAAAAAAAAACAATAGTACACCATTGCTTTAAATTTAAAACATAATATTCATATTTGAAACTGTCTTGCGCCTACTTTCACATACTTTCTAACATAATTTGTTCGTTAATTCATGAATAGTATGCCTTCATTTCTGAACTAGTTTCTACGTGTCCTGTTTGTGTTGTTCACCCCTGTTCCCAAGTAAACAAGTTGAAAAGGGTAGATTTCTTTTTTAACTTCTTTCAGCAAAACATATTAAAAGCATTGGGCTTCTATGAAATTTTACCAACCCGCACATTGGTAAGTAGGTGACACAACAGATCATTAATTGGATTAGATAAATATGTCCAAACATCAATTATTTGTTTATGGTGACTCATGTGAACAGAAAACAGCGTGTTTTTGTTAATGGTGAATCTTCAGTATGGGCGCCAGTTTTGTCTGGAGTCCCCCAAGGGACTGTTCTTGGTCCTCTATTGTTCTCCCTGTACATCAATGATATTTCCTCTGACATTGACTCAGAAATAAGACTTTTCGCGGATGACTGTCTTTGTTACCGGGAAATTAGAGATACAGATGACTCACTGAAACTTCAGGCTGACATAGATGGATTAGGATGTTGGGCCCGAAAATGGGGCATGAGATTTCAGCCAGTTAAATGCAATATTATGCAGATAACAAGGAAGAGATCTAATAAAGTTGAGGCTTCTTACACTTTAGAGGGAACGGTCCTCGAAAATGTGAATTCCATTAAATACCTTGGTGTGACAATCACTCACGATTTGAGATATGCAATATGTGTACAAAGGCGAATAGAACTCTTGGATTCCTGAGGCGAAATCTTCATCAGTGTCCCCAGGATGTGAAAGAGACAGCATACAGGGGACTTATTCGCCCAATCTTGGAATATGGTAGTTGCATCTGGGACCCAAGCGGAGTGGTCCTAAATGAAGAAATTGAAAAAGTTCAGAATAGAGCGGCTAGATTTGTAACTGGAAATTACTGCTTTGAAACTGGGAGCATGACTGGAATTCTAGGAAAATTAAGATGGGAGTCTCTCAAGAAAAGGAGAAGAGACAGTAGGCTCATACTCTTATACAAAGGTCTAAAGGGTGCTGCCAGCATTCCAACAGATGACCTTGTTCCCCCGGCTAGGCACTGTAGACAGCACCATTCAATGACGTTTCAGACCCTTACTGCAAGAACGGATATTTATAAAGAATCGTTCTTCCCCCGAACCATTAGAGATTGGAATGCCCTTCCGGATTCTATTATTTCGACGGCGGAAGGTGCTGATGATTGTGTAGCTAAGTTTACATCTTTGGTTAGAGCTAGGGACTAACTTCCCATATCACAGGTCCTGGTGTATGAATGTCATTTGACGTGTCACCAGTAACAATTCTGATTCTGATTCTTATGTAACAAATCAATGGGTAAAAATCACTGCTATAACATAGCAGTTATTGGAAGTGATCAGAAGCCTTTTGCACAAAAATCCTGGTGCTGAACAGGCTGCTTTCATTCTTTCAGTTCAAATATGGGGATAAACTGTTTTTATTTTATTTTATTATTTTTTTTTTTTTTTGGTTTTGGATTTTATTCCAGTATCAAATCATCCACCCAGTAAACACAATCAATAATACAGTGAAACTTTGGTGCAGTGATTCATTAATTGTTATAAATTGCATGAATGAAATATATTATGAAATACTAAAAGCACCAAAGAAGGTCAATCATTTTACAAGCTAAATGCAAGAGATTGCAACACCTCAACCCAATCAGTGATCTTACTGCCAACTTGGTAGAACTGGTCATTTTTGGCTACCATACACTGAATTTAAAAATAGTACCAGGTGAAATAATTACATTTTTGGGGGGTGGGGGAGGAATCATTAATTTTCAGTACTATTTAGGTATTTTCTTGAAATTCCACTCTTGCAGTGCCTAAAGGCAACCTTTAGCCACAATTCTATGATAGTATTTTACACATTTTTGTTCTGTGGATTAAGATATCATTTTTGCAAAACCATGGAAAAATGCAATAAATTACTAACATGGTGACTTTCCAATAAAAATATTTTGCTTTCATATTCTTACATTTACATGGACTACCATCTGATGAAAAATCTGTTTGGGTAACTATTTGCAAATATGATTTTTTCAGTACCTCAAATGTAGTGAAATAACTGTATTGAGGAACCTTAAATCACCTTCTTTAAAGTAGCTTTTTGTTGTCTGTGGCGTTACTAAACCGTACAAATGTGAAATGGTTAGAATATACAAGATAAAAATTGCAACATGTGTGCACGTGGCCGATTTCGAAAACAAAAACAAAAACAGAAGACCATCATGAAAACATGCCTATGCAATTTTGACCCTCTTAAACTCCACTTTAATCCAGTAGAATGGGGTTTGTATGGGTGTACATTATTTTTCGCATATCTGCCCAAAACATAGATTTTTGGTACTCGTCAGAAACCGCCTGGTCGAGACGGTTCCAACGAGTACCCAAAATCTATGTTATGAGCTGAATTATGAAAAATAGCAGAATCTTTTATCTGAACATTTTCATTTTTTGGGTGGAAATATGTTCAATTTATTTGAAAAGGCATGTTTTCGTAATGCAAAAAAAAATAAAAATAAATAAATAAAAAAAAAATAAAAATAATAATAATAATAATGGCCTCACTCATAATCTTAAATAACTGGAGTATAGTATGCATATTACAGGACCTTCGTTTGAATAAACTCTCGTCAAAGGAATAAACACTTCTCAAAGCATAAACTAACGTCTATTCTAGTTGTAAGTTTCACAAGAACGAAGTAGAAACTATTTCAGCTCACTGAAAAACAAACTTTATTTCGTAAACAAAAACAACAAAAAGAAAAAAAAAAGAAAAAGAAAAACTTCCCATCACGAAAGGAAAGTTCCTGCCGTTGAATAGACCAATAGGGGACAGACTTTTTTCCAAAGTATTTTCAGTAATGAAACAAAGCGAAAGCAACGACAAAGAATTCTCAAAAGGAAATATGGCCCTGGTGTAGATTTCACATCTCCATCTGTTTCATGCAAAAATAGATTGATTTACGATCAGCACTAGCATTATAATCGATCCCTATGTGATGAAACCAAACATGATAATAACCACGGCCTTTCCTTCCAAACGATGTCAAAATGGTGTCAGTAGTTTCCAAATTTGCAATTTTGTGACGCAAGTAACCGTACAGTTAATTCAGCATTTTTTTTCCAAGTTGCCGTACTTAAAAAAATCCAAGTTGCCGTACTTGAAAAATCCAATATATATATTTCATCAGCCTAAATACTTCTGTAAGCCTTCATGAATGACGGTTAAACAAATAAAGCTCTTATATCTATCTCAAGACAGGGACATGGATCATTCACACAGAGCTCTTCGTCAATAACAAAACGATCCGGGATTACGAAATTTCCTTAATAAAGCAGACCCTGATTCGAGAAATTCAAGGAATACTAGGTTTTACCAACCTCCCTTTTTTCATTTCCAATATGCATATGATCAGTAAGATAGACGATGTGAGCGGAAGATTGCGATTGAACTGGACTAGTTTGTTTGTAGGGGTCCCAGGGGGTGGCAGCATATTCTAGTTTAGGTCTAACTAGTGACTTGTATGCTGTTGCCTTGATGTCCATTGGGCATGCAGAGAGATTCCTGCGTAGGATAGGAAAGCAGCTGTCTGGCTGTCTGTCGTAGATAGCATGTCATAGTCTAGCTACTAGACCTTGATGTTATATTTACCAATTACCAACCTTCATGTGTGTTTTTATCAAATATGAAACCTTGTTATACTTTAATCTTGTCTCAGACACTAAGGTCTAGTACAATGCGAATTTTACCTCGCAAGATCCTTGGTAAATGATTGATTACAGCTACAGTCATGAAATGTTTATTGCCTTTCTGTACCCCTTACCGAACACCAACTGATAAGGCAAACTGGCATTTTAGTCAGAGTATATCTTCCCAAGATCAAATAAGGGGTAGAAGAATATTACTTATTAACTTTAAAATATGATATCCGACTAGAAGCTAGTCTAAGCATGTCAGTGTGACTATTTCACACCAGTGTACTGTCTATAGCCAGGTTTTTTGCTTTACTTCT
This sequence comes from Lucinisca nassula, assembly GCA_963580285.1. NCBI lineage: Eukaryota > Metazoa > Mollusca > Bivalvia > Lucinida > Lucinidae > Lucinisca > Lucinisca nassula. The sequence goes on along the minus strand of OY757012.1, from coordinate 17,267,137 downwards.
GGCAATGGATGTTGTATGATGACTCCATTATCTTGCTTTTGTTGCCGATTCTGATGTACTCAGACTAAGTCTTGTCTGGGTGAAAACGCATCTATCAGTCTCTCTCCCATGCTTGTAAATAATTAAAGTCCTCTTGAGCGACAGCAACTCGGTACAACAGGCAGTGATCAGCGAACAGGGGAGACGCGTGGTGGCAAGTCGTTGATGTATATGAGGAAGAGGAGAGTGCCGAGCACTGTACTCTGTGGAACACCAGAAGTAACGGGCGCAGACGAAGAAATCCTCAATTACGACTTTCTGGTATCCATCAGCAATGAAATTGTGCGGAACCTCGTGAAAGGCCTTACTGAAATCTAGTAGGATGACATTTATGCGCTGTCAGTTGTTCATTCCGCCGGCTTGCTATCAGCTGGTACTCACATGACCCCCCCCCCCCCAGCAGGGAGAACGACCCAATGTACAACGAAAGAGCCGATTACTGTGCAGAGTCTCATCCTGCAAACCTGGAGTTTATGTAATAAACTGAGCGTGACAGCTCAGTGGTTAAGCCCAGAGTGGTTAGTGCACTTGACTCAGATGCCAGAGGCCCTCGGTTCGACCCGGCGATGATTATTTCGGTGTCTGAACACCATTTACAGCGATGAATGTCAAAATGCGCACCGCCCTTTGGATCGGAACGTTTAACTGTAGGCACCGACCCCCGCCCATAGGGGCTTGAAGAAATATATGGGCTGCATGATGCTTCCACGCAGAGCTGAATCCGGCCCGCACACTAGTACTGGTAAACCGCTTAGAGGATCTAAGCCTGTCCAGGAACCGCGGTGCGAGGCGGACCGCCTATGCTAATAAACCCTATGGGTTTCATTGGGCGACAGGGCTTGAGATGTCATCTCATCTCAATGTCGGGTAAAAGTCCCACAAAATTGGAAGCAACGTCTCCAAAATGACCTTTAAAGTGCTGACGGGGACGTTAAACCTCAAATCAAACAAACAAACTGGAGGCGCCCTGTTCAGGGAGAGTCATCCCCTATGCAGGTTAACTGTGTGTTTGTTTTGAGGTTTACGGCCAAGTCAACACTGTTAAGGCCGTTTTTGAGCCTGTCAGTTTACTTTTCCTGGGCAGGCTTATACGTAAGAGGTAACCAGGAGAGTGCACATTCTTTCGCCAGAAACTGACAACTGCCCTTCTTGAGCCAGCGGAATGGAGAGAATGACCGTAGGAAAGATTTCTTGATCAATCCCCGCGAAAGAATATTGCCGACCCCGGCAGGTATCGAACCTGCTTCCCCATGATCAGCAGTCAGACGCGCATCCGACTGAGCTACCGAGGCCAGCGCAAGATTGATGTGTGCTGTAAATCTGCAAGCAATGGTAAAATGTGGCCGATCCCAGTATCAGTGAGTAGGTCCTGGTGCACGTTTGTTTGTTTGGTTTGAGGTTTAACGTCCCCTTCAACACTGTAAAGGTCATTTTGGAGACGTTGATAACAATTTTGTGGGACTTTTACCAGACATTGAGATGAAATGACTTCTCAAGCCCTGTCGCCCAGTGAAACAAATGGACGGACTCGCATCGCTTTGCTTGCCCAGGCTTAGATCTTCTAAGCTGTTTACCAGTACTCGTTTGCGGGTCAGTTACAGCTCTGCGTGGAAGCATTATGCAGCCCATATATTTCTTCAAGCCCCGATGGGCGGTGCGAATATGGATAGTGTTTCTCTTTTGTTTCGGTATTAAAAAGTTCTTGCTCGGCTCCCATGGCGGGGCTTGAAGAAATAGGTGGGCTGCATGATGGTGCCAGGCAGAGCTTAAACCGACCGCTTAGGAGTATTGGTAAACCGCCTAAAGGATTCAAGCCTGCCCAGGCAAAGCGGTGCGAGTCGGGCCGCCCATTCATATAAACCCTATTGGTTTCATTGGGCGACAGGGTTTTTTTTTTTTTTGGTTTTACGGCCCTTTCAAGATTATTTCACTCATATCGAGCCGATCGTTAATCAGAGGTGGGCGAAAACGGGAGTACCCGGAGAAAAACCATCTGACCTTCCGTTGCAGAACTTGGCGTCTCACATATGACCCGAGCGAGGCTCGAACCACAGCGGTGAGAGACCTAATGATCAAGAGTCAGCGCTCTTAACCACTAGGTCACGGAGGCCCGTAAGCGACAGGGAATGAGATCTCATTTCATCTCAATGTCGGGTATATAAAAGTCCCACAAAATTGTAAGCTAGGTCTCCAAAATTACTTATACAGTGTTGATGGGGACGTTAAACAGTGTTAATTGGGACGTTATCCCTCAAATCAAACAAATCAAAAGGTTATTGCTAGTATCGTCTAATTCTAACAAATACCCACATCATACATGTACTCTCACATGTATGCGGTTTTTGTGTATCTTTGAAACGACCCCATGTCAATTCTCATCGATTCAGAAATTCATCCTCAGATATTGACGGTAAAATTATCTTCTTGCCTGTAAATTGATGCGTTAGCATTTGATAACAGATTAACATGCATGATAGTATTGTGTCAGTGCAGTTGAAAGTCAAATACTTGTAATTTGGACTAAAAATTCTACTTTCCTCAGATGAACCGGAGGTCGCCATCTTATTGTTCCCGGCAGTGATGTTGCCCGGCTTTTTGTCACGTGACAGGAATATTTTTAGATTGAAATTCCCAAAAACAACAAATAAACAAAAATGAAAACGACGATTTTCACAAAGTTCTGAAGTGGTATTTGGTTTCAGAAGATTACAAATGACAAAGCTACATGAATAGAAGAAATAAAACCGAAAAACACGCTTTTCATTTTTGAAGCCCGATAGCTCAATAATGCACCTTTAAACCCCTTTTATATAGTAAAACTTGGGTTTAGAGGGGTAAACCTTATTTTTCTTATTTCTGCTCTAACATATAGATTGTGAGTACTCGTTAGAACCGCCTCGATGAGGCGGTTCTAACGAGCACCCACAATCTATATTTTGAGCAGAAATAAGAAAATATCACAATTTTTCATCTTAATATTTTCGTTTTTTTTTCAGCGGTTAAGTTTACCATGAATTTGTATAGTCCAGTTCTCGTTATGATATAGATCACATTTTACAGAGAAAAGTGTGGCTTTGGTTCACTGGGTTATATTTCTTCAAAAACATAAGGTGTGGGTATTCGTTAGAACCGCCTCCTCTAACGAGCGCCCCTAATCTATGTTTGGGCTAGATAAAAGAAAACATTATCAGTTTTTCATGTGAAAGATGCTAGTTCTGGAGATATTAAAGAGACGATGGGGCGGTTCTAAAGATTACCCACCCTGCCCCCGCCCATGGGGGCTTGAAGAAATAGATGTGCTGCATGATGCTTCCACGCAGAGCTGAAACCGACCGCACGCGAATACTGGTAATCCGCATAGAGGATTAAAGCCTGCCCAGGCAAAGCGGTATGAGTCGACCCGGTCTGTCCATGCTTATAAACCATATTAGGTTCACTTCGCGACAGGGCTTGAGATGTCATTTCGTCTCATTATCGGGTCAAAGTCCAACAAAACTGGAAGCAACGTCTCCAAAATGACATAAACAGTGTTGCCGGGGAAGTTAAACCTAAAATTAAACAAACCGACAAAATTCAGTTGTTTATTTTTTCTTTCAAAAACATAGAGTGTGGATATTCGTTAGGATCACCTCCTCTAACCAGCACCCATAATCTATGTTTTGCTAGATATAAGAAAACAGAATCATTTTTTCATCTGAAAGATGTTAGTTCTGGAGATATGAAAGACACTGCGGGGCGGTTCTAATGAGCACCCACAACCTGTGTTTGTTTTTAGAGACAAGCAGAGACATAAATAAATAATTTTCAAGGGCATGTTAACCTAGTCAAGAAGAAGATCGTGCAATACGTCATGTTAACAATAATATAAACCTGATTCGACAAACTATAAGCGAAGCAAGTGTTAAACAATAATTGTCTTCCAATGCTATTGGGATCTACACGCCTATATAATTTTGCCTCCCTTGATGTCCATTTCATATAGTAAAACTGGTGTTTACAGGGAGTAAACCTTATTTTTCTTATTTCTGTCCTAAAATACAGAGTACGAGTACTCATTAGAACCGCCTCGATTAGGCGGCTCTAACGAGTACCCGCAATCTATATTTGGAGCAGAAATAAGACAAATATCACAATATTTCATCTTATTTTTTTTTTATTTCGGCGGTAAAGTTTACAATACTTTGTATAGGCGTGTTTTCGTAATGATGTAACCTACGAGGCTTATCACGCTATACATTGTTATTTTTTTATACTTCATTATAAGCCTGTCTTAGACGGTGGGTGTTCGTTAGAACCGTTACATGGCTGGAAACATATGTTTTACAATCTGTTTTCATTACAGAGATACGTAAAATATTCCAAATTTTCATGTGGAATTAAATCTTGTCTAAGAGTCATGAAAGAAAGAAACGGGTGTTATCGTGGGTTTTAATAAGCAGAAGACAGAATGGGCTTAATAAAGAACCCCAATGTATTGGAAGTTGCAAGGCATGTACATGTAGCTGATACATGTACCTAAGAAATTGTTACATGCAATATAGCCATTTCTTAAGCTGCCTCTAAAAATGTCGTCTGTTTGTGTCGTCTTCTGAATCCTCCTGCAAAGGTTTAAAATATATTTTTGCCCTTTGGAAAACAGAGTGGACTGGATCAGAGGAGCAGTTTTCAACAATGTATTTTAAAGTATCCGGCAGACGACAAAGCAAACGACAATTGTTGTGATTGACATTATTAAGGGTTAACACATCCCAGTGACATATCCAATCCTTTCCATAACGTAACAATGCCTATACAGATAAGGCCGCAAAATGATTATCATTTCTGATTTGCTTTTAATCGATTACTTGATGGGTACAATTTACTACCCAAAGTTATGCCTAAAATAGCTGGATGAGTGGCAAACAGGGCAGACCCTGATGAGACGCAACATTCTGCGGCGTCTCATCTGAGTCAACACTGTTTGCTCAGGCCTGTCTGTTCAAATATACATGTGGTAAAGGGCAACATATGGTAAAAGTTATGCGCAGACAGAAAGCCAGACAGGTAAAATTATGACAAAAACCTTAACGACTACTAATCGATTATCGATCGCAATGACAGGTTGATAATCGATTATCTTTTCAGCTCCGATTAGCCAGCCCTATATACAGATACATTGTAAACTTTACTGCCGAAATTAAAACGAAACTTTGATGATAAAAACTTTTGATATTTTACTTTTTTTTTGCTCAAAATATAGATTGTTCGTTCTCGAGGCGGTTCTAACGAGTACTCCAACTTATATTTTAGAGGAGAAATAAGAAAAATAAGGGGGTAATATAATATAGGAGTGTTTTAGAGATGATGGTTAAATGTGACGTCTTTTTTTGCCCGTGAGATTCACAACATTCGTTTTGGTTCCTAAAACTGAAATTTTCTGATGAAAATGTGAATATTTCTTTTTCTGCTTCACACACGGATTGTGGCAGTTCTAACCAGGCAACGTTGGTTCAGATACCATCGACGTCCATGCTGATCGAATTTTGACCCCTGTAGATGCGTAGCTGAAGAGCACGTAGTACTTTAATATCTTGGCAGTATGTAGAGTGACAAGAGCGCTCTAGCTTGAGGCGTAGAACAGGTGCACATAGAATTACATTAACTTGACAGTATATAGAGTGATAAGAGTGTTCTCACTTGAGGCGGGGTACAAGTGCTCGTAGTACTACAACATCTTGACAGTATGAAGAGTGACAAGAGCGTTCTCGCATGAGGCGGGGTACAAGTGCTCGTACATGTACTACTACAATATCTTGACAGTATGTAGAGTTTTGATTTTGTTTGATTTGAGGTTTAACGTCCCCGTCAACACTGTAAAGGTCATTTTGGAGACGTTGCTTCCAATTTTGTGGGACTTTTACCCGACATTGAGATGAAATGACATCTCAAGCCCTATCACCCAATGAAACCAATAGGGTTCATTAGCATGGACGGTCCGACTCACACCGCGGTTCCCGGACAGGCTTAGATCCTCTAAGCAGTTTACCAAATTACCAGTACTAGTGTGCGGGTCTGATTCAGCTCTGCGTGGAAGCATCATGCAGCCTATATATTTCTTCACGCCCCTATGGCAAGTAGTACTACAATATCTTGACAGTATAAAGAGTGATAAGAGCGTTCTCGACTGAGGCGTAGTACAAATGCAAGTACATGTAGTACTACAATATCATGAAAGTATGTAGAGTGATAAGAGGTTCTCACTTAGTACTGCAATATCTTAACAGTATGAATATGAAGCGAGTGTTCTCACTTGAGGCGTAGTACAAGTGCACGTAGTAATACAATAGCTTAACTCTATGTAGAGTGACAAGAGCGTTCTCGCTTGAGGCTTGATGCGGGGTACAAGTGCACGTACATGTAGTACAACAATTTATCATATGACGTCGCGTCTGAGAGTGTAATAACGCCATGTATTATTTTCGATAATCCACTAGTGGATTAAATATGCAAATTAGCTAGATACGTCCCTTAACGTTACATGTACAATGTCCTTAACGACGTCGCGTTTACTAACGGCGGAATATTGACATTTTTGTAAACAATCGTGAATAAAATGCGTTTTAAATATCATATGATAAATAGAATCTTGCATTCGTGCTAATGTATTATTGAATTTATTAAACTCGTTGAGGAAAAGGGATAAAATGCTCGGCACAGCCTCGCATTTTATCCCTTTTCCTCAACTCTTTTAATAAATTCAATAATACATGGGCACTCATGTAAGATCCTCTATGTCAACAATTTATTAATCTCGTCGAGGAAAAGGGATAAAATGCTCGGCAAAGCCTCGCATTTTATCCCTTTTCCTCAACCCGTTTAATAAATTCAATAATATGTAAGATCCTCTATATCATGGCAGTATGCAGAGTGGCAAGAGCGTACAAGTGGACTTAGTATTACAATATCTCGACAGTATGGATATGACACGAGCGTTCTCACTCGAGGCGTAGTACATGTATACGTAGTGTTACCTCCCTTCCATTATCTACCTTGGTTTTTTTTTTTTTTTTTTTGGTTTGGGTTTTACGGCCCTTTCAAGATTATTTCACTCATATCGAGCCGATCGTTAATCATAGGTGGGCGAAAACCGGAGTACCCGGAGAAAAACCACCTGACCTTCCGTTGCAGAACTTGGCGTCTCACACGTGACCCGAGCGAGGCTCGAACCCACGGCGGTGAGAGACCTAATGACTAAGAGTCAGCGCTCTTATCCACTAGGCCACGGAGGCCCGTAATCTACCTTGGTAGATCATATGCATAGCTTCTAGGTTTATAACCACTCTCTGACAACTGCGTCAGGGAGTCGACTCTTTGGCTCAGATTTAGAGCACTGGACACTCACCCGAGCGGCCCGGGTCCAAATCCCACCATAGGCGTGGATTTTTTTCAGGCTATGCTTCTTCCCTTTGTTGCGGCTTTCATGTCGTAAGATGGGGGGCTCGTCCGGGATCGGACTTTACATGCCAGAATTGGCTTCTTGCCGAAGTTGGCTCCACGTCATCATAAATGATGACTTCTTCGAAGAGGGGGTGTGTTATGGATCGCATTGCCTCCCTTCAGTTATCTACATGCATAGCTAATAGTTTTATCACCACTCTCTGACAACTGCGTCAGGGAGTCGACTCTTTGGCTAAGCGGTTAGAGCACTGGACTATCACCCGAGCGGCCCGGGTTCAAATCCCACCATAGGCGGGAATTTTTTCAGGCTATGCTTCTTTCCTTTGTTGCGGCTTTCATGTCGTAAGATGGGTGCTGCGCCGGGATCGGACTTTATATGCCAGAATTGGCTTCGTGCCGAAGTTGACTCCACGTCATCATTAATGATGACTTCCTTGAAGAGGGGGTGTATTACCTCCCTTCCATTATCTACCTTGGTAGATCATATGCATAGCTTCTAGGTTTATAACCACTCTCTGACAACTGCGTCGAGAGTCGACTCTTTGAACTATCACCCGAGCGGCCCGGGTTCGAATCCCACCATAGGCGGGGATTTTTTCAGGCTATGCTTCTTTACTTTGTTACGGCTTTCATGTCGTAAGAGTAGTGATACAATATCTTCACAGTATGGATATTACAAGTGCATTCTCGCTTGGGGCGTAGGACAAGTACACGCAGTAGAACAATATCTTGGCAGTATGTAGAGTGATAAGAGCGTTTTCGCATGAGGCGTAGTACAAGTGCACGTAGTACTACAACATCTTGATGGTATTTATATTTAGAGTGATAAGAGCGTTCTCGCACGAGGCGTTGTACAAGTGCACGTAGTACTACAATGTCTTGACAGTATATAGAGTGATAAGAGCGTTCTCGCTTGAGGCGTAGTACAAGTGCAAGGAGTACTACAATGACACGAGCGTTCTCGCATTAGGCGTAGTACAAGTGCACGTAGTACTTCAATATCTTGGCAGTCTATAGAGTGAAATTCTTGTATGGTTGGGAGGCTTAATTTGGCAAATAAAAAAAAATGATGTTTGGGTTTGGTGGGGGGGGGGGGGGGTGGGTGGGGGGGGGGCTTAATTTGCCAAAATAAGGATTTTTTGGGGTCAAATGAGGTGGGAGCCTTAATGGGCTGAATGGACCTTTTATGGCTGAAACAAACAGTCCATTCATCCCCTGCTGCACATATCACAGTCGTTCGCGAAAACGTTTTTATTTTTTGTCGACTTTTTATTCGATGACAAGAGAACCATGACCGCCCTATATCGCTCATCTGAACTAAGAGATTTACATAATTGATATTGAAGTTTCACACGGTAGATTGCTCTAACTCTTTGTACAAATGTTTGATCCCAGCAGCACCATTTGAACAATCTTGGTAGAGATGTACTATTTAAAGCTTCAGGTCAAATGCCAGGGACTTATGTTATTAATATCTGATCCTTCTGGTTTCTGGCAATTTGATTTTCATAGCCTTTTCCCTAAGTCTACGTAAAACAAGTGAGCCCCGAGGCGGGGCAATTTTTAGCCCCAGGGCTATAATTTGAACAATCTTAGAAGTCCTCTAGATGAAACTACATACAAAATATCAAAAACCTGGGCCTTCAGGTTTCAGACAAGAAACTTTTTGAAGGGTTTCCTATATATCTCTATGGAAAACGTGCGCCCCTAAAGGGGACCATATTTTTTTAACAATCTTGGTTGAGGTCTACTAGACGAAGTTGTGTACCAAATATCAAATGCCTGGGCCAAGTGGGCCGCGGGGCCCCAAGATGAAGCTACATACCACATATCAAAGACCTGAGCCTTCTAGTTTCAGACAAGAAAATTATTGATATGCCCCAGGTCTCAGACTGCTGGTCTCTGAACATGAATGACCCACATGTACCTGCTGTGTAATCAGCTGCTTTGTTTTGCAGAAATTTCTAAAGTTTGTTTTTACTTCCTTGACGTATGACAGTTCTTATCTGTTATCTGTCATGGAAGTCTATGCCTTACCTTACACGTTGGCACTGATGTTTTCGGCCAGTTAACCATAATTTAGAAGTATTTCCTGAAAATGTATCTTTTACAACACATTTCAGTTTCATGTTTACCTCCATCAGATTTGTGTATTGATTACGACCTTGACCGTGTAGAGTGGTATTATGGGATATTGTTTATCGTCTGTCGCGCTCCAGATCAGAGATATTTTTAGCTGTCAAACCGAAGACGTTCACATTTAACTCAAGGTTTTACAAATTTGCCCTCTGAGAAAAGTAAGGAAACTATGACAGTCAGATAGCTTATTCATTCGCGTGAATTCTGATACGTGTTTTATTATCGATTTCATTCATAATAGTCGAGCTTTCGCTGTATTTACGAGTCGACCCTGCGGTTCTTACGGAACTTTTCTAATGGCGAACCCGCAGATCGCTGTACTTTTGACGTTCTTCGTCACGGTTACGGCGGGATCACATGATCCCGCACCCGTGGCGTTGCGGGATTTCTTTCCACTACTAACCGCTCGGCGGGTTTGCGGGGTGGCGGGTAGCTGGGAAGTATATAAGTAAGCCCGCAAAGCCGTTCGGGGACTTCCATTTTGAACTTTGATGAGAAAACATCCTTACGTTGCGTTGCGTAGGTGTTTTCGCCTTTTTAGGCTTATTTTCCGTTTAAACTTACTCTTATGTAAAGATTCGGTTTCTAAAAGCATTTGCTCTCAATATGACTGTCATGGAATCCTAATTTGATCTCATTTATATATAAAAAGGAGTTTTGAACTAAATAAAACAATTCCATTATAGGCCTAATCCGGAGATTGCACCGGACCGCAAACTTAGTTTTCTATTTTAAGATATCGATTGATTGCTGAGTAAAGGCTTTTTCGTAACTTTAGTCACCAATTTCGTGACGTCTATTGCCAATGTAAAAATATTTGTTTTTAAAGATAAATCTGATCCATAATCCACTTTACCTAGTCAATGATCATTTGTTGTTTAACATGTTTTGCTAAGGGAGCCCTCATTTGATAATCCATAGTTCTGGTCATCTACCCAGGGAATAAAATAAAACAACGCTCAAACATTTTATTTAGTTTATTTAAAAATAGATTAAGTTTGGCATCACATTGTCTTCGTTTGTCCTTTCCATCCTGAAAATAGATAAGACAATTAACCATATTCCCACAAGCCCCTTTTAGTTGGAAGTCCACCCTTTCATTAAGACTTTAACGCTAGGCTAGAGTCTTACAATCTACTAGGCCCAAGTGGTCAGTTAGCTCGGTGCACTGTCTGTGACTGCCTGGGCATAGCAGACGGTTATATAAGATATCGGCCGCAACAGAGGCGACTGCTGAAGCAGCGAAGCTACATCACCCAGCATAACCCCCCCTTTCTACCCTGACCCGTAACACAAGTGGTGGCACAGCGGTGGGATTCAATTAATACATTGGATCCAGTGATACGAACTCAGACTAGCATGGAAGGGGGTCCTACAAGTGCAGAGCCGTCGGGTTCTGTAGACACGAACGAGGAAAGGCAGCATGTAGCTTTTACCGACCAAGCCAATTTAGTAATGTCAGATCCAGCACATCCGACTGGAAGCAACCAACAGTCATTCTCTGATCGGAATAATGGGAGCGGGGGCATGTTGGCTGATGACAGAACAGCAGTAGCCGCACTGGTGCAGTTGCAAAGCTCAAGTAGTCAGGCCCCACGCCAGCCATATAGCACACTGAGATCTATTGAAAGCACACAGCCAACGAACCACTCACCTGACATGACTAACTTTTACAACCACACTAGTTTGTATCAGAGCAGATCAGATCCTAGCGTACAGCAGCAGTCCACTTTTCATGACAGACCCCAAGCATGTAGCACATTAAACACCAACACAGTTTCTTCCAACAGTAACTTGCGAGATACTGTTGTAAACCTGAGTAACGTGGTTTCAAGCATGCAACAACAACAAGCAGTAGCAAACGAGAGACAAGAAAGCATATCAAACACACTCCATCATTTGACATCAATGTTACAAGACACAAGTAACATTCCCATGTCTTATAATGTCAACCACAACAACACACTTACCGGTACAGATGCGAGGCTAGCCTTACCCAGAGCGTATGGAAGGCAAGAAGCACGGGGGATTAATAATGCTCAATTTCCTCCAAACCGTGACAACTTTGAGGGTAGTAGTTACAGAGTACCAGAAAATGGGATAAGTCAGTGGCAAGACTGTAATTTTCTTCCTTATCGCAATAGTAATACACAGCAATATGAGTGGACTGAAAATAGCTCCTTGTATAACGCCCCGAGGGGAAGACATTATCTTAGATCCCAACAGGTAGGTCCACCTAACAACACTTTACCATATGAAGTCAAGTTACCCCCATTTAATGGTCGCGAAGAATGGAAAGTCTGGATCAACCGATTTGAGGCAGTAGCCAAGAGGCGAAATTGGAGCAATGAGGCTAAGCTTGACAATTTGCTACCAAGACTACAAGGCAGGGCTGGAGACTTCGTGTTTAATCAGCTAACACAAGAGACAATTTCAAACTATACAGAGCTAGTTGAGGAGCTCAATAAGAGGTTTAGAACAGTGGAGACGCAGAAGACATTTGCTGCAAAATTCAGTCAGCGAGTGCAAAAGAATAATGAAACGGTGGAAGAGTACGCAGCTGAGCTGAAACGGCTATACTCGAAAGCTTATACATCAAGAGATAGCAAGACAAGGCAAGAAGACTTAGTACGAAGATTTCTGGACGGCTTAAAGGATAGTGAAGCTAGATTCGAAATAGAGTTTCACAAAGAACCAGACAATATTGATGAAGCCGTTTATCACGCCGTGAATTTTATACAAACAAGGCGAAGAAGCGTAGCAGAGTCATACAAAGATAGAAAATTTAAGAAGTATGCTCGTAGAATGAGTGAAGAAATTGACAGTGAAGACAGTGGAGAAGAGCACCTTGAAGGCGAAGATTTAGAGTACGCTATGCGGCTTCCCACTAAGGGAGATATTAACCAGAAGAAACCCCCAAAGCCAGGACCGAAAGTAGAGCCCAGTACAGCACAGGGAGGTGCTAAGACAGAAACCTCAGCAAAATTGGAAGATATGATTAAAGCATTAGCTGATCAAGTAGCAAAGCTACAGAAAAACCAATTGCCGCTGCCAAGCCAGAAAGAAAGATCGTTTTTAACAGGTAACAGTAATATCGTGTGCTACGCCTGCCATGAGCAAGGCCATATATCGAGAAACTGCCCTTCCAGACTTCGAGACCAGAGACCGAGTAACAATGGCGTCAAAGGTAGAGCAGGAAGAAATGGGGAGAGAAATCCTAATCCTTTAAACTAGAAAAGGCTATCTCTGGTGGCCACAGGGAAGCCTGTTTAGACACTAACGGCCAAAATAAACATAAAAAAGATGAAATTGTAAAGTCCATCAAACATGTAAGAAAACTTCCTGATGGTGTGTATATAAGAGGATTAGTGGAGGGCTATCCTGTATTGTTTACAACAGACACAGGAGCTTCTAAGACGGTTCTTTCTAAGAGAGTTTTTGATGCTATGAGACCTGAAGACAAGCCGGTGCTGGGTAAGTCATCAAGATTGATGGCCGCAGGGGGCACTACCATAAATGAAATGGGACAAGGTAAATTTAAGATTCAGCTAGGTCCCGTTCGTAGGCAGGTAGATGCGATTGTCGCCGAGATAGACGATGATGGCCTTCTCGGTGTTGATGTCCTGCAAAACGCAGAAGACGGCCCTACAGACCTACTGATGAGCAGAGGAGTGCTTAAAGTCGGAAATCAAGAGGTACCTATTATCCAGGTAGGTTTGCAGAATCGGGCACGTAAAGTTACTGCAGCTGATCACTTTGTGATACCCGCCCAAAGTGAGGCTGTAGTTGATGTTTTTATAGAAAGACATGAATATGACGATTTTTCGTCTGAGCAAGACTATATAATAGAACCGACAGAACACTTCAAAGAAACATATCCCTTACAGATGGCCCCATCACTCGTTAATATAAACAGAGCATGTACCAGTAAGATAAGGCTGTTAAACCCGTTTACCACAGCAATTTCAATAAAACAAGACTCTGTAGTGGGCCAAGCAGAGCCGATAAAGGGATCTCCGAAGATTATAATGTCAGAGGAAAACACTGAAGAAGTGAACAATAACCATATGGTGAGGCGTCTGATATTTGTAAGTAAAGATTCATGCGACAAGAGCAACACTTTATCACATGTAGCCCGAGCAGCGGTAAAAGGCAAGCAAACACAGATACCAGCCCACCTCTCTGATTTATATAACAGGACAGTCAACGGGTTAAATGAAGATGAGAGGAAGAGAATATTTGATCTACTGACACAGTTTCAGGAAACATTTTCTAAGGATGAGTGGGACATAGGATTGACCCACTTAACAGAACATTCAATCCCGACTGGAAACGCAGCCCCGGTAAAACAACCTCCTAGACGGGTCCCTCTAGCGCACGCTGAAGCAGAGAGAAAGGCAATAGAAGACCTCAAAGCGAAAGGGGTGATTAGAGATAGCACCTCACCATGGGCAAGCCCAATCGTTTTAGTAGCGAAGAAAGACGGAGGCGTGCGTCCGTGCGTTGACTACAGACGTGTGAACGAACTGGTGAAGCCAGATGGGTTTCCTCTGCCTAGAATCCAAGATTGCTTAGATGCGGTCGCAGGCTCAACCCGGTTCAGTACTTTTGACCTCTTGAGTGGCTATTTCCAAATTCCTGTCAAGGAAGAAGACATACCAAAGACAGCATTTGTGTGTAAATATGGCCATTATGAAATGACAAGGATGCCACAAGGACTCAACAGTTCGGCTTCGACTTTTCAGAGGACCATGGAAATGGCGTTACAGGGTCTGCAATGGGTGACATGCCTGATTTATATCGACGACATTATTGTCTTCGGAAAAGATTTCAACCAACACATACAAAGAGTGGAGGAGGTGCTAAGCAAGATCAAAGAAGCAGGTCTAAAACTGAAACCTGGTAAAAGCCACATGCTCCAGAAAGAAGTTGTGTTTCTTGGTCATGTCGTCTCTGACCAAGGTGTTAAACCAAGCCCCGTTAATATCGCTAAGATTGTCGACTGGCCCAAGCCAAGAACTGCCAAACAGGTAAGACAATTTGTAGCTATGGGTTCCTATTATAGGCGCTACATCAGAGACTTTGCCACCATGGTAAGGCCTATGGTTGAACTGACAAAGAAGGGAAAGCGGTTTAACTGGGATGCGGCATGTGAAGAAGCATTCAACGCATTAAAGAAGGCACTCATTAGCTCGGACATAATGGGCTATCCCCTGAACGAGGCAGGTGAGTTTGTACTTGACGTAGACGCATCAGACGTGGGAATCGGCGCTGTGCTTCACCAGGTACAGGATGACAAAGAGAAGGTCATTGCATATGCAAGCAGGGCTTTAAACAAAGCAGAATCGAACTATTGCATAACGGAGAAGGAGCTTCTTGCAGTGAGGTATTTCATTGAATATTTCCGACAATATCTGTTAGGCAGAAGATTTCTTGTACGAAGTGATCACCAGAGCTTAGTATGGCTTTTCAGGCTAAAAGAACCCAGAGGTAAGATAGCAAGATGGATAGAGGTGCTAAGCCAGTATGATTTTGCGATACAGTACAGACAAGGTAAGAAACAGCTGCACTGTGATGCACTCTCTCGTTGTGAGGACCCTAGAGCATGCGATTGCCCATTTCAAGACACTTTAGAACCTTTAAAGTGTGGTCCATGTAAAAAGTGTGTAAAAAGAGCTCAAGACATGATGCATGAACACGTGTACAAAGAACTGATGGCAACACAGGCTCAGGCAGAGGTTACAGAAGACAACAAAGGTAATATAACAGAAGTGAAGTGTCTTAAAGAAGAGCCCAGACCTGGACCATCGTCTCTGGGTGCAGAAGATTCTGCAGAGAGAGGTCATGTAAGTGTTTTAACATCTTGGTCTAGTTCAAGATCAGCCAGTGACCTACAAAAACTCCAGAAGGAAGATCCAGACATCAGACCTATTCTAGATGCAAAGAAAACAGGTAACCGACCCAGTGGCCAAGAAATGGTCACTTGTAGTCCTGCGGCAAGACACTATTGGGTCTTATGGGACTCACTCGTGATTCATGATGGTATTCTATTTAAGAAATTTCTAAAAAGAGACGGAACGGGCGAGTATCTTCAGTTCATTGTACCCTCACCAATGAAGAAAGAAGTCCTTTACCAAATGCATGACTCTCTTGTGTCAGGGCACTTGGGTTGTAAGAAAACAAAGGAGAAGATCATCCAGCGGTATTACTGGTATGCCCTAAAGGACGACGTAGGCTTGTACATTCAAAGATGTGACATTTGTGCGGCAGATAAAAAGCCTGCAAAGATACCTCGTGCGCCAATGGGAAGTCTTCGAGTAGGAGCGCCTGGTGATTGTGTCGCCACTGATTACCTAGGACCATTACCTGTGACAGACAGAGGTCATAGATACATCCTTTTGTTCACAGACCATTTTACGAAAAACATCGAAATAATACCGGTTAGTGATATGACAGCTGAAGTGTGTGCTGTAAAATTATTGAATGAGGTAGTTTCTAGATGGGGATGTCCTTTATCAATCCATAGTGACCAGGGCAGAACATACGAGAGTAGGGTTTTTAAAGAGTTATGTAGGATGCTGGAAATAAGAAAGACAAGGACTAGTGTAAGGAATCCTCAAGGCAATGGACAAGCAGAGCGGTTTAACCGCACCCTACTGCGCATGGTAAAGGCATATTTATGCGGAGAGCAGAGGGAGTGGGACTTACACCTTGGCTGTTTGGCTGGTGCATACAGGGCTACCCCGAACGAATCCACCAAGTTGACCCCAAACCTTCTAACGATGGGTAGGGAGGTGCGGTTGCCAGGAGAATTAGTATTTGGTTCCACCAACGCATATGATGGGGAAGACATCACCACGTATGGCGACTTTGTAGATATCCTTAGAGCAAAGATACAGCAGGCACATGAGGTAGCACGTAAACATTTGTCCTCTTCAGCCAAAAGAAGCAAGGAGATTTACGACACCAAAGTTGCCTTCAATAGATATAATGAGGGAGATGTGGTTTGGTGTCTTATGGAGACAAGGAAACCTGGTGTGTCACCGAAGCTCGCGTTCACCTTCGAAGGACCTTTCCTCATCAAAAGGAAACTTTCCGAGCTTGATTTCGTTCTACAAGTGGATGCATTAGGTACTGAGAAGCCAGTCCACCACAATAAACTGAAGCCGTATGTAGGTGTCAACACCCCAAGGTGGGTACTGAAAGCGAGGCGCAAGCTTTCTTCCCACCACAATTCTAAACAGTAAACAGAGGGGGAGGTCAATGATATGCGCTTGGTCAGCATATCATGGACAACAGGGGGGTTGATTCTAAAAGGAATCAACAATTTTTTTTTTGTGAGGGGGTGGTTTTTAACATAGTAGTGAAGGAAAATAATATTAAGGGTTTAGCCATGTATCGACCGAGGGGAAATGTAGAATAAAATGGCTGGAATTTATCATTAGAATATTAGTCAGAAGGGAAAGAACGGATGTTGAAGTTGAAGGGAGATCTAGATCTATAGGAGAGTGCACTGAAGACAATGAGATAAAAAGAGGGATGTCTAACGCAGAACGGAGATGCCAGCTGGAAAACAGAATGGGAGTTGAGAAATCGTCATGCCGACGATAGTTTGCGAAAGAACCAGTACGGGCCATATGAGTTAAGCGATTTTTAGTTTGGTGCTTTAATCGGAGATAAGAGCTACGAACGGGTATTTTTCCAAAAGACTTGGTATCGAGGCGGGCGAAGTTCGAGTAAAATGAAACGGTGCGTTAGAAAACGACATCCGAATGCGAATGTAATGGCGATTATCAGCTTTTGCGATGTATAGCGTGTAGTATGATACGACGCATCAGAAACTATGGAATCTAGAGGGCTCCCTAAGGACGGGTCAAGTACGGGCATTCATAATCAAAATGTTTTTTCATTCTGACTATTTTAGGAAGAAAAAGATGATGGAACCAACTGAGCTGAGTATGGAGGAACAAGCGATGAGGGAGAAGGCAAAGAAAAGAGGGAGAGCGTACCAGTGTCTGGCGTGCTACTACAAAAAGGGAGAGACCTGGATCAACGAGAAGCTGAAGCTGGAGGAGCACATCTACAAGAACCATGTGAAGCCGGATGAGGTGCCCTTCTCCTGCCGATTATGCCGTTTCCAGTGTATGAAGTGGGAGCAACTCGTCCACCACACGACCAGCTATACACCTCACGTTGACCTCTGTATGAAGAAGGGATATACGGACTTTGGGAAGAGCTTTCTTATGAGGTCCCCGAAGCCGTACACTATTAGCCCCCTAGACTATGTCAGGTTCGAGCCGGAGGACAGTATTCAACACTGGATCAAGGTTATGAGGACTGAGAGAGGTGCGATGCAGAAGGTCTCAAAGAGAGGTTCCGGAGCCGACAGACTGTCATTCTGTAGCCCGCAGGTGCGAAGAGTAGTTCCGGCCAACGTCCAAGGCGCCGGTGCTGCAGTGACTCAACCAGAATCTCAGCCTCTGAGGGAAGTTCCAGATTACCAGCTAGTGGCAGAACCGAGCACGGAGAGACTGGGTGGAGCAACTGTGCTTCAGGCAGACAGTCATCCATTTCTACCTGAATTACAGGGACCAGTAACGCACGGCGATCAGACGATGACGGGAGAGTCACAAGTTCTTGGAAGGCAGGATGCGGGGAGCGACGGAGGACTATTAAGCACGTCGAATACTGTTGCAAGCATCATCCAATTACCTCCAGGTTGGCAGCTGGTCACTCAAACACCCTCCACACCAGCATTGGAATACAGCGAAAGCCGGGAGCCAGCCGAAGTCGCCATGGCAGTTGAGAGTGGCATTCAATGTGTCAGTGATGTCAGGAGAGTAGTAAGCGGGTCTTCCACAGTGACCGTTGGATCTACTCCAAGACCGGACCACAGCCTGACAAGTCTTGTGTCAACTGGAGCATCACAGTCGGCCTCCTTTCTCCCTGAGCCAGTATACACCACCGGAGTCACGCAGTTTCCATCGGTGATGACACAGAGCTCCCCAAGCCCACTTGATATGACTTGCAAGATGGCCAAGAGCGGACAGTTTTGTTCAGTCCTCAATACGCCAGATGCCGAGGAGGTGGCTCAACGCTGCAGCGAGACCGAAAGTCAGAAGGCGCCGACTGCTGCTAACCAGATTGTCGACCAGGTGGAAGACATTACGGGGCAACTCTTGGGAGACCAGGAAGAGGAGGAACAGCTTTTCCTTAACACCCCACAGAAAAGGAGAGTAAGCGAGGAAGACCCACTACCACCACAGCCTAAGCGATCCCTGACCAGTTCCATCCAGCAGTCGAGTGAGTCTCCAGGGCCGAGTGCCGAAGGGTTTTGTGTTGACAGGGTCGCAGTTAACAGCCTGGTCGACATCATGAGAAGCGTGAGAGATGCTGTGCAGCAGAACAACTCTGTGATGGGCAAGATTCAAAAGGCTCTGACAGAAAACACAGTGGCAGTAAGCAAGCTATCTGACGCGATACACAGGCTGCAAAGGGCAACAGAAGACAAGGAGAAGGAAGACAGACGGAGGGAGGAAAGAAGAATAAACTGGGAGAGGAGACAGGAGGAAGAGGAGAGACGAAAAGAAAGAGAAGACAGACGGCGTGAGGAGAGGAAAAGAGACGCAGAGAGGAAGGAGAGGACCGACAGAAGGAGACAGGAGGAGAAGGAAAATGAGGAGACGTATAGGGTGAAATCTGTTTTGGCAAGGAGTTATACGGAAAACACAATACAAGATACTCAACAGAAAAAGAAATGAACTGAGAAATAATATGAAATAGGACTGAAAACAGCAGGAACCCAGTGAATTCAGACATGAACTATTAAAAACTAAAACGTGGGATAGATACAGAACCAAAATGTGAATAAAAGACTAGAGGAGTTATATTTTGTTTAAATAAATGAACTCAGAGACTTAAATATTAAACAAAGTGAGAAATAAGAACTAGAGACTGTTGAAAAGAACCAAATGTATTTGATAAGTGCTAGAGACTGTTACAAAATAATCAAATTAAAGGTGTTAAATAAGGGCTAGAGACTGTAGAAAGTGATTATATTGTGCTTCATAAGGGTTAGAGACTGTGAGAAATCGATCATATATGTTAATTAGGGACTAGAGACTGTAAAAGGTGAACCAAAGTGTGAATCATATCTATGAGTTAAATAGAATCAAACATATGAACTGAAACAATAAGCTAAAAGTAAACAAGGACAGCGTGAAATTAAGTTTAAAAACAACTGTGATAATAGCAGAAAAGTGATTTATAATAGTATTATTCATAATGGAGGTACACGGGGCTTGAGCTCGCTAGGATAAGTTAGACGATCGTAATAATTAGAACAAGTTGCTACTAAATGTCTTAGCATTAACTTCATCCACGGATGTCTTTGCTGTCCCGACAATGTTTTGAATATCTGAATATTTCCCTTAGCTGGAAGCCGGTCAACAGTCAACCAGAGTCTGTTGACCTACTTTCAACTCCGGGAGGCCTAGCGATCTCGAGCTGAAATTTTAATGTTTGAAAAAGTTTAAAATCTTCTTTATGTGTATATCCCCAACTGTGTTTCCTGAATTCAGGGATTTACTAGTCATTGAAGTGTTGGTTTCCTTTTGTTTCAGTTTTAGATTGGAGCCAAAGGGAAATCATATTTAGCATTTTATATCATAAAAGCGTAACATGTTCGGAAGGTTTCATGTTGGTTTATGAAATCCATAGTGCCTCATTGCACTATTATTACGTTGGGAATGTATGCACAGTGCAAGATTAATGTGATTTGTTTTTTCTAGTCAATCCGCCAAGTTGACGGACAGTCTGTTTAATTGGGCAGACCTTAAGTTGTCTGTTTGATTATTTTCACGTTGTTACGTTTTAAATTTAACTTTTACTAAGCATTGCTTTCAAGTGCTAAAGTCACATATCATTTTATGGACCTTTGGTGCCGAGACCAGGATACTTACCTTCTAAGTGTTCATGTGGACCATTCTTCGTTTCAGAGATAGTCCATTATACCCTTTTGTAGGATTGTTAGTCGGAGCTTTAACAACCCTAGAGGGGGGTAATGATATGCCCCAGGTCTCAGACTGCTGGTCTCTGAACATGAATGACCCACATGTACCTGCTGTGTAATCAGCTGCTTTGTTTTGCAGAAATTTCTAAAGTTTGTTTTTACTTCCTTGACGTATGACAGTTCTTATCTGTTATCTGTCATGGAAGTCTATGCCTTACCTTACACGTTGGCACTGATGTTTTCGGCCAGTTAACCATAATTTAGAAGTATTTCCTGAAAATGTATCTTTTACAACACATTTCAGTTTCATGTTTACCTCCATCAGATTTGTGTATTGATTACGACCTTGACCGTGTAGAGTGGTATTATGGGATATTGTTTATCGTCTGTCGCGCTCCAGATCAGAGATATTTTTAGCTGTCAAACCGAAGACGTTCACATTTAACTCAAGGTTTTACAAATTTGCCCTCTGAGAAAAGTAAGGAAACTATGACAGTCAGATAGCTTATTCATTCGCGTGAATTCTGATACGTGTTTTATTATCGATTTCATTCATAATAGTCGAGCTTTCGCTGTATTTACGAGTCGACCCTGCGGTTCTTACGGAACTTTTCTAATGGCGAACCCGCAGATCGCTGTACTTTTGACGTTCTTCGTCACGGTTACGGCGGGATCACATGATCCCGCACCCGTGGCGTTGCGGGATTTCTTTCCACTACTAACCGCTCGGCGGGTTTGCGGGGTGGCGGGTAGCTGGGAAGTATATAAGTAAGCCCGCAAAGCCGTTCGGGGACTTCCATTTTGAACTTTGATGAGAAAACATCCTTACGTTGCGTTGCGTAGGTGTTTTCGCCTTTTTAGGCTTATTTTCCGTTTAAACTTACTCTTATGTAAAGATTCGGTTTCTAAAAGCATTTGCTCTCAATATGACTGTCATGGAATCCTAATTTGATCTCATTTATATATAAAAAGGAGTTTTGAACTAAATAAAACAATTCCATTATAGGCCTAATCCGGAGATTGCACCGGACCGCAAACTTAGTTTTCTATTTTAAGATATCGATTGATTGCTGAGTAAAGGCTTTTTCGTAACTTTAGTCACCAATTTCGTGACGTCTATTGCCAATGTAAAAATATTTGTTTTTAAAGATAAATCTGATCCATAATCCACTTTACCTAGTCAATGATCATTTGTTGTTTAACATGTTTTGCTAAGGGAGCCCTCATTTGATAATCCATAGTTCTGGTCATCTACCCAGGGAATAAAATAAAACAACGCTCAAACATTTTATTTAGTTTATTTAAAAATAGATTAAGTTTGGCATCACATTGTCTTCGTTTGTCCTTTCCATCCTGAAAATAGATAAGACAATTAACCATATTCCCACAAGCCCCTTTTAGTTGGAAGTCCACCCTTTCATTAAGACTTTAACGCTAGGCTAGAGTCTTACAATCTACTAGGCCCAAGTGGTCAGTTAGCTCGGTGCACTGTCTGTGACTGCCTGGGCATAGCAGACGGTTATATAAGATATCGGCCGCAACAGAGGCGACTGCTGAAGCAGCGAAGCTACATCACCCAGCATAACCCCCCCTTTCTACCCTGACCCGTAACATTATTAAATGTTTTCCCTAAAACTCTCTATGGAACACGTGCGCCCCTAAGCGGGCCCTTTTTCAACCCAAGGGCTATTATATGAACAATCTTGGCAGAGTTCCACTAGACGAAGTGGTGTACTAAATACCAAAGGTCTGGACCTTCTGGTTTCAGAAAAGAAGATTGTTAAAGGTTTTCCCGATATAAGTCTATGTAAAACAAGCGAGTCCCGAGGCAGAAGCATTTTAATTACAACGGCTTTAATTTGACTAACCTTGGTAGAGATCCTTCAGATGAGGCTGCATACCAAATATCTAATACCTGGCAAAGAAGATTTTTAAAGGTCTTAACTATATATCTCTATGGAAAATATGTGGGCCCCTGGGCGGGGTCATTTCTGGCCCTGGGACTCTAATTTGAGGAATCTTGGTAGATGTCCCCTAGACGACGCCGTGTACCGAATATCAAATGCCCGGGCCTTTTCAGGTTTCAGACAAGAAGATTTTTAAAGGTTTTTCCCCCCCTATACCTCACGCCAAATATCAAACCTGAGCCTTCTGGTTTCAGACATTAATATTTTACAGGCGTTCCCTATCTCCATGGAAAAAAATTGTTTGTTTGATTTGAGGTCTAACGTCCCCGTCAACACTATTTAGGTCATTTTGGATACGTTGCTTCCAATTTTGTGGGACTATTACCCGACATTGACATGAAATGACATCTCAAGCCCTGTCGCCCAGTGAAACCAATAGGGTTTATAAGCATGGACGGGCCTACTCGCAGCGCTTTGCCTGGGTAGGCTTAGATCCTCTTAGCGGTTTACCGGTACTCGTTATTGGTTTCATTGGGCAGCAGGGCTTGAGAAGTCATTTCATTTCAATGTCGGGTAAAAGTCCCACAAAATTGGAAGCAAGGTCTCCAAAATGACCTTTACAGTGTTGACAAGGACTTAAAACCTCAAATCAAACAAACAAACAAATGACAATGCCATCTTCCCCCTAATAAGCATTTGTTTCAATTCCAATTATAGGACTGTCAGGTATGCTTTGGTTGTTATAAAATATACTTTAAGCAAGATCAGCGTCCGATCTGCATCCACACTACAGCAGAATTTCGATGGCTCGAACACCGATGGCTCGTTTACCATGGCTGAGTCGAACCCGTTTTTGAGTCCCTAGGGAATTTCTGTACATAAGGAATAGGGAGGGTAAAATAGGATATTTTCGTCTTTTATCTTGCAAATGTATGCTGTGTGTACTCATTAGAATCGCCTCGATGAGGCGATTCTAATGAGTACACACAGCATACATTTTCATTATAGAACCCGGAAAAAGATGTCCTAAGGTATGTCTTTATGCCCCCCTGGCAGTAGCCCTCAGTGGCTCGAACTCCCCCTGTCTCGAACAGATTTTCATGGTCCCAAAGGTGTTCGAGCCATTGAAGTTGGACTGTATTTGCAAATGTACCTAAACAGGGACGCTAGGCATAAATGGGTTGAGGTCGGTAGCTACGAATTTTGTTCTCTGGCTTGCCATAACATTAGGAAAACCTGCCCGTGTGAAATAATGGCGTCCAACATGGTGTCAGAAGTGAATTTTTGTTTGGTAAAAATGATAGCTTCTTTCTTATTTCTGCTTTCTACATAGATTGTGGGTGCTCGTTAGAACCGCCTCAATGAGGCGGTTCTAACGAGTACCCACAATCTATGTTTTTGAGCACAGATAAGGAAAATAATGTATACCCCCGTAAACCCCAATTTTCTGTATATAAAGTTGGGTTTAGAGGGGTCTTCGTTGCACGGACTTGTTGTCGTGATGACATTGCAGGGTCCGCACAAAACGTCAGGGTGGGTTGGCTGGCGGAACTACAAGTATTTTTAGTCCTAGAGTGACATTTATCGCTTGCCACGGCTAAACTCGGTCATAAAAAGGTGTATTCTCATAACAAAAAGTAACATCAGACGTGCCATATTTTTTATTGTTTGCACAACTAAATATTTATTTAGCCTGTTTACCTCACCTTCACCCCATAAAATGTGTCAGTAAAACCTGATCTGGCAGATATATTTCTTAATGGGTTAGGAAACAACTAGGCCACTATACTCCATTAAATAATAAAAGGAAAATAGAAACAGCTCATTACATTACGATAACACACCCGTGCGACATAATGCATTTTTCATATCTCCAAAATGGCTACTTTTCTAATGAAAATTCGTAATATTTTTCTTATTTATACTGCAAACATATGGTGTGGGTGCTCGTTAGAACCGCCTCATTAAGGCGGTTCTAACGCGTACCCACAACCTATGTCTTGGAGCAGAAAAAAGAATAATAATGTATACCCCCGTAAACCCCAGTTTTCTCTATATAAAGTGGGGTTTAAGGGGTGTTCATTTCACGGACTTGTTCACGTGATGATTAATACCAATATAGAAAAATCTAAAAGACTAACGTTTAACCGATTTTATGTACTCCAGTGATTGAGTAAGATTTTTTGGAATCGGCAGAGATTCTGCTATTAACCAACCAATTGTATACTGGGGGACTCTTCCATTGCTATATGTTGGACAAGTCAATTTGTCATTGGCTTTTTTTTCATTTTTATTCTATTTTGATGGAAAATTCTGTTAGCAAATAGTGTAGGCCCTGATCTGGGCCTGCTCTGTTTGCCAGGGTACCCCTTTAGGGGTTTCGCGCATGCAAAGGGTTAAGACGAGCTAAATGTAAGACTAATTCTGCTTTTAAAAATGTAATTTGTAGGGAAAGTTATTCCAGAGCAAGAGACGTACTTCTGATAAAATACATCAAATATGAATATTTTATATAGAGACTTTTTTTGGGATTACTTTGTCCGATGATTGGATGAACAATTAGAATTATCTGAGATCAAGCGCTATGACAAGATTAACTTATTTAGATATGTAAGCGGTTAACCAGTACAGTGTACATTCTATCACCAGAAACTAACAACTGCCCTTTTTGAATCAGCGGAAGTGTGAGAATGACCGTAGAAAAGATTTCATGATCAATCTCCACGGAAGAATGTTGTCGACTCCGGCAGGTACCGAACCCGGGTCCTCCTGATCACCAGTCAGACGCACATCCGACGGAGCTACCGAGGCCGGCCTTTTGTTCTTGAGTTGTCGTGTCGGAGAGTTGCTGTCGGTCATTTGGTTTGTCGGTGAATATTTGGGTGCCGGAGAGTTTTTTATTTTTCAAGCTGTGTCGCCGAGCTGTCTGTTGGTGAGTTGTGCAGCGCATATTTTTTCTTTTCTCTTTTTTTCTCCTTTGAGTGCTACACGCTCACATCTGAGCATTACGAGCAGGATTTCCTGGGTGGTAACCAGTACTTTTTTTAAGCAATGTGGATGAAGGGCCTTGTTCAAGGGCACAACACTTTGGTTAGCGTGAGGCCCGAACCCACAACCTCTTGATCACAAATCCGATGCGCTACCACTGCACCAAAGCGCTCCATTCTTATATTTACTTATTAATCCTTATCTTACTGTTCACGACAACCCCTATCTTTGCAAACAGTGTAGATCCAGATCAGATGGCTTCTGAAGAAGCCATCTGATCAGGATCTACACTGTTTGGCATTCAGTTGATGAATTTGTAGCAATAAATTACATCAAGTAATTTGATTGGTTGATAGACAGAAATGGGTGTGGCTTAAATGAATATTCAGCAAGATAAGGGTTAATTTCTATGAAGCCAAAAAGTTTGATTTAGTTTGAATACTGAATCGGTAAACGTGGACTTTTACCTTTTATAACTCAAGAATATAAAATGGATTCTTTGGATTATACTAATCACCGAAAACCAGTGCTTCAGCTGAAGTGCACGACCCGCCGGATGCTTTTAGCTTTATGGGTGTTACCATATATGGGTATGGAGGCCATTTTGGTCATGTGACCTGGACCTAAAACGGTTCCCCCAATAAATGCGCCTTATCGTAAGGAGGAAAAATCGATTTTACGTGACCACAATCCGCGCCATTACTTCCGTTGCGATTAAGACAAATAACCAGTGCTTCAGCTGAAGTGCACGACCCGCCAGATGCTTTTAGCTTTATGAGTGTTACCATATATGGGTATGGCGGCCATTTTGGTCATGTGACCTGGACCTAAAACGGTTCCCCCAATAAATGCGCCTTATCGTAAATATATCTTATACTTTAGTACTGTATTCTGAATCGTTTGCAGGATAAAATGCATTCTCACTTTTCCAATACAAAAGCATATGTGTCAAAGTTTGACCTAGGCCACAAAGAAGGTCAAGGTCAACCCAGGGTAACCTTTTTAGCAATTTATGATGGGCCTACTTCCCAGATGCTATTTATCAAGTTTCGTGGAAATCTGCCAAGTGGTTCTGGAGAAGACTATTTTTGAAGGGTTTTTACCATATATGGCTTGGCGGCAATTTTGGTCATGTGACCTGGATCCCATGAGAAAATTTTGATTTCCCCCACCCCATAGAGGCTCCATATGAAATTTGACTTCAAACGGCCCAACGGTTTCCGAGGAGAAGCGGTTCGAAAATTTTCACATTTTCGTCTCGGCGAAGTTATACTAAATGGAATGTAATATTTCGCAAGTTCATTTGTAAGATCTCATTGATATCTATCAGTATGCCAAAAATTGTTTAAATATTCCAAGGGGTTAAGTCACTATCACCAATTTTCACAAACGGGTTACGGACGGACAGACAGACAGACAGACCATATATGGCTTGGCGGCCATTTTGGTCATGTGACCTGGACCCCATGAGCAAATTTTGGTTTCCCCCGTCCCATAGAGGCTTCATATGAAATTTGATTTCAATCGGCCCAACGGTTTCCAAGGAGAAGCAGTTCGAAAATTTTCACATTTTTCGCCTCGGCGAGGCTATACTAAATGGAATGTAATATTTCGCAAGTTCATTGGTTAGATCTCATTGATATCTATCAGTATGCCAAAATGTTTAAATATTCCAAGCGGTTAAGTCACTATCACCAATTTTCACAAACGGGTTACGGACGGACCCAAAGAAGGTCAAGGTCAACCCAGGGTCACCATTTTAGCAATTTATGATGGACCTACGTCCCATATGCTATTTATCAAGTTTCGTGGAAATCTGCCCAGTGGTTCTGGAGAAGACTATTTATGAAGGGTTTTTACCATATATGGCTTGGCGGCCATTTTGGTCATGTGACCTGGACCCCATGAGCAAATTTTGGTTTCCCTATCCCATAGAGGCTCCATATGAAATTTGACTTAAATCGGCCCTACGGTTTCCGAGGAGAAGCAGTTCAACAATTTTCCCATTTTTTGCCTCGGCGAGGCTATACTAAATGGAATGTAATATTTCGCAAGCTCATTGGTTAGATCTCATTGATATCTATCAGTATGCCAAAAAATGTTTAAATATTCCAAGCGGTTAAGCCACTATCACCAGTTTTCACAAACGGGTTACGGACGGACAGACAGACAGACCATATATGGCTTGGCGGCCATTTTGGTAATGTGACCTAGACCCCATGAGCAAATTTTGGTTTCCCCAATCCCATAGAGGCTCCATATGAAATTTGACTTCAATCGGCCCAACGGTTTCCGAGGAGAAGCAGTTCAAAAATTTTCACATTTTTTGCCTCGTCGAAGCTTTACTAAATGGAATGTAATATTTTGCAAGTTCATTGGTAAGATCTCATTGATATCTATCAGTATGCCAAAACCTGTTTAAATAATCCAAGCGGTAAAGTCACTATCACCATTTTTCACAAACGGGTTACGGACGGACAGACAGACAGACCATATATGGCTTGGCGGCCATTTTGGTCATGTGACCTGGACCCCATTAGCAAATTTTGGTTTCCCCCATCTCATAGAGGCTCCATATGAAATTTGACTTCAATCGGCCCAACGGTTTTCGAGGAGAAGCAGTTCAAAATTGTTCACATTTGTTTGCCTCGGCGAGGCTATACTAAATGGAATGTAATATTTTGCAAGTTCGTTGGTAAGATCTCATTGATATCTATCAGTATGCCAAAAATTGTTTAAATATTCCAAGCGGTTAAGTCACTATCACCAATTTTCACAAACGGGTTATGGACGGACAGACAGACAGACCATATATGGCTTGGCGGCCATTTTGGTCATGTGACCTGGACCCCATGAGCAAATTTTGGTTTCCCCCGTCCCATAGAGGCTTCATATGAAATTTGATTTCAATCGGCCCAACGGTTTCCAAGGAGAAGCAGTTCGAAAATTTTCACATTTTTCGCCTCGGCGAGGCTATACTAAATGGAATGTAATATTCCACAAGTTCATTGGTTAGATCTCATTGATATCTATCAGTATGCCAAAAATTGTTTAAATATTCCAAGCGGTTAAGTCACTATCACCAATTTTCACAAACGGGTTACGGACGGACCCAAAGAAGGTCAAGGTCAACCCAGGGTCACCATTTTAGCAATTTATGATGGGCCTACGTCCCAGATGCTATTTATCAAGTTTCGTGGAAATCTGCCCAGTGGTTCTGGAGAAGACTATTTATGAAGGGTTTTTACCATATATGATTTGGCGGCCATTTTGGTCATGTGACCTGGACCCCATGAACAAATTTTGGTTTCCCTATCCCATAGAGGCTCAATATGAAATTTGACTTAAATCGGCCCAACGGTTTCCGAGGAGAAGCAGTTCAAAAATTTTCACATTTTTTGCCTCGGCGAGGCTATACTAAATGGAATGTAATATTTCGCAAGCTCATTGGTTAGATCTCGTTGATATCTATCAGTATGCCAAAAATTGTTTAAATATTCCAAGCGGTTAAGTCACTATCACCAGTTTTCACAAACGGGTTACGGACGGACAGACAGACAGACCATATATGGCTTGGGGGCCATTTTGGTCATGTGACCTGGACCCCATGAGCAAATTTTGGTTTCCCCCATCCCATAGAGGCTCCATATGAAATTTGACTTCAATCGGCCCAACGGTTTCCGAGGAGAAGCAGTTCAAAAATTTTCCCATTTTTTTGCCTCGGCGAGGCTATACTAAAGGAATGTAATATTTCGCAAGCTCATTGGTTAGATCTCATTGATATCTATCAGTATGCCAAAAATTGTTTAAATATTCCAAGCGGTTACGTCACTATCACCAATTTTCACAAACGGGTTACGGACGGACGGACAGACTGACAGACTGACAGACTGACAAAATGACAGACTGACAGACTGACAGAATGACAGAATGACACGGTGATTTTAGGGCACTCTTAGAAATCAACCGACTTCAGTCGGTTTCTTTTTCTGCGGGTCGTGCAATTTGTTCAGTTCGCATGAAGGCCTCCTAACTCATCAGTGCAACATCTCCGTGAACACAAAAATAAAACAGCCACAGAGATGAAACAACGGTGAGGACTCGACAGTAAGAAACCACTGAAATGCAGGAGCAAAAGAATACCAACAGTTAGACTCCGATGGGTCCGACAGAGCTTCAGGTACCAACCAGTATAAGCCTTTACGCTGGAACCGTCATAGAATCTGAGGCCTGACCCACCGACGTGCAATTAAAGAGGGAAGCAAAGTTGTCAACCGTGCTTGGGTTAACTACCATACATGCAGTCTGTCGTATAACATTTATGTTGTACCCAATGGTTTTAAATGGAAGAATGATTTTACGAAATTGGGTGCTGAAGACATTGCGGTTTTCAATAATACGTCTTATTAGTACAACGACGTTATAAAACTAAAGCTTATTTTTACTGTGATAAAATTCTTTTAAGTCAAACTTTCACTCTAACGAAAATTTACTAGCAGAATTCTATTGGCTATATACACCAAGATGGCGACTAGCGTGCAAGACACAGAAAAGGTTTTTGTAGTTTTAGTGTGTGTTTGTCTGTCTGTCTGTCTGTCTTTCTGTCTGTCTGTTTGTCTGTCTGTCTGTCTGTCTGTCTGTCTGCCTGTCTGTCTCAGATAGCATATCCGAGCGTGATTCAACATGCACTGTAATGATTTGGTTTGGGTGGAATATGGGAATCCGTTTGGGTTTATGCCCATAAATACAGATATCTGAATTTTAAATAGAGATATCTCTTATTATAAATACAGTATTTTTATGTAAATAGAGATATCTATATTTGAAAGTCAGATATCTGTATTTAAAATACATATATCTGTGTTTAAAATACAGATATCTCTAATTGAAATACAGATATCTCTAATTAACAATACAGATATCTGTATTTGAAATAGAGATATCTGTATTTGAAATAGAGATATCTGTATTTAAATGCAGATATCTGTATTTAAATGCAGATATCTCTATTTAATTACAGATATATGTATTTTAAATGCCAATATCTGTATTAAAATGGTATAAACCCAAACGGATGCCCAGTGTTCCATTTGGTTTTGCAATATTTTAGTTTTATGTCTTTTTACTATGATGTTTTTTTACTATGGCTTTATTTTACTATGGAGGTATTTTACTATGGAGGTATTTTACTATGGAGGTATTTTACTATTGGCAAATTTCAGTATTGTATAATATAAATAAATCTGTCCGTCTATCTGTCAGTCTACCTGTATATCTATCTACCTGTCCAGTCTGTCTTCTGTCTGTCTGTCTTTCTGTCCGTCCGTCTGTCTGTCTGTCTGTATGTTTGTCTGTCTCAGACGTCATATCCGGCCGTTGTCATAGTTGTGTCTCCTACGTGTGTGCCTGTCTACCTGTATATCTACATGATCGTCTGTCTGTCTGTCTGTCTGTCTGTCCGTCCGACCGTCCGTCCGTCCGTCAGACTGTCTGTCCATCTGTCTATCTGTCTGTCTGTCCGTCTCAGACGCCATATCTAGTCGTTTTCATAGTTTTGTGTGTGTGTGGTATGTGCGTGCATGCGTGCGTGTGCGTGTGTGTATGTGTGTGTCCATCTATCTGCCTGTCTATCTGTCAGTCTACCTGTATATCTACCTGTCCGTCTGTCTGCTTGTTTGTTTGTTTGTAGGTCTATTCGTCTGTCTGTCTGTCTGTCTGTCTGATCTGTCTGTCTGTCTGCCTGTCTGTCTCAGACGTGATATCCGGTCGTTTTCATAGTTGTGTCTCGTACGTGTGTGTGTGTGTGTGTGTGTGTGTGTGTGTGTGTGTGTGTGTGTGTGTGTGTGTGTGTGTGTGTGTGTGTGTGTTATGCAATATTTTAGTTTTATATCTTTTTACTATGACGTTTTTTACTAACGCTTTATTTTACTTTTGGCAAATTTTAGTATTGTATAATATTAATAAATCTGTCCGTCTTTCTGTCAGTCTAACTGTATATCTGTATATCTACCTGTCCGTCTGTCTGTCTGTCTGTCTGTCTGTCCGTCTGTCTCTCTGTCTTTCTGTCTGTCTGTCTGGTCTGTCAGTCTGGTCTGTCTGTCTGTCTGTTTGACTGTCTCTCTGTCTCAGATGTCTTATCCGGTCGTTTTCATAGTTGTGTCTCGTACGTGTGCGTGCGTGCGTGCGTGCGCGCGCGCGCGCGTGTGTGTGTGTGTGTGTGTGTTTTGCAATATTTTAGTTTTATATCTTTTTACTATGACGTTTTTTTTACTAACGCTTTATTTTACTATGGAGGTATTTTACTATGGCTTTATTTTACTATTGGCAAATTTTAGTATTGTATAATATTAATAAATCTGTCCGTCTATCTGTCAGTCTACCTGTATATCTACCTGTCCATGTGTCTGTCTATCCGTCAGTCTGTCTGTCTGCCTGTCTGTCTGTCTGTCTCAGACGTCATATACCTGTCTGTCTGTCTATCTGTCTGTCTGGTTTGTCTGTCTGTATGTCTGTCTGTCTGTCTGTATGTCTGTCTGTCTGTCTGTCTGTCTGTCTGTCTCAGACATCATATCCGGTCGCTTATATAGTTGAGGTAGTGTGTGTGCGTGTGTGTACGTTAAAAAGATTATATACTCGAGGCAATTTTCTCTTTCGAGTTTTTTAGTTTTGCAATATTTTAGTCATACGTCTTTTTACTATGACGTTTTTTTACTACTGCTTTATTTTACTATCTGCAAATTTCAGTACTGTTATATATTTCAACTTAGAAAAAGTTATACTGGAGACAATTTTCACTTTCATGAATTTGTTATGTTGCAATATTTGATTTTTGTGCTTTATTACTATTGTATCTTTTTACTATGACGATTTTTCACTACTGCTTTATTTTACTATCAGCAAATTTTAGTATCTATTGAAAATAATAAAGGACAAATTACTGTAGTTGAATATCGTTCAAGAAAGCACATACATCAAGATGGCGACTGGCGGGAATGACGTAGAAAAAAGGTTGTATTTTCAGGTGTGTGTGTGTGTGTGTGTGTGTGTGTGTGTGTGTGTGTGTGTGTGTGTGTTGAGTCAACTTACCACAACTTTTCATTTTGTCAATTTGACTGTATGTCTGTGCTGACTGTCTGTGCTTCTGTCCGTCCGTCCGTACGTTCATTCGTACGTCTGACCGTCAGATTATATGTATGTCTTTCAAAGACTTATTGCACAGTCGTTATTCCACACGTGCGTGAAGGTACGTCTTTTCGGTTTCATTTATTCCATTACATCAGACGAAGAAGTCATGGTTGTTTTCTCGCGTGTGGTTGTGGTGTGTGTGCGTGCGTGCGTACGTGTTTTCGTGCGTGCGTGTGTTTTTGTGTGTGTTTTTAATCCTTTAACTAAATATTTTCATTTGCTGGTTATTCGTTTGTCTGAATGTCAGTTTGTCTCTCTGTATGTCGATCTGTCCGTGCGTCTGTCTACCTGTGTATCTGAGTATGTGTGTCCGTCTGTCTGCTCCAGACATCATTCCCGGTCGTTTTTATAATTGTGTCTCGTGCATGACGTTGTGTGTGTGTGTGTGTGTGTGTGTTTTGCAAAATTTTACTTTTATGTCTTTTTACTATGACGTTTTTTTACTATCGCTTTATTTTACTATGGAGGTATTTTACTATGGCTTTATTTTACTATTGGAAAATTTAAGTATTGTATAATATTAATAAATCTGTCCGTCTATCTGTCAGTCTACCTGTATATCTACCTGTCTGTCCGTCTGTGTCTCTTGTCTGTCTGTCTGTCTGGTTGACTGTCAGTCTGTCTCAGATGTCATATCCGGTCGTTTTCATAGTTGTGTCTCGTACATGTGTGTGTATGTGTTTGCTTCTGTCTGGTCTGACTGTCTGTCTATCGGTCTGTCATATCCGGTTTTTTCATAGTTGTGTTTCATACGTGTGTGTGTGTGTGTGTGTGTGTGTGTGTGTGTGTGTGTGTGTGTGTGTGTGTGTGTGTGTGTGTTTTAGCTTTGCAATATTTTAGTTTCATGTCTTTTTAATGACAGATTCCATCTGTCTATTCTTGCTGTGCTGCATGTTTAAAATAATTCAGGCTTTTCTTCCGGCTTTGACCGCCATAGATATATACGAGTCCGCACAAAATGTAGTCCGGTTTGGCGCAGTAATCCAAATTGTACAAGCGTATTAGTTATCCTGTAAGCGTAATACAAACTTTTGAAGCAGACGACTTGACGATTCAGCATTTCTTATGAATCAGCTGCATAAAGCGACGGGTATGCCCAGATCAATGCGGCGTCTGCTCAGCAGTCTGCTCAGGTTTTACACTGTTTTCTATCAGTGCTGTCAATATTTAATCCTTAAAGACCAGCCTGCTGTTGGATCAGGTCAGCTGTAGACAAGAATATTAATGGGTTTTCTTTCCGACTTTCGAGGTCAAGTTTAGGTCAGTTACAACTTAGGTGTATATTGACTTTGCGTGGAGAAATTGAAAAGAAAGGCTGTCTCTTTCAACCCTGGAATTTGGTACAGATACTTAGTGCAGGTCCTGTGATATAATTCTAGGTGCCATATATTTAGCAGAATTGGAGGAGCCCAACTTCAGTGATGGAAAAGTGCACTGCAGAAACCCAAGGCAGTGAATACATCAAAGCACTGACAACACTCATGCCGATTGTCTCTAAATGCAGGCTGGTATTGAACGGGGACTGATTTGTTTTAACTTAAGATGTTAGTAACTAATGCAAAAAGTGTAGAACAAGATCAGCACCGCGTTGTGTGGCTTTTGAACTGAGTTTACATTGTTTGCCAGATCCAACATTTGATTCATGTGCAGATTTTGCAGATAATACTTACATGTACCCAACACTGACAAACGACGTGGCTATGTTTGGGTTGATTGTTTGGCATTCGACCCGAAGTTGATAATAAGTAAAGCGCTTCAGTGCTAATGTCTACGTGACTGTCACTGACTTGTCAGAATAACTTTTTGTCTTGTAGAAAATAGCCGCAGTGAGATCGGGGTATTCCATAAGACGGAAGAGGGTTATCCTGGAATCATAGGGTGAGCTTGGCAAACAGTGTAGACCAAGAACAGACGCTGCCGAACGCATCTTCTTAGCAAAATCTTCACTATTTGTTTGGAATTTCAGAGTTAAATGAAACAGTTTAAATGCCAGCCCAGGCCTATTACTCCAACCTACACCCCACGCTATCAGTGCTTTGATTCGGAAACCCGAAACGATTGCAACACACTTAGGCACCATGCCCTTAAGCTAAAAATGTCAAATCAATCAACCGTGACGTCTGGTTACCAGTCCGGCCACGTCGATCCTGTGCACCACCCTCACACCTGAACGGATAGAAACCACATGTTCAGGATCAAACTTTTGATGTGTAATGTAAGGTCGTGCTAGAAAATAAGAAACTGAACTTTGTTCTCAAAAAGCATTTAGTGAGAGCGTATTGCAACATTTTTCATTAAAGGATCGTACGCGTGCCCCTCGACAGTTAGAAGCTGGTCGGAAAGCGGACGACATTGAATCTGATTTTGAGTGCCACATGTGTGTGATCTATCGTCTATTGGAGCGACATCTTACATTATAGAGAACACGCTAGTGGACGTCGACGTAGCGGAAGAGATCGATTCGACCGTCAGACGCACATGCGAAACAGATTTCCGCCGGCAGCTGCTACACTGTACCTGTAGATAACTACCGACTGAATAGCACTGACACTGGTCATCGCCCTTATGCGATGCACGTTTGAGAGCTAGACGTCCCTGTCGTGACAAAAGTTAACGTATCGACACAGTAAGGAACACTTACGCTAGTGCATTAAAAATACGTAAATTGGCGTCTAAGCGACTGACATATGCGATTCAGTGACAAATAGCACTTGAGCGTGAATCACGCCGGTTGTCGTTTCCGGGTGTTTCGACGTATAGGTGTAAGTTATGCCGAGGCGACGCGTGCTTAACAGAGCATGACATATCGGGTGAAATAAGCGCAATTGTGTGGCGAGCTATAGCGTGTAGTTAGCGAACGCAGACGTGGAATGAACAGCGAGACGTTACACCAATCAAGAGCTTCGGCCTCACATGGTTCCATTTATTTGTTTACGCTCAGAATCCGGGATGTCTTATCCAGCAGGATTGCGAGCGGGCTCATAGTGCTGTTCTTTCTCAAAAATGTCTTCAACTACTGAGCCAATGGAATTCATGTACTGGACTAGCCAGCCTTTCCCATTGAGTATCTTTGGGTAGAGGTGTCCACAACCGACCAGACAAAAACTGTTACTTATGGACAGTAGCATTTTTAAAACTTGAATTTCAATTTTTGGTTTTGAAAACATAAATAGTTTCTTTCAAAAAATTGAAACATCGAATGGCGTTTCATAATACCACCGGTCTATAGACATCTGCAAACATATCATATATTGGAATTTGCAGAACTACCTTTCTAAATTTTAAGCTCTTTTTAGAAAGGTTTTCTGTAAGTTTTTACAGTGTTATGATTTTCTCATAGAATTTGTCATTTCAGTGCCTTTGGCGCTTTGATTACTATAGGGTACTATGGCTTTATTTTACTATTGGCAAATTTTAGTATTGTATAACATTGATTAATTTGTCTGTCTATCTATCTATCTTTCTGTCTTCAAAGTTGTGCCTCATGCATGCGTGTGTGCGCGCCTGCGTGCGTACACACGTGAGTGCGTGCGTGTGTGTTTTAGTTTTGCAATATTTTAGTTTTATGTGTTTTTACTATGACGTTATTTTACTCTGGCTTTATTTACTATGGATGTATTTTACTATGGCTTAATTTTACTATTGGCAAATTTTAGTAGTGTATAATATTAATAAATCTGTCTGTCTATCTGTAAGTCTTCCTGTATATCTACCAGTCTCTCTCTATCTATCTATCTCTCTCTCTCTCTCTCTCTCTCTCTCTCTCTCTCTCTCTCTCTCTCTCTCTCTCTCTCTCTCTCTGTATGTGTGTGTGTGTGTGTGTGTTTTAGTTTTGCAATATTTTAGTTCTATGTCTTTTTACTGTGAAGACTATGAATACTAGAGGTATTTTACTATGGCTTTATTTTACTATTTGCAAATTTTAGTATTGTATAATATTAATAAATCTGTCTATCTGTCAGTCTACCTGTATATCGACCTGTCTGTCTGTCTGTCTGTCTCAGACGACATATCCCGTTGGTTTCATAGTTGTGTCTCGTACATGTTTGTGTGCGTGTGTTTGTGTTTTAGTTTTGCAATATTTTAGTTTTATGTCATTTTACTATGACGTTTTTTCTCTGCGGCTTTGAGTATGTTGAGCATAAAGCCCTTAAGGACTGGAAACTTAGCATTTTAAAACTAGTGAATAAACGCATTTCTTTCTATTCTCAAAATACTAACTTATTACCTCCTAAGCCCAAGACGTCTTTACGTCATCTTAAACTAGGTATTCAAGAATTTCATAAGAAGTTTGTTTTGGCCCCTGCAGACAAGGCCGCTAACAACGTCGTCGTTGTGTGACGGCTCCACTATGTTAACACGCTTAAGCAGGAGCTTGGTGTACGCAATAAGGCCTATGAACTTCTGCCTTTAGCTGAAGAGAGAGCTATTATAATAGTAGATAAACATGTTTGTCATTCAGCCACCAAGTTTGCTGTGTGTGTTAACGAAGGCCAAGACAAGCTTCCTACGCTATACTGGTTACCAAAACTTCATAAAAGACCTTACAAAGCACGGTTTATTGCAAATTCTAGCTCTTGCACTACCACTGAACTTTCTAAATTATTAACTTCCTGTCTTACTGCTGTTAAAACGCGTGTGATTAAATATTGTGATAAAGTCTTTGAAAGATCAGGAAGAAATCTGTTTTGGTCTATAAAAAATTCGAATGAGGTTTTAAATAAATTAAAATCCAGACATTTTCGTGCTTCAAGTCTGTCTACTTACCATTTTTCCACTTTTTACACTACACTTCCTCATAATCTTATAAAAGAAAAGCTTAATGATTTAATTGAATGGGCTTTTCACAGAGAAGATTCTCTCTATCTTGCATGTAATGTCAGAAATGCATTTTTCACTTCTAAAGAGCATAAGAATTATACACTTTGGTCATGCCAGAAAGTGTGTGATGCCCTCACCTTTCTACTTGACGATATTTATATTAGATTCGGTACTAAGTTATTTAGACAAATTGTGGGTATTCCGATGGGTACGAATTGCGCACCTCTTGTGGCTGACCTGTTCTTGTATTGTTATGAAAGAGACTTCATGTTGTCGCTTTCCATTGATAACCAATCTGAAATTATTGAAGCTTTTAGCTCCACTTCTAGATATTTAGATTATTTATTAAATATTGATAATACCTATTTCGATGGTTTGATCAGTCAGATTTATCCCCCAGAGCTTCAGTTAAATAAAGCAAATTCTTCTGATACCGAGGCCCCGTTTTTGGATTTACATCTATCTATTGTAGATGGATTTGTTTCGTGCAAAATTTATGATAAAAGCGATGACTTTGATTTTGAGATTGTAAATTTTCCTTTTTTGGATGTTGATGTTCCTCGTGCGCCATCCTATGGCGTTTATATTTCGCAATTAATTCGATTTGCTAGAGTTTGTAGTCATGTAACTGACTTCAACACTCGTAATAAATTATTAACGGCTAAACTCCTTAATCAGGGTTATCGGTACCATAAACTACGCAAAGCCTTTTCAAAATTTTATAGACGCCATTCTGATTTAATTTCAAAATTCAATATTGGACTTAAATCTCTTCTGCAACAAGATCTATCGGAACCCGAATTTTATGGTGACTTGGTATATAAATTTAGAAAAATATATAACCGCAATGACTTCAGCACCCAATTTCGTAAAATCATTCTTCGATATAAAAAGATTGGGTACAACATGGATGTTATACGACAGACTGCATGCATGGTAGTTAACCCAATCACGGTTGGCAACTTTGCTTCCCTCTTTAATTGCACGCCGGTGGGTCAGGCCTCAGATTCTATGACGGCTCCAACGTAAAGGCTTATTGAGAATTAGAGAGATCTAATTCAAGGTAATGTTGGTTGGTGCCTGATGCTCTGTCTCTGGTCGGGCCCATCGGAGTCTAACTGTTGGTTTTCTTTTGCTCCAGCATTTCAGTGGTTTCTTGCTGTCGAGTCCTCACCGTTGTCTCACCTCTCTGGTTCTTTGATTTTTTTGTGTTCACGGAGATGTTGCACTGATGAGTTAGGAGGCCTTCATGCGAACTGAACAAATTATTTGTCTAAATCGCGACGGAAGTAAGGGCGAGGGTTGTGGCCACGTAAAATCGATTTAAACCCCCCAGTGGAAATCATTCCACTGACCGTTCCAAGGCGGTTCTTCTGTGGCGATTTATTTATGGTGTTGTTTGTTACTTACTGTGTGTATCACTTGTGTCTTTTTATTTTTGATGGCCATATGGCCATTTTGT
Organism: Lucinisca nassula; assembly: GCA_963580285.1. NCBI lineage: Eukaryota > Metazoa > Mollusca > Bivalvia > Lucinida > Lucinidae > Lucinisca > Lucinisca nassula. Next base: position 17,228,148 of record OY757012.1, on the reverse strand, counting down.
GGGATAGTAACTGTCCTTATGGCCTTCCTTTGTTTGGGTTTCCGTTATGGTCTGGTCGCTTAGTGTTTGTGTTTCTTTCCCTTTGTTGTCTTTGATGGGTGGAGTAAGTTAATTGTATCGATTCCTGATCTTTGTTTTACTTCTACTTTATTTTACTATGGAGGTATTTTACTATGCCTTTATTTTACTTTTGACAAATCTTAGTTTTGTATAATATCAATAAACCTGTCTGTCTATCGGTCGGTCTACCTGTATATCTTCCTGTCTGTCTGTCAGGTCAGTCTATCTGTCTGTCTGTCTATCTCAGACGGCATATCCGTTCGTTTTCATAGTTGTGTCTCGTACATGTGTGTGTTTGTGTGCGTGTGTGTGTGTGTGTGTGTGTTTTAGTTTTGCAATATTTTAGTTTTATGTCTTTTTACTATGACGTCTTTTTACTATGGCTTTATTTTACTTTGGAGGTATTTTACTATGGCTTTAGTTTTCTATTGGCAAATTTTAGTATTGTATAACATTAATAAATCTGTCTGTCTATCTGTCGATCTACCTGTATATCTACCTGTCTGTCTGTCTGACTCTCTGTCTGTCTGTCTGTCTCAGACGTCATACCCGGTCGTTTTCAATATTGTGTCTCGTACCTGAAGTTGTGTGCGTGCGAGCGAGCGTGCGTGCGTGCGTGCGTGTGTGTGTGTGCGGTGAGAAGATTTTATACTCGAGACTTTCGATTTTATACTCGAGACATTTTTGCCAAAAATCTTATTTCAGTTGGCACCATGTCTTGAGCACATGTTGAAAAGTTTCATGCTTGTATCATCAAGTGAACTAATCTCATTATTTTGGAATTAGCAGCTTCACTAATATTACTTATTCTATTTTCAGGCAAGGCATTTCTACCTTGGTATCGGTGTCCTGATGCTGATTTTCTTTCTGACGCCTGTTACAGCTATGCCAAGTATAATACAGGCTGCAGCCAACGCATCGCGCTTAGAAGCAATCACAATTTACTTTTCGAGTGCTCTGCGTTATACGGAGATTGTAATTCTTTTGTTTCTATATCATGGCATTAAACTAAGCATCCGACAATTAAAGCGAATATTAAGAGCCAACAGTCTATATCAGAATAAGAACTATACAAGGGAAGCTGATATTAAAGACCTGATATCGGCCGAAATTGAGAATAGTGGCAGCTGTATTGGATATAGGGCTATGTGGAGAAGACTGGTAAATGACTATCACGTTCGAGTTCCCAGAGACAAAATTCTTCACATTATGCGCGAAATTGATCCAGAAGGAGTTCGTCGACGAAAGGCCCATAGGCTGGTTCGGCGAAGATATTATGCCGATGGTCCGAACTATATTTGGCATGTCGATGGGTACGATAAGTTGAAGCCATATGGTTTCTGTATTCCTGGTGCAATAGATGGTTACAGTAGGAAAATACTATGGCTGGAAGTATCAGATTCCAATAATTCATCAACAGTCATTGCAAAGTATTATCTAGACACTTTGAGGAGCTTCAAAGTTTGTCCACGACTGCTTCGCTGTGATTGTGGAACGGAGAATGCAAAGCTGTCTCTACTTCAGCCTCTATTTAGGTATAACGATACGGATAGTTTGTCTGGTATGAATAGTTTTATGTATGGAAAGAGCGTATCAAATCAGAGAATAGAGGCTTGGTTGGGAATTCTAAGAAAACAGGGAATTCAGTGGTGGATTTGCAACTTTAAAGATATGCAAGATATGAACGAGTTTGACGAAACAAACAGCTTCCATGTTGAGTGCCTACGCTACTGTTTTATGCATGTGATTTAGGCAGACCTTGACAGAATAGCTAAACACTGGAATTTGCATGAGATTCGTTCACAGAAGCATTCAAACATCCCTTCTGGTAAACCTGAAATACTATTTTACATACCAGAAATATTCGGAGGTCGCGACTATGGTCATCGGGTTGATTTAGATGATGTAGAAGTTTGCTTGGATCTGTATAGTTCGCCCAAGAAGATGTTTTCGGAAGAGATCGAAGAACTTGCTCACCTTCTCTTACCACAACACCAAAGACCCACGGACGCTGATGAGGCTTATATCTTGTATAGAGATTTATTGCATGAAGCAGAAACATACATTTGAACTATGTGTTTGGTTGCCTTATTCGCGTTTAACACATTCGCTTGCCAGAGATAAGCTTTGTAAAAAAACAGTATTTGGAAACTAGCGTTGAACTGTAAACATTAAATTTATTGTTAAACAAAACATCTTAGGTTTAAACAATATATTTCTTGTTTTCCGATCCACGCTGGAAAACTAGCGTGGGATTTATTCAACAATAAAGGTGTTGTTTTAACGATATAATCCTCCCAGTATGCCATTTTGATATGTTAAGCATAGAAACAGTCGTTGCGTATGCGCAGGTGAAAAAATAGACTGAACCAATGAATATTAAATAGCACTCAATATCTTAAAACACTTATTATAAACAGAGCCATATATCCAGATACATATATCGAGAGGATTTGAAACTGTAGTGCATTTATCAAATATAACAAGTATTAACTTTAACAAAAAGCTTGGTCTTCGTTTAGCTTTCAACAACTGTAGCACATGCTTTAACTACCTGCCTGCCTACTGTCCTGCCTGCCTGTCTGCATGCTGTACTGTCGGCCTGTTATCCTGGTTGCCTACGTGCCTGCTGTCCCTCCTGCCTGCATGCCTGACCGTTTTTGTGGTGCTTTAATAATGAAAACCTAACAAACTGTATAGTCGTCCTCCAGGAAGGACGACAATTATACTGACATTATAAGAATCACGTGGCAAGTTTACTTGAACCGCAACAAAACAAATAGAATGGCAGTACATCTAGCGCAGTTATGGATCAGCTGTCGGCTGATCAGTCTGGGTTGTCCAGTTGACGAAAGCCAGGATCATTCGCTATGCACTGAGTGCACTGTGAAGACTGATCAGACTTTACAGATTCTCCAGCTGATCGTAGTGTTCAATGGGTGCACACACATTTTGTTGGATTTGTTTTTGCCATGTTCATCGACTCGGTCACGACTTTTCGTAACCTTGGTCATGACATAACGAAAACTCGCCTATTCAAATACATTGAAATTATTTTGCCGAAAAAAAAAAAGAATGTTTTCAGATAAAAAACAAATATTTTTTCATATTTCTGCTCAAAATATAGATTGTGTGTGTTCCCACAATCTATGTTTTAGCAGAAATTAGAAAAAATAATGTTTACCCAAGCAAACCCCAGTTTTTCCATGTAAAAGTGGGGTCTGAATGGGTCAAAACATAAGGCTTGTTATCGTTATGTTCTAGACAAACATGTGATACAGTGTCTTTTAACCAATTTAAGCCGAAGGGATTCGTCTAACCCTACTATCTGGATGAGTCTGTTCTTCTTTTTAGGGGTTCCAGGTTGATGTTTCTTTTAAGCAAAACCATGTTGACCCTGGTGCCATGTGGTATTATGTGGCGTCCCATCTGGATCTGCGCTGATTGCATATGTCCTATGTGTGGGATGCTAAGTTTAAATGGGTTACAAATGTTAACCACATGTTCACCGAAATGACTATGTGCGAATCGCGAAACGAAAGCCAGGTTTACACACAGCAAGTTTCCTTGACAAATACGGTTTGTTAACGAAAACATTGCTTGTGTAAATGAAAATAATTGTTAAAGTTTCATTGGTAAATTAATGTATCAATGTTCAGTGGTAATGAAAACCTTGTTCGTGTAAATTGAAACCTTTGACAAAGACGTTTGACAAGTTAGCAAGTTTTTTACCGTTAGAAACGTATCAATTATTTTTGCTGGTTCGTTGATATTTGGTCGTCCGCCAAAGCCATTGACGAGTCTCAAAACTGTCATTAGTGTAGTTCTTGGTACACGTGCTTCGCAATTTACGATGCCTGATGATTCTGATCTGGGTCGGTACTGTTGCAGTTAATATGTCCCGTCAAAGGGACACAATATGTACAAGACGTGTTTCATGTTTATTTGAACAATTTTGCGATTACCGTTACCGTTATATTGTTTCCATTTCTTTTTATTTCCATATCTAGGTCTGATCTCCAGGAAAACAAAGACACAAGAAAATAGTTTCTATCAATTTTAGTGGCTTTGAAATCAGTCTCAAAAATCGGTGGTCAAATCGTAAACGTTTTGCAAGACAGTCTGACTCAGAAAGCCTTGTACCTTCGTCAAATATTTTCTCTGCAATAATATATGAGCACTGATTTCTTGCAACCTGTTTGAACTTGTACGGGAATGATTTAGGTTTTGTTATATGAGAAAACAGGTCATTTCAGATGGATACTTGCTTTGATAAAGCAACTGAAACAACAATTTGAAGTTTGGAGTTGTCATGGCAACACTTAGGTCTTTGCAATGCTATAATGCTTCAGTGCAGGAACGCCAACATCAATCAATCCGGCACAAATGGCCCCTGTACATAATATTAGCTGGGTGTATGATGCATCCGTGAATAGCTGGAACCCGCATTGGTTAACCGCTTAGAAAGTCTAAGATGCTAAGGCAAAATGTGCAAGTAGGAATGACCATACACATAACAATTTGCTGCTTACGGGAACTATTTTGCTGGGCTTGGGATGTCATTGGTCACAATAATGAGTAAAATGTGAGGTATTTTCTTCAAAATGACTGAAATGCTGTTCTCGGGGAAGTTATAGAACTTAAGCGGAATAGAATCCTGAAATTCTGCTGTTCCATCAGTCACAATCCTGACCAAGCGTTCTGGTCAATCCGAGGTTATACCATAGTAACCGAAACTGCAAATTCACCGTACTACAGTCCGCGGAGCATCACCAGCAAATCTTGTTTCGGAGGTTTTTGTCTATCATTTGATTGGTCAATTCAACTTAAAATGCTTGTCTTTCCGCGGAGGTCGGTTTTGCTGCCCACGGAGCGCACATTGTTTTGACTAATCTGACCGCGGAGAATATTAACAGAAAATGGTAAGCTCATCTAGCTTAATTGGACAAATACATGAACGTCAGCCACACCGTTTGAAAACTGAGGTTAATATACTCCATCCTTACCACAAAGCCAATGCTAATTAGTGCTGCAACCAGTAGAATAGCCGAGGACAAAAATGCTGAATTTGAAACCCCGGGGACATGATCAACATAACATTGAGCGCCTCCGCGATCAGACTAACAACGTGCTTTTAAACCGTGGGATGGAACTTGCAATAGAAGCTATATTGGAAGCCTCGGTAGGTACATACCAATACATTATTAAAAGTTGATGCTCATTCAGTCAAAAATTGTTTCATAATACTCCATTTTATATCATAAATACGAGAATAAAAATCCCATACGCCGCGGTCAGAAAACAAAACTTCGCGGCTGTTATAACATTTGTTTATGTCTCTCCGTGGCCCATACTCACAGCATTTGGAGGTGCTGTGCCCCAAACACCCTTTTACAAGAAAAGATATGACACAATCTGCCATATCAGGTGACTCGATTCTAACTGCATTGTATTATCTTGACAAGAAAAGGCAATTCAATACCATTTTTAAAACTGTTCAGTTATAAACCTATTAACTATAATTAGTTAAATGTATTGGAATGAACATTGAATTTGCAGCATCAAATTCGACACTTTTTAGTTCGATAGATGAATTTCTAACCTGGAAGTTTGATGTTTGTGGCAAACAATAATGAATTTAGACAGAGTTTAATTCCACATTGACTGATCCATGGGCATAGTCTGAGCAACAAGCACAATCATCAAAGGGACTGGTCTATTTTATACACGGCACCCCCTTTCAACATAAGGAATAACTTTAATGCCGTGCGTGTTTATAAATTATTATTTCTCATTATTATTATTATTATTATTATTATTATTATTGCTGTTGTTGTTTCGCCCCTACCCATCGATGCGTGAAGAATTGAGTAGTTTGCATGATGCTTCAATGCAGACTGAAACCGACCGCAAAATATTACTGGAAAACCGCTTGGAGAAACAAAGATCAGGAATTGATACAATTAACTTACCGCACCCACCAAAGACAACAAGGGAAAGAAACACAAACACAAAGCGATTAGACAGTAATGGAAACCTAAGCCTGGTCAGGAAATTAATGCGAGTCTGACCATCCATGTACCTATACGTTTTATTGGGCGGCAGGACTTGATGTATCATTTTATTTTAAACCTGGTTAAAGTCCATACACATTCGAAGCATATTCGCCAAAATGACATAAACAGGGCTTACTTACCATATTTACACCGGCATTGCTTTACAAAGTCATCGTACAGCAAAATGTACTCTTAAATTAACTTCGCATATACACTCATCTACACGTAAACCCCGCGAGCGGGATAGATAGATAGATAGATAGATAGATAGATAGATAGATAGATAGATAGATAGATAGATAGATAGATAGATAGATAGATAGATAGATAGAATAGAATAGATGTATAGATGGGTAAAGATAGATAGATAGATATTATTGAGTAATTTCCGGGCATCTGTAGACATGACATCGAGCTGAATTTAGTATAATTATCGATAACGTGGCAATACAATTTCAAAAAATATAAGATATACAGAAGTAGTTAGGCTTCAATTTAGGGATTATATCAATCTTCAGCAAGATAGATAGATAGATAGATAGATAGATAGATAGATAGATAGATAGATAGATAGATAGAAGTTCTGCAACGGAAGGTCAGGTGTGTCTTTTCTTCGGGTACTTCGGTTTTCGCCCACTTCTGATTAACGATTGGCTCGATATGAGTGGAATAATCATGAAAGGGGCGTAAAACCCAAACCAAAAAAAAAAAAATAAATAAAAAAAAAAAGAAAAAAAAAAAAAAAAAAAAAAAAAACGCGTATTGTATCTAAAAAGCTTAACTTGTAATTTGTCGTGAATGTTTCATTACTTCCCTTGTTAAAAAGTAAAAGCTCACAAAGAATGATAGAATGTCATCTGGTTTGTAATCTATTGATTAACTATCAATATTGACTGATGGACATATTTTAAAGTAAACGTTACTGCTATGAGATGTTTACTTCAGTATTAAGCTTTCTCAAGCTGACATTATTGAAGCCTTCAACTCAACCTCAAGGTATTAAGATGATCTTTTGAATATTGACAACCCTTACTTTGAAGTAATCGTCAATCTGACCTGCAGTTGAACAAAGCCAATAATTCTGACATCGAGGCCGCGTTCTTGGATTTGCGTTTGAAAATTTCGAATGGTTTTGTTTCAACTAAAACTTACAACAAGCGTGATGATTTTGATTTTAATATTGTAAACTTCCCATTTTTTGGATGGTGATGTGCCTCGTTCGCCATCGTATGGAGTTAATATTTCACAACTTATTCGCTTCGCTAGAGTGTCAACTCGTGTTGTTGATTTCAACACTCGTAATAAAAGCTTAACTGCTAAACTGCTACACTAGGGTTATCGGTATCATAAACTTCGGAAAGCATTTTCTAAGTTTTATCGCCGACACTATCAATTAATTTCAAAATTCGGGGTTGGATTAAATAGACTTTTGCTACAGGGGATGTCACAGCCGGAATTTTTTGGCGATATTATATATAAATTGAAAAAAATTAAAGGAAAACCTAAATTTTCGGATCAGTTTCAGAAAATTATTAAACGTTACAAACGCATTTTGTACGATATAAATGCTATTCAACAGTCTGCATGCATTGTGTTTGACCCAATCACGGTCGGACATTATGCTTTCCTCTTTAATTTCACGCCGGTGGCTCATGCGTCAGACCCAATGCTGGCTCAGACGTAAAGCTAATATTTGTTAGTCGGTCTGTTGCTTGATCCATCGGGGTTCAACTGCTGGTTTTCTTTTGCTCCAGTTTTTCTGTGGTGTTGTGTTCGGCGGCGGATGTCTCAACGCGTTTTACTGTCGAGTCCTCATCCTTGTGTCATCTTGGTTTTAATTGTGATTTCTTTGTTTGCCAAGTTGGTACACTGATGAGTTAGGAAACCTTCACGCGGACCGAACAAATACATGTTTGAACCACAGTAAAAGTGAGGGTGAGGGTTGGGATCCCGTAAAGTTAACTTAAACCCACCAGTATTATTTACTGACCGTTCCAAGTCGGTGCTTTTGCTGTGGTTCCTTCCTGTTTTGTGTATGTGGTTCTAATTCTTTCCCTAATAATAAACGTTGTTTTATTAATGATTCCAATTCTTCCCACTTTTTTATTGTTCATTTTAGTTGCATTTGTCCGTCCAAGTTCATGTTTGTCTTGTTGGTGATTCTGGTTCTTTCTCCATTGTGTTTGTTATTCATTTTTGGTTACGTGTGGGTATTCTGAGTCACCACCTATTAGGGAAAGAGCTGCTGACTCGGTTTGGCGGTGGTTCGTTTGATTTATTGTTGTCACTCAATGTTTCGACTTCTTTCCCTGGTGATGTTGTGGGGAGGATTTGGGGTTTGATTGTATCAGTTCCTGATCATTACTATTTTTAATTTTCTAAAGGAACTTGAAAATTCTTTATCAACATAGCTTTATAATTCCTGACATACAAGACTTCGCCATCAACGGTCAACAAAATCGTGTACAAAATTCGTGTAGGAAGTGTTGTGTCATTCGATGCTACTACAATTGTAGAGACTATACAGGGTTAGTATGGCACATTTTCGAGTCTCAATTAGCAATCGACGACTAAGCAGACGAAATCACATATGCAGTGGTAAAAAGGAATGAATATACTCTCTAAAAAAAGACCACACTGGCATCAAAGTCAAATCGTAAATGTATTTTATTGTCAGTTGATGGAAAATCATTCCAAATTCTTGGTCTTACACCCGGTTTGCGGGTCTTTTACACGTGTATTGTAGTAACCGCCATACCAACGACCATCTACGTTGATGCGTTTATCATTTAAAAAACGGAATATGCCTATATTAGACTCTGATAGCCGATCGTTAGCGGGATATAAACAAATTAAGTGACTGCTCTTACCTGTTACTTTCGGTTTCAAAATGCGCCTAAACAAGATTCGCCAGAAATGCACCGCGGACCGTAGTACGGTATGATCCCTGTGAAATTTTAAGTGTGTTTATTTCCAGAACTAAGAAACCTTTTGGGTTTTTTATGGTATAGGTCAGTTATAGCATGGTTCTAGCTCGTGTACGTGCGATAATTATCGCAACGTACACTCCCAGAACCATGCTATAACTATTACTTATGCTCAACCACTATCAGCGTCGGAACATTATCAACAACCCTGATACAACCAAGAGAATCGCCATAGCAGCATCCTCGCGTATTTTCATGGCTCGAAAATCTTTGCTCAAAATCAAACATGTTTCTTTTCCAACAAGTACGCCTTGTTAATGAAATAATTAACAATGACGACTGTCTACACATATACATGTGCTTTCTCACGTGACATTTGGTGAGATTTCCTCATTCGTGTAAATGCACGAGCAATTTTTTCATTGTCAATGCGACCTTGATAAAGTTTCCTCGTCAATGTTTTATTCGACAAAGTTTTAACTCCGTGTAAACGCTAAGACATTGTTCAGGAAAATTGTGACACATTCATTGTGAAGGAAACTTGCTATATGTAAACCTGGCTTAAGTCTAGACTGATGAGAGTGTGTCAAGGTGGGCGATTTTGCCTGACTGCCTGCATGCCTGCCTGCTTGCTGTCCTGCCTGCTGCCTTCTTGTTGTCCTGCCTGCCTCCTAAAAGTAAACTAAAATAGCAGACCTTTTAGCACCATATTGAATTTCACTCTGAGTGGAGTGGTGCTCCCATCGTGGGGAGGAAAAATACCGTCAACTAAACAAGAAAAAATCACCGGATAAAATTAACGGGTGTATACTGTGTGGAACACCGTAAATTGCCGAAAAGTAGCAGCGAATGGGGGATCACGACATAGTATCAATTCGTATAGTATCGTCCAGGGACGAAGACAATAACACATTCGTAGTCGCTTAGTACTCCAGGCAAATGTCCCGCAGAGGGCTAACATGTTTCATTTTGAAGCTTATGGTAGAGCTGCATACCAGATTACCAACTATGCAAAATATTGACAAAACTTCAAAATATGAGCATATCTCTCATTTATTAATAAATGTAGGAAAACGCGTCATTACATCATAAAACACATCGAATAATGTTTTTAAAATTATCACCAAATAAGAATGGAAATGATGTGAAAACTTTGAATGTTTTCCCAAAATTTGGTTTATTTCATAGGCGTTTTTCTCCATTTTTTTATCTGTGACAAATACAAAATATTTATACCATAGTAAATCAAAAAGTACGCTCCAGGTGCGACGGGCACCAACAATTTCGGACACTTCCTTAGTCGCGTGTCAGAGGAGAAAAAATACAAAAATGTCAGAAAAATCACAAAAAATATCCCAAAAGTCGTCTATTTTCGTCGTCCTTCTGCTCCGTATATATCAATCGAAACAATGACCTATTACTACCAACGTTTTGAAAGACCTTTTGCTGAGGTGCGCAGGATCATATTTATTTGAAAAGTAAGGTTATTTCTCTTAGAATGCCTTAGAAATGACCACATGTCAACAAAACATATTTTACTTGTACATAATTCATATTTGGCCCACCGAGTTAAAAGTGAAATCGTCGTTTTAAGTGTTCCCCATTGGAAGTCGGAAAACATTGATAATCGCTTCTGTTTGCTTATAGCATAGGCAGTTAGTGTAGAAACATTAAAATTTAGATAAAAAAGAAAACATGTTGTGTATATAAAATGTTATTTTGTCAGTTATACGAATAAAACAATCATGGTGAAATGTGGACAAGAACAATTATTTTATTTGCACCTGTTCTGCCCAGAGACTCGGATGAGCTAAACCAGAGGACCATTGGTCTTAAACTGCTAACCTGATTACTTAAGAAGAGGAAAAGGAAGAACACAGAAAAAGGAAGAATGCGTCCAAGATCAATGTCACTGAATGTGTCTTATAAGGCAAAAGAATATATATGGTTTTATGGGTGGGGATCTGAAGGTTTCTAAGATATTTGGACTTTTTATGAAGTGAAGGGGTTGGAACATACCCCTAGGGAAGCCTGGGGCACCAAAGACGCATGTAACTAAATCCGTCTTTTCACAAGGAACAAGAATATATATGGTTTATGTGTGGGTATCTGAACGGCGTCAGAGATATTTTACATTTTATGAAGTGAAGGGGTGGTGCATGCCCCGGGGTGCGCCTGGGGCATCCAACACACGTCACTAAATGCGTCTTATTAAAAAAAAGTTATATGGTTTGTGGGTGGGGATCGGAACCGTTTCCAAGATATTTGACATTTTTTAAAAAGAAGGGGGCGGGACATGCCCCGGGGAACACCCTGGGGGTCCAAGAGCCATCACAATAAATGCGCCTTATTATAAGGAACAAAAGTTAAAAGGTGAAATGATCAGGAACCGATACAATCAGATCCCACATCCCATCCAAAATATCGCAAGGGAAAGAAGTTAAAACATGGAATTACATCAATTAACAATTTAGACAGTTAGTTATCCGAGTCAGCAGCTCTTTCCCAAGCAGGTGGTGACTCAGAGAACACCAACACAACCAAAAACGGAGGAACGAACATAATGAAGAAATTAATAATAAATAAAAACACCAACTACAATAAACAGGAAGGAACCACACCAAAATCACCGACTAGGAACGGCCAGCAACATTACTGGTAGTAAAAGTACTGGTGGGCTTAAGGATCCTTTATGGGTACCCAATCCTCACCCTCACATATATGGTTTATTGGGTGGGGAATTGAACGGTTTCCGAGATATTTTTACATTTTATGAAGTGAAGGGGGTGGGGCATGTCCCTGGGGGTCCCAGAGCCATCCCAATAAATGAGTCTTATCATAAGGAACAAGAATATATACCGCTGGTAAAAAGTTAAGCATATTTGTGTTTGAATGCATACACTTTTTGCCATATGAAAAATTATTGTTTTGTCTTTTTGTGAATGTTTCACGTATAAAACATTTTTGTGGCTCTTTATACGGCTTCGAATTACACCAATTTTAATGCATGGTCAAATCATGCAAATAACCATTTTGCAATGCATGCATTTTGGAAAAGATAAAAATTATCCATTGTCATCAGGGGATCGTCCATTGCTGAAAGGTGAGGATTGATACTCATATCCGATTCGGGAATGAAGAATAAAGATAAACTCAGGCGAATGAACTGAACACAGAGCATAATTTTCTCCTAGACATCAAATCACCTGAGTGCCTATGATATGAATTAGAGCGAAGGGTATAGCGACATTTATAGCCATTTTTAACATCTGAGACAGCCTCAGAAAGCATTACTGCAAGGTTGGGAACAAAATCCAGCAAAAAGACGTACATTCTTGTTGGTTTCGCTATTTTAACGGTGCGAAAAAGCCATTTAAAACAATGGGGATACATACCAAGTATATGGCAACCATTAGGGATAGCCTGAACCTATACTGTAACGAAATCGTGTGATCGTTATTTTAAAATGACCACAAGATATGGTTTTTGATTTGGTGGTGAGGTTCCAAAAAAGAGCATATTCTCAGTATTTGCTGCGAGTGTAGTTGTTGACATGGCAACTATGTGCTTCCATACAATCAAATTCCTGTTTGAAAATCATTTAATTATTTACTTATATCCCCTCTGTTAAACTAAAGCAATACAAATCAGATGATCATTTAAATTATCTGTTTTGAATCGAAACCAAAATTAGTCTTGAATTTCCTATAAAGAAATATGCTTAACTTTTTACCGGCGGTATATATGGTTAAGTGGTGTTATTTTGCATGGTTCGCAAGAAATTAGACATTTGACTTTTTTACCATACAAATGCACATCTTACCAAATTTGACCTTGGCATAAAATAGGTCAAGGTAATCCCAGGGTCGTAATTTATATAATATATAGTGGTTCCATGTCCCACATGCTACATACCAAGTCTCGTGCAAATCGGACCAGCGGATCCGGAGAAGATTTTTGAGCATATTTGAGCATTGAGCATTTTTCTGAGTATCTGGTCATGTGACCTGGATAAAAATGTAAACTTTCGTTCCCTCACCCCAGGAATACTCCACATGAAATTTGACTTCAATCGGCTCAGTGGTTCCGGAACAGACGACTTTTGAAAATGTGGACGACAGACGACAGACAGACAAAATCCTTGTCATATGATAAGCTCACCAATGAGCCTTTGGCTCAGGTGAGCTAAAAAACGTTGTTCAGCTTACATTAGCTCGTAATCTTAGTCTCACATGAGCGGTAACTGGACCTTATTTTCAAATTTAAGGCAAGATATGCTTTTATTTGTCAAATCGCAAGAAATTCGGAAGCCATCTTGAAATTCAAGGCAGCCATCTTAAAAAAATGGAAAATTTTGCGTTGGCTTGGTTGATTTTCTTGATCAAGAAGATTTGAAGAACAAATGCTAAAAGGGTCATACTTGTATCCGGAAGTGCACAATTGTTCTAGAAATCGAACACTTCCCACTTCACTATCAGGAAACCTGTAAGTATGGGAGAATGCTTGGAAGTCGCATCTGACCTTAACTGTTGACCTTTGGCGCCAGTGATACAGGTATGTGAGAGAGCCTGGAACACTGCAAGAGTGCAAATGACAGTCGCAGGCCAGAGATCACATAAGCATGAAACGGTGTCTTGGACTGAATAGACTCTACAGAGAGACAATCAAAGAAGATGAAATGCATTTAGGATGATCTCTAGTAACATCTGGTCCTAATTCATTTGGGTCCAGTGATCCTGGAACTCTTCAGGGGTTTTTGGAACTCTGCAGGAGTGCCAAAACCAAGTTCAGTGTACACATGTTCAGGAGGATCCTTAAAGGTCGCATCTGACACAAACTTGCTTGCCACCATAGATCTGGGGAGTCACAGTGCCTGGAATTATGCCAAAGACATGCCAATGTCAACAGAACAGCAAGAAATCAGCTTCAGTCATTGTAAACATTTTCTCAAAACTCTACAGCCTTACCAGTAGCACCAAAGTAACAATTTTAGTCACATTTTTGTACATGCTCTAGGTGACCTGTTTTATATTTTGTCTAACTAGCTCCACCCACGGGCATGACTCCGGGGCAATGCTTACCAATTACCAACTTTCTGGCTTTAACCTAGCTTTGACGTAAACCGTGACGTGAACTTAGACGTAAATGCAACATAACCTTTAACGTCTTAAACCATTTACTTAATTTTAGCCCCTAGTCCCCCTTAAAGGCATGACCTCAGGATAATTTTACATTGAATCTGAAGATTTGGTTATGGTTAAATATTTAACTTAATTCCAACCTTCTTGTGTGAATAGTTACCGAAGAATGGCCCTGTGACTTTAGCACATACTCACTTTCGGACAAACATCAAGGCGACACATATTTATATATATATGCCTCCCTGATTGGCGGGTGGGAGTAGTAAATGGTTTAAGAGTTCCTGTAGTTGCATTTTTCCATGGTTTGACTGTCAACATTCTGGTTGCCTTGGTTTCCCACGGTATCTCCTGGCCAATAACCAAAAGTGCACAGACATTGCCCTACCATTATTGTCCTCATCCATGAATTTTGTCTTGTTGGGCAGAAATGCTAAAATCTATCATAGTGACAAATATGGCATAAATCCATTTTAAGATTCTAAAGTAAAACTTCAACACTGACAACAAAAGGCAGTAAAATAGCTCTTCCTGTACTTTGTAATTGTAATAACACAACAAAATACCATGAAACTTTTTTTCAAATTTAATCAGTAATGCTTACTTGAGCATAAAAATATGAAATTGCTGTCTTGTGCATACAACATGTATAGTCAATAAATTCCCAGACTGTTTTAAAACATACTAAACCTCCACAAAAACCTCAAAAATCGGGAACAAGAATACAGCAGTTTTGAAATTTAAACATTGATTTAGCCGACATTCATAAATACAAGAAATCTGCCAAACAGTTTAAGGTGGCACATGCACATCATGACGTCATATATGTAAACAAAAATGGCGGAAAGAGGCTTTTTTTGTAGCAAACGTGGTTCGGATCGGTCAGGTAAAAAGTGTTTGATTAACTGATATTCTTTTTCGTGTTATTGCCGAAATTTGTGGTTTGTTTGTTTGTTTGTTTGATTTGAGGTTTAACGTCCCCGTCAACACTGTAAAGGTCATTTTGGAGACGTTGCTTCCAATTTTGTGGGACTTTTACCCGATATTGAGATGAAATGACATCTCAAGCCCTGTCGCCCAATGAAACCAATAAGGTTTATTAGCATGGACGGTCCGCCTCGCACCGCGGTTCCTGGACAGGCTTAATTCCTGATCTTTGTTTTACTTCTACTTTGCATATCAGGGCTGTTTTGTTTGTGCCGTGTGGCGGCTGTAAAAGGTCTCCCCGTACATGCATTTAATGCTCTTATTTTTCCAATCCTCAGGGATTGCTTATGCAATTGCTTTTCACTGTTCCATTAATTGACATCCTTTAGATACCTGTTGAAGGTCTTTATTAAACCGATGTTCGTTCCTCGTTGTATAACAACTGCTTGTTTGACATCCCTGTACTTTAAGTAGACTGGGGTGTTTTGTGGGCTTTTGTTGTACCTTCCTTCTATTCGAAGGAATCTTCTTCAGTATTTAATTATTTAATAACCGGTATGAACATCGCTTTAGTTTTGACGGTATCACAACCTTATCAACCCAAATGAGTATCACAAATACATTTAAAATATCAATATCACCCCTTAGGTTACACTCTGCTTCTTCTGTACGGATTCCCCATTCTATTAAGAACTTTAATACTATGTTGCCTTCGGTATTGGTTAGACCCTTAAATTTGTCTTCTGTGACTTCAGTTAATCTCAAAGGAGCAGGCAATACCAATGTTTTTGGGAGTAGTCTTCGTATAAGACTATCTCCTCTAAAATCGCCCATCCTTCGAAAATATACTAATCCGTGGAAAAGAAGTGGAATGTATCCTAGTATTTCTAAGTGCAATGCCAAGAGGTGCAGATGTTGTTCGCATTTAAGCACTGCGTCTACTGTTACTTCATCTGTAAACGGTAGACGCTTCTCTGTTGTTAACATGTCTGATTTGACATGACAGTCTACAGATTTAA
This sequence comes from Lucinisca nassula, assembly GCA_963580285.1. Classification (NCBI taxonomy): domain Eukaryota; kingdom Metazoa; phylum Mollusca; class Bivalvia; order Lucinida; family Lucinidae; genus Lucinisca; species Lucinisca nassula. The sequence continues at coordinate 17,212,021 of OY757012.1, read as the reverse complement.
TTTATCTAATTACTTGACGTGCTGCAAACTGCAATATGCAGTACGTCGGTCAAACTAACCGCATGCTTAAAACTAGATTGAACGAGCATTATCGTAGAATGAGTAAGCCTAAGAAAACTGACACTTTCTTGTACCGTCACTTTCGACGTACAGGTCATTCTGTAAATAACATTGTTATACAACCAGTGGAAAAACTTTATTACGATGCAAATTCTACATCTAGATTCAAAATAATCAAAAGACATGAAGCTGAACTAAAATGGATTAAATTTTTACAGACCCCTTTTCCACTGGGATTTAATGACAACATTTATCATGAGGGTAATATTTCCAGAATGCCGGACTTTGATATTTTCTCACTCCTGGAATGTCGAAAACGCAGAACTAGATCTCACGGCACCAGGAAAAATGGTAACTTTAAACGTAAATCACGTGCGTTTAAACGAAACAATACTAGACTGAAGTGACTGTCAATTATATTATTAAATCATGGACGCCACTCTATGCTTTCATTTTTAAGTTCATTACCCGTTTCTGTTTTACGTCTTCTGGACACCGAGGCGAATAAATTCTACGATAGTTCTCATCAGTTATATGATGCGGCTCTCTTATCTAGAGGCTATACTCAGCATACTCTCCGTCCTTACATTGATTCTGAAATTAATCATAAACGCCATTTCTTCAAAATATCCTTCATTAATAAGGGTATGGATTTTATAGATTTGCCCAGTATCTTCCGTGAGAGATCGGTGCTTTCTTCCATTCCTGCTTATTTTCAGAATACTGAAACGCCTATAATTTGCTATAAATATAACAAACCTGTTAGATCTATCATTTTTAATTTCAATAAACTTGTTTCAGATCTTGATATTGATACTAATACTCCTGATTCATGTGATTGTAAAAACTCAAAGTATTGCTATCCTGCTGCTGGTCATGTAATTACTGGCAATTTGAAAATTATTCCTGATTCTAGGATAAGGAATATAATTTCTAAAGGACCGAAATATCGGTTTCCTTCTAAAATTGATTTCAGTAAATGTAGAGATGAAATCGCTGCTTCCTTGAATGAATTCGGTAATCGATGGTGTAAGCGAGAGTATGTTGAGCATAAAGCCCTTAAGGACTGGAAACTTAGCATTTTAAAACTAGTGAATAAACGCATTTCTTTCTATTCTCAAAATACTAACTTATTACCTCCTAAGCCCAAGACGTCTTTACGTCATCTTAAACTAGGTATTCAAGAATTTCATAAGAAGTTTGTTTTGGCCCCTGCAGACAAGGCCGCTAACAACGTCGTCGTTGTGTGACGGCTCCACTATGTTAACACGCTTAAGCAGGAGCTTGGTGGTACTAAGGCCTATGAACTTCAGCCTTTAGCTGAAGAGAGAGCTATAGTAGATAAACATGTTTGTCTTTCAGCCACCAAGTTTGCTGTGTGTGTTAACGAAGGCCAAGACAAGCTTCCTACGCTATACTGGTTACCAAAACTTCATAAAAGACCTTACAAAGCACGGTTTATTGCAAATTCTAGCTCTTGCACTACCACTGAACTTTCTAAATTATTAACTTCCTGTCTTACTGCTATTAAAACGCATGTAATTAAATATTGTGATAAAGTCTTTGAAAGATCAGGAAGAAATCTGTTTTGGTCTATAAAAAATTCGAATGAGGTTTTAAATAAATTGAAATCCAGACATTTTCGTGCTTCTAGTTTGTCTACTTACGATTTTTCCACTCTTTACACTACACTTCCTCATAATCTTATAAAAGAAAAGCTTAATGATTTAATTGAATGGGCTTTTCGCAGAGAAGATTCTCTCTATCTTGCATGTAATGTCAGAAATGCATTTTTCACTTCTAAAGAGCATAAGAATTATACACTTTGGTCATGTCAGAAAGTGTGTGATGCCCTCACCTTTCTACTTGACAATATTTATATTAGATTTGGTACTAAGTTATTTAGACAAATTGTGGGTATTCCGATGGGTACTAATTGCGCACCTCTTGTGGCTGATCTGTTCTTGTATTGTTATGAAAGAGACTTCATTTTGTCGCTTTCCATTGATAACCAATCTGAAATTATTGAAGCTTTTAGCTCCACTTCTAGATATTTAGATGATTTATTAAATATTGATAATACCTATTTTGATGGTTTGATCAGTCAGATTTACCCCCTAGAACTTCAGTTAAATAAAGCAAATTCTTCTGATACTGAGGCCCCGTTTTTGGATTTACATCTATCTATTGTAGATGGATTTGTTTCGTGCAAAATTTATGATAAACGCGATGACTTTGATTTTGAGATTGTAAATTTTCCTTTTTTGGATGGTGATGTTCCTCGTGCGCCATCCTATGGCGTTTATATTTCGCAATTAATTCGATTTGCTAGAGTGTGTAGTCATGTAACTGACTTCAACACTCGTAATAAATTATTGACGGCTAAACTCCTTAATCAGGGTTATCGGTACCATAAACTACGCAAAGCCTTTTCAAAATTTTATAGACGCCATTCTGATTTAATTTCAAAATTCAATATTGGACTTAAATCTCTTCTGCAACAAGGTCTATCGGAACCCGAATTTTATGGTGACTTAGTATATAAATTCAGAAAAATATATAACCGCAATGACTTCAGCACCCAATTTCGTAAAATCATTCTTCGATATAAAAAGATTGGGTACAACATGGATATTATACGACAGACTGCATGCATGGTAGTTAACCCAATCACGGTTGGCAACTTTGCTTCCCTCTTTAATTGCACGCCGGTGGGTCAGGCCTCAGATTCTATGACGGCTCCAACGTAAAGGCTTATTGAGAATTAGAGAGATCTAATTCAAGGTAATGTTGGTTGGTGCCTGATGCTCTGTCTCTGGTCGGGCCCATCGGAGTCTAACTGTTGGTTTTCTTTTGCTCCAGCATTTCAGTGGTTTCTTGCTGTCGAGTCCTCACCGTTGTTTCACCTCTGTGGTTCTTTGATTTTTGTGTTCACGGAGATGTTGCACTGATGAGTTAGGAGGCCTTCATGCGGACTGAACAAATTATTTGTCTAAATCGCGACGGAAGTAAGGGCGAGGATTGTGGCCACGTAAAATCGATTTAAGCCCCCCAGTGGAAATCTTCCACTGACCGTTCCAAGGCGGCTCTTCTGTGGCGATTTATTTATGTTGTTGTTTGTTACTTAGTGTGTGTATCACTTGTGTCTTTTAATTTTGGATGGCCATATGGCCATTTTGTGGGAAAGTAACTGTCCTTATGGCCTTCCTTTGTTTAGGTTTCCATTATGGTCTGGTCGCTTAATGTTTGTATTTCTTTCCCTTTGGTGTCTTTTATGGGTGGAGTAAGTTAATTGTATCAATTCCTGATCTTTGTTTTACTTCTACTTTAGATCCTCTAAGCGGTTTACCAGTACTAGTGTGCGGGCCAGATTCAGCTCTGCGTGGAAGCATCATGCAGCCCACATATTTCTTCTAGCCCCTTTGGGCGGGGGCGTCGAAATTTGTGGTATGTATAGAGCAAGTTTTCCCCTATTCGTAAACAACAAAAACATGTCCTGAATTTTGTGTTTTCCTCGTTTGGCTTGTTGATTGATACAGATTATATTTGGATGAAAAATCCATCCAAATCTTGATTTACTTTGGAGCGGAAAACCATCAAATGTCAAAAGCGTTCCAAACATGAAATTAAGTTGGATGGAAAAATCCAATGAAAAGGAGGGAAAATCCATCCAAACATCCTGTTTTAGACCTCGGATGGATAGCCATCTTGGACCTAACTGCAAAAGGTAGTGTGGCGCTTGTGGCAGTAAAATCCCTATATCTCTTTTTTAGTCCAGAAACTTATTGACTATCTGCAGTATATGGTAAATGTGTTGCCCAGAGAGGAGGCCTTCCTCAACAGATTGTCTCCTGTAAACAAGACATCCACGAAAGGCGGTGTCGCACCTGCTTGGGCAAAATCACTAGAGCTTGAAATATAGGTCAATGTCACTGGGTCTACAGCTCCGTTCTGAAAATAGTATACCCCCCTAAAGTTTGCATAATAATTGAACACCTGAACTGTTTTCGATTGCCCATATTTACATAAAACAAAACAGAATTTCAATGTATATTTTTATTTGTATTTGATTGATATACAAATAACTCCTAACACATAATTTTGAACCCATAGCTAACTTCAGCTATCGTTAATAGGCAATGAAGTAGGGTTACTGATTTTACCCTTATTTTTCTTTAAATGTTGTCTCTTTTCGGTGGTGTAAAAATGTTACCATTGAATATAGCTGTCTTTGGTTTTCCTGTCTGGAAACCAGAATCAATATACTATAAAATTTTGTAAAACCTTGTTATCATTGTCTCCTTTAAACATTATTTTAGAGCCGGATTTAAACATTCGCAATTTGCAATTTTGAGGCATGTAAAACAATAAAGATGTATATTTGTGCAGCAACTGATGCGATTCAGCTATTTGCAATTGTCTGTTTAGCTCTTGTAACATTGAAAATGGAAAAAATAACATCATGAAGTTCTAAAATGGCATTTTGCAAGGTTCTTAGCTAAAATGGGGCTGTTTGGCATTTCCAAAGTAAAGAATCTAACAAAATAAAAAAGCTGCATAGTACCAACTGCTGCTCAAATATACATCAAAATTGTTTTACATGCCTCAAAATGGCCAATGGTGAAGGTTATAAAACCAGTTCTGAAGTTATGATAACCGAAGAAAATGGTAACAGGATTTTGCATAAGTCTTGGATCTTGCATTATATTATTTTTGCAAAATAGAAATCTTAAATGGTACTGTTTGGTTTCTCTAACAAACACGACACTTTGCCCTTCATTAGATTCTTTACTTTGGAGATCCCCCAACAGCCCCACTTAAGCTAAGAACCTTGCAAAATGCCATTTTAAAACTTCTTGATGTTATATTTTCCATTTTCAATGTTGCAAGAGCTGAACAGACAATTGCAAATAGCTTAATCGAATCAGTTGCTGCTCAAAAATACATCGAAATTGTTTTACATGTCTCAAAATGGCAAATGGTGACTGTTTAAACCGGCTCTAAAATAAAGATAAAAGGAGATAATGATAACAAGGTTTTGCATGATTTTGTAGTTTACTGATTCTTGTTTCCAGAAATGAAAACCAAAGTCAGATATATTGAATGGTAACATTTTTACACCACTGGAAAGATACCTTATTTAAAGAAAAACTAAAATTTGTTTTCTGGACGAAAACTGATGTTTCCCCCTAGATAATTCCCCCCCCCCCTCCCAAAAAAAACACACAAAAGTTGTCTTCCTTGTTCATGACACATCGTCTCGATGTAATGCATTCACCTGTAGTTTCATGAATATATTCCATACCGTTTAGTAGTCAGGGCCCGGACACGATTTACTATATAAAGTACGTCAAGGGCGGATAATTAAATAAACCAAAACGAGAGTGTTGTCTTCCTTGTTCACGACACATCGACTCGATATGATGCATTCACCAGTAAAGTTTCAAGAATATATTCCATACTGTTTAGGAGATAAGGCGCAGACACGATTTACTATATAAAGCAAGTCAATGGCAGATAATTAAACAAAAATGCAAGAGTTGTCTTCCTTGTTCATGACACATCGTTTTGATGTGATGCATTCACCTGTAAAGTTCCATGAATATATTCCATACCGTTTAGGAGTTATGGCCCGGACATATATAAACTATATAAAGTAAATCAAGGGCAGATAATTCAAAACGCAAAAAATGGACAAACCAGAGTTATGGTTCATGTACTCTGCACTCTCTCACATCTCGTTTAAGATTTCTGTGAAATGTCACGAAAATATCTTGAACAATTTTTGAGTTATAGGCCGGACATGATTAGAAATGGCCATTTTCAATTTTCAAAGGGAAATTACTCCAAAAGTAAGCAAACAAGAGTTATGGTTCATGCTCGCTGCACTTCCTCACACCCTCCTTAAGATTTCTGTGAAGTTTCATGAAAATATCTCGAACTGTTCTGGAGTTATGGCTCGGACATGATAAGAAATGCCCATTTTCAAAGGGCAATAACTCAAAAAGTAGGCAAACCTGGGTTATGGTCCATGCGCTCTGCACATCGTCTCATGGTGCTTTACATTTGTGTGAAGTTTCATGAAAATATCTCAAACCGTTTTCGAGTTATGGAGCGGACACGAAAATGTGACAGACTACTACTCCTACTCCTACTACCACTCCTACAGACATGGGCAAAAATAATATGTCTCCCTCCCTTACAGGGGGAGACATAATAAGGGTAAAATCAGTAACCCTACTTCTTTGCCTATTAACGATAACAAGTTAGCTATGGGATCAAAATTATGTGTTAGGAGTTACTTGTATAAATTCAATGTTTACAGTTCCACGCTAGTTTCCAAATACTGTTTTTTTACAAAGCTTATCTCTGGCAAGCGAATGTGATAAACGCGAATAAGGCAACCAAACACATAGTTCAAATGTATGTTTCTGCTTCATGCAATAAATCTCTATACAAGATATAAGCCTCATCAGCGTCCGTGGGTCTTTGGTGTTGTGGTAAGAGAAGGTGAGCAAGTTCTTCGATCTCTTCCGAAAACATCTTCTTGGGCGAACTATACAGATCCAAGCAAACTTCTACATCATCTAAATCAACCCGATGACCATAGTCGCGACCTCCGAATATTTCTGGTATGTAAAATAGTATTTCAGGTTTACCAGAAGGGATGTTTGAATGCTTCTGTGAACGAATCTCATGCAAATTCCAGTGTTTAGCTATTCTGTCAAGGTCTGCCTGAATCACATGCATAAAACAGTAGCGTAGGCACTCAACATGGAAGCTGTTTGTTTCGTCAAACTCGTTCATATCTTGCATATCTTTAAAGTTGCAAATCCACCACTGAATTCCCTGTTTTCTTAGAATTCCCAACCAAGCCTCTATTCTCTGATTTGATACGCTCTTTCCATACATAAAACTATTCATACCAGACAAACTATCCGTATCGTTATTCCTAAATAGATGCTGAAGTAGAGACAGCTTTGCATTCTCCGTTCCACAATCACAGCGAAGCAGTCGTGGACAAACTTTGAAGCTCCTCAAAGTGTCTAGATAATACTTTGCAATGACTGTTGATGAATTATTGGAATCTGATACTTCCAGCCATAGTATTTTCCTACTGTAACCATCTATTGCACCGTGAATACAGAGACCATATGGCTTCAACTTATCGTACCCATCGACATGCCAAATATAGTTCGGACCACGGGCATAATATCTTCGCCGAACCAGCCTATGGGCCTTTCGTCGACGAACTCCTTCTGGATCAATTTCGCGCATTATGTGAAGAACTTTGTCTCTGGGAACTCGAACGTGATAGTCATTTACCAGTCTTCTCCACATAGCCCTATATCCAATACAGCTGCCACTATTCTCAATTTCGGCCGATATCAGGTCTTTAATATCAGCTTCCCTTGTATAGTTCTTATTCCGATATAGACTGTTGGATCTTAATATTCGCTTTAATTGTCGGATACTTAGTTATACTTAGATACGCAGACCACTCGAAAAGTAAATTGTGATTGCTTCTAAGCGCGATGCGTTGGCTGCAGCCTGTATTATACTTTGCATAGCTGTAACAGGCGTCAGAAAGAAAATCAGCATCAGGACACCGATACCAAGGTAGTAATGCCTTGCCTGAAAATAGAATAAGTAATATTAGTGAAGCTGCTACTTCCAAAATAATGAGGAATTAGTTCACTTGATGATACAAGCTTGAAACTTTTCAACATGTGCTCAAGACATGGTGCCAACTGAAATAAGATTTTTGGCAAAAATGTCTCGAGTATAAAATCGAATGTCTCGAGTATAAAATCTTCTCAACGCACACACACACACACACGCGCGCACGAATGCACGCTCGCTCGCACGCACACAACTTCAGGTACGAGACACAATATTGAAAACGACCGGGTATGACGTCTGAGACAGACAGACAGAGAGTCAGACAGACAGACATGTAGATATACAGGTAGATCGACAGATAGACAGACAGATTTATTAATGTTATACAATACTAAAATTTACCAATAGAAAACTAAAGCCATAGTAAAATACCTCCAAAGTAAAATAAAGCCATAGTAAAAAGACGTCATAGTAAAAAGACATAAAAATAAAATATTGCAAAACTAAAACACACACACACACGCACACAAACACACACATGGACGAGACACAACTATGAAAACGAACGGATATGCCGTCTGAGATAGACAGACAGACAGATAGACTGACCAGACAGACAGACAGGAAGATATACAGGTATACCGACCGATAGACAGACAGGTTTATTATTATTATACAAAACTAAGATTTGTCAAAAGTAAAATAAAGGCATAGTAAAATACCTCCATAGTAAAATAAAGCCGTAGCAAAAAACGTCATAGTAAAATGACATAAAACTAAAATATTGCAAAACTAAAACACACACACACACGCACACAAACATGTACGAGACACAACTATGAAACCAACGGGATATGTCGTCTGAGACAGACAGACAGACAGACAGACAGACAGACAGACAGGTCGATATACAGGTAGACTGACAGATAGACAGATTTATTAATATTATACAATACTAAAATTTGCAAATAGTAAAATAAAGCCATAGTAAAATACCTCTATAATAAAATAAAGCCATATTAGAAAATACTTCATAGTAAAAAGACATAGAAATAAAATATTGCAAAACTAAAACACACACACATACAGAGAGAGAGAGAGAGAGAGAGAGAGAGAGAGAGAGAGAGAGAGAGAGAGAGAGAGAGAGAGAGAGAGAGAGAGAGAGAGATAGATAGATAGATAGATAGATACAGAGAGACTGGTAGATATACAGGAAGACTTACAGATTTATTAATATTATACAATACTAAAATTTGCCAATAGTAAAATAAAGCCATAGTAAAATACATCCATAGTAAATAAAGCCAGAGTAAAATAACGTCATAGTAAAAACACATAAAACTGAAATATTGCAAAACTAAAACACACACGCACGCACGCACGCACGTGCGTACGCACGCACGCGCGCACACACACACGCATGCATGCACACACACCCACACATGTATGGGGCACAACTTTGAAAGCGACCGGATATGGCGTCACAGACAGACATACAGACAGTCGGACCAGACACACTCACACACACACACACATACACACACATGTACGAGACACAACTATGAAACCGACCGAATATTACGTCTGAGACAGACAGACAGATAGATAGATAGACAGACAAATTAATCAATGTTATACAATACTAAAATTTGCCAATAGTAAAATAAAGCCATAGTAAAATACCCCTATAGTAAAAAGACATAAAACTAAAATATTGCAAAGCTAACACACACACACACACACACACACACACACACACACACACACACACACACACACACACACACACACACACACACACACACACACGTATGAAACACAACTATGAAAAAACCGGATACGACAGACAGATAGACAGACAGTCAGACCAGGCAGAAACAAACACATACACACACATGTACGAGACACAACTATGAAAACGACCGGATATGACATCTGAGAGAGACAGACAGTCAAACAGACAGACAGACAAGAGACACAGACGGACAGACAGACAGACAGACAGACGGGTAGATATACAGGTAGACTGACAGATAGACGGACAGATTTATTAATATTACACAATACTAAATTTTTCCAATAGTAAAACAATGCCATTGTAAAATACCTCCATAGTAAAATAAAGTGATAGTAAAAAAACATAGTAAAAAGACATACAAGTAAAATTTTGCAAAACTAAAACACACACACACACACACACACACACACACACACACAACGTCATGCACGAGACACAACTATAAAAACGACCGGGAATGATGTCTGGAACAGACAGATAGACACACACACTCAGATACACAGGTAGACAGACACACGGACAGATGGACATACAGAGAGACAAACTGACATTCAGACAAACGAACAACCAGCAAATGAAAATATTTAGTTAAAGGATTTAAAACACACACAAAAACACACACGCACGCACGAAAACACGTACGCACGCACGCACACACACCACAACCACACGCGAGAAAACAACCATGACTTCTTCGTCTGATGAAATGGAATAAATGAAACCGAAAAAGACGTACCTTCACGCACGTGTGGAATAACGACTGTGCAATATAAGTCTTTGAAAGGCAGACATATAATCTGACGGTCAGACGTACGAATGAACGTACGGACGGACGGACAGAAGCACAGACAGACAGTCAAATTGACAAAATGAAAAGTTGTGGTAAGTTGACTCAACACACACACACACACACACACACACACACACACACACACACACACACACACACACACACACACACACACACACACACACACACACACACACACACACACACACACACACACACACACACCTGAAAATACAACCTTTTTTCTACGTCATTCCCGCCAGTCGCCATCTTGTATGTGCTTTCTTGAACGATATTCAACTACAGTAATTTGTCCTTTATTGTTTTCAATAGATACTAAAATTTGCTGATAGTAAAATAAAGCGGTAGTGAAAAATCGTCATAGTAAAAAGATACAATAGTAAAAAATCACAAAAATCAAATATTGCAACATAACAAATTCATGAAAGTGAAAATTGTCTCCAGTATAACTTTTCTAAGTTGAAATATATAAAGTACTGAAATTTGCAGATAGTAAAATAAAGCAGTAGTAAAAAAACGTCATAGTAAAAAGACGTATGACTAAAATATTGCAAAACTAAAAAACTCGAAAGAGAAAATTGTCTCGAGTATATAATCTTTTCAACGTACACACACGCACACACACTACCTCAACTATATAAACGACCGGATATGACGTCTGAGACAGACAGACAGACAGACAGACAAACCAGACAGACAGATAGACAGACAGACAGGTATATGACGTCTGAGACAGACAGACAGACAGACAGACAGGCAGACAGACAGACAGACTGACGGATAGACAGACAGACGGACAGGTAGATATACAGGTAGACTGACAGATAGACGGACATATTTATTAATATTATACAATACTAAAATTTGCCAATAGTAAAATAAAGCCATAGTAAAATACCTCCATAGTAAAATAAAGCGTTAGTAAAAAAACGTCATAGTAAAAAGATATAACACACACACACACACACACACACACACACACACACACACACACACACACACACACACACACACACACACACACACACACACACACACACACGTACGAGACACAACTATGAAAACGACCGGATAAGACATCTGAGACAGAGAGACAGTCCAACAGACAGACAGAAAGACAGAGAGACAGACGGACAGACAGACAGACAGGCAGACAGACGGACAGGTAGATATACAGATATACAGTTAGACTGACAGAAAGACGGACAGATTTATTAATATTATACAATACTAAAATTTGCCAATAGTTAAATAAAGCCATAGTAAAATACCTCCGTAGTAAAATAAAGCGTGAGTAAAAAACGTCATAGTAAAGTGATATAAAACTAAAATATTGCAAAACAAACACACACACAAACACACACACACACACACACACACACACACACACACACACACACACACACACACGTACGAGACACAACTATGAAAACGACCGGATATCACGTCTGAAACAGACACGCAGGCAAGCAGACAGACCAGACAGACAGACACACAGACAGACGAATAGACATACAAACAGACAAACAAGCAGACAGACGGACAGGTAGATATACAGGTATACTGACAGATAGACAGACAGATAGATGGACACACACACATACATACACGCACACGCACGCATGCGCGCACACACCACACACACACAAAACTATGAAAACGACAAGATATGGCGTCTGAGACAGACAGACAGACAGACAGATAGACAGACGGACAGACAGTCTGACGGACGGACGGTCGGACGGACGTTCTCACAAATGGATACTTATGTGGCTATTTTGAGCAAGATTGATACTTAGGTGGCTAATTTTAACCACATAACAGACCTTTTATGTGTCTAACGGAATAAATCGCACTTTCTCTCATTGACTTACATTGATTCTGTCCAAGTTCATAGCCACCTATCTATCCATTTGTGTGTACGGACAGACAGACAGACAGACGGACAGGTAGATATACAGGTAGACAGGCACACACGTATGAGACACAACTATGACAACGGCCGGATATGACGTCTGAGACAGACAAACATACAGACAGACTGACGGACGGACGGACGGACGGACAGAAAGACAGACAGACAGAAGACAGACTGGACAGGTAGATAGATATACAGGTAGACTGACAGATAGACGGACAGATTTATTTATATTACACAATACTGAAATTTGCCAATAGTAAAATACCTCCATAGTAAAATACCTCCATAGTAAAATAAAGCCATAGTAAAAAAACATCATAGTAAAAAGACATAAAACTAAAATATTGCAAAACCAAATGGAACACTGGGCATCCGTTTGGGTTTATACACTTTTAATACAGATATTGGCATTTAAAATACAGATATCTGTATTTAAATAGAGACATCTGCATTTAAATACAGATATCTGCATTTAAATACAGATATCTCTATTTCAAATACAGATATCTCTATTTCAAATACAGATATCTGTATTGTTAATTAGAGATATCTGTATTTCAATTAGAGATATCTGTATTTTAAACACAGATATATGTATTTTAAATACAGATATCTGACTTTCAAATATAGATATCTCTATTTACATAAAAATACAAATATCTGTATTTATAATTAGAGATATCTCTATTAAAATTCAGATATCTGTATTTATGGGCATAAACCCAAACGGTTGCCCATATTCCAACCAAAACAAATCATTACAGTACATGTTGAATCACGATCGGATATGCAATCTGAGACAGACAGGCAGGCAGACAGACAGACAGACAGACACACACACACTGAAACTACAAAAACCTTTTCTGTGTCTTGCCCGCTAGTCGCCATCTTGGTGTATCTAGCCAATAGAATTATTCTAGTAAATTTTCGTTAGAGTAAAAGTTTGACTTAGAAGAATTTTATCATCGTAAAAATAAGCTTTAGTTTTATAACGTCGTAATACTAATAAGACGTATTATTGAAAAGTGTCCCCCATCGGCTTCCGTAGTTACATATTTTTCTCAATTTATATACTAAGTCACCATAAAATTCGAGATCCGATAAACCTTGACCTTTAACAAAGACCATTTTTTAACAGTCCTGAACATGGTCTGGGTATATCAATTGCACTGAACATGTATATTTAGGTTAACAGTAATTTTTGTCACTTGATATATGTACAGTCGTATCCGGCAACATTGCGCGGCCGTTTATTTTGTGCACACTGCATTCGCATTTTCAGTAACTGTATCCTTCATTTTTTCAGTTTCGGCATTAAGTTTAACTAAGCCTTGAGAAGATTAGCTTGCACGTACAGATATGTCGGTCAATTTTCTCATCTTGATACGAAACCCCTCAAGACTGACTTTAAAACTAGCCAAAAGTGCAAATGTTTTGAATTTAAACTTACTGCATCTGAAAACTAAAGAAATGCATGAAGAACAAAACAACTTGTTTGAGTCACTTGTCGTGCGCAAAGCTGGGCGACAATTTCAAAGGGCATCACGTGAACAAGTCCGTGAAATGAAGACCCCCTAAACCCCACTTTATATAGAGAAAACTGGGGTTTACGGGGGTATTCATTATATTTCTTATTTCTGCTCCAAGACATAAGTTGTGGGTACTCGTTAGAACCGCCTCATTGAGGCGGTTCTAACGAGCACCCACATCCTATGTTTTGAGCATTCATAAGAAAAATATGAAGGATTTTCATCAGAAAAGTAGCCATTTTTGAGATGTGAAAATGTCGTACGGGTGAGTTATCGTAATGGTATTCCCTTTCATATTATTCTTAGTCATACCGAAGTGAAGACAATGATCAGGAATCGATACAAATAACCCGCATCTTCCAGCAGAGACACCAAAGAAAAAGAAACACACTTGAAATAACTAGACCCTAATGTCTGACAAGAGGGCCCAATGGCCCAATATCGCTCACCTGTGTACCAGAAAATCATAAGTGTAGGAGACCACTAGACATTGCTACATACTAAATATCTGAGCTCTGGGCCTTATGGCTTAGGAGAAGAAGATTTTGTTTTCCAGTATAAGTCCATAGGTCAATTTTGACCCAAAGGGCATGGTTGGCAGGATTTATGTAGGCGACCATTTTACGTTGCTATATACTAAATATCTATCTAATATATGGTTTCAGAGAAGAAGATTTTTGAAGCTTTTTTCCATTAAAGTTTATTGGAGTTAAGAAGCCACAGGATTTGGCCAATTTGAACCCCAGGGGCAATACTCAGGCAGGAATCATGTTGGAAGCCACTCCACGTTGTTACACCCTAAATACCAAAGCTCTGGGCCTTATGGTTTCAGAGAAGACTATTTTTGAAGTTTTTTCCAATTTAAGTTTTTTTCCATTTTAAGTCCATCCATGATAGCTAATAGGCCTTGGGCATGGCCAATTCTGGCCCAAGGGGCATGATTGGCAGTATTTATGTAGGTGACCACTTGCCATTGCTACATGCTAAATATCTCAGCTCTGGGCCCTGTGGTTTCAGAGAAGAAGAATTTTGAAGCTTTTTCCAATTAGGAGTCTAAAGGAGATAAGGGGCCCCAGGGCGTGGCCCAATTGGACCCCCGCGGGCATGATTGGCAGGATTTATGTAGGTGACCACTTGCCGTTGCTACATGCTAAATATCTAAGCTCTGGGCCCTGTGGTTTCGGAGAAGAAGATTTTTGAAGCTTTTTTTCCATTATGAGTCTATGGGAGCTAAGGGGCCCCGGGGTGTAGCCGATTTGGACCCCAAGGGCATGATTGGCAGGATTTATGTAGGTGACCACTTGCCGTTGCTACATGCTAAATATCTAAGCTCTGGGCCCTGTGGTTTCGGAGAAGAAGATTTTAGAAGCTTTTTTCCATTATGAGTCTATGGGAGCTAAGGGGCCCCGGGGCGTAGCCCATTTGGACCCCAAGGGCATCATTGGCAGGATTGATGTAGGTGACCACTTGCCGTTGATACATGCTAAATAGCTAAGATCTGGGCCCTGTGGTTTCAGAGAAGAAGATTTTTGAAGATTTTTCTATGGGAGCTAAGGGGCCCTGGGGCCGTGGCCCATTTGGACCCCAGGGGCATGATTGGCAGGATTTATGTAGTTGACCACTTGCCGTTGCTACATGCTAAATATCTCAGCTCTGGGCCCTGTGGTTTCGGAGAAGATTTTTGAAGCTTTTTTTCCATAAGGAGTCAATTGGAGCTAAGGGGCCCCGGGGCGTGGCGCATGTGGACCCCAGTGGCATGATTGGCAGGATGTATGTAGTTGACCACTTGCCGTTGCTACATGCTAAACACCTTACCTCTTGGCCCTGTCGTTTCAGAGAAAAAGATTTTTGAAGCTTTTTTCCATTATGAGTCTATGGGAGCTAAGGGGCTCCGGGGCGTTGCCTATTTGGAACCCAGGGGCATGATTGGCAGGATTTATGTAGGTGACCACTTGCCATTGCTACATGCTAAATATCTAAGCTCTGGGCCCTGTGGTTTCAGAGAAGAAGATTTTTGAAGCTTTTTTCAATTAGGAGTCTATGGGAGCAAAGGGGCCCTGGGGCGTGGCCTATTTGAAACCCAGGGGCATGATTGGCAGGATTTATGAAGGTGACCACTTACCATTGCTACATGCTAAATATCTAAGCTCTGGGCCATGTCGTTTCAGAGAAGAAAATATTTGAAGCTTTTTTCAATTATGAGTCTTTGGGAGCTAAGGGGCCCCGGAGAGTGGCCCATTTGGACCCCAGGGGCATGATTGGCAGGATTAATGTAATTGACCACTTGCCGTGCTACATGCTAATTATCTAAGCTCTGGGCCCTGTGGTTTCAGACAAGAAGATTTTTGAAGCTTTTTTCCGTTAGGAGCCTATGGGAGCTAAGGGGCCTCGGGGCGTGTCCCGTGTGAACCCCAGGGGCATGATTTGCAGGATTTATGTAGGTGACCACTTGCCGTTGCTATATGCTTTGTCTATTGGAGTAAAGGGGCCCAGGGCATGGCCCATTTGGACCCCAGGGGCATAATTGGCAGGATTTATGTAGGTGACCACTTGCCGTTGCTACATGCTAAATATCTAAGCTCTGTGCCCTGTGGTTTCAGAGAAGAAGATTTTTGAAGATTTTTTCCAGTATGGGTCTATGGGAGCTAAGGGGCCCCGAGGCGTGGCCCATTTGGACCCCAACGGCATGATTGGCAGGATTTATGTAGGTGACCACTTGCCGTTGCTACATGCTAAATATCTAAGCTCTGGGCCCTGTGGTTTCAGAGAAGAAGATTTTATTGAAGTTTTCTTTTTCCATTATAAGTCTATGGGAGCTAAGGGGACCCAGGATGTGGCAAATTTGGACCCCAGGGCCATGATTGGCAGGATTTATGTAGGTGACCACTTGACATTGTTACAAGCTAAATATCTAAGCTCTGGGCCCTGTGGTTTCAGAGAAGAAGATTTTATTGAAGTTTTCTTTTTCCATTATAAGTCTATGGGAGCTAAGGGGACCCAGGATGTGGCAAATTTGGACCCCAGGGCCATGATTGGCAGGATTTATGTAGGTGACCACTTGACATTGTTACAAGCTAAATATCTAAGCTCTGGGCCCTGTGGTTTCAGAGAAGAAGATTTTGAAAATTTTTCCCATTGTAAGTCTATGGGAGCTATATGTTGCCATGGCAACCAGAATTCCAATCTGATCGGCCCCAAAACCTTATGCAGCCTTTCCCCCTACCTGATGATGCTTCACATGACATTTGATCAAGATTGGCCATGGGGTATTAGAGACATACTTAGTTGAAATTGTTTACGAACGGACGGACGCACGCACGACGGACGACGGACAAAATGTGATTACAAAAGCTCACCTTGTCACTACGTGACAGGTGAGCTAATAAAAACTTCAGAGGACAATTTTATTTCAGCTACTAGATAGGGAAGAGTTGCAAAATTTTCATTTCGAAAACACGCCTATACCAATACATTATAAACTTTACCGCATTTCTGGATGTAAAATTGTGATTTTTTTCTTATTTCTGCTCAGATATAGATTGTGTGAATTCGTTAGAACCGCGTCATCGAGGTGGTTCTAACGAGTACCCACAATCTATATTTTAAAGCAGAAATAAGAAAAAATAATATTTACCCCTGTATCCCAAGTTTTACAATATAAAAGTGGAGTTCAAGGGGGCAAAATTATATAGGCGTGTTTACGTGATGTGAGTGTGAATTTTGCGTGGTGGCTTGGGCTGTCGATATCAAAATTTTATGTGCCGTAAGTGCACCAGTCAAATTACTGGACTACACCGTAAATGCACCAGTCAAATTACCGGACTACACCGTATTTGTACCAGTCAAATTACCGGACTACACCGTATATGTACCAGTCAAATTACCGGACTGCACCGTATATGTGCCAGTCAAATTACTGGACTACACTGTATATGCACCAGTCAAATTACCGGACTACACTGTATATGTACCAGTCAAATTACCGGACTGCACCGTATATGTACCAGTCAAATTACCGGACTACACCGTATATGTACCAGTCAAATTGCCGGACTACACCGTATATGTACCAGTCAAATTACCGGACTACACCGTATATGCACCAGTCAAATTACCGGACTACACTGTATATGTACCAGTCAAATTACCGGACTGCACCGTATATGCACCAGTCAAATTACTGGGGTTTACAGGTGTAAACCTTATTTTTCTAATTTCCACTCTAAAATATAAATTGTGAAAACCCGTTAGAACCGTATCGAAGAGGCGGTTCTAACGAGTACCCACAATTTATGTTTTGGTCAGAAATAAGAAAAATGTGAGACTTTATCATCAGGTAATTTTTTGTATTTTTCGGCGATAAAATTTACATATATTTATATAGGCGTGTATTCGTAATGGTTTCAAAGGTATTATAGCTTTGAAGTTCGAATTCAATCCAAATGAATATCTACCGAACCTCACGTCATCACAATAACAGGTCTCTCTACCCTTGTAAACACTAATTGATACAGAGGATCTTACATGATTGTTCATGTATTATTGAATTTACTAAACAAGTTGAGGAAAAGGGATAAAACGCGAGGTTTTGCCGAGCATTTTATCCCTTTTCTTCAACGAGTTTAATAAATTCAATAATACATGAGCACGAATGCAATATTCTATTTATCATATGGCACTTTAAACGCATTTCATTAACGATTGTTTAACAAAATTGTCAATATTCAGCATTTAGTAAACGCGACGTTGTTAAGGACGTCATACATGTAACGTTACGGGGCGTATCTATCTAATTTGCATATTTAATCCAAAAGAGGATTATCGAATTTATTACATAGAGGTTATTATATGGTAAAGGTGTGCCTCTAAGTCATATTGGCACCGGTATGTCATATTGGCCCGAGGGCTTTAGCCCGAGGGCCAATATGACTTCCGGTGCCAATATGACTAAGAGGCACACCTTCACCATATCATAACCTCTTTATTACATCATTTTATTTTATATAGCGTTATTGCAACGTGAAGAAATGAAGGCAAAGAGAATATTTATTTTTAAAGGTTGATGCCGGCATCGAGTGTGTTGAGGATATATTTTCGGTATCCGCCGAAAAAAAAAAGAAATTCCTTTTAAATTATATAAATGATTAGTAGGCCAACACTAATCATGCTCGCGGTAATACAGTAACATAGTAGTGCGCGGCAAATTACGTCACAAGTGACGTCGCAACTGCAAGTTTCAAAACATAAACAAATCGCCATTTTAAATACAGAATTTCTGCAGTTCAAAGAATGCTTTTTAAGGTATTTTACAGAATGTTTTGTGCTTATTTGAAGACCATTTGAATTTTAAAGGCTCTTAGTGTCATTCATCAAGCTACTGCATAACCGTGTGTAGCAGTCGGTCGCGGTGGTTGTTTACGTTAAAATACAAGACAATTTTTGGGGACATTTTTCCCTCCCACAGATTTCTCCCGCACAATTTCCAGCTCCTCATAAGTGAAGGGATTTGTTCGTTTAAGGTGGTTTGCAAGACCTTATTGTTTCATTGTTTCAAATGTTGGGACATCCCTCCTGTGCTTGAAAGCACCGTCCTTCACAATGCTTCCCAATCGTGAGTGGACTTCTTTCAAAAAAGTATTTTGTAGATATTTTTCATGCTTGCCACGAAATATCAGACTTTACTAAAAATCTATTGTTATCACTGTCTTCTATCGCTCTGTCTAGGTCCAGAAGTCGGGTTGACATTGCTTCAAGTGATTTTTTTCTGCGGCCATTTTGAAGCTAATGGAGTACGGCATTAACGTTCTATTGCTATAGTAACAGTGTGGAGAAGTGTCAATATGGAAAGGCAGTGCCAAAAATCCATATTATATGGATTTTTGGCCCCGTCACGTGCTTGTGCCATCAAAATAGCGAAAAAATGAGAATGTATTGCCAGATTCTAATGTAATTTTCCTATAGAAGGTATGTAATATATGGCGTTATTACACTTTCAGACGCGACGTCATATGATAAAAACAGAAAAGTCGGATTTACAAGTGTCTATGCTAGTGTTATTTTTGTTCAATAACATAGATGGTGGGTATATGTATTCTTTAGAATCGCCTAAATGAGTCTGTTCAGGTAAGCACCATAATCTATGTTTGGTATATGCTACTGTCACTATTTTGCTCAAAACTATAGATGCTTCATCACGTGAAAACGTCCGTGAAATGACCCCATACCCGAAACCCAACTTTATATAGGGAAAACTGGGGTTTATGGGGTATACATTATTTTTTTTATTTCAGCTCTAAGAGACGCGTTGTGGGTACTCGTTAGAACCACCCCTCTTTGAACCGCCTCAACAGGGCGGTTCTAATGAGCACACAAACCCTATGTTTTCAGTTTAAATAAGAACATTATCACGGATTTTCATCTGACAGAAAAGAAGCCATTTATGAGATGTGAAAAAGTGCACTATGTCGCACACGTATGGGGCGCCGTTTTACTATTTAATCCGTATTTATAGATATCCATAAATCGAATTATGGATATCCATAATTCGATTTATGGATATCCATAAATCAGCCGAATAATGGATATCATTAATTCAGATCGATTTATGGTTATCCATAATTCGATTTATGGAGATGTCATTCATGGCTTGAGATGTCATTTCATCTCAATGTCGGGTAAAAGTCCCACAAAAATGACCTTTACAGTGTTGACGGGGACGTTAAACCTCAAATCAAACAAACAAAGGCAATCAGTGCATGCTTTCTTGAGAAAAATGCACATGGTCGTTATATATAGTCTTAACATATTATCCATATAATACTCTACTTGAGATGTATTGAGTACCAGGCAGATTCAGATATATATCCTGGCCCCCGTCCATTAGGGCTTGGAGAAATAGATTTAGCTGCATGAGCTGAGAGTACTGGTAAACCGTATAGAAGGCCTAAGCCTGTCAAAACAAAGTCGTGCGAGTCAATGGGCGATAGGGATTGAGATGTTTGTTTGTTTGTTTGTATTTGAGTTTAACGGCCTAGTCAACACAAATTTAGGTCGTTTTGAGCCGGTCAGTTTACCTATCCACACTTTTCCTGTGGAGGCTTATACGTAAGCAGTTAACCAGTACAGCGCACATTCTTTCGCCAGAAACTGACCACTGCTCTTCTTGAATCAGCGGAAGAGAGAGAATGACCGTAGAAAAGATTTCATGATCAATCTCTACTAGTCTGATAATTAAAGTCTGGTCAATTTTAGTATTTTTTATTATATTAAAAATTCATCACCTTGTTGGTAATGGCAAGTACGTTTGGTAGAATCTCCAAACTTAATATTCTCAAAATTAAGCCAGAGAGACTAGACTAGCTAAACGTTTATACACTATTCATTTTTACCGGCCCCGATAGCTCAGTTGGTAGAGTGTCCGCTCCGGGGAACGGGAGGTCTCGGGTTCGATCCCGGGCCGCGACATACCAAAGTCGTTAAAAATGGTACTAGCTGCTCCTCGTTTGGCACTCAGATTTACGGGGTAGAGCTAGGACTGGTCGATCCAGTGTCAGGATAATGTGACTGGGTGTGGTATCATGTAATGTGTCTGGGACATGATACTTCAGTGAGGCAGCACTATAAACGTGAGCATTGAGCTCCCTGTCGCAACCAGACACCGTCGTGATATGACTGAAAAATTGTTGAAAGCGACGTTAAACCCGAATTCACACACACACACACACACACACACACACACACACACACACACACACACACACACACACACACACACACACACACACACACACACACACACACTATTCATTTTAATGCAAAAGATGCCTTTAATTTCATATTATCCATTTTTACGCCTAGTGGTTAGGCTAGGTGTAAGTGGGCACTTGTGGAAGTGAGGTGTAAATTTTTTTATAACTCCAAATCAAAACTGCCCTTTTGAATCAGCGGAAGGGAGAGAATGACCGTAGAAAAGATTGCATGATCAATCGCCACGAAAGAATGTTGCCGACCCTGGCAAGTATCGAACCCGCGACCTCCTGATCACCAGTCAAACGCACAGCCGACTGAGCGACCGAGGCCGGTGGTATTGAGATGTCATTTCATCTCAATGAATGCTTAATGCCCATTATAATTGGAAGCAACGTCTCCAAAATGACATAAACAGTATTGAAGGGGGCGTTAAACCTTAAAACAAACAACACATATATCTCCCACACCATAAGCCACCACTAAGCCTACCCTTCATTACCTTCACCTCCATCCCGACTTTTATTACACACCTAAATCGGACCGGCCCCAATAGCTCAGTTGGTAGAGTGTCCGCTCCGGGGAACGGGAGGTCACGGGTTCGATCCCGGGCCGCGACATACCCAAGTCGTTAACAATGGTACTAGCTGCTCCTCGCTTGGCACTTAGATTTACGGGGAAGAGCTAGGACTGGTCGACCCAGTGTCAGGATAATGTGACTGGGTGTGGTATCATGTAATGTGTCTGGGACATGATACTTCAGTGTGGCAGCACTATAAAAGTGAGCATTGAGCTCCCTGTCGCAACCAGACACCGTCGTAATATGACTGAAAAATTGTTGAAAGCGACGTTAAACCCGAATTCACACACACACACACACACACACCTAAATCGGAAACCTGACGGGAAGAGTAGAGTTTTTTTTTGCAAAGGGAGCTGTCTTATTCATTAAGTTTATTTGCAGAGGAGAATTATGGATAGCCATAATTCGATTTATGGATATCCATAAATCGGCCGAAAAATGGAAATCCATAATTCGAATTAAGGATATCCATAATTCGATTAATGGATATCCATATTTCGATCTAAATTAATGATATCCATAAATCTATTTATGGATATCCATAATTTGATTAATGGATATCCATAAAACAGCCGAATAATGGATATCCATAATTCGATTTCTGGATATCAATAAATCGAATAATGGATATCCCTTATTCGATTGATGGATATCATTAATTCAGTTCGATTTATGGATATCCATAATTCGAATTATGGATATCCATAATTCGAATTATGGATATCCATAAATAATTATGGATATGAATAAGTACTAATGGATATCCATAATTCGAATTATGGATATCCATAAATAATTATGGATATCTATAAATACGAATTAAATAGTAAAACGGCGCCCCATAGCTCGCGTGTGTTATTGAAATGTTTACTAGTTAGAACCACTTTAAATATGTTCTAGAAAGGATTATCCATTGGAAGCAAGGATTACACTACAGACCTGGAAATAAACCTGCCCAGGAAGCGGTTTCTTTGGAGCGGTAGGACTTGAGAGGTCAGTTCATCTCAATATCGGGTAAAAGTGCCAGACAATGGGAAGCAACGTCTCTAAAACGACCTATTTAGCCGGAGTGTTAACCCTCAACACAAACAAACAAAAGAACCAACTTAAAGAGGCGATTCTAACTAGCTCTATATAATCTATGTTCTGAACATTAATAAAGATAATGTCAAAACTCTATACAGACTTGTTTACAATCTTATCCACCACGAAAACATGCCTATATACTTCTGATTACCTTGAACCCCACTTTTATATAGTAAAAGATATTAGTATTCTTATTTCTGCTCTAAAATACAGATTGTAGGTACTGGTTAGAACCACCTCGATGAGGCGTTTCTAACGTGTACTCACAATCTATATTTTGAACAGAAATAAGAAAAGTATCACTATTTTTCATGTTCAAATTTTCGTGTGTTTTTTTTCGGCGGTAAAATTTACAATGTATTTGTATAGGCGAGTTTTCGTAATGCATTTCACGGACCTGTTTAGGTAATGTATCCCTTACAAAGCCAATCTAGACTAGCAAAATATAAGAATCTTATATGGGCGCGAGGGGTGGATTGAAAAAATCCGTCCCGAGGGACACTGTCCGTCATCACGAGGCTTGGATTTTTCTATCCACCCCTCACACCCATATTGGATTCTTTTTCTTGCATACCTTCCATTTTTAGCGCGGATTTTTAATGCTGTAGTCACTTCGGTTACCAACGTCCGCCATATTGTGTTGACACTGCAGGAATGTTTAGTCACGTGCTGTGACGTCAACCTTAACGACGGTCGTAATCAACCAGTGCATTTATCAAGCACGCGATTATATTCGATTTTGGGTCGGAACACCAGGGTCAGAACATAAATTTCTATCCCAGGGTAAAATCGCGGATTTTCTTGTCTGGTGTGCAAGAATACATTATCCAAAACTTTTTTTACTCATTGTAAGAGACAATAAGGCTTGACATTTCTTGACAATAAGGCTTGACATTTCTTGACAATAAGGCTTGACATTTCTTGACAATAAGGCTTGACATTTCTTTAATCAGACGATTCATATGAAATGCTAAGCCCCATTTTCTCTGAAAGTTAAGGAACGAGCTTAGACCACAGGCACCCTCGATTTCACCAATCATGCTAAGATTGTAGGCATCTTGTGAAATAATGGCGTCAAACATGATGTCAGAAATGGGGAATTTAAGGTTAAAATGATAGCATCTTTCTTATTTCTGATTTCAACATAGATTCTGGGTGCTCGTTAGAGCCGCCTCAATGAGGCGCTTCTAACGAGTACCCACAAGCCATGTTTTGGAGCAAAATTAAGGATGATAATGTATACGCCCATAAACTCCACTTTTTTCTATAAAAAGTGGGTTTATTTCACGGACTTTTTATCGTGATGGTTATACATGTACTTACGAAATTCTGTTTGTTTCTTAATGTGCTTGTCTGTAACTCTCAGCTGCAGAAGAATGGCATGCGCAATAGGCAGCATCAAGGCCGTTGTTGCCGTATTACAAATCCACATAGACAAGAACCACGTGGGGATCATCAACCCAAGCATTAACCTGTAACATACGAAACAAAAACAAGATGACACTATCTTAAGACACACATATCAAAATCTTCCTATCCTCTGAAAAACAAATTATTATTTTCTCTACATATATCGATGGTGCGTCCTCGATAGAAGCGCCTCATTGCGGCGGTTCTAACGAATACCTGCACTATAATGTTTTTGCACTGAAATAAGAATAATCATCAGGTAAATCCTTGTAAACCCAATCTTTCTCTCTATTACGTGGGGTTTAAAGCGGTGTTCACTGCATGGAATAAGTTTCCATGGTGGTTGCGCATGCAGCCATCTTGTTCATCGGAGCAGAACGATTTTAAATATTTTGGTAGGGAGTCATACAGGCAACATTCCTGTGCAGTTTGAATTTAATTTTTCCCAGGGTTTAGGTGGAGTTCGCGTTTGAAGCAAATTTACGATGTTTTTCTATATTATTAGCTCTGGTGGCTATTTTGCTCAATCGAGCGGAACCGTTTTAGCTATCTTGGTAGAGTGTGTATATCCCCTGAAACCACAGTTTTACTATTTTTCTATGTTTTCAAAAATTATCAATCGGTATTACAACACCTACCGGCCCCGATAGCTCAGTTGGTAGAGTGTCCGCTCCGGGGAACGGGAGGTCACGGGTTCGATTCCGGACCGCGACATACCAAAGTCGTTAAGAATGATACAAGCTGCTCCTCTCTTTGCACTCAGATGTACGGGGAAGAGCTAGGACTGGTCGACCCAGTGTCAGGATAATGTGACTGGGTGTGGTATCATGTAATGCGTCTGGGCAGTGTTATTGATAAGCTTTTGCCCGAGGAGTACTGTTACTCCTTCAACCAAAGACTTTAGGCGTATCCTGTGATTCTTTGAGAGTATCGGTTCTCCTAAATTCAAATCTAGGGTCGTATCTTCATCTGTCATCACAGGATGGCTGCTTAGTGCACTTAACTTAATTTCAGACGTGGCAATGGCCATATGTAGAAGACGTTAAACACATATTCTATCATTGTAACATACCGATATACATTTTCATGTTAATCAGGTCTGAGAGTTTAGCTATTTTTAAAGACTGTCCATAAAAATAAAGACAGTCTATAAATTTATGGACTCACGTGTCTCTAGAAAGCAATGCAAATCGTAAGAATTTTAAAAAATTCGAAAATCGCAGAACATGTGTTACGCAACCTTCTTTATTACATGATAATCTGCGCGTAGCTGAAAACTGAGTATGATCCGTTGTCTTGTTGATTAATAATTCAATAACTTAAATAATTGATTCTGTGTAGTTCAGGTTTTCTCCCTTACACTATAAACAATGAAATATGTCACCTAATGCGTGGCACACTTGTTGTAAAGTACATGAAGGGAGAAAACCTAAACAAGAATATCTTCCGTAGACGTTTTATATAAATACTCGAAAAGTAGACAACAGTTCGAGAAAAAACTTTCTATGTATGCAATTCATCATGTAACGGATAAATTTATATAATACACTTTCTGCGATTTTTGAATTTTTGAAAATTCTTACGATTTGCATTGCTTTCTAGAGACACGTGAGTCCATAAATTTAAAGACTCTCTTTATTTCTATGGACTGTCTTTAAAAATAGCTAAACTTCTAGACCTGTTAATAAGCTGGCGGACAGCAAAATGGAAAATTACTTTTTTTTTCTAAAGAATGTAAATCCAGCCAATGTGGTTGTATTTTTCGCATGTGTTTTTGGAATTTCCCAGACGCCATTGAAGGCTCGTTTTGATCAGACTGTGCAGGCTGGTCGGAGTCTTCAGCCGTCACACAGATCATACTGTCATCAAAACGTTTTCAAAGCCATGTTTTGTGTCTGCAGTGGCCTTATGTGCTACGCGTTCAAAGGCGGGGGGAAATCTCCACCAATTGTAGCAACTGCATGCGATTGGTAAAAGGCGAGAAATTCAGCGCTCAGCAATAATACAATAAAACTTGCGACCAGTGAAGACTCAGATCAGCAAGCACATCTGTGAAAGCTAATCAGTCTGTCCCGGTTGCTGTGTTTGCGTTCTTTTATGATGCGCTGCCAGTCGTTCTGCTTAATGTTCAAAGACGCCGACGAGACATCTTAGGGCGTTAATTTAATAGGCTACTTGATAGATAGCGGTAAATAAGCATGCACTGCATGCTGACCTGACCACCTGTGATTCACAATTAGATATATGAGTAACCAAGTATTACAGGTTAATCCTGCCATTTTGACTGAATAAATATAATTTTGGTCAAATGTATACGGAACACGGCGGACAAAGAGATCAGTCTGTCCAGCAGTGGTTCTATCTCAGACGTGCATTGACGAGAATGTTGCGAGAAAAAAATACGTCGGAATGATAAAAGTATGAAAAATAGAAGTGGAGTCAAAGTAAACAACCAGCATGAGGCGCCGACATACACGTGTCGGAAAACGGCAATAAACAAGGTTTTTAAGCCTACGGTTAAGAGTTTCCGCCAATGGCCAAAGGACGCAAAGAAATGAGTCATGGACGTAAATTTTCTTGCATCTGCGGCCTGCGGACTGCCTGGTCGGATATATATTCGCTGTTACATTAATTATAACTTTCCTAGCCCAGTTGATGCTTCTGTTTTGTTTTTCCACAAAATACAGAGCAATCCATTGCAACGTGAATTTCTGCGATTTGGGAGAAATAGCCGCCAGAAATTTCTCATGCATGTATTTTTTTTTCCTTGCGATTTTTCCGGAGAAACTTTGTCAGGTCCTCCACAAACTTAACTTTTTTCGTCTGCGCGTCTGTTTTGATATTTAATTCCTAACTACATGACAATGTGAATCTGTAGATCTGTCGAACCAAATGTTTTTGATTCCGTAGAAGTCAATGTGGTTGCCTAACAAAATTCAGGATCGTATTTTTATGCACACTTGTCATAAAGTTACTGTTCATGCTTCAGGCGTTTTTAATAAAGTTTATAATGCGGGCGGCTTTCCCCTAGATAATAAATACCGCTCATGTAATCACGCATCAATAATCGGTTTCCTAATCATGTTGATAGTTGTCATAACTTGAGGCTGAATATATGATCAATATATATAAGCTCAATATATGATCGTCAAAAGGTAAGGTTGAAGTGTTTCAGCGCAATTAATACAAATGCCATCATTCATGAATGGATGAATTTCGAATCGTTCTTGAAGATTGGAACAGTTTGTGTTGAAGACTATGATGCGACGAAAATTACCGCGATTTCGATTGCTTTTTGTCAGGCGTCACGTTTTTTTTCCATTGCCGATAAGACTGCAATGGAACGACCTTGGCGTATCGCCGATTTGACGGTCGTATTTGGTACGACTTTTTCTTCATTTCTAGGCGTATTTGCTCAATTTTAGAGTCGTATTTACGACGATACGACCCTTATCAATTACTCTGAGTCTCTGGGACATGATACTTCAGTGAGGCAGCACTATAAAAGTGAGCATTGAGCTCCCTGTCGCAACCAGACACCGTCGTGATATGACTGAAAAATGTTGAAAGCGACGTTAAACCGGAATTCACACACACACACACACACACACACACACACACACACACACACACACACACACACACACACACACACACACACACACACACACACACACACATTACAATATCTCTTTAATAGAGAAGATAGAATGGAGAGAATTTTGAAGATTCACGGACATTGAAACGAATAGTTGCTAAAGCTTGGTTAAAAAAAATCCGAAGTTGGTTGATTATCAGCTACCTTTTTGGATTGCACACCTTATAGTGCTCCATGGAACCGTTCGTCTTAATCGCTGTTAATTGTATCGATTCCTGACCAAAGCCTTCACTTCTATTAAGCATTACTCTGACGATTTTGTTTGATTTTAGGTTTAACGTCCCCGTCAACACTGTAAAGGTCATTTTGGAGACGTTGCTTCCAATTTTGTGGGACTTATACCCGACATTTGGATGAAATGACATCTCTAGCCAAACCAATAATGTTTTATTATAAGCATGGACGGGCCGACTCGCACCGCTGTGCCTGGGCAGGCTTAGATCCTCTAAGCTGTTTACTAGTACTCGTGTGCCGGTCGGTTTCACCTCTGCTTGGAAGCATCATGCAGCCCATATACTTCTTCAAGCCCCGATGGGCGGGAACCTAATTTCTCTGACGATGATAGACACTGGATCTATGTTCAAGTGTGCTAAGCACGCCTTCATACCTTTATTTATATTTTCTGTTCCGTTAGCAGACAAAATTTATAAACGACAACCAATACGGAGAATATTTCTTCTAGTAATAAATGCAATAAAATATCAGCAGTTTTATCTGAGACAGCAAAAAACTTTCTGACATACCACTAAACCAATCTACAAAAGCTATGATATATGTATTACCAGTCAAAGAAGTTGTCTTATTTTTTGTAAACACCTTGTTTGACAATATGTAAATTCAGAAATATATTTGTTTCATTCCTTAAACTGATTTTATTTGGCCAAACTATTTTCTTCGAATAGAATCAAACGTTTTTTAAACCTATGTGACCAGTAAGATCATGGTATTGAGTGACAACTAATGTTTTTAGATGGTTTTAAACAAATACTCTCAAGATGGGATTATCATTTACTAACTTTTCTACTAAGAGATAATGTTTCTGAACATGCTTGCCCTCACTGACATTAGAATCATAGACCTTATTTCTTAGATTTCATCACCACTAGTTTGTTCAAGCTTCATATCAAACTATTTTTCTCTTGGAATCAGATGATTCACATTTTTTTTAAAAGATTCATCATCTGGTAAGTAACAGCTTGCATATGATTTTGGTCTAAACTGATTTGAGTTGAGAATAATATATTATCTGGATGTCTTGACAGTTAGTCAGCACAAGTGTTAATGGTGCCCTCTATACATTCAATAGAACAGTTATATCCGGACATAATCAGAGCAAAACTGAATCTTTTTGTGTTGCACTGGGGACTCAAGAAGATGTTTGAGAGGCTTAAGATCTATTTTAATAATAAACTGTGCATTGTGTAGATAAGAGTATATTTTCTGAAGAGTAAAATTAATAGCATAACCTTTTTTTTACTGCCGACCTGTCACCATTTACACAGAGACTTGCTTAAACGGAAATAGGCTTTTCAATAGTCTAGCTGATGGCTTTTGTTGTTGGTTTTCTTTTGCTCCAACATTCAGTGGTTTCTTGCTGTCGAGTCCTCATCGTTGTTTTATCTCTGCGGTTGTTTGATTTTTGTGTTCTCGTAGATGTTGCTCTGATGAGTCAGGAGACATTCATGCGGACTGAACAAATTATTTGTCTAAATCGAGACGGAATGGCGAGGATTGCGGCCGCACGTGGGATAAGAGGCCTATATTTTATAAAGCAAAACTGGGGGCATTCATGCGGACTGAACAAATCATTTGTCTAAATCGCGGCGGAAGTAAAGGTAAGGATTGTGGCCACGCAAAAATCAATTTAAGCCCCCCCCCCCCCCCCCCGGTACAATTCGTTTCACTGACCGTTCCAATGCGTATCTTCTGTCGCGTTTTTTTTTTTTTTTTGGTTTGTCTTTGAATGTGTGTATTTTTTATTTTATGTAACA
This sequence comes from Lucinisca nassula, assembly GCA_963580285.1. Classification (NCBI taxonomy): domain Eukaryota; kingdom Metazoa; phylum Mollusca; class Bivalvia; order Lucinida; family Lucinidae; genus Lucinisca; species Lucinisca nassula. Next base: position 17,181,805 of record OY757012.1, on the reverse strand, counting down.
AATTGGCCATTTTGTGGGAGAGTAACTGGTCCTTTTGCTTTCCGCTATTGATCTAGTTATTACACGCTTGTGTTTCTTTCCCTTTGGTGTCTCAGGTGAGAGGTGTGGGCTAATTGTATTTATTCCTGATCATCGATTTAATTTTTATTTTTCATCACCATCATGTTCTTGTGTTAGGCATGCCCCTATAAAAGAATTACTAGCATGTGTGTATAGATTATAGAACATAAGATTGATTTGAATATGGATAAACAAGACATGGAACAACTGTTAAGGGGAATGTGTACACCTTCAGGGGAGGCAACTCCTGCAAAAGTATTTTTGTCCCCAATGTCAATAGGGGTCAACTCTTAAAGGAAAGAATTTGCTCCTAAAGACCCCTTTTTCAGCAGGACAGGGCTTACAGAAAAGCGAACAGGAAGTCCCGAAAGTTGTCTCCCTTTGAAAAATGGCGGACAAATCTGCCAGGTGTTCCCATTCCCCTTAAGCTTATTTTAAGAACTTAAAATACATTGTAAACTTTTACGCCGAAAAAAAAAGGAAAATTTTAAGATGAAAAACTGTGATATGTTTTTTTTCTGCTAAAAATAGAGATTGTGTGTACATACAGGTGGTTCTAACGAGTACCCACAATCAATATTGTGGAGCAGAGTGTGTGTGTGTGTGTGTGAATTCGGGTTTAACGTCGCTTTCAACAATTTTTTAGTCATATCACGACGGTGTCTGGTTGCGACAGGGAGCTCAATGCTCACATTTATAGTGCTGCCTCACTGAAGTATCATGTCCCAGACACATTACATGATACCACACCCAGTCACATTATCCTGACACTGGATCGACCAGTCCTAGCTCTACCCCGTAAATCTGAGTGCCAAACGAGGAGCAGCTAGTACCATTTTTAACGACTTTGGTATGTCGCGGCCCGGGGTCGAACCCCAGACCTCCCGTTCCCCGGAGCGGACACTCTACCAACTGAGCTATCGGGGCCGGTATTGTGGAGCAGAACTAAGAAAAATAAAGTTTAACCTTGTAAAATAGAAGTGGAGACAATGATCACGAATCGATACAATTAACCCACAGCTCCCATCAGAGACACAAAAGGATAAGAAACACAAACATGAAACAACAGACCAGAATGGAAAGATACATCCCAACAAAGTGGCCAATAGGCTTATTCAAAATAAAATAATGAAAGCAACATAAACACCAAAAGACAAATCATAACAAAATAAACCGCCACAGAAAAACCGCCATGGAACGGTCAGCGGAAACGAATTCCACTGGGGGTGGGGTGGGGGCTTAAATCGATTTTACGTGGCCATAATCCTACCCTTACATCCGTCGCGATTTAGACAAATAATTTGTTTAGTCCGCGTGAAGTCCTTCAGTTTTGCTTAAAAAATATAGGTCTCTTATCCCACGTGACCACTGGAGATTCGGGTTCGGATTTCTCTGTCCCTTCATTACGGATCACATGGCTGTGTTTTTCTAATGGCAATAAAATAACATAGACATGCCAAAAATGACCTTACCATCCAGGTTCAGTTCCAAACGAATACACAATCTTGAGCGCTATTCTGCGGTGTATATTCCAACGTTCTATTGCCGCAGCTACTATAAACCCGCCAACGAACAACATACTTTTGTTCTGAAAATAAAATAAATTAAGTTTATATCAAGAGCTTCTTATTTGTTTGTTTGGAGGTTTAACGTCCCCGTCAACACTGTAAAGGTCATTTTTGAGACGTTGCTTCCAATTTTGTGGGTCTTTTACCCGACATTGTGATGAAATGACATCTCAAGCCCTGTCGCCCAATGAAACCAATAGGGTTTATTGGCATGGACGGTCCGCCTCGCACCGCGGTTCCTGGACAGGCTTAGATCCTCTAAGCGCTTTACCAGTACTAGTGTGCGGGCCGGATTCAGCTCTGCGTGGAAACATCATGCAGCCCATATATTTCTTCAAGCCCCTTTGGGTGGGGGGGGGCTCAAGAGCTTATTAGAGAGCAACATACTCTCTATTATCTCCATACAGACCCCAGTTTGCGTAGATTTGTATCGAATTGGTCTGAAGGAAACCAGTCAGCTGTTTCTCCCTAATACTTCTCAAGGGCCATTGGTGTCAGATGCTGAAACCAAAGGGTGTTTTATTTCCCAGTAATCTTAACCAAAACATTGAAGTTTACACCACAGCCAGTGAATCAGTCAATGATCCAGCCAGCAAATAATGTCGCGTCAACGTCGGGCCGACAGCGATACGACATGTCAACGTCGGATCGCTGTCGGTCCGTCGTTGGCCCGCTGTTTTGTGTTAGCTAGGAAGATATGTATTCCAAATGTGTTAATGATAAATTTCTTGGAACGTGCTTCAGTCCTATGCATTTAATGGTCAATTCTTCAGGCATATATATATTTTTCAAGAAATGAAGCACTGGTAATAACTTTTACCTGGCGTCAACAATGATACAGATAAAGTGCGTATTTTAATAATAATTGAAGGACAATTTTTCTCAGTTCTCCATGTATAGGTATTCATAGAGGCGATTATAGGAAGTACATTAAAATTATTTACATAGAGAAATAAACACACGTATCCCTTTCCCAAATACTCACCCTTTCTGTTAGTGAAAGAGGAAAGTGTCCCCTATAGAAACAATGTTCCAGATAATGCCGGTAACTTCACAAATGTTGTTTCAGTTCAGCTTTTCTGTCACCGATTCAGGAGATGTCATTTGAATGGATTGTTGACGACGCACGACGGACGATCACAATAGCTGACCGTGAGCATCTTGTGTTCAGGTGAGCTAAAATTAAGGTTTACCCCTGAAAACCCAATTTTACTATTTAAAAGCGGATTTCAATGGGTCAGAGTTATATATGCGTGTTTTCGTGATGTCTGCTCTATATGTCTCAAGCCATTTGTTGAATTCCAACCATACTGCACACTCCGCAAGTCGCCGACTTTCCTACGGGTCGTGCAATCCAAGATCCAAAATGATCGAAATGCACGCTATATACAGTCTAATCGTTTCTCCTAATTGTCCCCAACGTTAGTTGAAGGGGACTATAGAAATTGGTTCGTCTGTCTGTTGGTCCGTCACTCCGTCCGTACACAATCTTGTCTTCGCAACTCCTCCTACAATTTTTAAGGGATTTTGATGAAACTTCCAGCTATTGTCCCCATGACCTGAAGACGAGGTTGTGTTCGACAGATTTTTACCAGAGTTATGAACCTTTGGCATTTTTTTCAACAGTAAGTCTTGTCTCTTGAACTATTCTTACAGTTGTCAGACCTTCCAGTTATTTTCCCCATGACCTGAAGAGGATCATATTATACCGAGGTGACGCTTAACTGTTTTGGTTTTGCCATTTTACCACAGGCATGACCCTTTGTGAGTTTTAACCATTTTATTAACATGTTCTTGTCTCCGCGACTCCTACATTTCTCAAGGAACATTTGATGAAACTTTCCAGTAAGCAGATGTCATAGGTCATGCTCGACGGATTTCCCCCGAGTTGTCGTCCTTTGGCAATTGTTCAACAATTAGTCTTGTCTCTGCACCACCTCCTGCAGTTTTCAGTGGATTTTAATAAAATCTTCCATTTATTGTTGCCATGACCTGAAGCGGATCATATTGTAAAGCGGCCACGCTTGACTTCTTTTTACCACTGTTATGGCCCTTTGTCAGTTTAAGCTATTTTCAACTGAAGTTCTTGTCTCAACAACTCTTCGAACAGTTCTCAAAGGAGATTGATGAAACTTTCCAGTTATTGTTGTCCCCAAACATTATCAAAGGGACTATAGTAATGGGTTCATCCGTCTGTCAGTCAGTCCGTCCGTCACTCCGTCCGCCCGTATACACAATCTTGTTTCCGCACAGCTCTCAAGGGATTTTGATGAAAATCTCCAGTTATTGTTGTACCCCGATGGAACTCTCGTGTTATTGTTGTCCCCCGATGAAACTCCAGTTATTGCTGTCCCCCAATGAAACTCTCCAGTTTTTGTTGTCACATAATGAAAAGTAGAAGTAAAACAAAGATCAGGAATTGATACAATTAACTTACTCCACCCATAAAAGACACCAAAGGGAAAGAAATACAAACATTAAGCGACCAGACAATAATGGAAACCTAAACAAAGGAAGGCCATAAGGACAGTTACTTTCCCACAAAATGGCCATATGGCCATCCAAAATAAAAGACACAAGTGATACACACAGTAAGTAACAAACAACAACATAAATAAATCGCCACAGAAGAGCCGCCTTGGAACGGCCAGTGGAAGATTTCCACTGGGGGGCTTAAATCGATTTTACGTGGCCACAATCCTCGCCCTTACTTCCGTCGCGATTTAGACAAATAATTTGTTCAGTCCGCATGAAGGCCTCCTAACTCATCAGTGCAACATCTCCGTGAACACAAAAATCAAAGAACCACAGAGGTGAGACAACGGTGAGGACTCGACAGCAAGAAACCACTGAAATGCTGGAGCAAAAGAAAACCAACAGTTAGACCCCGATGGGCCCGACCAGAGACAGAGCATCAGGCACCAACCAACATTACCTTGAATTAGATCTCTCTAATTCTCAATAAGCCTTTACGTTGGAGACGTCATAGAATCTGAGGCCTGACCCACCGGCGTGCAATTAAAGAGGGAAGCAAAGTTGCCAACCGTGATTGGGTTAACTACCATGCATGCAGTCTGTCGTATAATATCCATGTTGTACCCAATCTTTTTATATCGAAGAATGATTTTACGAAATTGGGTGCTGAAGTCATTGCGGTTATATATTTTTCTGAATTTATATACTAAGTCACCATAAAATTCGGGTTCCGATAGACCTTGTTGCAGAAGAGATTTAAGTCCAATATTGAATTTTGAAATTAAATCAGAATGGCGTCTATAAAATTTTGAAAAGGCTTTGCGTAGTTTATGAAACTATCCAATTATTGTTGTTCCCCGATGTCACTCTCTAGTTATTGTTGTGTCCCGATGAAACTCTCCAGTTATTGATGTCCACCGATAAAACTCTCCAGCTATTGTTGTCCGCCGATGAAACTCTCCAGTTATTGTTGTCCCCCCGATGAAACTCTCTGGTTATTTTTGTGCAACGATGAAACTCTCCATTTATTGTTGTCCCCGGATTATACTCACCAGTTATTGTTGTCCCCCGATGTAACTCTCCCGTTACTGTTGTCCCCAATGAAACTCTCCAGTTATTGCTATCCCTCGATGAAACTCTCCAGTTATTGTTGTCCCCCGATGAAACCCTCTAGTTATTTTTGTCCCCCGATTAAACTCTCCGGTTATTGTTTTCTCCTAAGAAACTCTCTAGATATTGTTGTCCCCAGATGAAACGCTCTAGTTATTGTTGTCCCCCGATGAATCTCTCTAGTTAATGTTGTCCCCGGTGAAACTCTCCAGTTATTTTTGTTCCCCGATTAAACTATCCAGTTATTGTTGTCCCCCGAATAAACTCTCTAGATATTGTTGTCCCCCGATGAAACTCTCTAGTTACTGTTGTCCCCCGATGAAACGCTCCAGTTAATGTTGTGCCCGATGAAACTTTCCAGTAATTGTTGTTCCCCGATGTCACTTTCTGTTTATTGTCCCCGATTAAACTCTCCAGTTATTGTTGTCCCCTGATGAAACTCTCAAATTACCGTTGTTCCCCAATGAAACCCTTCAGTTATTTATGTGCCCCGATGAAACTATCCAGTTATTGATGTTCCTCAATGAAACTCTCCAGTTATTGTTGTCCCCGGATGAAACTCTCCAGTTATTGTTGTCCCCCGATGAAACTCTCTAGTTATTATTGTCCCCGATGAAACTCTCCAGTTATTGTTGTCCCCCGATGAAACTCTCCAGTTATTGTTTTTCCCCGATCAAACTCTCTAGTTATTGTTGCCCCCCGATGACACTCTCTAGTTATTGTTGTCCCCGATTAAACTCTCCAATTATTGTTGTCCCTCGATGAAACTCTCTAGTTATTGTTGTCCCCCGATGAAACGATCTAGTTATTGTTGTTCCCCGATGAAAGTCTCTAGTTATTGTTGTCCCCAGATGAATCTCTCCAATTATTTTTGTCCCCCGATGAAACTCTCCAGTTATTTTTGTTCCCCGTTGAAAACTCTCAAGTTGTTGTTGTCCCCCAATGAAACTCTTCAGTTATTGTTGTCCCCCGACGAAACTCTCCAGATATTGTTGTCCCCCGGTGAAACTCTCCAGTTATAATTGTTCCCCGACGAATCTTGTTTCCGCACAGCTCTCAAGGGATTTTGATGAAAATCTCCAGTTATTGTTGTACCCCGATGGAACTCTCGTGTTATTGTTGTCCCCCGATGAAACTCCAGTTATTGCTGTCCCCTAATGAAACTCTCAAGTTTTTGTTGTCACCTAATGAAACTCCCCAGTTATTGTTGTTCCCCGATGACACTCTCTAGTTATTGTTGTGTCCCGATGAAACTCTCCAGTTATTGTTGTCCCCCGATAAAACTCTCCAGTTATTTTTGTCCGCCGATGAAACTCTCCAGTTATTGTTGTCCCCCGAGGAAACGCTCCAGTTATTGTTGTCCCCCGAGGAAACGCTCCAGTTATTGTTGTCCCCCGACGAAATTCTCTAGTTATTGTTGTCACCCAATGAAACTATCCAGTTATTGCCCCCCCCCCCCCCCGATGAAACACTCCAATTATTGTTGTTCCCCGATGAAACACTCCAGTTATTGTTGCCCCAAGATGAAACTCTCAAGTTATTGTTGTGCCCCGATGAAACTCTCAATTTACGTTGTCCCCCGTTGAAACTCACCAGTTATTGTTGTCCCCCGTAGAAACTCTCCAGTTATTGTTGTTCCCCCGTTGAAACTCCTCAGTTATTGTTGTCCCTGATGAAACTCTCCAGTTATTGTTGTCCCCCGATGAAACTCTCCAGTTATTGTTGTTCCCCGATGAAGTTCTCTAGTTATTGTTGTCACCCGATGAAACTATCCATTTATTGTTGCCCCCCCTCCCCCCCCCCCCGATGAAACTCGCCTGGTATTGTTGTTCCCCGATAAAACACTCCAATTATTGTTGTCCCCCGATGAAACTCTCCAGTTATTGTTGTTCCCCGATGAAACTCTCCAGTTAATGTTGTCCATAGTTGAAACTCTCCAGGTATTGTTGTCCACCGATGAAACTCTCCAGTTATTGTTGTTCCCCCGTTGAAACTCCTCAGTTATTGTTGTCCCCGATGAAACTCTCCAGTTATTGTTGTCCCCCGATGAAACTCTCCAGTTATTGTTGACCCCGATGAAACTCACCAGTTATTGTTGTCCCCCGATGAAACTCTCGAGTTATTGTTGCCCCAGATTAAACTCTCCAGTTATTGGTGTCCCCCGACGTTCGTCAAAGGGACTATATTACTGGGCTCTTTTGTCAGTCCGTCCGCTCGTAGATACAATTTGTCTCCGCAATTCCTCTCACAGTTTTCAAGCGATTACGATGAAACTTAAAAGTTTTTGTTCCGATGAGCAGAAGATGATCATAAGTGATCAAGGTCATGATGTACTGATTTTACCAAAGTATTTCTCTTACTTATTTTTTTCTTTATGAAGTATTGGCTTTGCAGCTCAGTTACAGTTACAGTCATACGGACACTAACGGTAGCTGCGGATGCTTACGTATAAAAATCTGTAAGAATCCTCAAGAATCCATTTCATCCGTAACCATCCGTACCCATTCGTAACCCAATCCGCATGATCCGCAGACATAAGCAGATCCGCAGCGGGAATTTCGACAATCTCAAAAGTTTGTTGTGGATGAAATATATGTAAGAATCCGTCATATATACGTTAACTACGTTATCCATACGATAAGTACGTAACTCATACATAAGATACGTAAACTCATCCGCAGTATACGTAAGATACGTAACTGATCAGCGCACTTTGTGGATGTGGGTGTGCGGGTGCCTAGGGTACGTAAACACAGTTATGTATGCTTTACGTGTGGGTTTATATGCAGATGGTGCGGATGCCAAGGAAGCCGACATGCGCAGACACGAGCGTAACTCATCCGTATCGTCCATAAGTCATCCGTATCGTCCGTAAATCATCCGTAAAATCCGCAAGTCATCCTAAGTTGTCAGTGACATGAGGCGGATTGGCTCAACCGCAGGTTTTACCCGTACCATCTGCAATTCATACGTAACATGCGTAACTAATCCGTATCGTCCGCAGAGTATAGTTAATTTTGCTCGAATCTGCGTAATTTTGGGGTAAAAATTACGCATTTTCATTATCCAAATATATATACGCAGACATCCGCAGGTCCGTAGCATGGCCATGTGACTGTACCATTAATTATTCATCTTCTAGAGTTTTGGAGATATATTTTCTGCAACTTGCTCCTTACAGCATTTTGAAAAACGAATTATCATATGACGTCGCGTCTGAGAGTGTAATAACGTCATGTAATATTTTCGATAATCCACTAGTGGATTGAATACGCAAATTAGCTAGATACATCCCGTAACGTTACATGTACGACGTCCTTAACGACGTCACGTTTACTAATGGCGGAATATTGATTTTTTTGTAGACAATCGTGAATAAAACGCGTTTCAAATGTCATATGATAAACAGAATCTTGCATTCGTGCTCGTATATTATTGAATTATTAAACTCGTTGAGGAAAAGGGATAAAATGCGAGGCAAAGCCTCGCATTTTATCCATTTTCCTCAACGAGTTTAATACATTCAATAATACATGAGCACTCATGTAAGATCCTCTATTAACAATACATGTATTCTGTTGTAAGCGTTGTAAAATCTCAAAACATGGTTTAGGACATATATGTTATAGACGTATTCACCATATACTGGCATTTCAAACGTTGAAGGAAACGTGGCCTGCCGCCTTTTATTTGAATATGGGATTTTTAAACTTCGGGAAGTAAAAGAAGACTTTTTTCGTTTCTTCATCGGATTCTCTACCTCCCCCGGTTTATAAATCCCATATTTAAGGGGAATTGGAACACCTGGCAGATTTGTCCGCCATTTTTCAAAGAGAGACAACTTTCGGGACTTCCTGTTCACTTTTCTGTAAGCCCTGTCCCAATGAAAAAGGGGTCAACTCCTCAGGAGCAAATTCTTTCCTTTAAGAGTTGACCCCTATTGACATGGGAGACAAAAATACTTTTGCAGGAGTTGCCTCCCCTGAAGGTGTTCCCATTCCCCTTAAAGTATGCGAATGAATAAAGTCTATGTTTTTAGTTGATCATTACGATAACACATCCGTGTGATACAGTGCATTTATCAAACCTCGAAAAAGGTACTTTTTCTGATGAAAATTTGTGATATTTTCCTTATTTATTCTGCGAACATAGGTTTGGGTGCTCGTTAGAACTGCCTCAATGAGGCTGTTCTAACGAGTACCCACAACCTATGTCTTGGAGTAGAAATAAGGAAAATAATATATACCCCCATAAACCCCAGTTTTCTCTATATAAAGTGGGGTTTAGCGGGGTCTTTATTTCACGGACTTGTTCACGTGATGTTGAATATGTGACTCAAGAAGACCCATCACGAAACACGCCTATGTACTTTTGACCACCTTGAATCCCACTTTTATATAGAAAAACTGGTGTTTACAGGGGTAAACATTATTTTTCTTATTTCTGCTCTAAAATATATATTGTGGAAACTCAACGGTTATAACGAATACTTTCAATCGACCCAAAACTACCGAGCACAGAAGCTCTTCAGCGCTGATGTCAACGTGACCATCACTAATTTGTAAGAAATCCAAAAAACGGTATAATAATCGCCGCGTTATTCTTTTCGATATGAGTGAGTGTTTGAGTTTTACGTCACCACCAACTGCTAAGGTCATACGGAGACGGGACCTCGGTTTAAAGACTCATCCAAAAGTCGGGAGAAGCCCGGGATCACTCCTGTGACTCCTGGGTTACAATGCGAGTAACATAACCACTACACCACGTAGGGCTTCTATATGAGGTCAGAGCGTAAGAGGGAATCTGGACAGAAATCAAGCATTGGGAAGACCAAGCTAAGTCTCCGTTCAGGGCCCATGGTTATAAAAAAACTTTTTTCGTGCTCAACTCAATTGGCCTTTTAAAATTTATGAGCAGGATAAATGACATTCTCCGCTGATTGAGGAGGAAAATTGTCTAATTTGTTTCTATTTTAATAGTTATGAGCATAACAAATTTCATGCTCAGCTTAGTTGAGCATGAAAAATATTTTATAACCTCGGGGCCTGGATCATTTTACAAGTCTACATTCAGACAATCGACTGAACAGTTCTGTCACTGCTTTGACTTTCTTACGCACCAAACAAAGATGGTGGTGCTTGAGACAGCGCTTCAAACTTTTAGAACAAAATATAAACTTTGTTCCTTCTGGTGGGATTTACAAGGAACGGATAACGGTTGTTTTGCTAACAAAGCGATACAACGCTACGAAGCTCTAGAGAAACCTGACAATAACTACATGTTCGAAACAAACCTTACATTAATATATTGCTGAGAAGCATCTTTAACTGGCATAATGCCAATAACCGGGAACAGAAACACTGGTAGGAGAGCTGTTACAGCAATCGGAAGCGCTTCGGTGATCCAGAACACCGCCATGATAATGATGACGTAACCACATTCTGCTTCCTGCAAAGTAAGAAGAACAAAAATGTACCAAGTAGATGTTAAACATTTTCTAAAAAGGTTGCAATCCTAACTTTCATCCTTTATAAGTTACCCCCTATATCAATTGCTTTGTGACACCTTAACCTGATTATGATATGCCATCTTATATCGTGAGCTTTATCAGGTAAACGTGACATTGCACTCCTTTGAACTGAACTTCTGGAAATATTGGCAAAACTGCTGGGGATTAACTGATAAATAGAATACCAGATTCGTGTCATTTGATATCAAGTTTATCGGGCTCGGCTTTGAGAACGCGGCTTTGCCTGATAAACTTGTTATCAAATGATACGTTCATGGCATTCTCTTTTCATTTTTTTTAAGAAAAAGACATCCCTGTTTTACCGCCTGACCTGTCGCTTTGATAAACCCTCCCTGGCTCTAATTACCCCTGTATCGAACAAATGTTTACGGTCCAAAAGCTGTTCGAGTCATTGAAGTTCGTGTGTGTTCATACCCCGGCATATGAATTATCCTATAGGGACATAAAAAGAAGAAGTAAAACAAAGATTAGGAATCGATGTAATTAACTTACTCCGCCCATCAAAGACACCAAAGGGAAAGAAACACAAACATTAAGCGACCAGACCATAATGGAAACCTAAACAAAGGAAGGCTATGGCATAAGGACAATTACTTTCCCACAAAATGGCCATATGGCCATCCAAAATAAAAAGACACAAGTGATACAAACAGTAAGTAACAAACAACACCATAAATAAACCGCCACAGAAGAACCGCCTTGGAACGGTCAGTGGAAAGATTTCCACTGGGGGGCTTAAATCGATTGTACGTGGCCACAATCCTCGCCCTTACTTCCGTAGCGATTTAGACAAATAATTTGTTCAGTCCGCATGAAGGCCCCCAAACTCATCAGTGCAACATCTCCGTGAACACAGAAAATCAAGGAACCACAGAGGTGAGACAACGGTGAGGACTCGACAGTAAGAAACCACTGAAATGCTGGAGCAAAAGAAAACCAACAGTTGGACTCCGATGGGCCCGACCAGAGACAGAGCATCAGGCACCAACCAACATTACCTTGAATTAGATTTCTCTAATTCTCAATAAGCCTAACCCAATCACGGTTGGCAACTTTGCTTCCCTCTTTAATTGCACGCCGGTGGGTCAGGCCTCAGATTCTATGACGGCTTATTGGAAATCTTCCACTGACCGTTCCAAGGCGGCTCTTCTGTGGCGATTTATTTATGTTGTTGTTTGTTACTTACTGTATGTATCACTTGTGTCTTTTAATTTTGGATGGCCATATGGCCATTTTGTGGGAAAGTAACTGTCCTTATGGCCTTCCTTTGTTTAGGTTTCCATTATGGTCTGGTCGCTTAATGTTTGTATTTCTTTCCCTTTGGTGTCTTTTATGGGTGGAGTAAGTTAATTGTATCAATTCCCGATCTTTGTTTTACTTCTACTTTACGTTGGAGCCGTCATAGAATCTGAGGCCTGACCCACCGGCGGGCAATTAAAGAGGGAAGCAAAGTTGCCAACCGTGATTGGGTTAACTAAAGTTTTCGTCCCGCCGTTCGTCCGTCCGTCTGTCCACCAGTCCGTCCGTCTTTCCGTCCATGCGTCCATTAACATATTGTTTAAAGTTTTGCCCTAAAGTTTCTAAGAGATTGTATCTTTTGGATAAATGTTGGCATTTTAAAATATTTGAGCAGGATAAATGACATTATGTGCTAATCTGCAGGAAAATTGTCCCTATCATTTGTTTTTTAATACTTATGAGCAATATGAATTTCATGCTCAGCTGAGTTGAGCATAAAAAGTTCTATAACCTCTGGACCACTTAACGGTTATATATAGCCGCGGAATTTTAATAGATGCGTAAGAGGGTTATCTAGAGAATATGGACTGGAATCATTGGTTCAGCTTCGTAAACAATGTAGACGCGGATCAGACGCTGCAAAACGCGGAATCTGAACAGAATCTAAGTTTCGATAAAAAAAAACTGGAACTTAAAGCTAAAATGAAAAGAGTTTTGTTTTCCTTCATAAGTCAATGGAAGTTAAGGCCTTGTTTCAAGGAATATGGCACTGAAAACTGCATTGAATGAAAAGTTCCAAACGGTTCCCAAGATACAAAATTTTAAACATGGCCTCAACAACTTCCCAAAAGGTTTTGAATTGTTGATTAACACCTTCTGGAACCTCCATACAGCCGAATACCCGACTACGGAGATCAGAGGCAACATAACACACCACGTGAGGTGATGCAGACAGGTAAGAGCACATTTTTCCTCATTTTATTCCTATTTAGACAAAGATCTATGAGGTGAAAGTTTTGGAAAAAGCAAAATGTACTTTACTGCTCATATTTTGGCCGCCCTCGTTCTATTAAACGACAGCTCCTACTGCCTGAAAATTGTACATTTACACCGGAAATATAACGCACGTGGAACACCAAACGCATTTTCAGGCGGAGATATCTTGGATTTTGCTCTGTCAAATTACATAGTGGATGTTTTTATACATACAATAGACATTCCTAGTCCCAGAATAACAAAAGATATTATTCAACTCAAACACGTTTTCCCACAATATTGCCTACACACAACTGGGGTGGGACTATATGGATGTACATGTAATCGACTTCGGTGTATTTTGGGAAGGAGCAAACGACTTCCGAGATTTTTCGTCGATAACGATGCAATCTACTTCGGAATATGCGACAGAAAATGATGCAACCGACTTTTGTGAAATAAGTGGATAAGCAATATGGAATAAAGGGCATAAAGAAACCTTTCGCCAAAGCGATGTTGTTGCAGCGTTGTGTGCCCGGCCAGGTTACCTTATCTTTTTGTTACGAAAACCAGTCGCTGGCAGTTCCGTCTTCTTTTAAGATGGACAGTGGATGTTTTCTTGAACCCTTGGCAAAGCATTCCCTACGAAATCACTTGTCAGCCAAATATAACCAGCAAGCGTCTTGAAAAATGCTGTGCCGCGAACGGCAATGCAGCGAGTAATAAGTAAGCCGCTCTGAACATCCTGTGTTATAAATTTGATTTTCTATGACATAAATCAAATAATTGTTCAAAAAAAATCTCAATATACAGCGAAACATCGATGGCTCGATCACCGATGGTTTATCCACTACGGCTCTCTCGAACCCGTTGAACTAGATGGTCAAGACAGCGCGAATCGCCCATCTGACTTGCGACAATGCTTGTAGGAGGGGGTGTAGATTATTGGCTTGAGATATTTCTGTATTTAGTACTGGCTATTGCCAGCCATATTATTCAATTTAGTTACTTTGGCAGCGTTTTCTTCTGAATATAATCAATTTAAAAAAATACAAGCTCTGATCACACGCGAGACGCAAATTTCGGCAACGGAAGGTCAGGCGGTTTTTCTCCAGGTACTCCGGTTTTCGCACCCTCTGATTATTGATCAGCTCGAAATAAGTGAAACAATCTTGAAAGGGTCGTACAATCAGAATACCCCCGAAAAAAATTCTAGCAAAGGGTAATCCGCCAGTTTCGGCAAATTAGGCCTCATCAGTGAAACTCTGATGGTGACGTTTGTTTTTAACTTAATTGCCCGGTGAACGTAATCTAAAAATAATAATCCTGACTGTTAACCTAATTACACTTTATCTCGGCAGGCTAAGGGATGGTTGGGTGAGGCAAAGGTGATGTGTATCCTGCATCATTTGGGCGTCCAACTGATATTGGCCTACAGTTGGACAAGGCCCGTTTTATTTGCAGTAGGTAAGGGTAGAGAGGGAATGTTGTTATTTCTTCTGTTCTACACTTCCATTCAGTCTGCTCTTTTCTCTCTGTCCCTCAGTTTCATCTCCTTCATCTTCCAAAATCTCGGACATTCCCTTCTCGGTATTTACTCCTTTTCTTCGTTGAGGTCGATTGGCATGGTGGGCGAAGCTTGCTTACCAAGTAATGCTTACTATCCGCGGACGCCTGATTACACTCTTCTGGAGTCCATGTCTGTTGATCTGAACATCGATATTTGCCTTTTGTCTATGGATTAATGATTGTTGATTAACGCTTTGGTACTATGACCACAACTACATACTACTATACTATATCTTCTATTCTCTGGGAGAAAACACAAAATGACACACAAGGGTTGACGTGTCGTTTGACAAAAGCAATCAAAAACCTCGACAGGCTAATTCGTAAGCTATTAACCAGTGCAGTGCATATTCTTTCACCCAAAAATGACGACTGCCCTTCTTGAATCTGTGGAAGGAAGACAATAGCCACAGATTGTTTTTACCCTTCACCACAATGGAGTGTTGAGGGCTTGTGAATTGCATTTGTTTTAAGATTTTACCTCTTGCTACAGTTTGTTCATTGCACCGGATCTAGTAAACATTCAACTAGGAAGCATTCCTTAAAATAGAATTTGGCCTCCAACGGATTGAGATTAGTTCTGTCATTGGCGATCTTGGAGCAGAACAATTTAGCCGTATAGACATTTCACGGCTATTTCGGTGAAGGCTCACCCATGAAGTTTGAATGAAATCGGCCCAAACATTTAAGAAAAGTTATCATTTGAAGCGAATTGTTGATGTGACATGACACGCATTGACCGATCAAAATAACTCACCTGATGAGTTGCGCTACATCCTACCATGTTTGCTTTAAGAACTGGACTGAAAACAGCCACAGAGTCAAAATAGAAATATCGGTGAAACAGTCTCCAAAGAAGTCTACAAAATATCTTGCTTTCTATTTCTCCAAAACCGGAGGATACACAAACGATGACATTTCTCTATAATCTACTATCCGCCTGAAATCACTGTCATTGGAAATTAGTAGACGCAAAGTCTAAATGGCATAATAAGTAGCTTCGATGTTTGTTCATCATTCTACAGTAATATTATTTGTTTTCCTATGTCACAAAAGTAGGTTCATCATTTTCTGTCGCATATTCCGAAGTCGGTTACATCATTTGCAACGAAACATCTCCGAAGTCTGTTGCTCCCTCGAAAAATACACACCGGTCGGTCCGACTCCTGATGTGTTTGAGGCAACCAGGATATAATTTGACAGAGCAGAGCAAATGGGTTTGGTGTTCTTCGCGCGATATTTCCCGTGTAAATGTAATTTTTTTGGGCTGTAGGAGCTGTCTTTTAAATAGAACGAGAACGGCCTAATTGCATTAAAGTAAGCTTTGCTTCTTCCAAAACTTTCAGATCATAGATCTTTGTCTAAATAGGAACTAAATGAGAGAGAGAGAGAGAGAGAGAGAGAGAGACAGAGACAGAGAGAGAGAGAGAGACACAGAGAGAGAGAGACAGAGAGAGAGAGAGAGAGAGAGAGAGAGAGAGAGAGAGAGAGAGAGAGAGAGAGAGAGAGAGAGGGAAAATCGTCCTCTTACCCGTCTCCATCATTTCACACGACGTGTTACGTTGCCTCTGATCTCTGTAACGGCTATTCGGTTGTATGGAGGATACAGGGGGGTGATTAATATTCATGAGGTATGAGTCTTTGGAAACAGTTAAAATTGTTTATATTTTAAAACTCTTAATTCTACTTTTAAAGCATATGCTGACATATTCTTATGCCATTACTTTTTAATTATGCCATATTCAAGTAGTCGGCCTCGGTAGCTCAGTCGGATGCGCGTCTGACTGGTGATCTAGAGGACGCGGGTTCGATTCCTACCGGGATCGGCAGCATTCTTTTGTGGAGATCGATCATGCAATCTTTTCTACGGCCATTTTCCCCTTCCGCTAAAAATGACCTAAAATAGTGTTGACTGGGTCCTTAAACTCCAACACAAAGAAACAAATTACTATTCAAGTAAACTTCACCATGTTCGTTTAGGCGCCATGTCCGCACAAAGACCAAACTCATTTGTATAGAAAGCAATGGGAATCCGACGAAAATTGCCTAATTTTCAATCTTTTTGGCCAATAGAAAATAAACTGGCACATAGATATAAAGAGCAAACAAAACATACTTTCCAAAACACCATGCATTAGCAAATATATCAACAGCCCCTTTAGACGCCAATTGAGGCATTTTTCCCGTAAGTAAACTGGAAGAAAAACGCTAGTCTTACGTTTACAGTTTCACGAACAGAGATTCTGTATGCCTGTGAGAGTGGCTTGGTAAAATGTTTTCTACGAATGTCTACAAAAATAATGAAAATAGTCGTTTGACCACTGCATACCTCACTTCGCCTTGCAATAGGTAGCGTTTCTTGACTTTTAAATTTAATTCGCTGGATTTGATCAAGTTATGTAAAACGACTCGCGTGTCAGGAACACACTTATTTGGGACAGTGAAGACTATGGATAGACAGCGGTATATGCAAACTGATCTCAGTTGTCGCTAGATGTTCGTACTATTTTATATTTTCTCATGACTGTTTACGTTTTGTCTAGGCTAATTTATTTGAAAGGTTGCAGTAAATGGCTTGACATTGTGAATTTTGCATTGTTGTAAGTCAAATAAATAAATAAATAAATAAAAAAAACAAAACAAAAAAAACCAAAAAAAAAAAAAAAAAAAAAAAACCGCATCATGTTTTTAGAACAGAGGCAGAAGTTTTTTTTATCATTCAGAAGATTTTTATCATTTAACCGACATGGTAATGGAGAATAAGCAGGTTTTCCATTCGGACGTTTGTTTGGTATCCAATGACGTTGCCGGTCAACGCGCGTAAAATTTGGCGGCGACGACATTTACGTATTCTTGACCTTAACGTCCCCGTCAACATTGTAAAGGTCATTTTGGAGACGGTGCTTCCAATTTTGTGGGACTTTTACACGACATTCAGATAAAATGGCATCTCAAGCCCTGCCACCCAATGACATAAATAGGGTTTATAAGCATGGACGGTCCGGTCCGACTCGCACCGCTTTGCCTGGGCAGGCTTGTATCCTCTAAGCGGTTTACCAGTACTTGTGTGCTTGTCGGTTTCAGCTCTGCGGGGAAGCATCATGCAGCCCATCTATTTCTTCAAGCCCCGATGGGCGGGGGCTGTATAATTATAAAGATGATTTTTTTTTAAATCAAAATTTTAAACTTCACAAAAACTTAAAAATCGCAAAATAATGCATTGTGGGATAGAAATCTGTTATCTGAAATCAAGCTAGTGTTGGACGACTTTGAACATAACACTTGAACGAAATGGATTTTATAGGGTATGGTAGGGATAGGTAGGGGTATAGTAGTACAGTGTAGGGTAGGGTATGGTTGGGTAGGGGTGAAAAATAGAACATCTTGGTTCAAATTAACCTCCAGAAAGTAGCTAAGAATGAAATGGTTGCTTTAATCTATTTATTGGTATGTCTCTTGGTCGAGTACTTCAGCTTTTCATCAAATGATTAGGCTATAAGCAAGCAAAAGATGGGTAATTACATACCCTGTTGCCGCAGTATAGTTTTTATTGCCTCCCTCCGAGATCCCATTTGTTTGTTTGTTTTATTAGAAATTTAGCGTACCCGTCAACACTATAAAGGTCATTTTGGAGACGTTGCTTCCCATTTTATGGGACTTTTACCTAACATTGAGATAAAATGACATCTCAAGCCATGCCACCCAATGAAACCAATAAGGGTTATAACTCGCACCGCATTGCCTGGGCAGGCTTAGATCCTCTAAGCAGTTTACCAGTACTCGTGTGCGGGTTGGTTTCAGCTCTTCGTGGAAGCATCAAGCAGCCCATCTATTTCTTCAAGCCCCGATGGGCGGGGGCTATCGAGATCTCGATTTCGGGTTTACCTGGGTGTTTAATATGGGGTGCCGTTTTACAAATTTTAATCCATATTTGAATACATCCATAATTCGATATATGGATATCCATAATTCGAATTATGGATATCCATAATTCAGATCTATTTATGGATATCTTTAATTTGAATTATGGATATCTATAGATCATTATTGATATCTATAAATAGGGAATAAATAGTAAAACGGCGCCGCATAGTTTTATAGCTCAATGAAAGATTGTAAGACGCACGGAATTTTTACACATTGTAAACGTGACATTGCCGATTTGAAAATTTATCACCTGGGGCAAATTTTTCATCAATAAACATCGTGCGATTAACCTTAAATTGCTCGTACACGCTTTTTAAAGAACTGCGAACGTCAGTTTCATCAAAACCTCGCAGTGTTCATACGAGCTAAATTTGCGTTTCACTAAAATAAGTCGTAATTTTGAATATGCGCTTAAACAGGGCCACTAATTGTCACATGCGTGATCACGTGCTGTCTTGAAATAGCCGTGTAAGGTAGATTACATGCTTTAAAATTATTGTTCCTGTGGACCTAGATGAATATTCCGTACAAACAACGTTGAATCGACGTTGATTCTATGTTGCTTCAATCTTGTGTTGCCATTTCATTGTCGTAAGATACAGATGTTAACTGTCTGGACCCCTTCCCTCTTGGACACCGTGGCGTCAGATAAGCGTTGATTTAACGTTATAATGAACCTTTCACAAGCACGTTTGTCAGTTAATGCGGGCGGGCCTCTTCCATGAGTGTAGAAGCCTCCGTGGTGCAGTGGTTACGCTACTCGCCTCGTAATCCAGGGATCGCAGGATCGATCCCGGGCTTCTCCAGACTTTCGGATGAGTCTTTAAACCGATGGCCCGTCTCCGTATGACCTTAGCTGTTGGTGGGACGTAAAACTAAAATCACTCACTCACTCTTCCATGAGTGCACGTATATCGTTGAGTTTATAATATTAGTTGAGGAAAAGGAATGACATCTCGGTGAGACCTCGCTGAGGATTTTATTACCGTAATAAATCCGGTAATGCTAGGGCATGAATACAAGATTCAATTTATCTTATGTACTTAAAACACAGTTTACGCACGATTTTAACACAAAAGGTCAATGCATGACATTGTTTAACAAAGACGCCGCATATAACGTAACGTGAAATACATGGGCTGCATGATGATTCCACGCAGAGCTGAAACCGACCCGCACACGAGTACTGGTAAACTGCTTCGAGGATCTAATATGTTCTATAAAAGGGTTATCCTTTGGAAGCAAGGTATACACCACAAAACTGGAAAATATGGAGTGCCCATGTTTCCTGCGCCAGACTCTGGTCGGGCTCATCGGAGTCTAACTGTTGGTTTTCTTTTGCTCCAGCATTTCAGTGGTTTCTTGCTGTCGAGTCCTCACCGTTGTCTCACGTCTGTGGTTCTTTGAATTTTGTGTTCACGGAGATGTTGCACTGATGAGTTAGGAGGCCTTCATGCGGACTGAACAAATTATTTGTCTAAATCGCGACGGAAGTAAGGGCGAGGATTGTGGCCACGTAAAATCGATTTAAGCCCCCCAGTGGAAATCTTTCCACTGACCGTTCCAAGGCGGCTCTTCTGTGGCGATTTATTTATGTTGTTGTTTGTTACTTACTGTGTGTATCACTTGTGTCTTTTAATTTTGGATGGCCATATGGCCATTTTGTGGGAAAGTAACTGTCCTTATGGCCTTCCTTTGTTTAGGTTTCCATTATGGTCTGGTCGCTTAATGTTTGTATTTCTTTCCCTTTGGTGTCTTTTATGGGTGGAGTAAGTTAATTGTATCAATTCCTGATCTTTGTTTTACTTCTACTTTGCTAGTTTCGCACAATTTAGCCTCATCAGTGACCCTCAGAATATTTTCAAAATTCCGCAACGGAATCAATGATCCCAAAGGACAAGCCCATTGCCCGCCCGGGGGGCTGATAGAAATATGGCGGCTGCCTTCGGGAGTGTGGCAGAGTGGTAAGACCCCAACGAAAACAGTCCCCTTGCCGAGTCACCCGGTGCCTCGAAATAGGTGGCTGCCTTCAGCTTCTGTGGCAGTTGGGTAAAAGCCTCCAACATACAGAACAATCGTCCGTTCAACCGGTATTATCTTGTGAATAAAATTGTTCAAATGCATCTTACAAAAATTATTTGTTTTTTTAAATTCAACTCGCTAGATCTATCCTTTTAAACCTTTCCTATCTCATGTTATTAAAATGCTGCATTTTTACGTGTATCATCTGTGCTGGTGGGCCACACACTGGACAGAAGACAACCTCATCTGTGTCTAATATATGTTTTGTACTGTGTATGTGTCACTTCCTCATGCTCCATCACTCTGCACATCAGTGAAAGATGCATTTTATATACGTTATTAGATTAAGTAATTTGTCATTTCATGTTACCCCAAATTTATTTCATGTTACTCCATAGTTAACAGAATCGGATACTTATCCCCAAGTTCTGAAGTGTACGTTATCATCTAATACAGCTTTTTTCTTTATTGGTTTATAAAATCCTTTGTTCTTTCTAAAACTAATCACCTCAATAATTTCTTATCATAATCGTAGATATCAAATTTAGCCAAGGATCTCCTGTTTTCAATGCCAAGCTTGTATTTAAGCAAACGTTTTCGGCCTCCCTTGTCTGTAGGGAATAATATATACAGGTCACTTTCCTTCTGTAGTGAATGGGGATGAAATTCCCTGTTGTAACAGGAGCCACTTGTTTGCCGTGAGAAAGCCCAGGGATCTCCAGCTTTTCAACACATCATTTTGGCTCATATTTCAAATAGACGAGTGGTTTGGGCTTCATCCGGCCTGAATCAATCGGCTCAGTCGTGTCAAGCTCTAGAATCGCACAGCTTGTTCTTTACTTCCTTCTATCTTTCTTACGTATCTTTATGGTACAAACCGGGTATAATTTTGTCTTATTCCTCTATCTTCGAGTGTTGTTTGATGGGCGGCGGCTGATGGATTAATCAGTGGGCTTGGACTGGGGAAATTCAGCAGAAACTTCTGTGAGGGAGAGAATACGGGTGGGGATGGGTCCCAACTGTTCCTCATTTTTTCATTGAAATCTGGGTGCATAGTTGAGATTCATAAAACAGAAGTGGAGCGGAAGGACTCTGGTCCTGTCATCGAGTATAATAGCAATGTAGCCTTGGCGTTGGAAATAGGAGATCCATTTCCATTAAACGTCCCCATTAGGGCTCCAAGGAGGGTGGGGCGCATAGCTATCGAAACATAAATTTCAACCATGGGATCCAACACTAGGAAAAGAGCTTTTTTAGATTTATCTGATGGCGACCCGGAACCGGCTACTTTCAATTTCAAAGCTAATGAAACCTTCGCTAGATTTTTAGTGATTTCGAGCAAGGAAGAAAAGGCCGTTACGACTCTTTCACCGTTTATTACTGAAAAACAGATTGAATTCTTAATTGGTACTCCAAAAATGTAAAAAAAAAAATAAAAAACGGAACGCCTTTAATAGAAACTAACAGAAAATCCCAAACCGAAAACCTTCTAAAAGTAAATAAATTTTTCAACATGAATGTTTCTGTCACGGAACATAAAACATTTAATTCTTGCAAGGGCATTATCCGTGACAGAATGTTAAAACAGGAATCTGAAGCCAGCATCGTTAAGTATCTGAAAGATCAAGGCGTAACGGCCTGTAAACGCTTTAAAATAAAAAAGACGGAAATCTCATTGACACCAACACTCTTCTACTGGCCTTTCACACTACTTCCTTGCCGAAATCACTGAAGATTTTCTACAGGGTAATACCGGTTCACATATACGTGCCCAATGCTCTGCGATGTTTCAATTGTCAGAGGTTTGGACACCATGAAAACGATTGCACTGTCCCTGACGGATCTGTTTGTGAGAAGTGTGGTGGAACTGATGATCACACTATCAACTGCAAGAACCCTCCAAAGTGCGTGAACTGCGGAAAAAATCATATCTCAAAATCCAATGTCTGTGAAGTTCGGAAAACAGAAAAAGAAATTATGAAAATCAAAGTCCCTCAAAACGTCACATATTTAGAAGCTAAGAAAATGCAACAAAACAAACCAGAAAACACATTCGCCAAAGTTGTTCAATCCCTTACTAGCGAACCTGAAACAAAAGAAATATCCACGCAATTTAATGAAAAAGATTTGGAAATCAAACCACATTCAAAAGAAATTACCTCTACTATTAAACCAAAAAACACATCGT
Source organism: Lucinisca nassula (assembly GCA_963580285.1). Lineage (NCBI taxonomy): Eukaryota > Metazoa > Mollusca > Bivalvia > Lucinida > Lucinidae > Lucinisca > Lucinisca nassula. The sequence continues at coordinate 17,159,142 of OY757012.1, read as the reverse complement.
CACAACCTAGTACATCGTCACAACCTAGTACATCGTCACAACCTATATCTACCCATCATTCAAGAACAGAATCCAGACAAACTTCACAGACCAGTTCACAACCGAACACTCAACATTCTGGCAGATCTCACTCTCGATCCACGTCGGGGACAGCGGATCGAAAAGATAAAAACGGCAAAGTTAAACATAAAAGATCAAACCCAAACAGTAAAGGGGTGTCGGCTGATCAAGTAAAACTGGCTAATCAGTACTGCGCCCTTGAGGACATGGAGTTGGACGTTGATCCCTCCACGTTCTCAAAGAATAATAAAAAATAAAAGGATTAAATTCCTTATTTTAATCTTCTCTCCATTCAATCATGAATAAGAAGTCAATAATTGAATGAAATTGTCGAGGACCGAAAGCCAATTTTAACGAACTTTTAATTTTAACTACACTTTTTTCTCCTAATGTCATTTGTCTCCAAGAAACTTTTTTGAAAACTACAGATAATATGAATTTCAAAGGTTACAGTATGTACAATCATATCACAACGGATAATCAGAAGGCATCAGGAATATCCAAATCCATAACGATTTGTTCTGTCTACCTTCTACCACATTATAATTTTTCTAAACAAGAATTAGAAAATCTAACTAATCAATTACCTAGTTCTTATATATTATTAGGAGACTTTAATAGTCACAGTAAATTATGGGGTTGCTCGGATACAAATAACAAAGGAGAAATCATAGAAAATTTTATTGCTGAAAATGTTTTATGTTTATTTAATGATAAACAACCAACATACCTTCATTCTCCCACAAGAAATTATTTTGCTTTAGATCTTTCAATTTGCTCTCCAAATATTTATCTAGATTTTGATTGGTCTGTTGTGGACGATCTCCATGGGAGCGATCATTTTCCGATAGTAATTGAAGAAATTGAATCGACCCATAGGGATCGTCACCCCAGATGGAATTTGAGTAAAGCAAATTGGGAAAATTTTAATCAAATATGTAATGAAAAACTCGGACCTGAAATTTTTAAAACTGCAAATGATATACAAGATTTAACTGACCAATTGATTGATATTGCTGAAAAATGTATTCCTAAATCCTCGACATTTTCAAAAAGAAACAAACCTTGGTTTAATGACGAAGTTAAAAATTCAATCAATGAAAGAAAATCTACGTTAAGAAAATTTAATAAACAACCAACAAAAGAAATCTTATCCATGCCAAACATAATGCGAGCTAAAGCTCGCAAAACAATAAAATCGGCCAAAAAAGCATCTTGGCAGCAATATGTCTCGAAACTGAATACCAGAACACCAACGAAGAAAATATGGGACATGATTAGAAAAATTAGTGGCAAAAACAAATCAAATAAACATGTCCATATCAAATCAAACGAAAATATATGTTCAACGGCTAAAGACATTTCCAATGCCTTGGCGGAAATTTTTCAGAAAAACTCTTTTAGCTCAAATTATTCAGAAAGCTTCCAAAATATTAAACAAGAACAAGAGAAAAAGAATTTAAATTTTTCATCATTAAATCACGAAAAATATAATTTACCTTTCACTACTAAAGAATAATTAGATGCTCTCCATAAATTTCATGATACTGCTGTTGGTCCTGATGACATACACTATCAAATTTTAAAACAGTTACCTAACAAGGCTTTGGAAACTTTATTAAATATTTTGAATGATATATGGATCACTGGAAAGTTCCCTGAAAACTGGAGAAAAGCTACCATTATTCCTATTCCAAAACCTAATAAAGATCATACTGAAGCCACTAATTACAGACCTATTGCTTTGACAAGTTGCTTATGTAAAACAATGGAAAGAATGATTAATGATAGGCTGGTTTGGTTCATAGAATCAAACAAGCTTATCACCAAATATCAAGCTGGATTTAGAAAAAAAAACTGCTCTACTAACGATCATTTGATTCGCTTAGAATCATTTATACGTGATGCCTTTATAAAAAAAACATGTCGTAGCTGTATTTTTTAATCTTGAAAAAACCTACGATACCACTTGGAAGTATGGCATCATGGACGATTTACACACCTTAGGCCTTAAAGGCCGACTACCACTGTTTATTCAAAATTTCTTATCAAATCGCATTTTTAATGTCCGCATAAGAAATACATTATCGGACACATTTGATCAAGAACAAGGAGTACCACAAGGTAGTGTTTTATCACCAACCTTGTTCAGCATAAAAAATAATAATATAGTTAAATGTGTAAAAGACCCAGATTGTTCGCTTTTCGTTGATGATTTTGGTATTTTTTATCGATCCAAAAATATGGAAACCATTGAATTTAAACTGCAAAGGTGTTTAAATAATATTGAAACTTGGGCAACAGAAAATGGTTTTAAATTTTCAAAAACAAAAACTCAGTGTGTTCATTTCTGCCAAATACGAAAATTGCATTTAGATCCTGTTTTGACCATATACGGCAGTCCAATTCCAGTCGTCACTGAGGTGAAGTTTTTGGGTCTTTTATTCGATAACAAATTGTCTTTTATTCCTCATATCAAAGCTTTGAAAGCTAAATGTTTAAAAGCTCTTGATATTCTTAAAGTCCTTTCCAGTTCCAACTGGGGAGGAGATCGCACTGTTCTTTTAAATCTATGTAGATCTTTAATTCGTTCCAAATTGGACTATGGCTCCATAGTCTATGGATATGCTAGGAAATCTTATTTAAAATCTTTGGATACTATACATCATCAAGGTTTACGTCTAGTACTAGGTGCATTTCGCACTTCACCTATTGAAAGTCTTTATGCTGAATCAAATGAACCATCACTCTATGTAAGAAGAGAGAAATTGTCTCTTCAATATGCCACTAAATTAACCGCCAATCCACGAAATTCAGCATATGATACCGTTTTTAATCATAATTACGAAAGATTTTACAACAACAAACCGTCGGCTATTAAACCGCTTGGCCTCAGAATAAAACCATTGTTTGAGGAGGCCAATATAAACATTAATAATATTCACTCTTTTTCCTTACCACCAAAAGAGCCATGGACGTTAAGCGCTCCAAAGATTATTTTAGATTTAAATAAAAATAAGAAATCCGAAGTAGAATCACATATTTTTAAGAACGAATTTTGAGAAATGAAATCCAATTTTAAACGTCACATTTCCATTTACACTGACGGTTCGAAACTAGATGAGAAAGTTGCTTGTTCTGTCATTAGTCCGAATTTCACTGACAGCATTAGATTACCTGGTAATAGCTCCATTTTTACCGCTGGAGCGATAGCAATTGATATAGCACTCTATCATATTCGAGATCAACACGAAAAACAATTTGTCATTTATTCCGATTCCCTTTCTGTATTAAAAGCTCTGAAAGACCAACAGCACAGGAACCCCTTGATTCAACAAATTTTACGAAAATATCACTATCTTACTGTCAAGGAAATTATATTCTGCTGGCTTCCAAGTCATGTGAATATTCGTGGAAATGAATTGGCTGACTTGGAAGCCAAATCAGCATTATCGTTAACTGTAACCAATTTAAAAATTCCTTTCTCGGATTTCAAATCAAACATCAATAAATATATAAAGAAAAAATGTCAATCTATTTGGGACAAGGAAACTAATAATAAATTAAATAAAATTCAACCTATTTTTTTACAGTAAATGCTCATTTTTGAACTATAGCCGAAAAGATCAGACAACGATTACAAGATGCCGTATTGGACACACAAGACTCACTCATTATTACATTTTAAAAAACGAACAAGCACCTTTCTGTATATCTTGTAACGAACCGTTCACAGTTAAACCCTTTCTCATCTCGTGTATTGAATTTAACCATATACGTTCAAAAATATTTTAACATTACTACGATGAAAGATCTTTTTAATAATATACCTTTTTACCAATAAATCAATTTTCTTAAAGAAATCGGTCTTTTTTACAAACTGTAATTATTAAAATTTTAATTGTTTAATCTTGCACAATTTTATGTATAATGTATAACTGTTTTAGACGCTATATGCCCAGTTAGGGTTGAGCGTCTTTAAATAAATCATCCATCCATCCATCCATCCCAAAGGACAAGAAAATATAAACTACACTATGATGGGTAGGGAGACTTTTGCGGCCGCCACACATTCCCACACATCAGCTGTAGTGACGTCAATTATAAAAGGAGTATCCTTTGGAAGCATTGAATACACCACAAAACTGGAAAATATGGAGTGTCAATGTTTTCTGGGCCAGACTAGCTAGTTTCGGCCAATCAGGCAACTAAGCCTGCCCAGGCAATGCGGTGCGAGTCGGCCCTTCCATGCTTATAAACCCTATTGGTTGCATTGGGGCAGAGCATGAGATGTCATTTCATCTCAATGTCGGGTAATAGTCCCACAAAATTGGAAACAACGTCTCAAAAATGAACATTACAGTGTTGACGGGGACGTTAAATCTCAAATCAAACAAATCAAAAGCCTCTGAAATTTTTCGTGTATAACGGTTGTCAGTTTTCAGCTCCGGTTTGTTGTTGGCAATGGTCTTAGCAAATATTATTCATTGATTGCCGTCTGTCAGGCCGTCCAGTGGATTTTGCTTTCAATGAAAAATAAATTCATTTCATTTGCAACATATAATACAACATGACTGACTTTAAATTACAAAGAACCTGACTTGAAGTTCTATAGCTACATAATATATGTATACACAATTATATAATCGCCTGCAAAATATAGACGAAATGAAAGTACGCAAGACTATGATCCCCACCCCTACCCCACACGTGCCATCTGCATGATGCCGTGAAGCTTTTCGTACATACGAGTGTACACACATGTACGTACGTCCTTCCGTTTGGGGTGTACGTACGTGATCCTTTGACCTCAGGTTAAGACATTGTACCAGGAAGAACATAAACTTTTATGAGCTCATATTTTCCAGACCATATCATGGAAATGTGATGATAGCTATAGGCCAATAGGTTTATTCAGCAATACACTTGTCCATACCTATAACTTCTAGGTCAGTGCATATTAGAAAACTTTAAATGTAGAAATTACTTAAGAGCTCATATTTTTTAAAACCTTATAATGGATTTGGATCATATTTAGTACGATGATCGATACTCAATAAAAGTTTTATTCAGCATACCCGCGCCCATGCCCATGACCTCAAAGTCAAGGTCACGGACTCAGATTATTTTAATGTCAACGTTTAAATAGGAGCTCACATTTTCCTATCCATATCCTGGATTTATTTCGTATTTGGTATGATGAAAGATACAGGTCGTTTCTCCGGCTACTCCGTTTAGTTTTCGCCCACATCTGATTATTGATAGGCTCGAAATAAAAGAGGCCTTAAAACCAAAACTCAAGGACACTGTCACAGATTTAGTAATTTATTTTTTATGGATTTGGTTCATATTTGATGATACACATATTTTCCAAGATTCAAACGACATTACCCCCACCTACGTTGATATCCTCAGGGATAGTTTCCCAAGCTAGAAATGCTGTCTTTATTTTATTTATTTATTTATTTTATTTATTTATTTATTTATTTATTTATTTATATTATTATTATTATTTCCTTGGTGAGGATGGTCCCCGGGCGGAGGCATCAGTGTCGTATTGACAATTCTAGTTCGATGTGTCGATTTTAGGTACACGGAGTCTTCGTTTTAATCACAAGTCTAATCGCAGATTGTGGGTCGTCTTGTCGGTTTTTTGCTGCTAAGCCCCCGTCAACTGTTGGTACACATATATATATATAGGTCATTTTGGAGACGCTACTTCTGATTTTGTGGGGCTTTTACCCGACCTTGAGATGGAATGGCATCTTAAGCCCCATCGACCAAAGAAACCGCTAGGGTTTACGGAGCGGTCCCACTCGCGCCACTTTTCTTGGCAAGGCTGTTACATTCTAAACGGCAAACCAGTAATCAAATCATCAGGAAATCACGCCTGTATAATTTTAAACCCCTTGAACCCCACTTTTATATAGTAAAACTGGGGTTTACAGGGGTAAACTTTATTTTGCTTATTTCTGCTCTAAAGTATAGGTCGTGGGTACTGTTATCACGTCTCGATTGAGCAGAAATAAGAAAAATACTAGAGCTGTCAGTGAAACTGACTAGGGCCCCGGCAGCGCTATCAGAGGAGTAGGAAAATTTGTGGACGGACAGACGGACAGACGGGCAGACAGACAGACAGACGGACGGACAGAGTGATTACTATAGGGCACCCACACTTTCAGTGTGGGGCCCTAATTACAATTTTTATCTGAAAATTTTCTTTCTTTTTTGTCGGCGATAGAGGTTACAATGTATTTGTATAGGCATGTTTTCGTAATGTTGGTCAGTTTCATCTCTGCGCGGAAGCACTATGCAGGCCAAACCCGATGGGCAAAAGCGAACGTCAATCCTAGGTTATACCATGAAATATAGATTGTGGGTACTGGTCAGCACAACCATAACGATGCGCTTCTAACGAGTACCCTCAATCTCAATTTTGCAAAGAAAAAAAACAAAACAAAAAAATAAAAATAAAATAAAAACGCACACAAAAAAACACACACTAAGAAACCCCCACCCAACATCTAAAGATTATAACAAGGGGGGGGGGGGGGGTTAGTATCGAGGGATCTTTATTGCGTGGGCTTGTTTAAGAAATGGGCGTTATCTGCGAAGGTATAAACAAAATAAAATGTTGCGTAGCATCCTTTTAACAATTTAACCTATGCCGCGCGTCATCTTCTTCAGCTATGGCTGTGATAAGACGAAAATTTCAATGTGCGACGTCTAAATATTCATCTCAGAAATACGAGAAAATGTGCGAACATCGCAGATTGTGAGCATTTGATGAAACAGGATTTTTGTCGTAAGAACTTCGTACGATCTGTTTAAGACGAAAACACGTCGCAAATGCTTTGATGAAACTGGCCCCTGATCATATTTAAAGATTGGTAACCCGGAAAGAACACTGGTGGTGTTGTTGTTTGTGGGTCGCTTTTTGTTATATATCAGAGCAACAGAGAAAAGATATAAGAGGTGGTATATGAGAAGAAAAGTTGTAATACGGGAGAAAGAAAGAAAGAAACAACGAAAGAAAGAAATGAATTCGAGCCTCTCTCGGGCCACATCAGTGACAAGTTCTGCAACACAAGTTCGTGAGTTCTTTCTCGGGTAGTCCGGTTTTCGCCTACCTCTGCTTAACGATTGATTTGAAATAAGTGAAATAACCTTGAAAGAGCCATGAAACCAAACCTGAACCCCCACCCCAACACTCACAAAAAAAAAAAAAAAAAAAAAAACATTAGCGACGTCCCCCATATTGTGACGTTTGGTGAGGTCATGTAACATGCAGTGGCGTCAAACTTCATGACGTCATATTCAACCAGTGCACATCAAATGCGTGAGAAATTGCGTTGGATATAAACACCTTCTTTGGTGTACAAGAAAACCTATGGTCCGGTCCACATATACTCTATCAAAAGGTTCCTATACATACACATGGTTCTACTACCATAGTTTACTACAAATGAAAAATACACAAAAATAATTTGTTTTGGTTTGAGGACTCATTTTTCCATGCAAAAGCCCAAACTGTTTTTGTTTATGTAAACTCGCCAGCCTGTAGGCTATTGTTTTAAACACAGAAGGGGTGACAATTTCGCAGAAAAATTCATTAACAATCTCAAGATTTAATACCATAAATAATACATTTATCACAAGCTACATGTAAACTTTTATTAGATACTCTGTGTGTCTATTCACAAAAGATTTGGAACTTTAATTCCATTTGCTAAGAGAAACATGCGATCAAGTATAGGCGCCTTGTGTGCAAAATGCTGCTTATAATTAAAACTCCATAGTTTTGTTTGTTTGATTTGAGGTTTAACGTCCCCGTCAACACTGTAAATGCCATTTTGGAGACGTTGCTTCGAATTCTGTGGGACTTTTACCCGACATTGAGTTGAAATGACATCTCAAGCCCTGCCGCCAAATGAAACCAATATGGTTTATAAGCATGGACGGTCCGACTCGCACCGCTTTGCCTGGGCAGGTTTAGATACGCACATGTACTCTCAGTTTACCAGTACTCGTGTACGGGTCGGTTTCAGCTCTGTGTGGAAGCATCATACAGTCTATTTAAGCCGCGATGGGCGGGGCCGTGAAGCTTAATGGAAAATCGCAACATGCTAAATGAATTTTCTACATTATTTTCCATCATGGTTAACAGCAAACGCTAAAAAAAAAGAAGAAGTTGTACAAATTGAATGATAGGTATAGAAATAATATAGGGATCAACCATGGTTTTTTCATGCATTAACATTCGCCGGGTCCCGAGGAAGATGTTTGAACATAAAGCCGCTAGGCCGATTGTTCAAATATCTTCCGAGCGATCCGGCAAAGGTTAATGCAATGAAATTAACCAGCAAATTTTGACGAAAACGCCACAGAGCTCCATATAAACTCTTCAAATGCGACCGGCGAACCAACAAGGCGGCCAGTTCAGAACGTTGTTTACAATGACGTTGATACGCAGTAACCATCTGACGTCATCATAGAACTCTAAAACGCTACGTTCAGGGCGATAACGTTACGCCGCTCAACGTAACGTAAACAAAGCAAGGCCCGTCTTGTGATATCAAAAGCTCAAAATCCATGTTCAAACGGCACGCGAATTGCATGATTTGAACATGGTTTTTGCTGTTTGAGCACGGCTTTCGGTCCATTTGACAATGGCTTCAAACAGCCATGCGCATAGATGTTTATGCAAGAACAACAGTTTGATAATTGCTATATTTTAACTGAAAGGGAGAAAATCTAAGAATTTCACAAATTAAAGCATTGATTGTAGTGCAAGATCATGAGAAGTGAGTTTCGATGTTCAATGGACATCATCTTTCATCTCAGACACAAAATGATCATCTGCGCATGCGCAATGCTACATTCCTTGCAAAACCGGTCTAGGCACATATTACCAAACAACTCTTGAGCAGAATAGTATGGGCGAATGCAAGTGTGTGCATTTTGTAGTTAAACGTCCGATTCGCATGTCTGCATCCATGTGTAGCTGAATAGCTATCGGATAGCTACTGAAATTAAGCTTGAAGTTGGTACAGTTACTTTTTTGACCGAGTATATATTACACATTGCGCATGTTATTAACCCTGCAAGCACTAAGCAAGTTTCGAAGACGGTATTTTAAATGTTTACATGAATTGTCAAGCCTTATTTGAGAAGAAAAGACAAAATAGATTGTTGTTTGCTCTAGAATATTCTGTAGCGCTTGAAGGGTTAAAATTGTCACAAGGGTACATAACTATATAACCTACATTACAAAAACAGTGTCATTTGGTAGTTTACCTACACAACATATGTACTACTTTTGAGGAAGAACCAGAAAAAACATGTGGCTTTCCTTGCCCATTAGATCAAAACTAGTTTAGGTGTTGTTTTTTCTTCTTCTAAACTCTATAAATGTTACTTGTGACACGAAGTTTTGTTCGGCATGCAACTGTATTTTGACGTATTTGCACTTTATTTAACAGACAAAAGATGTCGTATTGCTTAGCTGCTAGTTGCGCGGTTGTAACAATTGGGAAGCAATTAAGAATGAATCAGTGATGTCGAAACAAATAATGGACGATGGCGACGTTGTGGCGCCAAAGGTGCTTTTCCACTTGCGTGCAACTATTTTGTTTGCGAGAAAATAATGTAAATATAAGTAAAAAAGGTAATTTATTTAAAGTTCGTCGAAGAATGAACAACAACGGGTGACGAGCAAACTTTATGTGAACCCCGAAATTTAAATTACGTTCATCGTATGAAATAGGAACAAAATCGGTTCAAACTTTTTGAACTTAAACTTTTCTCGTGACCCGATGTTGTTCATATTTCGACGAACGTTCATCGAAGAACGAACATAATCGGGTCACGAGAAAAGTTAAAGTCGACCCCGAATGAACGTTCATCGAAGAACGAACAACATCGGGTCACGAGAAAAATTTAAGTCAACCCCGAATGAACGTTCATCGAAGTATGAGCAACATCGGATCACGAGTAAAGTTTAAGTCAACCCCGAATGAACGTTCATCGAAGTATGAGCAACATCGGATCACGAGTAAAGTTTAAGTCAACCCCGAATGAACGTTCATCGAAGTATGAACAATACGGATCACGAGTAAAGTTTAAGTCGATCCCGGATTTATGTTCATCGAAGTATGAACAACATCGGATCACGAGCAAAGTTTAAGTCAACGCCGAATGAACGTTCATCGAAGTATGGACAACATCGGATCACGACTAAAGTTTAAGTTAACCCAGAATTAATGTTCATCGAAGAACAAACAACATCGGATCACGAGCAAAGTTTAAGTCAACCCTGAATAACGTTCATCGAAGTATGATCACCATCGGATCACGAGCAAAGTTTAAGTCAATCCCGAATTAATGTTCATCGAAGTGAGGACAGCATCGGATCACGAGCAAAGTTTAAGTCAACCCAGAATTAACGTTCATCGATGTATGAACAACATCGGATCACGAGTAAAGTTTAAGTCAACCAATAATTAACGTTCATCGAAGTAAGAAAACATCGGATCACGAACAAAGTTTAAGTCAATCCAGAATTAATGTTCATCGAAGAACGAACGACATCGGATCAGTGAGTGAGTGAGTGAGTTTTAGTTTTACGTCCCACCAACAGCTAAGGTCATACGGAGACGGGACCTCGGTTTAAAGACTCATCCGAAAGTCTGGAGAAGCCCGGGATCGATCCTGCGATCCCTGGTTTACAAGGCGAGTAGCGTAACCACTGCACCACGGAGGCTTCTAGACATCGGATCACCAGCAAAGTTTAAGTCAACCCAGAATTAACGTTCATCGAAGTATGAACAGCATCGGATCAAGAGCAAAGTTTAAGTCAATCCAGAATTAATTTTCATCGAAGAACGAACGGCATCGGACCACGAGTAAAGTTAAAGTCAACCCAGAATTAACGTTCATCGAATTATGAACAACATCGGATCACGAGCAAAGTTTAAAGCAACCCCCGAATTAACGTTCATCGAAGTATGAACAACATCGGGTCACGTGCAAAGTTTAAGTCAACCCCGAATTAACGTTTATCGCAGTATGAACAACATCGGATCACGAGTAAAGTTTAAGTCAACCCAGAATAAACGTTCATCGAAATATTAACAACATCGGAGCCCGAGCTAAGTTTCAGTCAACCCCGAAAGAACGTTCATCGAAGTTTGAAAAACATCGGATCACGAGTAAAGTTTAAGTCAACCCCGAATTAACGTTCATCGAAGTATGAGCAACATCGGATCACGAGCAAAGTTTAAGTCAACCCAGAATGAACGCTCATCGAAGTATGAACAATCACGAGTAAAGTTTAAGTAAACCCCGAATTAACGTTCATCGAAGTATGAACAACATCTGATTACGAGTAAAGTTAAAGTCAATCCCGAATTAATGTTCATCGAAGTCTGAACAACATCGGATCATGAGTAAAGTTTAAGTCAATCCCGAATTAACGTTCATCGAAGTATGAACAACATCGGATCACGAGCAAAGTTTAAGTCAACCCCGAATGAACGTCCATCGACGTATGAACAACATTGGATCACGAGTAAAGTTTAAGTCAACCCCGAATGAACGTTCATCGACGGATGAACAACATCGGATCACGAGTAAAGTTTAAATCAATCCCGAATTAACGTTCATAGAAGTATGAACAACATCGGATCACGAGTAAAGTTTAAATCAATCCAGAATGAACGTTCATCGAAGGATGAACAACATCGGATCACGAGCAAAGTTTAAATCAACCCCGATATAACGTTCATCGAAGTATGAACAAGATCGGATCACGACTAAAGTTTAAATCAATCCAGAACCTATGTTCATCGAAATATGAACAACATCGGATCACGAGTAAAGTTTATATCAATCCAGAATTAATGTTCGTCGAAATATGAACAACATCGGATCACGATTAAAGATTAAGCCAACCCCGAATTGGCGTTCATCGAAATATGAACAACATCGGATCACGAGCAAAGTTTAAGTCTACCCAGAAATAACGTTCATCGAAATATGAACAACATCGGATCACGAGTAAGTAAGTAAGTAGTAAGAAAGTAAGTAAGTAGACTTTATTTATAGAGGGTTACTCAGTTGGCATAGCCAATCTTCCCTGAGGCCCTCGTAAAAGTAAAGATTAAGCCAACCCCGAATTGATGTTCATCGAAGTATGAACAACATCGGATCACGAGCAAATTTTTAGTGAACCCCGAACTTTTGCTCGTGGCCTCATACTTGAAGGGGTTCACTTAAGATTTGGTCGTAACCCGGTGTTGTTCATACTTATTCGCGGTTCACTTGAATTCCGCTCGTTCCCGATGTTGTTCAGACTTCGATAACAATAAATTACATACATTTCTTAAATATGTTAACAATCATGCGGATTACAAATTTCATTCCTAACTGAAATGAGCACCGCCCCGCCAATCGGGGCTTGAAGAAATAGGTAGGCTGCATGATGCTTCCACGCAGAGCTGAAACCGACCCGCACACGAGTACTGGTAAACCGCTTAGAGAATCTAAGCCTGCCCAGGCAATGCGGTGCGAGTCGGACCGTCCATGTCTATAAACCCTATTGGTTTCATTGGGCGACAGGGCTTGAGATGTCATTTCATCTCAATGTCGGGAAAAATCCCACAAAATTGTAAAGCAACGTCTCCAAAATGACCTTTACGGTGTTGACAGGGACGTTAAACGCCAAATAAACAAAAAAAAAAAAAAAAACGAAATGAGCATAATTTTTTTTATTTTTACGTACATGTAAAATGTAAGCCCCGAAAATACGTCTTCTCATGATGGGTTTCAGATGTTAACCCATAAAATGCCAATCACGAAAATTGTCGTCTGCTTTGTCGTCTGCCGATTACCTTAAAAGTATTTTTTTTGCAGATAGTGTGGACCTAGATCAGACTGCTCCTGCAGACTAGAGGAGCAGTCTTATCTGGGCCCACAGTGTTTGCCCGTATGCTAAAATATGTTTTTAAAGTTTGCAAAAAGATTCAGCAGACGACATAAGAAAACGACATTTTCAGATGTAGTTTTTCTCGGCGTCTTAAGGGTTAAGGACATGCACTGCGTATTTATATTTCAAAACATGGGATAAATTTGACCTTTTTAAAGTACACATTAAAATATGTTATGTATTTCCTGAAAAAAAGGCATGTATTAATTAATATAGATTAGTGTATCATGTTACGCATGTATACAACCCTCAAAAAGTCACGTTTATCTGTCAAAATACAAATACCTAAGGGCCCCGTCACACTCAGACAAAGACCTCAAAGACCGCAGTGCGTTCTTAATACTTAAACTACGCAGGGAGAAAGGGATGAAATGTAAAGAAAGAGTCTTTTTCGTGTCCGGTCATAAACTTTATTATTTCTGGGTGAATTTTGAATTACTTGGCAGAAATGTTAACCATCATAAGACAATGTGTCAAGCTGAAGACCCAGGTCGGTACCTCTAAAAAGCCTGGAAATTTCTTTGCAGTATAACAGATACATATACCTTGAAAGATTACTCAGATATTTTAAACCATGCCGCCATGCTTATAAACCCTATTGGTTTTACTGGACAACAGGACTTGAGATGTCATTTCATCCCAATGTCGGGTAAAAGTCCCACAAAATTGGAAGCAACGTCTCTAAAGTGACCTTTACAGTGTTGACTGGGACGTTAAACCTCAAATCAAACAAACAAACAATGCCGCATCAATACATGACGTTAAAACAATTTTGTTTACCCCACTTTCCATGAAGAAACATTACGCAAATATGCCTATACAAATACATTGCCACTTTAGTCGCTGAAAAAATGAAAAATTTATGATGAAAAATTGTGATATTTTTCTTATTTCTGCTCAAAATATACATTGTTGGTACTCGTTAGAACCGCCTCGATGAGGCGGTTCTAACGAGTACCCACAGTCTCTATTTTAGAGCAGAAATAAGAAAAATAAGGTATACCCCCGGAAACCCCAGTTTTACTATATAAAAGTGGGGTTCAAGGGGGTCAAATTTATATAGGCCTGTTTTCGTGATGACATGGGAGTTACAATTTATGGTGTATATTATTTTGTCTCTTAATAAGGTAATAGGCGGGGGGGGGGGGGGGGGGCGGGGAATAATAAACCCGACAATATTGGGCCTGAAATTATGACGTCGAATAAACATATCTTTGTAAAGCAGCAAAAAGCTTAAACGGCATGCGCCTAGTAGACTGTATTGTGAGAAAACGGTGCTTAAAAACTTCTATGAAAATATATGCCTAGCTCCTAAACAAACAATGAAGACCCAGATCAGACGCCTCATCAGGGCTTACAATATTTGCTTAATGTGCATGGCGTTTTATAAAGAGCGTTAACCCATTTTGTACCGGTCACCCCAAAACGGGTACCCTGGCAAGCAGTGCATGCCCAGATCAGTCAGGGCCTACACTGTTTGCGAAAAGTTAGGCCATTTTCCGAATAAAATTTGAAGAAAACACAACCTGGCACTCCTTCATTTTGAAGTGGACTCCTGGTATACATAAGGAGAAAGATTCCACTTGGAACAAATAGAGTTAAAATGTATTCTAATTTTTTTTGTTTGTTTGGAGTTCAACAGCACAGTGCAACCCTATTTAGGTCATGTCGAGCCGAACCAAATCCATTCTGAAACGACCAGCAAACTATACAGCAATATATTACCATATTACATGCATGTAAAACGGAAACTGTTGTCAAAAACTTTTAAAAGTGTGAGCTTCATATCTACCATACATATAACACAAATACATGTACAGGCGCCCATGTAAATCGCCCCGCCCATCGGGGCTTGGAGAAATAGATTGGGCTGCACGATGCTCCCACGCAGAGCTGAAACTGACCACGCACGAGTACTGGTACACAGTAATTCACTCAGAAGGACTAAGCCTGTCCAGGTAAAGTGGTGTGAGTCAGACCGTCTAATGCTTATAAGACTTTTGGTTTCATTGGGCGGCAGGGCTTGAGAAGTCATTTCATCTCAATGTCGGGTAAAAGTCCCACAAAAATGGAAGAAACGTCTCCAAAATGACCTGAATCGTGTTGACGGGGACGTTAATTCTCAATTCAAACAAACAACGAAAGCAAACAAACAACCATTACACAAGACAAGAAACAAAACACAAAACATTAAAACGAAACCAAAACGAAAATACCACTAGCCTTATTAGAAGCCTCTGTGGTGCAGTGGTTATTCTACTCGCCTGATAAACCAGTAATCGATCGATCCCGGGCTTCTCCAGACTTTCGGATGACTCTATAAACCGAGGTCCCGTCTCTGTATTGTTTTGTTTTGGTTTTTGGTTTTACGGCCCTTTCAAGATTATTTCACTCATATCGAGCCGATCGTTAATCAGAGATGGGCGAAAACCGGAGTACCCGGAGAAAAACCACCTGACCTTCCGTTGCAGAACTTGGCGGTCCCGTCTCTGTATAACCTTAGCTGTTGGTGGGACGTAAAACTCAAACACTCACTCACGCAGAAGCTTATCGCTTAAACCTTCCAACCCTATAGACCGGTTCAAGGTATATACCTATGCAAACAGTGTAGAGCTCTCCAGATGAGGCTCAAAATCTACCGTCTCACCAGGATCAACACGCAAGTAAGCGAATGATACTCGGACCCAATACACAGAAAGATATTTGAAATCATTATTTTAGAAAATGATCAATTCCTAATCAGAAGGCGAAATAATGTACTTCAGAAACTCGGGGGTGAAAGGGTTATTTACCTATCCCTTAGGCTGTATAGAGCAATAAACAGTTTGGCTGACTTAAAAAAATCATAAATTTACTTAAACCTTAACATGTCAATCACAACAATTCTCGTTTGCTTTGGTGTCAGCCGTTTTGTTGCAAAACATTGTAAACCTAGAGCAGACTGCTACCTAAGGAGCAGTCTGAGCGGGATCTACACTGATTGCATGCATGCCAAATGTTTTCGAAAGTTTGCACGTATGAAGCAGACGATATAAAATGACACTATTTTCAGATGCAGTTTTTCTTGCCATTTAAGGGTTAAAGGAGTTCTTTCACAAAACATATGAGTCTGTGCATGACAAAACCTACAATACGATTAGTACAACCAGCAAAGACTCAGATCAACCTGTATATACATCCAGTCTGGCCAGTCTTCCCGTGTCGCTCTCTGGTTTATTCGGATGCCTTAAAAAGACTCATTTGAACAGCAAAGACTGATCAGACTGCGCGAATGCGCAGGCTGTTCTGGGGTTAGCTTGTCGCAAAGGTTCTATTGTTTTTGTTATGCGCAGGCCCAATTATATCAAGCAAACAGTTCAGTACAGATCTAGATCAGAGGTTCTATAAAAAAAAAAACAATATAACCCATATGATACTGACGTCCCTTTTGTATATATATATTATGTACATAGATATTTTTCATATTCTATTATTTACTGAATATAAAAAGACAAAAACGCGGTATAATACTACAAACAACAATGATAGTAATACATTGTCGACTTATTACTTTAAAACGAATATTTCCAAAAAATACCAAACGCCAATTTTCTGCCAGTAAATGATCATTTGTTTGTTTAAACATTAATTTCAAGCTATTGTGAATAGTAACTGTGTGGTCTTTAGTGCAACTCGGTTCAAGGGCAATTTTACTAATACGGGGAAGCAAAAAGATAAAATGTCAGAACAGTCTAACTTATATCTTTGTAAAGTTGGAAAATTCACTATCTGGATCCAACAGAATTTAAAACTTTACAAAATTAATTTAAGAATAAATCTAGTCCAAAATCGGTTAGATACACGATTTCGCTATTTTTAATGGCACTATTAAGGGAAATGCAGGGCTGTAACTAAATACAATAGGGAAGCAAGAAGATCTTTTCCAAATCAGACAAAAAATATATCAATAGAAAGCTCTTGCATTTTTCTACAAAAATATAACAAAACTTAAATTCTACATTTAAATGTAATAAAATTATAAAGGTTTAAATGAAGTTTTCCCTATAAAGCTAATGCAAATCGGTAATCATTTCATACAGGCAGCATGACTGTCAGCATGTGTCACGGAAAACCAATGATTATCGGCAATCTCCGGTGAATGTAACATAAATAAAAATCAAAAATGAGTTCCTTTAAGAGCAATGAAAACATTCATAAGAAAGAAGATGGGTCATACTACGTAGTTTCGGCTAATAAAGCCTCATCAGTGACCCTGTAATGATCCGGCAACGAATGCCAGAGGAAACATATTGCAATTTTGCGAATTTCGAATAGGCAGTCGCTTCAAAGACTGATATAAATCAAAATGGGGTCCAAATAATTATAAACCTGTCTAGAATATGAGTCTAAACCAATAATTTATTTCTGATTTCTCAGAATATTCACGCTGATCTCAAAGGACCAAAAGTAAAATATAAACTGCACTATGGTTGATGTACGGGGAGACGTTTTACGGCCGCCACACGACACAACATCAGCTGCAGTGAAGGCAAATAAAAATAAAAAATGATTTAAAGTAAAAAAATAAAGTCCTACATGCATGCACTCACTTACTTGACTATCCGCAACTAACGGCAAGGGCAATAGAAGAATCGGCGTGAGAATAACTATTAATAATTTCCTAATCTTGTACAGATCTTTGAAGAATTCCTCCATATTGTGATATCACTAGCACGTTGCATTTACATCATATGAACTTATTATTCACGAGTAATATAATACTGACTATCAGCGTAAGGGAGCGTTACAGAATGTTGATTTTCGTTTCGATTGGATTGACGTATAGTTGTGAAGGTCATGTTGAACCTGTCGGCGTGACTAAACGGCAGGTCATTACGAAAACATGCCTATTCAAATATATTGGTAAACTTTTACCACCCAAAAATGAAATTTTCCAGGTAAAAATCCTAAAAAAATTTTCATGTTCTGCTCAAAACAAAGATTGTCGATACTCGTTAGAACCGCCTCGACGAGGCGGTTCTAAAGAGTACCGACAATATATGATTTTGGGCAGAAATAGGAAAAATAATGTATACACCTGTTAACCCCAGTTCTACCATATAAAAGTGGGGTTTGAAGGGGTCAAAATTATATAGGCGTGTTTTCATGATGTTTAAACCAAAAACCGGACGCATCACTACGTCAGAAATGTTTTTGTTTAGTATAGGGTTAGGGCCTACTGTTATAGTTTATCAACGACCTTTGAGAGTTCAAAGTTTAAGCGTGACAAGTCTATTCCATTTTTTAGGGGAAGCAGGTTTCGAATACCCTTTTCGTCAGGATTTTAAAAATGTAAATCAATGTTTTGATATTTCCTTTACCTAGAAGTCATGGCCGAGTGGTTAATGTGATGTACTGCGTGTCACGCTAAAAATCTTTTAGACGAGGGTTCGAGTCTCAGCGGCACATTTTTATTTTTCTATTTAATTTTTCATTTTTATTTTATCTTTTAATGTTTTAATTTATTTTTATTTTACAGTCTTTATATTTTGTTTCCTTTGTTTTATTTTCACCAGTTATATTTTATGTCAATGAAAATCTTTAGATGCCGGCCTCGGTAGTTCAGTCGGATGCGCGTCTGGCTGGTTATCAGGATACCTGCCGGTGTCGGCAACAGTCTTTCCTGGAGATTGATCATGAAATCTTTTCCATGGCCATTCCCTCCTTTCCGCTGCTTCAAGAAGGGCAGTTGCCAGTTTCTGGCCAAAAAATGTGCACAATACTGGTTAACCGCTTACCCTAGAAAAGTGTGGGTAAGTAAACTGACCGTCTCAATAATGACCTAAATAGTGTTGCCTGGGCCGTAAAACCCCAATGCAAACAAAAGAAACTCTTTCAGATACATTTCAACAGCGCATTTGGCTTCACTGACGGCTATGAACGTACGTTCACTCATTGTAACATTGATAATACTTCTGGAATCCGAGTTGCAACGGTTCGATGTGCTCGTTCCATCTTTTTCAATAAAATAAATATACATCTTGTGTGATGGCCCCGCCCATCGGGGCTTAGAGAAATAGATTGGGCTGCACGATGCTTTCAAACGGAGCTGAAACTGACGGCACATGAGCAATGGTAAACCGCTTAGTAAGTCCGAGCCTGCCCAGGCAAAGTGGTGCGAGTTGGACCGCCCATGCTTAAAAACCTATAAACCCGGTGGCAGGGTTTGAGATGTCGTTCCATCTCAATGTCGGGTAATGTGTGTGTGTGAATTCGGGTTAAACGTCGCTTTCAACAATTTTTCAGTCATATCACGACGGTGTCTGGTTGCGACAGGGAGCTCAATGCTCACTTTTATAGTGCTGCCTCACTGAAGTATCATGTCCCATACACATTACATGATACCACACCCAGTCACATTATCCTGACACTGGGTCGACCAGTCCTAGCTCTACCCCGTAAATCTGAGTGCCAAGCGAGGAGCAGCTAGTACCATTTTTAACGACTTTGGTATGTCGCGGCCCGGGATCGAACCCGTGACCTCCCGTTCCCCGGAGCGGACACTCTACCAGCTGAGCTATCGGGGCCGGTCAATGTCGGGTAATAACCCCACAAAACTGGAAGCAACTTCTCCAAAATTGACGAGGAAAATTAACCTCAAATCCATCAAACCAAAAAAAAAAAAAAAAAAAACTCGTGTGATCCAATTTATAGGCACGAAAAAATGTTCAGGAAAAGTAAAAATAAAAAAAGGAAAAAAAAATCTCCCAAAGATTCGAACCTAGATGTCAAAGATGGCAGTTGTTTTACTTAACTGTCTCGACCAGCCGTCAATATTGTTACACGAAGCGTGAGATTAAGAATATGACGGTAATTATCGCCCAGTGTAAAAATACCCACAACAGGCGACTTACCTAAAACACGGACGAGTCCAAAATTTAAAGTGCAGTCACGTCTCACTGCGTTTTGAAAGACTATAAAGGAAAGAATTTGCTCGCTGAGGGAGTTTGCTCTTTCCTTTCACAGTAACCCCTCATTTTGGGAACTACAAACATGGCCCCTCTAAAGAAGGGAGGCATGTGTGATCTCCCATGTAATGCTGGTTTGCTTAATAAACTACTCCGTTTTGCACGTCTTAAAATGTCCTCTGCACTCATCACGTAAAATCGATCCTCTTAGAATAACATCTATTTATAGCAGATACGAATAAAAGAAACATTAGCACACTTTATGCATGATTTATTTGTTGTTTGTAATGGAGTTTAACGGGCCAGTCAACACCGTGGCTATTTTAGGTTATTTTTGAGCCGGCCAGTTTACCTATCCACACTTGTCCTGGACAGGTTTATCCGTAAGCGGTTAACCAATACAGTGCACATTCTTTCGCCGGAAACTGACTACTGCCCTTCTTGAATCAACGGAAGGGAGAGAGATTTCATGGTCAATCTCCATGAAAGAATATTGCCCACCCCGGCAGGTATCGAACCCGCGTCCTCCTGATCACCAGACAGATGCGCATTCGACTGAGCTACCGAGGGCGGCAACTTTGCATATGACGTCTAAACGTTGCATATGACGCGTTAACGTTGATGCAACGTCCATTGCGCTTTTTCAACAAAGGCAGTCGTCAGTTGTTCACTGTTCTGGTTAACCGCTTATGTTTAAGCCTACACAGGAAAATTCTGGCTAGGAATACTGACCGGTTCAGTATTACCTAAATATTGTTATCTGGGCCGTTAAACTCCAAGCAAACAAACAAACAAAACCCAGCTGTAATTATTACAAAAAGCATTCTTCGGTTTTCGATTGGAGTAGCGAAAGCAGAAGTGTATTCCTTCTTTCTTGTTAAGTCGAACATCGATGGCTCAAACCCCTCTGGGACCATAAAATTTGTTCGAGACAACGGTGGTTCGAGCCACGGGTGGTTATTATACATGACATACTCGGGTGCATAATGGATATAATTGTATGATATCTTTTCGTTGTTATATATTATAAATGTATGTTGTGTGTATACTCATTAGAATCGCCTCATCAAGGTCAAGGTCAATATGGCTTTTTTTAGAAAAAAACTTTGTCATCTCTCTATAACTTCATACAAATGGTGGGTATATCTCAATGGAGTTTGAGTTTCAGGGTCCTCAGGTCAAGGTCACTGTGGCTATTTCTAGAAAAAAAAAAACTGTACTTGCTCTAGCGGCTACATTTATTGATAGATTTTAATATAACTATATGGATTTACCTTTGACGCACAAACAGTTTCATTACATTTATTTTCGCAATAATTCTTCACTATCTCCGACGTTTCGGCTTTTTACAGCCTTTTTCACGGATTGTTATTTCAAGCTATCACATATTTTTTTTCCTATTCATCTTTCCACCGTATTGAATATATGTCGGGAATCCGGCGTCATGACGCCGCGACAACGTTTGGCATAACAAAAACATTCAATATGGTGGAAAGATGAATAGGAAAAATATGTGATAGCTTGAAAGAACAATCCGTGAAAAAGGCTGTAAAAAGCCGAAACGTCGGAGATAGTGAAGAATTATTGCGAAAATATGGATTTAGCACTGGATTATTTCTTTTGTTTCTGTTATGGGTCTGAAAATTTGCCTTTGCGCAACTGAATCAAAGCACGACTTCCGGTGGGCTATCCTGTCCGGCGACAGGTCTTATTGCTTGTTACAGCCAACATCATCTCAAATTCAAAAGCATGAAAAATGTGGACGGCCAGACGGATGGACAGGGGGTATAATGTTTCGTTGTTGTGATCTTATGTTTAAAGTTTGAAGTCGATGCATTTAACGGTTTGCAAGTTATTAAGACAAGAGGACCATGATGGTCCTATATCGCTCGAAGTGTCACACAATAACAATGGGACTTCCACTATCGGTCACCTCCGATGAGTGGTCACCTTCTGTTAATGGTTATTTTTATCCCCCGTTTCTCTCTCTCCCCCAGGTATTTTGCTGTATATTATATCTCTGATAACCTGTGATCTCCCCAGCCCATCGGGGATTGAGGAAAAAGATGTTTTGCATGATGCTTCCACGCAGAGCTGAAACTGACTCCACACGAATACTGGTAAACCGCTTAGAGGATCTAAGTCTGCCCAGGCAAAGCGCCGTGAGTCGGATGTCCATGCTTATCAACCCTATTGGTTTCCTTGGGCGACAGGGCTTGAGATGTAATTTCATTCTCAAAGTCGGATAAAATTCCCACAAAATTGGAAGCAACGTCTCCAAAATGACCTATACAGCGTTAAATCTAAAATAAAACAAAAACCTATCTCCCTCCTCCCGTCTGAACCATAATAATTTATAATGGCCAAATATCCTCTGTTAAACCATCAAAATGACAAAATGACAGAGGGTCGAGTAGGATAGAACCATTCATGGAATGTCACGCTTATAAAAAAAAAGGTTCCAAAACAATATGTCCTAATGATCTAGTTTTTGATCTGACATGATCAATATTCAAAATACATGTAATATCAAGACACATTCTGGTACAGTTTCATGAAGACTGAAGCCAAATTGTCGCCCCTAGAGGGTGAACAAGGTTTTAAAGCAATTTGACCTGGTGACCTAGTGACCTAGTCTATACGACTTGGAACTTGACCTGCATATGATTAAGACAAATATGAAGATTGGAGCAAAACTGTGGTCTCTAGAGGGTGAACAAGGTTTCATCACGAAAACACACCTGTGTAATTTTGGCCCCTTTAACCACACTTTTATATTGTAAAACTGGGGTTGACTAGTACCCACCGTGCAATCTATATTTTGAGCAAAAATAAGAAAACTAGCATAATTTTTCATCTCACGGCGTCAAAGTTTACAGTGCATTTGTATTGGCGTGTTTTTGATATGTAACTGAATTTGACCAGGTGACCTTTTATTTGACATGACCCTTATTCAAATTTGATAAGGTATCATCTAGATTGAGGCAAAACCTTGGCATCTATGTGAGGGTAAACAAGGTCTTAAACGAATTTGACCTAGTATTATAGTGTTTGACCCAGCATGACCCATATTCGAACTTGAACGAGATATTATCAAGAAAATTATTCTGCTGAACTTTCATGAAGATTGGCGCAAAACTGTGGCCTATAGAGGGTGAACAAGGTTTTGGCGCATTTTTTCCTTGTAGTATAGTTTTTAATGACAGATTCCATCTGTCTATTCTTGCTGTGCTGCGCGTTTAAAGTAATTCAGGCTTCAGTTATTCCGGCTTTGACCGCCATAGAAATATGAGTCCGCGCAAAATGTAGTCCGGTTTGGCACAGTAATCAAAATTGTACAAGCGTATTGGTTATCCTGTAAGCGAAATACAAACTTTTGAAGTGGACGACTTGACGATTTTATCTTACGATTCAGCATTTCATATGAATCAGCTGCACCATGCGACGGGTTTCTCCGGAGACTGTATACCCAGACCAATGCGGCGTCTCCTCAGCAGTCTGCTCAGTTTTTCCATTGTTTCCTATCAGTGCTGTCAATATTTAATCCTTAAAGACCAGCCTGCTGTTGGACCAGGTCAGCTGCAGACAAGAATATTAATGGGTTTTCTTTCTGACTTTCGAGGTCACGTTTAGGTCAGTTACAACTTAGGTGTATATTGACTTTGCGTGGAGAAATTGGAAAGAAGGGCTGCCCCTTTCAACCCTGGCATATGGTACAGATAATTAGTGTAGGTCCTGTGATATACTTCTAGGTGTCATATATTAAGCAGAATGGACGAGCCCAACTTCAGTGATGGAAGAGTGCACTCCAGAAACTCAAGGCAGTGAATAAATCAAAGCATGACAACACTCATGCCGATTGTCTCTAAATGCAGGCTGGTCATGAACGGGGACTTGAACTGATTCGTTTAAACTTAAGATGTTAGTAACTAATGCAAAAAAGTGAAGAACTAGATCAGCACCGTGTTCTGTGGCGTTTGATCTGAGTTTACATTGTTTGCCAGATCCAACATTTGATTCATGTGCACATTTTACATATAACACTTACATGTACCCAACACTGACAAACGACGCGGCTATGTTTGGGATGATTGTTTGGCATTCGACCCGAAGATGCTAATAAGAAAAGCGTTTCAGTGCTAATGTCTACATGACTATCACTGACTTGTCAGAATAACTTTTTGTCTTGTAGAAAATAGCCGCAGTGAGATCAGGGTATTCCATAAGACGGAAGAGGAACGGTTATCCTTGAATCATAGGTTGAGTTTGGCAAACATTGTAGACCAGGATCAGACGCTGCAGAAAGCGTCTTCTTATCAAAATCTTCACTATTTGTTTGGAATTTCAGAGTTAAACGAAGCAGTTTAAAATCTCAGCCAAGGACTATTACTCCAACCTGCACTCCACACGCTCGGTGCTTTGATTCTGAAACCAGCTTAGGCACCATGCCATTAAGCTAAAAAGGTTAAATCAATCAACCGTGACGTCTGGTTACCAGCTCGGCCACGTTGATCCTGTACACCACATTCACAACAGTACAAATAGAAACCACATGTTCAGGATCAAACTTTTGATGTGCAATGTAAGGTCGTGCCTAGAAAAGAAGAAACTGAAATTTGTTCTCAAAAAAGCATTAAGTGAGAGCGTATTGTAACATTTTTCATTAAAGGATCGCAAGCGTGCCCCTGGACAGTTAGAAGCTGGTCGGAAAGCGGATGACGTTGACTCTGATTTTGGGTGCCACGTGTGCGTGATCTTTCGACTATTGGAGCGACAGCTTACTGTATACAGAAGACGCTAGTGGACGTCGACGTAGTTGAAGACCGACGTCAGTACGTCAAGATCGATTCAACCGTCAGACGCATATGCGAAACAGATTTCCGCCGGCAGCTGGTACACTGTACCTGTAAAAAAACAAGGGGTCTCAACTACCGACTAATAAGCACTGACACTGATCGTCGCCCTTATGCCATGCACGTTTGAGAGCTAGACGACCCCGTCGCGACCAAAGTTAACGCGTCGACACAGTAAGGAACACTTATGCTAGTGCATGAAATACGTAAATTGGCGTCTAAGCGACTGACATATGCGTTTCAGTGACAAATCGCACTTCAGCGTGAATCACGCCGATTGTCGTTTCCGGGTGTTTCGACGTACAGGTCTAAAGTATGCCGAGGCGACGCGTGCGTAATAGAACATGACATATCGGGTGAAATAAGCGTAATCGTGTGGCGAACTATTGCATGTAGTTAGCGAACGCAGCGTTGTGTCATTAAGAACATTCAGAATAGAGGCGTCCAGAACCGACCAGACAAAAACTGTTACTTTTGGACAGTAGCATTGTTAAAACTTGAATTTTAATGTTTGGTTTTGAAAAGGCAAAAAGTTTCTTTAAAAAATTTGAAACATCGAATGGGGTTTCATAATACCACCGCTCTATAGACATCTGCAAACATATCATATATTTGAATTTGCAGAACTACCTTTCTAAATTTTAAGATCTTTTTAGAAAAAGGTTTTCTATAAGTTTTCACAGTGATATGATTTTCTCATAGAATCTGTCATTTCAGTGCCTTTGGCGCTTTGATTTTAATTCGACATCACCCATATTCAAACTTTACCAAGATATTATCAAGACAAACATTCCGGTAAAGTTTCATGAAGACTGAAGCAAAACTGTGGCATCTAGATTTTTAACGAGATAAATGTTGACAACGGACGACGCACTTAGGACGGACGACGCACTTAGGACGGACATATCTTGTGTCGTAACCTTACCAAGGGTACATAACTCCAAGATTAATAGAGCAGTTCTCAAACTCACTCAAGCTTTTGTTCCCAGCCCATGTATACGTGTATGTTTCTGGAAGTTCGATCATAACTAAAGGACTTATGCTGGTGACAAGGTCAAAAAACAGACATTTCCTATGATAGATAAGCCAACATCACCAGTTTTCGAACTCATCCGAACTGTCATCCCAAACCTGCTTATTTGTTAATTTCAGGAAGATCCGATCAAACCTTAAGGACTTATGGTGATGACAAGGTCCAAAATAGGTATTTTTCAGCAAAGAAAGGGACACAGCTCTATGAGTAATAAGCCACATTGTTAGTTTTCGAACTCATTATAGCTTTTATCCCTAACTTAGTTATATATATGTTTCAGGTAGATCCGATCAATACTTAGGGCTTTATGGTGATGACAAAATCAAACATACGTATTTTCAGCGATCAAAGAGACATAACTCTATGACAGTCAGGCCGATCTAGCCAGCGTTTGAACTCATTCAAGCTGTTATCCCCTACGTACTTTTGTGTTAGTTTCAAAAAGGTGCGAATTAAGCTACATGACTTATGGTGATGACAGGGTCCAAAATAGGCCTTTTCAGCAAAGAAGGGGTCAAATTTTGTGAGTAATAGGCCGACATCGCCAGTTTTCGAACTTTAACAATATTGTAGCTGGGGTAACATAATTTGTCATGAAGTTTTGTATTGTTGTGACTTTACGTTTAAAGTTTAAAGATGATGCGTTAAACGGTTTGCAAGTTATTAAGAAGAAAACAAAACATGTAAAATGTGGACGGACGGACGGAAGGACAGATAGACAGACAGATAGACAGACGACAGACAGGGTGAATACATGTACTATAGGGCACCCGCAAAAATTATGCGGGACCGAAACCAAGTCAGCCGATTATTTTAGGCAGACAAGTATATGTTTCTACAAAACTTAGCTGACACGTTCTCTGTACACAAACAAGTATTAGCTTTTTTTCAAATTTCACATTAACTTGTGAAGTCATTGAATTGGAGAGTAAAATGACAAAAGTAGTACATGTATAAGTTTACCAGCAAATATGAAAGTGATAACAGCCACGGATTCCAATTAAGACTTTCCGATTGATTACATATAAACAGAAACTACAAATCTTTTACTTTCAATGACAATGGCTTGCACTAATAAAGGATAATACAGGTGCAACTACCTTCATTTCCGTTTTCTTAAAAAAATCGTCACCCCAGGTGGCCGTTCAACCACCTTTTTAAAAACACGAAAAGAAATAATAAATAGATGTACCGACAGTGTATGATTTTAGGGGCAAATTCAAACTCATGAAAACCCAGAATCCATGTTTATTTTTAAGTGTGAGAGCACACATAGTCGTGTGTTAAACTTAAGGTGATTCTACCGGGTATGTGAGGTGGTTCTAACGAGTACTCAGAATCAAATAATGTATAACACGCATTGTCCACTTTTCTCTATATAAAGTGGCGGTGTACAGGGATCCATCACGTGAACAAGTCCGTGAAATGAACACCCCCTTACACCCCACTTCATATAGAGAAAACTGGGGTTTACGGGGGTAAACATTATTTTTCTTATTTTTACTCCAAGACATAGTTTGTGGGTACTCGTTAGAACCGCCTCATGAACCTCAATGAGGCGGTTCTAACGAGCACCAACAACCTATGTTTTTAGTTCTAACGAGCACCAACAACCTATGTTTTTAGTATTAACAAGAAAAATATCATGGGATTTCATCCGAAAAGTAGCCATTTTGGAGATGTGAAAAATGCACTATGTCGCACGGGTGTGTTAGCGTAATGTTCATTTCGTGGATTTGTTAACATGATGAAAAAGGTCATCGGAAAACATCACGAAAACACGCCGATACAATGTTGACCTCCAAACCTCACTATTATATAGTAAATCTGGGGTTTACAAGGATCTACATTAATTGTCTTATTTCTGCTTAAAACAAGAAATAAGGAAAATATCACAACTTTTCATCTTAAAATTTTCATTTTTTTCGGCGGTTAACTTAACAATGTATTTGTATAGGCGTGTTTTTGCTATGAAGCACTACGATCCAGTAGTACACTCAAAGGTACAAAATGCGAGACATATCTCTGAAACTTTGATCTTTCAAGCACAGGCGCAGAGTATTAAAGTGTATTGAATTACATACTTTTTTAAATTGATTTTTTGATTTTCTTTTTCTAACAACAAATCAAGTTTCGCTTCATATCTCAGCAGGCACACGTCGCAAAAGCAAGGTCAAATCAACGTCGGTTCAACGTCATGTACAACATCATGACGTTGCACCGACGTGGATGTGAAGTTGCATATACATCATGACGTTGCACAGACGTTGTTGTGACGTCACAATTACGTCATGCGCCTGCAGGGAGGGGCCTACTCGATCTGTTTCGTCGGTAGTGTTTTCATTAATTTTGTGGTATGAATACATCTGCTCGTCTGGGCCCGGTGTTATTAAACTTTCCATGCTCAGCTCACCTGATCATGGCCTCCGTGGCCTAGTGGTTAAGAGCGCCGATTCTTGATCATTAGGTCTCTCACCACTATGGTTCGAGCCTCGCTCGGGTCACATGTGAGACGCCAAGTTCTGCAACGGAAGGTCAGGTGGTTTTCCTCCGGGTACTCCGGTTTTCGCCCACCTCTTATTAACGATCGGCTCGATATGAGTGAAATAATCTTGAAAGGGCCGTAAAACCAAAAAATCACCTGATCATGGATTTTGTATTAATGAGACATAACGTTAACAATTCCGTGAAATGAAAACCCCTGTAAATCCCACAATATATAGAGAAACGACGGGTAAACAGGGGTATACAGTAACATTCCTTTATAAAGACCACCTTTGGGACCGTTCAAAAGTGGTCTTTAATATCACGTTTGAACAGTCCCAAAGGTGGTCTCTGACCAGAGAACACTATATGCAGAAAACACAAAGAGAGAATAACTGCATCCTACTAAAGGAGCTTTTCATAGCAGAATTAGTCTGAATTTTAGGTCTTAATAACGAGCATAGCGGCGGCTGCCGAAGGCAGCCGTCGACGTCCGCCTTGTCGAGCGAGCTCGTATCTAGGTAACGCGTATCATCACAAGACTGAATCTATGCAAGAAAGTTTGCTTGCGGTCTGGAACTGGCTTAAACCACTTTTCCGATTTCCATGTATTCCATTCAAACCATGTATGAAGTCGGGAACCAGAGCCTCAAAAATCTTATGTTACCCGTGTCTGTCACCGGATGAATAGTGTGTCGCAACGCTGATTGGTGTTTCGGTTAGTTGTAATAGCTAAAAAATCAACATTGGCATATCAGTCAATTAATATATTTTTCATATTTATGTGTTGGCATAAATTTTGTATTTATTTTTGTTGTTATTATTTATGAATATTTATAGTGACATCACGAGGTCGAGTCATGATCTTAGGAATTTTCTACGCCGCCATATTTATTTCTGTCGTTATGTACTGGAAGCACTCGAATAGAAATGAATCTGATGATTAAATCGGGCAATCTACACGTAAGTGATCTTCAGGCTCAGGTGTGTGATTTTTTATCTAGCGAACTCGGCCCATGCAACAACTTGGGAAGTTCAAGCTCATTGTAGGGACATCTCGACCCCTTGTCCTGGTTTCGGGTCTTTTCGGCCCATAACAAAATCGGCCCATGTCAAAATCGGCCCATGACAAAATCGATCCATAGCAATTTCGGCACATAAATGAATAAAAGGCAGTTATAGAGGTCAATTATCAGCCAAAATTAAAACAAATGAAAGATATAGTTAATTTATGACAAAACACATGCATATACAATTTATTTTCACCGGTTTTCACCGCTCGGCATCTGTATCATTATTTTCAATAATTACCTTCCTCAGATGTAACTTTGTAATGGAAGATAAGAAATAAAATAATATAAAAGAGGGTATGTTTACTTAGCCAAAAAAAATGTACATGTATATTTATGAAATTTTAAATACTAGTTCTAGGGTCATTGCTTATTTGTTTGGAAGTGTTTAGAATGCCGGATCCGGCACTCTAGACTCGGTTGCTAAAGTGACGGACCCGGCACTCTAGCCTTTCCTGTGTGGGCAGGCTAGAGTGCCGGTAATACCCGGTAATACAATACTTGATGGCTCTAATCCGCCAGAGCGCATCGTACTTACTAAGGACGAATTAAAGAAAACATTTGCCTGACATAATATCTAAAATCATCAACCATATTGGAGGAGAGAACGGTACGTATACTAAGGATATCAACAACTGCAAAACCGGATCAAGAGAGAATACTTCACATGGTTTTGAAAATGTGTATATCAGTACAGTAGTACAATTCCTTTATTTTCCATCCAGGTCATACAATGACATATGGACAATAACATGTTCAACATATAAAATGAAGCATAGTGATCAACAATTTTTAGTGATATATTGTGTTAAATATTTGGCATTCTTAATTTGTAGTTTCTTTTCTTTCGGATCAGACATTTGCTTATTATAGAAAAGCGTCTGATCCAAAAGGAAAGATATGGTGCGTATGGGTGGGGTCAATCGGGTCAAATTCAAGTATCGTTATGTACAAACAATAAAATGGAAGATAATAATGATAATAATAAATGTATTTCCAATTAACGTTACTGCATACTTTCTTTCCACGAAGGCATTATAATAATCAGGGTGGGGAACCCACGTGACAATTTGATAAAGTAAACGGAATTTTATGAGGAAAATCGCTCGCTTCAGGTACGGTTTTTCCCCGATATTTTGGTTATTACAGCACCCATTTTTACGAGTCATATACCAAAGTACTCTGCCCAACTTCCAATTTTTATGACGTTTGCTTTGAAGGTAGAAACTGCCTGGTTTTCGAGAAATGCTCGCCCACATTTTTTCCCCGAGCTCCGACAGATCGTGATAAAGACCACGGCAAACAGAAGAAATCTTTAAATTTATTGCAAATAGTGTGTTTCAGATGATCCTACCGCATTCGAAATTGCAAATATCACCTCTAGCATGTTTCCATTTAACAATTAACACCGATACACCGTTTCTTTGCCTGGTATGCAAAGTTTTATAAAATGATCCAGTTCACGGTACAAAATCGGGAAGGTAAAGTTCACGGTAATTTCCACCATTGTGATAACGTAAACGCCATACTGATAATGCTTTTCACGATATCGTAACAACAAGATGGCAATTCACGTGATGTTGGTCATGGGAAATACATTTTCGTTGATACATTATGCATTCCTTTTTTTCCAAATGACTTCCGAATGCCAGACATGTATAGTAAAGTAGAAGTAAAACAAAGATCAGGAATTGATACAATTAACTTACTCCATCCATAAAAGACACCAAAGGGAAAGAAATACAAACATTAAGCGACCAGACCATAATGGAAACCTAAACAAAGGAAGGCCATATGGACAGTTACTTTCCCACAAAATGGCCATATGGCCATCCAAAATTAAAAGACACAAGTCATACACACAGTAAGTAACAAACAACAACATAAATAAATCGCCACAGAAGAGCCGCCTTGGAACGGTCAGTGGAAGATTTCCACTGGGGGGCTTAAATCGATTTTACGTGGCCACAATCCTCGCCCTTACTTCCGCCGCGATTTAGACAAACAACCCGCCCAGTCCGCACGAAGGCCTCCCAACCCATCAGTGCAACATTTCCGTGAACACAAAAATCAAAGAACCACAGAGGTGAGACAACGGTGAGGACTCGACAGCAAGAAACCACTGAAATGCTGGAGCAAAAGAAAACCAACAGTTAGACTCCGATGGGCCCGATGAAAAGTAGAAGTAAAAAAAAGATCAGGAATTGATACAATTAACCTACTCCATCCATAAAAGACACCAAAGGGAAAGAAATACAAACACCAAGCGACCAGACCACAATGGAAACCTAAACAAAGGAAGGCCATAAGGACAGTTACTTTCCCACAAAACGGCCACACGGCCTCCCAAAACCAAAAGACACAAGCGATACACACAGCAAGCAACAAACAACAACATAAATAAATCGCCACGGAAGAGCCGCCTTGGAACGGTCAGTGGAAGATTTCCACTGGGGGGCTTAAATCGATTTTACGTGGCCACAATCCTCGCCCTTACTTCCGTCGCGATTTAGACAAATAATTTGTTCAGTCCGCATGAAGGCCTCCTAACTCATCAGTGCAACATCTCCGTGAACACAGAAATCAAAGAACCACAGAGGTGAGACAACGGTGAGGACTCGACAGCAAGAAACCACTGAAATGCTGGAGCAAAAGAAAGCCAACAGTTAGACCCCGATGAGCCCGACCAGAGACAGAGCATCAGGCACCAACCAACATTATCTCTTTAATTTTCAATAAGCCTTTACGTTGGAGCCGTCATAGAATCTGAGGCCTGACCCACCGGCGTGCAATTAAAGAGGGAAGCAAAGTTGCCAACCGTGATTGGGTTAACTACCATGCATGCAGTCTGTCGTATAATATCCATGTTGTACCCAATCTTTTTATATCGAAGAATGATTTTACGAAATTGGGTGCTGAAGTCATTGCGGTTATATATTTTTCTGAATTTATATACTAAGTCACCATAAAATTCGGGTTCCGATAGACCTTGTTGCAGAAGAGATTTAAGTCCAATATTGAATTTTGAAATTAAATCAGAATGGCGTCTATAAAATTTTGAAAAGGCTTTGCGTAGTTTATGGTACCGATAACCCTGATTAAGGAGTTTAGCCGTTAATAATTTATTACGAGTGTTGAAGTCAGTTACATGACTACACACTCTAGCAAATCGAATTAATTGCGAAATATAAACGCCATAGGATGGCGCACGAGGAACATCACCATCCAAAAAAGGAAAATTTACAATCTCAAAATCAAAGTCATCGCGTTTATCATAAATTTTGCACGAAACAAATCCATCTACAATAGATAGATGTAAATCCAAAAACGGGGCCTCGGTATCAGAAGAATTAGCTTTATTTAACTGAAGTTCTAGGGGGTAAATCTGACTGATCAAACCATCAAAATAGGTATTATCAATATTTAATAAATCATCTAAATATCTAGAAGTAGAGCTAAAAGCTTCAATAATTTCAGATTGGTTATCAATGGAAAGCGACAAAATGAAGTCTCTTTCATAACAATACAAGAACAGATCAGCCACAAGAGGTGCGCAATTAGTACCCATCGGAATACCCACAATTTGTCTAAATAACTTAGTACCGAATCTAATATAAATATTGTCAAGTAGAAAGGTGAGGGCATCACACACTTTCTGACATGACCAAAGTGTATAATTCTTATGCTCTTTAGAAGTGAAAAATGCATTTCTGACATTACATGCAAGATAGAGAGAATCTTTTCTGTGAAAAGCCCATTCAATTAAATCATTAAGCTTTTCTTTTATAAGATTATGAGGAAGTGTAGTGTAAAGAGTGGAAAAATCGTAGGTAGACAGACTAGAAGCACGAAATTGTCTAGATTTCAATTTATTTAAAACCTCATTCGAATTTTTTATAGACCAAAACAGATTTCTTCCTGATCTTTCAAAGACTTTATCACAATATTTAATTACATGCGTTTTAATAGCAGTAAGACAGGAAGTAAATAATTTAGAAAGTTCAGTGGTAGTGCAAGAACTAGAATTTGCAATAAACCGTGCTTTGTAAGGTTTTTTATGAAGTTTTGGTAACCAGTATAGCGTAGGAAGCTTGTCTTGGCCTTCGTTAACACACACAGCAAGACTTAAGTTTGAAAACATCTAAACGAACATACGCGAAATCACATGGGCACGGCCGCCTACGTTTGTTGTGAAAAGAGCTTTTTCTCTCAGACTTATTGGAAGATACATAAATGCTTTTGTTTGTTTGATTTGAGGTTTAACGTCCCCGTCAACACTGTAAAGGTCATTTTGGAGACGTTGCTTCCAATTTTGTGGGACTTTTACCCGACTTCGAGATGAAATGACATCTCAAGCCCTGCCGACCAATGAAACCAATAGAGTTTATAAGCATGGACTCACACCGCTTTGCCTGGGCAGGCTTCGATTCTCTAGGCGGTTTACCAGTACTTGTGTGCGGGTTGGTTTCAGCTCTGCGTGGAAGCCTCATGCAGCCCATATATTTCTACAAGCCCCGATGGGCGGGGGCCCATACATCAATGCAGTACACATGGAGCGGCAAAGGAGTTTCTGTGTTGAAAAGGTCAGAAAGCGTTTCCAATAAAATGTCCATGCAAATTTTATTTGAATCCACCAAGTTTTTCATGAGATATAATGCGCTTAACCTAAATTTTGGCAAAAGTGTATCTATTTAGCATGGATGTGACCTTGAAAATACAGTCAGGGCCACCAAAACCTAATCAGTTCTTCATCATGTCCCAATTTTATATCCTTGCAAATTTTATCAATATCCAACTAGCAGTTCATGAGAAACTGTCACGCCGACGCATACGACGCCGCCGACAGGATCCGCACCATAAACAATATGCACCCAGCTTTCCCTTGAAGTGGGACATAATCAGAAACATCAACATATATAATTAGCGGAAGAACCAGAACCACAAACATAAAATAGAAAGGAACCACAGCCAAATCAGCGACTTAGAACGGTCAGTAAACGATACTGGTGGATATCACAGGATATCAACCCTCGCCTTCATTTCCAGTGTGGTACAAACAAACATTTATGACATAAGTAAAGAAGAAACAAACATTATGAGGTAAAGAAATATATTTTCGTAACTAATCAAAGCGCCAAAAGGCACTAAAATGGCAGTTTCTACGAAACATTCATGAATATCTAGGCCTTTGTGAGGAGGTTTCGGACACATTTTTCTAGAGTGATGAGCGATTAAATTCTCTATAAGCGCTGGAGAGCTTTTTGTAATTTGGTTCACAACAGTCAGATGAACATTACGAATCGTCGCCTGTTATACACTTTAATTTTACTTGCACATTAATACAACATACAAATTATCGGTCCGCACCCGCTCATCGGGGCTTGAAGAAAAAGATGGGCTGCATAATGCTTCCACGCAGAGCTGAATCCGACCGCACACGAGTACTGTTAAACCGCTTAGAGGATCTAAGCCTGTCCAGGCAAAGCGGTGCCAGTCGGACCGTCCATGCTCATAAACCCTTTTGGTTTCAATGGACGACGGGTTTTGTGATGTCATTTCATCTCAATGTCGGGTAAAAGTCCCACAAAATTGGAAGCTACGTCTCCAAAATGGCCTATACAGTGTTGAGGGGGACGTTAAACCTCGGATCAGTTCCTCAGTGCTGAGGTTGATACTGCGATGTTGATGTCAGTACTGAAGTACTGATTTAAATAACTATATAATATATTTAATTTTTGCAGTATAAATTTCTATTTTTTCAAACACTGACTTGTCAGGTCACATGTATCTTAGCGGATTTGTTTGCCCCTTTTTGTCATATTTTGTAATATTTTAAATTTTGCAAGTCTCGCTACTTTGGAAATCTACCTGATGCCCGGGACATCCGTGGTGTGTGTGCCATGTTAGCTGATGTTGGCTCGGTGTGGGACGCCTATAAGTCCGCGGGTAAGCGTCTCTTGCCAGATGCCTTCAGTTGAACTGTCTCATGAGGTAGCCTGTCGGTGTGTGCTCAGATGGGGATGTGCTGTGTTTGACGGGTCTTGTTAGTCATCCGTTTAGGTTTCAAAACTTTGGGGTTGAGATACACTGATGAAGATGAAATATCCGAAAGGCCTCTGTCCCAGTAAGCATTCTACATAAATCTACAGCGGACCGTTAGCGGCCCGTCAGGGTAGCTGACGGGCCGCTAACGGCCCGCTGTAGATTTATGTAGAATGCTAGCAGGGGTGTCACTTAATTTGGTATAGTTACGCCTTAATCAAACAAACAACAAATTGCCAGTTTAACGACAACACAAATAAATAAGATGCTAAGTGCAGACTCAAATGTATAGCCAAATGCGCGGCTCAGTCAACAACCTATCTTATCGTCGTGCACTACAATCAATTAAAGCGCTTTTTGTGCGATGTTTGAAGTTTTGCGGCTTGTTACTAATTACATATTGTTGGACAGTTACAACTGTTTGAAGTGTATTTTGCTGGCATGCTACCGTACTGTTGAAGTTTCTTGCGTCACGTTCTTAGCATGTAAGCGTTATGATTTTGTACCCTTTCAGCCCTTTATAGTCAAGTACAGATACCTTTGCAAACAGTGTAGATCCTGGTGAAATGGCTCATAATAAGCCATCTCATTCTGTTCTACAGGGTTTGCACTGTTGTTGACTATTATTGACTATACGCCAAGTTACATGTGTAGAACGGACGTGTACAAATACAGTGATTGGAGACTGAAATTGAGAAACTCGTGTGGAAGCGGTAAAATCTTAACCTGACCATTTTTAAACGTTGCAGAGGATATTTCGTCTTTAACTTTTATATTTCGCCACAATTTCACATTTCTTATGACTAATCTGCAGGCAGCTGGTTCATATGAAATGCTGAATCCTATCTCTGAAAAATAAGATAAAATTTTAAAGTCGTCTCCCTTAAGTTTTTGTATGGCGCTTTTAAGACACTAACACGCCAGTACGCTTGTGTAGATATTCATTGTTAGTTTTTTTAACAGGCATGTGTCGTCTGATCATTCCTGGATTTTTTCAACTTAAGACAGTGCAAGTGTACAAACATGCGCGAGAAAATGTTCAAAACAATCACCGGAATGAATGAATCTGAGCATAAAACTGATGAAAAAAGCCGGACTACATTTTGTGGTGACTCATATTTCTATGCCGGGGGAGGAATGTTGTGGGGGGGGGGGGGGGAGGAAAAAACTTTAAAACTTGCAGCACAGCGAACAATCACAGAATATGTCATTAAAATTAATTAATATACATTACTGAGGAAATTATCAGACTCACCAACACCACAGCAAAGGCACCGACTCGAAACGGTCAGTAACAATAACTGGCCGGCTTTGATGAGTTAGGAGGCCTTCATGCGGAGTGAACAAATTATTTGTCTAAATCGCGACGGAAGAAAGGGCGAGGATTGTGGCAACGTAAAATCGATTTAAGCGCCCAGTGGAATTCGTTCCGCCGACCTTTCCAAGGCGGTTCTTCTGTCGCGGTTTTGTTATGGTTTGTTTTTGGGTGTTTCTGTCGCTTATATTGTTTTATTAACATGCTTGAGGTAAAATTTGCAATTTCGGATGCGGTAGGATCATCTAAAACACTCTATTTGCAATTAATTTAAGATGCCTCTGTTTGCCGTGGTCTTTATCACGATCTGTCGGGGCTCGGGGAAAAAATTTGGGCGAGCATTTCTCGAAAACCAGGCAGTTTCTACCTCAAAGCAAACCTCATAACAATCGGAAGTTGAGCAGAGTACTTTGGTATATGACTCGTAAAAATGCGTGCTATAATAACCAAAATATCGGGGGGAAACCGTACCTGAAGCGAGCGATTTTCCTCATAAAATTCCGTTTACTATATCAAATGGTCAGGTTGGTTGCCCACCCTGATAATGACCCGCGTCGTGAGAAAACCGGTTAATTGCATATGCGAACTAAGAGGCGCAGATCAGCCTGCGCATCCGTGTAGTTCACAGACTATCATGCCATGTCAGAGAAATAATATCGGTTATATCTCGATTCTAGGTGGTAGATGATGGAAATAACAAAGAATTAATATATTACCGGCACTCTAGCCAGCCCAATTATAGCAGTTGATGATATACAATGTTTCAAAATCATGTGAAGTATTCTCCCTTGAGGCGGTTTGGCAGTTGTTAGTATACGTACCATGTGGAGTATTCCCTCCTCTAATTTATGGTTGATAGTTTTAGATATGTCAGGTAAATGTTTTCTTTCTTCAATTATTCCTTAGTATGATACTCTGTGTCGGATTATAGCAACATGTATCAAGTATTGTATTACCGGGTATTACCGGCACTCTAGCCTGTCCACATAGGAGTGGCTAGAGTGCCGGGTCCGTCACTTTAGCCACTGAGTCTACAGTGACGGATCCGGTACTCTAGCCTCAGAGGCACATGTCGGTATGCAAAACGATTAATAATCACTTTAGGTTGTTGCCTTTATCGACACGTGCAATAAACAGAACGATTATCACTTTACTCAAACCTCAGTCATTATTGGGACACGTGCCAATCATCCATAAGTGTGTGTCTCCTAATGCGTGTTTTAATTCTTTCTTTGTTTCTTGCTTTTGGTTTCATTTTATGAATGTTATAATATTGGACAGGGGCGCATCGACAGCTATATGTGGGCCTAGCGCCGGGGCCCAACGAAAGACTCACATCAGCCTGTGCATACGCGGTCATGATCATACTGTACGGCTGAGCAAGTCGAGCTGTGTATGCTGGGCTCGTGAAGTAGCCAAAGCTTCCTCACGCCTCCAACGATCATGACCATTGACCATACTGTACGGCTGAGCCAGCTGGTCTGTCTATGCTCGGCGAATTGTAGAAATTGCTGGGCCCTTCGTACTCATTTACCTTGTGTTTCAATCGGCCTAAGTTCAAAACTGAATTAAGCATCAAAAGTCAAGCCCATAGTGTCTTTTTGCAAATCATTACGCGAACATGCCTATACAAATACATCGCCACCTTTATCGCCGAAACAATGAAAATTTTATGATGAAAAATTGTGATATGTTTCTTATTTCTGCTCAAAATATAGATTTTGGGCACTCGTTAGAACCGCAGAACCGCCTCATCGAGACGGTTCTGACGAGTACCGATAATCTATCTTTTAGAGCAGAAATAAGAAAAATAAGATATACCTCCGGAAATACCAGTCTTACTATATAAAAGTGGGGTTCAAAGGGGTCAAAATTATATAGGCGTGTTGTTGTGATGTATTGCGATGGCAACTCAGATCGAAGCTTTAATTTGAGAATAGATTTTCCTTTATTTACCAAATTAAAATATTTGCCATTGGAACCAATGTACAGTAAGAGATTCGAAGAAACTTGCTATGGAATCACAACATTCTTGCAAATGAATGGAACCAATAGTAGTCTCCAATTATATATACTGACAAATGAATGAAAACGTAAGTGGAAATAAACACCTTCTGTAACTGCTAAAACATTACGATAACACACCAGGGCGACAAAGTGCATTTTTGAAACCTCCAAAATCACCATTTTTCTGAAGAAAATCCGTGATTTTTTCTAATTAATACTGAAAACATAGGTTTTGGGTGCTCAGTAGAACGAGGGGGTTCTAATGAGCACCCAGAACCTATGTCTTGGAGCAAAAATACGAATAAAATGTATACCCCGTTTTCTCTATATAAAGTGGGGTATGGGGGTCTTCATTTCACGGCGTTGTTCACGTGATGATAACAAAAATGGTTTTATGAGTTTATTAGAGTTACTGCCTACTTCATAAACATAGAGATAGTGAAGCACTGATTTTTTTTTATTTTCCAAGTTTCAAAGGCAACCTAGGAATTGACTATGTACTAAAAGGGAGTAAACCCTCCTGTATAAGACAGAATATGACACGTGTGACATTGAACAATTTAGGCAATTCTAATGGCAAATAAAAATCAAAAATGAGTTCCTTTAAGAGCAATGAAAACATTCATAAGAAAGAAGATGGGTCATACTACGTAGGTTTGGCTAATAAAGCCTCATCAGTGACCATGTAATGATCCGGTAAAGAAAGCCAGAGGAAACATACTGCAATTTTGCGAATTTCGAACAGGCAGTCGATTCAAAGACTGAAATAAACCAAAATGGGTCCAAATAATTAAAAAACTGTCTAGAATATGAGTCTAAACCAATAATTTATTTCTGATTTCTCAGAATATTCACGTTGATCTCAAAGGACCAAAAGTAAAATATAAACTGCACTATGGTTGATGTACGAGGAGACGTTTTACGGCCGCCACACGGCACAACACCAGCTGCAGTGAAGGCAAATAAAAATCAAAAATGAGGTTCTTTAAGAGCAGTGAAAACATTCATTAGAAAGAAGATGGGTCATACTACGTAGTTTCGGCTAATAAAGCCTCATCAGTGACCCTGTAATGATCCGGCAAAGAAAGCCAGAGGAAACATACTGCAATTTTGCGAATTTCGAACAGGCAGTCGATTTAAAGACTGAAATAAACCAAAATGGGGTCCAAATAATTAAAAAACTGTCTAGAATATGAGTCTCAACCAATAATTTATTTCTGATTTCTCAGAATATTCA
This sequence comes from Lucinisca nassula, assembly GCA_963580285.1. Classification (NCBI taxonomy): domain Eukaryota; kingdom Metazoa; phylum Mollusca; class Bivalvia; order Lucinida; family Lucinidae; genus Lucinisca; species Lucinisca nassula. Next base: position 17,119,109 of record OY757012.1, on the reverse strand, counting down.
CGCTGATCTCAAAGGACCAAAAGTAAAATATAAACTGCACTATGGTTGATGTACGGGGAGGCGTTTTACGGCCGCCACACAGCACAACACCAGCTGCAGTGAAGGCAAATAAAATCTAAAATGAGTTCCTTTAACAGCACTGAAAACATTCATAAGAAAGAAGATGGGTCATGCTACGTAGTTTCGGCTAATAAAACCTCATCAGTGACCCTGTAATGATCCGGCAAAGAAAGCCAGAGGAAACATACTGCAATTTTGCGAATTTCGAACAAGCAGTCGATTCAAAGACTGAAATAAACCAAAATGGGGTCCAAATAATTAAAAAAACTGTCTAGAATATGAGTCTAAACCAATAATTTATTTCTGATTTCTCAGAATATTCACGCTGATCTCAAAGGACCAAAAGTAAAATATAAACTGCACTATGGTTGATGTACGGGGAGACGTTTTATGGCCGCCACACGGCACAACACCAGAGTCATATTTAAAACTTTATGTGTGATAATTTGACTTGCTGTCCATAATTGGATATCACAGCAACTTAAATTCAGTCGTTGTCTTTTTTTTTAGCTTGTTTGAATTGAGGTTTAACGTCCCCGTCATCACTATTTAGGTCATTTTTGAAATGCTGCTTCAAATTTTGTGGGACTTTACCCGACATTGAGATGAAGTGACATTTCAAGCCCTGCTGTCCAATGAAACCAATAGGCTTATATGCATTGGGCGGTCTGACTCAAACCACATTGCCTGGGCATACCAAGTCCTTCTAAGCGATTTACCAGTGCTAATGTGTGGTCACTTTCAGCTCTGTGTGGAAGCAATATGCAACCCAATCTATTACTCCCAGTCCCGATTGGCAGGGGCAGGCAGTCATTGTCACCAAAGTAACAAGGAATGCTTATAAGGCCCATTTTCTGCCCCGTTATAAAAAGTTCTCTATTTCTGATACATTGCCTACAGCGTCCCATTAACTCTAGGAGTCAATGGGTATATTGACACCAAGAGTTAATCCCTCACACAGTTGTCAGTTGTTTTAAGTAGAAGTAAAACAAAGATCAGGAATTGATACAATTAACTTACTCCATCCATAAAAGACACCAAAGGGAAAGAAATACAAACATTAAGCGACCAGATCATAATGGAAACCTAAACAAAGGAAGGCCATATGGACAGTTACTTTCCCACAAAATGGCCATATGGCCATCCAAAATTAAAAGACACAAGTGATACACACAGTAAGTAACAAACAACAACATAAATAAATCGCCACGGAAGAGCCGCCTTGGAACGGTCAGTGGAAGGTTTCCACTGGGGGGCTTAAATCGATTTTACGTGGCCACAATCCTCGCCCTTACTTCCGTCGCGATTTAGACAAATAATTTGTTCAGTCTGCATGAAGGCCTCCTGACTCATCAGTGCAACATCTCCGTGAACACAGAAATCACAGAATTTAAACCTGTCTACAACTTAAGGTAGTAGCGCCCTCTTTTCATGACGGGAATCCGTTTTCGGCGAATAAAAGTCAGCCCCAAGACTAGTTGACATGTCTGTAACAAAGCAAAGAAATAGGCCGCCGTGGGTGGTATTCGAGCTGCGTCCTTTGGCTGAAAATCCAATATTTTCACCATAAAGCCAAAGAGTCGAAAGAGCCTAATCGCTGACACAGTTTTAGAATATTGATTATAAACCTGAAAGCCATGCACAATATTCCGAGGTATATAGTGGAACTTAGAAGTTGCGTAAGACGTCTTTGGTCGGGCCCCTCGGAGTCTAACTGTTGGTTTTCTTTTGCTCCAGCAATTGTTGTTGTATGCTGTCGAGTCCTCAACCTTGTTTCATTTCTGTAGTTTTTTTATTTATACGTTCTCGGATTTGTTACACTGATGAGTTAGGAAACCTTCATGCGGACTAAACAAAATTAGTGTATACCGCGACAGAGGTAAGGGCGAGGATTATGGCCATGTAAAATCGATTTAAATCCCCCCCCCCCCCCCTCAGACCGCTCCAAGGCGGTTCTTCTGTGGCGGTTTATTTATGTTGTTGTTTGTTACTTACTGTGTGTATCACTTGTGTCTTTTTATTTTGAATGGCCATTTGACCATTTTGTGGGAAAGTAACTGTCCTATGGCCTTCCTTTGTTTAGGTTTCCTTTATGGTCTGGTCGCTTCATGTTTGTGCTTCTTTCCCTTTGGTGTCTTTGATGGGTGGAGTAAGTTAATTGTATCGATTCCTGATCTTTGTTTTATTTCTACTTTGTATTAGATTTATTGCCAAAGAAGAATAGGAAACATTGGGTTGTCACTGACAGCTTCATCTTTTGATATTTTCTTACTTCTGGACTGTCGAAAGCGTAAAACTAGATCACACGGCACCAGAAAAATGGCAAATATAAACGTAAATTACGCACTTTTAAAAGAAACAATACCAGGCTGAAGTGACTGTCCATAATATTAATGAATCATGTACGCCACTCAACGCTTGCGTTTCTAAGTTCATTTCTCATTTCTGTATTACTTATTCTGGACACCGAGGCGAATAAATTCTACTGTAGTTTTAATCAGTTATACGATGCTGCTCTTTTAAATAGAGGCTATACTCAGAATGCTCTCCGTCCTTTCATCGATTCTGAAATTAATCACAAACGTCATTCCATCAAAATATCCTTCATTAATAAGGGTCTGGATTTTATAGATTTACCTAGTATCTTCCGGGACAGTTCGGTGATTTCATCTATTCCTGCTTATTTTCTAAACGATGAAGCACTCCATAATTGCTATTAATAAAGTAAACATGTTAGATCTACCATTTTTAATTTCAATAAACTTGTTTCTGATCTTGATATTAACACTAACACTCCTGATACCTATGATTGTAAAATTTCAGTGTATTGCTATCCTGCTGCTGGTCGTATTGTTATTGGCAAAGTTAAAATTATTCCTGATTCTAGGATACGTAATATAATTTCTAAAGCTTCTCGAAAACACGCCTATATAATTTTGGCCCCCCTCGAACCACCCTTTTATAAAGCAAAACTGGGTTTTACAGGGGTAAACCTTATTTTTCTTATTTCTGCTCTCAAATATAAAGATTGTGGGTACTCGTTAGAACCGCCTCGATGAGGCGGTTCTAACGAGTACCTACAATCTATATTTTGAGCAGAAATAAGAAAAATATCACAATTTTTCATCCAAAAATTTTAGGTTTTTGGGCGGTAAAGTGCTTAATGTATTTGTATAGGCGTGTTTTCGTAATGGGATCGAGATATCGATTTCCTTCTAAAATTGATTTCAATAAGTGTAGAGATGAAATCGATGCTTTCTTGAAAGAATTTGGTAATCGATGGTACAAACGAGAGTATGTTGAGCATAAAGTTTTCAAAGAATGAGAACTTAGCATTAGAAAATTAGCGAACAAACGCATTTCTTTCTAATCTCAAAATACGAACTTATTACCTCCTAAACATAAGACGTCTTTACGTCACCTTAAACTAGGTATTCAAGTATTTCATAGGAAAGTAGAAGTAAAACAAAGATCAGGAATCGATATTATCAACGTACTTCACCCATCAAAGACACCAAAGGGAAAGAAACACAAACATGAAGCGACCAGACCATTATGGAAACTTAAACAAAGGAAGGCCATAAGGACAGTTACTTTCCCACAAAATGGCCATATGGCCATCCAAAATAAAAAGACACAAGTGATACACACAGTAAGTAACAAACAACAACATAAATAAACCGCCACAGAAGAACCGCCCTGGAACGGTCAGTGGAAAGATTTCCACTGGTGGGGGGGGGGGGGGCTTCAATCGATTTTACGTGGCCACAATCCTCGCTCTTACTCTTACTTCCATCGCGATTTCGAAAAATAATCTGTTCAGTCCGCATGAAGGCCTCCTAACTCATCAGTGCAACATCTCCGTGAACAAAAATAATCAAAGAACCACAGAGGTGAGACAACGATGAGGACTCGACAGCAAGAAACCACTGAAATGCTGGAGCAAAAGAAAACCAACAGTTAGACTCCGATGGGCCCGACCAGAGACAGAGCATCAGGCACCAACAAACATTACCTTGAATTAGATCTCTCTAATTCTCAATAAGCCTTTACGTTGGAACCATCATAAAATCTGAGGCCTGTCCCACCGGCATGCAATTAAAGAGGGAAGCAAAGTTGCCAACCGTGATTGGGTTAACTACCATGCATGCAGTCTGTCGTATAACATCCATGTTGTACCCAATCTTTTTATATCGAAGAGTGATTTTACGAAATTGGGTGCTGAAGTCATTGCGGTTATATATTTTTCTGAATTAATATACTAAGTCACCATAAAATTCGGGTTCCGATAGACCTTGTTGCAGAAGAGATTTAAGTCCAATATTGAATTTTGAAATTAAATCAGAATGGTGTCTATCAAATTTTGAATAGGCTTTACGTAGTTTATGGTACCGATTACCCTGATTAAGAAGTTTAGTTTAAGTTTAATAATTTATTACGAGTGTTGAAGTCAGTTACAGGACTACACACTCTAGCAAATCGAATTAATTGCGAAATATAAACGCTATAGGATGGCGCACGAGGAACATCACCATCCAAAAAAGGAACATTTACAATCTCAATATCAAAGTCATCGCGTTTATCATACATTTTGCACGAAACAAAGCCATCTACAATAGATAGATGTAAATCCAAAAAACGGGGCCTCGGTATCAGAAGAATTTGCTTTATTTAACTGATGTTCTGGGGGATGAATCTGACTGATCAAACCATCGAAATAGGTATTATCAATATTTAATAAATCATCTCAATATCTAGAAGTGGAGCTAAAAGCTTCAATAATTTCAAATTGGTTATCAATGGAAAGCGACAACACGAAGTCTCTTTCATAACAATACAAGAACAGATCAGCCACAAGAGGTGCGCAATTCGTACCCATCGGAATACCCACAATTTGTCTAAATAACTTAGTACCGAATCTTATATAAATATTGTGCAAAGTTCTGGAAAATTTGTTTTGGCTCCTGCAGATAAGACCGCTAACAATGTGGTCGTTGTTTGACGGCTCCACTATGTTAACACTCATCAGCATGAACTTGGTGGTACTAAGGCCTATGAACTGCAGCCTTTGGCTGTAGAGAGGGTTTTAGTTGATGACCACATCTGTCATTCAGCCAACAAGTTTGCAGTATGAGTTACAGAAGGCCAAGACAAGCTTCCTACGTTATATTGGTTGCCTAAACTGAAAAAAGACCATACACAATAGAAGTAAAGGCAGTGTTCAGGATTCGATACAATTAAACCACAGGTCCCATCAGAGACAACAAGGAAAAGAAAGACAAACATAAAACAACTGGACCCTGGAGACATTACAAGTGGAAAGCCGAAAGGAAAGTTACTGTCCCACAAAATTGCCAATTGGATATCCAAAGCAAAATAATATAGGCGATACACATACCCAAAGACAATCCACACCAAAAAAAAAAAACCGCCTTGGAACGGTCAGTGAAACGAATTCCACTGCGGGGCTAAAACAGATTTTACTTTGTCACGAAGCATGGTTTATTTCAAATTCATGCACTTGTTCCACCACTGAACTCTCCAAACTTTTAACTTCATGTTTACTGCCATCAAAACGCATGTGATTAAATATTGCGACAAAGTCTTTGAAAGGTCAGGGAGAAATCTGCTTCGGTCTATAAAAAGTCTTATGAAGTTTTAAATAAATTGAAATCCAGACATTTTCGTGCTTCAAGTCTGTCTACTTACTACTTACGACTTTCCACCCTTTACACTACACTTCCGCACAGTCTTATAAAAGAAATATTTAGTGATTTAATTGAATTGACATTTCATAGGGAAGACTCCCTCTATCTTGCGTGTAATGTAAGAAATATGTTCTATAAAAGGGTTATCCTTTGGAAGCAAGGAATACACCACAGAACTGAAAAATATAGAGTGTGCATGTTTTCTGGGCCAGACTAGCTAGTTTCTGCCAATTATGCCTCATCAATGACACTCAAATACTTTCAAAATTCCATAACGGAATCAATGATCCCAAATGACAAGAAAATATAAACTACACTATAATGTAGGGCAGGGAGATGTTTTACGGCCGCCACACATTCCCAGACACCAGCTGTAGTGACGTTAAATATGTTCTATAAATGGGGTATCCTTTGGAAGGAAGGAATACACCACAGAACTGAAAAATATGGAGTGTGCATGTTTTCTGGGCCATACTAGATAGTTTTGGCCAATTAGGCCTCATCAGTGGCCCTTAAATATTTTCAAAATTCCACAATGGGATCAATGATGACCAAGGATAAGAAAATATGAACTACACTATGATGTAGGGCAGGGAGACGTTTTACGGCCGCCACACATTCCCAGACACCAGCTGTAGTGACGTTAAATATGTTCTTCAAAACGGTTATCCTTTGGAAGCAAGAAATACACCACAAAACTGAAAAATATAGAGTGTGCATGTTTTCTGGGCCAGACCAGCTAGTTTCGGCCTCATCAGTGACCCTCAAATATTTTCAAATTTCCACAATGGAATCAATTATCCCAAAGGAAAAGAAAATATAAACTGCACTATGATGTAGGGCAGGGAGACGTTTTACGGCCGCCACAAATTCCTAGACACCAGCTGTAGTGACGTTAAATATGTTCTATAAGAAGGTTTTCCTTTGGAACGCTTTTTTCACTTCTGAAGAGCATAAAAATTATACTTTATCGTCATGTCAGAAAGTATGTAAAGCCCTCACCTTTCCACTTGACAATATTTACAAAAAGATTTGGTACTAAGTAGAAGTAAAACAAAGATCAGGAATCGATACAATTAACTTACTCCACCCACCAAAGACACCAATGTGAAAGAAATACAAACATTAAGCGACCAGACCATAATGGAAACCTAAACAAAAACAGTTACTTTCCCACAAAATGGCCATATGGCCATCCAAAATTAAAAGACACAAGTGATACACACAGTAAGTAACAAACAACAACATAAATAAATCGCCACAGAAGAACCGCCTTGGAACGGTCAGTGGACAGATTTCCACTGGGGGGCTTGAATCGATTTTACGTGGCCACAATCCTCGCCCTTACTTCCGTCGCGATTTAGACAAATAATTTGTTCAGTCCGCATGAAGGCCTCCTAACTCATCAGTGCAACATCTCCGTGAACTTAAAAAATCAAAGAACCACAGAGATGAGACAACGGTGAGGACTCGACAGCAAGAAACCATTGAAATGCTGGAGCAAAAGAAAACCAACAATTAGACTCCGATGAGCCCAACCAGAGACAGAGCATCAGGCACCAACCAACATTACCAAGAATTAGATCTCTCTAATTCTCAATAAGCCTTTACGTTGGAGCCGTCATAGAATCTGAGGCCTGACCCACCGGCATGCAATTAAAGAGGGAAGCAAAGTTGCCAACCGTGATTGGTTAACTACCATGCATGCAGTCTGTCGTATAACATCCATGTTGTACCCAATCTTTTTATATCGAAGAATGATTTTACGAAATTGGGTGCTGAAGTCATTGCGGTTATATATTTTCTGAATTTATATACTAAGTCACCATAAAATTCGGGTTCCGATAGACCTTGTTGCAGAAGAGATTTAAGTCCAATATTGAATTTTGAAATTAAATCAGAATGGCGTCTATAAAATTTTGAAAATGCTTTGCGTAGTTTATGGTACCGATAACCCTGATTAAGGAGTTATTTAGACAAGTTGTAAGTGTTCCGATGGGTACAAATAGCGCAGCTTAACCGCAAGTTTAAAACTAGATTGAACGAGCATTATCGTAGAATGAGTAAGCCTAAAAAAACTGACACTTTCTTGTACCGTCACTTTCGACGTACAGGTCATTCTGTAAATAACATTGTTATACAACCAGTGGGAAAACTTTATTACGATGCAAATTCTACATATAGATTCAAAATAATCAAAAGACATGAAGCTGAACTGAAATGGATTAAATTTTTACAGACCCCTTTTCCACTGGGATTTAATGACAACATTTATCATGAGGGTAATATTTCCAGAATGCCGGACTTTGATATTTTCTCACTCCTGGAATGTCGAAAACACAGAACTAGATCTCACGGCACCAGGAAAAATGGTAACTTTAAAAGTAAATCACGTGCTTTTAAACGAAACAATACTAGACTGAAGTGACTGTCAACTATATTATTAAATCATGGATGCCACTCTATGCTTTCATTTTTAAGTTCATTACCCGTTTCTGTTTTACGTCTTCTGGACACCGAGGCGAATAAATTCTACGATAGTTCTCATCAGTTACATGATGCGGCTCTCATAACTAGAGGCTATACTCAGCATACTCTCCGTCCTTACATTGATTCTGAAATTAATCATAAACGCCATTTCTTCAAAATATCCTTCATTAATAAGGGTATGGATTTTATAGATTTGCCCAGTATCTTCCGTGAGAGATCGGTGCTTTCTTCCATTCCTGCTTATTTTCAAAATACTGAAACACCTATAATTTGCTATTAATATAACAAACATGTTAGATCTATCATTTTTAATTTCAATATACTTGTTTCAGATCTTGATATTGATACTAATACTCCTGATTCATGTGATTGTAAAAACTCAATGTATTGCTATCCTGCTGCTGGTCATGTAATTACTGGCAATTTGAAAATTATTCCTGATTCTAGGATAAGGAATATAATTTCTAAAGGACCGAAATATCGGTTTCCTTCTAAAATTGATTTTAGTAAATGTAGAGATGAAATCGCTGCTTCCTTGAATGAATTCGGTAATCGATGGTGTAAGCGAGAGTATGTTGAGCATAAAGCCCTTAAGGACTGGAAACTTAGCATTGTAAAACTAGTGAATAAACGCATTTCTTTCTTTTCTCAAAATACTAACTTATTACCTCCTAGGCCCAAGACGTCTTTACGTCATCTTAAACTAGGTATTCAAGAATTTCATAAGAAGTTTGTTTTGGCCCCTGCAGACAAGGCCGCTAACAACGTCGTCGTTGTGTGACGGCTCCACTATGTTAACACGCTTAAGCAGGAGCTTGGTGTTACTAAGGCCTATGAACTTCAGCCTTTAGCTGAAGAGAGGGCTATAGTAGATAAACATGTTTGTCTTTCAGCCACCAAGTTTGTTGTGTGTGTTAACGAAGGCCAAGACAAGCTTCCTACGCTATACTGGTTTTCAAAACTTCATAAAAAACCTTACAAAGCACGGTTTATTGCAAATTCTAGCTCTTGCACTACCACTGAACTTTCTAAATTATTAACTTCCTGTCTTGCTGCTATTAAAACGTATGTAATTAAATATTGTGATAAAGTCTTTGAAAGATCAGGAAGAAATCTGTTTTGGTCTATAAAAAATTCGAATGAGGTTTTTGATTTCTGTGTTCACGGAGATGTTGCACTGATGAGTTAGGAGGCCTTCATGCGGACTTAAGCCTTTTCAAAATTTTATAGACGCCATTCTGATTTAATTTCAAAATTCAATATTGGACTTAAATCTCTTCTGCAACAAGGTCTATCGGAACCCGAATTTTATGGTGACTTGGCATATAAATTCAGAAAAATATATAACCGCAATGACTTCAGCACCCAATTTCGTAAAATCATTCTTCGATATAAAAAGATTGGGTACAACATGGATATTATACGACAGACTGCATGCATTGTGGTTAACCCAATCACGGTTGGCAACTTTGCTTCCCTCTTTAATTGCACGCCGGTGGGTCAGGCCTCAGATTCTATGACGGCTCCAACGTAAAGGCTTATTGAAAATTAGAGAGATAATGTCGGTTGGTGCCTGATGCTCTGTCTCTGGTCGGGCTCATCGGAGTCTAACTGTTGGTTTTCTTTTGCTCCAGCATTTCAGTGGTTTCTTGCTGTCGAGTCCTCACCGTTGTCTCACCTCTGTGGTTCTTTGATTTTTGTGTTCACGGAGATGTTGCACTGATGAGTTAGGAGGCCTTCATGCGGACTGAACAAATTATTTGTCTAAATCGCGACGGAAGAAAGGGCGAGGATTGTGGCCACGTAAAATCGATTTAAGCCCCCCAGTGGAAATCTTCCACTGACCGTTCCAAGGCGGCTCTTCCGTGGCGATTTATTTATATTGTTGTTTGTTACTTACTGTGTGTATCACTTGTGTCTTTTAATTTTGGATGGCCATATGGCCATTTTGTGGGAAAGTAACTGTCCATATGGCCTTCCTTTGTTTAGGTTTCCATTATGGTCTGGTCGCTTAATGTTTGTATTTCTTTCCCTTTGGTGTCTTTTATGGGTGGAGTAAGTTAATTGTATCAATTCCTGATCTTTGTTTTACTTCTACTTTTAACAAATTATTTGTCTAAATCGCGACGGAAGTAAGGGCGAGGATTGTGGCCACGTAAAATCGATTTAAGCCCCCCCAGTTGAAATCTTCCACTGACCGTTCAAAGGCGGCTCTTCCGTGGCGATTTATTTATGTTGTTGTTTGTTACTTACTGTGTGTATCACTTGTGTCTTTTAATTTTGGATGGCCATATGGCCATTTTGTGGGAAAGTAACTGTCCATATGGCCTTCCTTTGTTTAGGTTTCCATTATGGTCTGGTCGCTTAATGTTTGTATTTCTTTCCCTTTGGTGTCTTTTATGGATGGAGTAAGTTAATTGTATCAATTCCTGATCTTTGTTTTACTTCTACTTTAAATAAATTGGAATCTAGACATTTTCGTGCTTCTAGTCTGTCTACCTACGATTTTTCCACTCTTTACACTACACTTCCTCATAATCTTATAAAAGAAAAGCTTAATGATTTAATTGAATGGGCTTTTCACAGAGAAGATTCTCTCTATCTCGCATGTAATGTCAGAAATGCATTTTTCACTTCTAAAGAGCATAAGAATTATACACTTTGGTCATGTCAGAAAGTGTGTGATGCCCTCACCTCTCTACTTGACAATATTTATATTAGATTCGGTACTAAGTTATTTAGACAAATTGTGGGTATTCCGATGGGTACTAATTGTGCACCTCTTGTGGCTGATCTGTTCTTGTATTGTTATGAAAGAGACTTCATTTTGTCGCTTTCTATTGATAACCAATCTGAAATTATTGAAGCTTTTAGCTCTACTTCTAGATATTTAGATGATTTATTAAATATTGATAATACCTATTTTGATGGTTTGATCAGTCAGATTTACCCTCTAGAACTTCAGTTAAATAAAGCAAATTCTTCTGATACCGAGGCCCCGTTTTTGGATTTACATCTATCTATTGTAGATGGATTTGTTTCGTGCAAAATTTATGATAAACGCGATGACTTTGATTTTGAGATTGTAAATGTTCCTTTTTTGGATGGTGATGTTCTTCGTGCGCCATCCTATGGCGTTTATATTTCGCAATTAATTCGATTTGCTAGAGTGTGTAGTCATGTAACTGACTTCAACACTCGTAATAAATTATTAACGGCTAAACTCCTTAATCAGGGTTATCGGTACCATAAACTACGCAAAGCCTTTTCAAAATTTTATAGACGGCATTCTGATTTAATTTCAAAATTCAATATTGGACTTAAATCTCTTCTGCAACAAGGTCTATCGGAACCCGAATTTTATGGTGACTTAGTATATAAATTCAGAAAAATATATAACCGCAATGACTTCAGCACCCAATTTCGTAAAATATTTCTTCGATATAAAAAGATTGGGTACAACATGGATATTATACGACAGACTGCATTCATGGTAGTTAACCCAATCACGGTTGGCAACTTTGCTTCCCTCTTTAATTGCACGCCGGTGGGTCGGGCCTCAGATTCTATGACGGCTCCCAACGTAAAGGCTTATTGAAAATTAGAGAGATAATGTTGGTTGGTGCCTGATGCTCTGTCTCTGGTCGGGCTCATCGGAGTCTAACTGTTTGTTTTCTTTTGCTCCAGCATTTCAGTGGTTTCTTGCTGTCGAGTCCTCACCGTTGTCTCACCTCTGTGGTTCTTTGATTTTTGTGTTCACGGAGATGTTGCACTGATGAGTTGGGAGGCCTTCGTGCGGACTGAACAAATTATTTGTCTAAATCACGACGGAAGTAAGGGCGAGGATTGTGGCCACGTAAAATCGATTTAAGCCCCCCAGTGGAAATCTTCCACTGACGGTTCCAAGGCGGCTCTTCTGTGGCGATTTATTTATGTTGTTGTTTGTTACTTACTGTGTGTATCACTTGTGTCTTTTGGTTTTGGATGGCCACATGGCCATTTTGTGGGAAAGTAACTGTCCTTATGGCCTTCCTTTGTTTAGGTTTCCATTATGGTCTGGTCGCTAAATGTTTGTATTTCTTTCCCTTTGGTGTCTTTTATGGGTGGAGTAAGTTAATTGTATCAATTCCTGATCTTTGTTTTACTTCTACTTGTGGCTGATCTGTTCTTGTTCTGTTATGAAAGGGACTTCACGATGTTCCTTTCCGTTCAAAATCAATCTGAAATCATTTAAGCCTTATGATCGACTTCTAGATATTTGGATCATTTAATAAATATTGACAATGCCTATTTCGATGGTTTCAGAAAGGCAAGACAAGCTTCCTACGTTATATTGGTTGCCTCAACTTCATAAAAGAACTAGGCCCTAACTGGAACATCACTAGCATTCAAGAATCACTAACATTCAAACAAACTTCTTACTGAGATCTAATTCAATGTTATGTTGGTTGGTGCCTGATGCTCTGTAAATGGTTGGGCCAATCGGTGTCTAACTGTTAGTTTTCTTTTGCTCCCGCATTTCTGTGGTTTCTTGCTGTCGAGTCCTCACCGTTGTTTCATCTCTGTGGTTGTTTGATATTTTGTGTTCACGGTGATGTTGCACTGATGAGGTAGGAGGTCTTCATGCGGACTAAACAAAGTATTTGTTTAACTCGCGTTGGAAGTAAGGGCGAGGATTGTGGCCACGTAAAATCGATTTAAGCTTCCCATTGGAATTCGTTTCACCGACGGTTCCAAGGCGGTTCTTCTGTCCCGGTTAAGTTTTGTAATGGTTTGTCTTTGAGTGTGTGTTTCGTTGATATTATTTTGTTTTGGATAGCCAATTGTCCATTTTGTGGGGAAGTAACTGTCCTTTCGGCTTTCCGCTATTGATGTTTCCATTAGGGTCTATTTGTTTCATGTTTGTGCTTCGTTCCCTTTGGTGTCTCTGATGGGAGCTGTGGGTTAATTGTATCGATTCGTGATCATTGCCATCTCTTCTATTTTTCATGGCATTAAAGAACATTGATTAAACGTTATAATGCATTTCATGTCCACATATCAACCAAATGAGCCCCGCCAAGCGAATTTGTGTCTTCGAGCATTCCGTCATGACAAATTTTAACTGCGCATACCCCGCCATTCAGAGGGGCCAGGGATATGGCTTTGTGTCAGAAGGATCCTCTTGATTCACTGCTTGTATGAGCGAGCAGCGAAGGTTCTGGCGAGACTGCGCGGATGTGCATGCTCGCCTGAACCTTCGCTGCTCGCATAGGCGATAAGTACCAAAATCGCTTGACGGGGCCCAAATAACAATGACAGTATGGCGATTTTATAAGGTTCTGCACTGTTTGTCCATACTATAACAAACAGAACAAACTTAGCAAGAATATTTGTTGCATTTGAACTTCCTACACTATGTCATAGAATATATAGTTCGAAGAACTTTACATGAGACTGGCTACCTCTATTACCATAATTTCACACCCGACTGAATGCGTATATTTTCGAAGCGGTCCATATTTTTTATTCGATACAGTGAATGACTCGCCATTCACGAGATGCCAAAAAGTCACGAGAAGTTTAGAAAACCGACCTAATAGGCGAAAACACTCACTAATTTATTCTTTGCATAGAGTTCAGTCTCATGTCAAATTGCATCAGCTTTACTACAGCTGGTATGTTGGCTTGTGTGGCGGCGGTAAAACGTCTCCCTGCCCTACATCATAGTGTAAATTATATTTTCTTGTCCTTAGGGATCATTGATTCCATTGTGGAATTTTGAAAATATCTGAGGGTCACTGATGAGGTCTATTTGGCCGAAACTAGCTAGTCTGGCCCAGAAAACATGTACACTCCATGTTTTTCAGTTATGTGGTGTATTCCTTGCTTCCAAAGGATAACCCTTTTATAGAACATATTTACTGTCACAAACAGTTTACATTATCCATTAATACTGGTGGTTTTATCACAAGTGCATTAGAATCTATAAATGACATTTTGCACATGCTTTTTGCAGATTTAACATACAACTTTTTGCAGATTTCACTTGCAGTGGTCGCTACCTTCTTGTGTGTTTTCTTTATCAAAATAGGCGACCATTGGCTTTTTTCTCAGATTAAACTTACCAGACTGCGGCGATAAGCTACAACCAGTTATCAGCTATCAACTATAGCGCTTTTTCGTGGGTTAGCCTGACAGCCTCCCTTTTGTAGATTAAACTTAAAACATAGCAGTGCATTTCTGAGTATTTTTCTTTCAATTCAGGAACTCGCCAAGGCTTGCAAAAGTGAAAGCATTATTTCTTTTCATGACAATTAATTCTGTTAATAAACCTCATTAATCAGTACTTAATTTTGGCAAATTTATTTAACATCTTATTTTTGAAGACCTAACTTGCAATGTAGACGATTTTTCCCCTTTTCTGTGACAAAACTGGCGCTCGCCAAGATTTGCAATAAGAAAACATAATTTCTCTTCATGAAAAATGAACTGTGAAGATAATTCCAATTATCACCTTATTCATGCAGGTTAAAATGACCGTTTGCTTTATGCAGCTAAATATACAACATAACAATTCATTTTTAGTATATTTTCCCTTCTAATTAAGTTCTCGCCGAGGCCCGCACTTATGAAAACTTAAATTCTTTTCATGATATATAAACTCTAATATTAAAGACAATTCACTTGTCACTAACTGATTTTTGCAAGTTTGACTTACAATTTGCTTTTTGCAGAGTTAACTCGCCACACACATTACCTGTTTTGCCTAATTTCTGTGGCAGTACAGGTGTTCGCCAAGGCTCGCACATATAAAAAAAAGATTTCTTTTCATGATATTTGAGTTCTAGTGCTAAAGTCATATTATCCACACGATTTTAGGCTTTATTCCTGGAATTAGGAGTTTTTCTGTTTTTTTTTTTTTATCTGGCCTAAAAGTCTGTCCAAAATCGTAAAGAAATTGTCAGATTTGGTTATCCTTAAAGCGCTGCCACCTGGTGGTAGTACAATTTTCCAAATTTTTATTGCTGATTGTTTAATATCCATACATTGACTTTATCTTATCACTGTATGTATACATTATCTGGGACAAGCTGTTGAAATAAGAAAACGTCTTATGAAATCGAGACTCTTTCAAGAAAATTATCATCTCTTCATGTGCCATGCTTCCTTAGCAACAGTTTCTAGGCAACCGTTAGAGACTTAAAGATCTTGTATAGTTTTTGCTATGTATACAACCTATATGCATGTCACGGGATACATATTTTTATGTCACGTAAATTATGCTTGCTTTTTTTCATTGAAACTTCCTTATTTTCTCATATCGTCACCTTGGTGCAAAAACGGGTTATCTGCATTTTTCAAAATTTACAGGATGGAGAAAAAACGTTCCATTATTTGTACCTTTTGCGAAAAGCAAACCATTTTAGGAATAAAAACATTGACAATTTGTTATTTCTCAACTGTATAAGTAACAAAGTTTCAACTTTGAAAATAAAAAAAGCATTTAACCTGAAATGGCTTCCGAAGTATTTGGTGCAAAAACAGGACAAGTGCCCTTATCATATTCTAGCACACTATATGTTTGGTGCAAAAAGAGGATAAAAGCACATATTCTGTTTTTGCACCAATTTTTGTTGTTTAAAACAATTAATGCACTAATAATATAAAGATAATATTTAATTTAATGACTTTATTTTAGAAAGAGGCTTATGGTCAACAAAAAGTAAAGTCCATAGTGTCCTCCCTTTTCCAGTACCTTAAAAATAAATTGATGAATATCCATGTAATCTCAACTTTTTACTTTGTCAAATAAGGTTTTCAATGTTGATTTTGGAAATGTGAAGCACTTGAGCAATTCATAATACATCATGTAAAGATTTTTATTTAACTTCAAATCATTCAAAAGCAACAGAAAAAAAAGCAGTCCAGTTTCCTACTATGGCCATCTATATTTATTTCTTAAGCAACAAACTTAGATAGGCCCCCGTCCTTTGGCTCATGGAGAAATAGATTGGGTTGCATGAAGCTTCCATGCAGAGCTGGAACTGACTGCACATAAGTACTGGTAAACTGCTTAGAGGATCTAAACCTACCCAGACAAAGTAGTGAGAGTCAGACTGTCCACGAAGCCCCCGCCCATAGGGGCTTGAAGAAATTTATGGGCTGCATGATGCTTCCACGCAGAGCTGAATCCGGCCCGCACACTAGTACTGGTTAACCGCTTTGAGGATCTAAGCCTGTCCAGGAACTGCGGTGCAAGGCGTCCATGCTAATAAACCCTATTGGTTTCATTGGGCGACAGGGCTTGAAATGTCATTTCATCTCCATGTCGGGTAAAAGTCCCACAAAATTGGAAGCAACGACTCCAAAATGACCTTTACAGTGTTGACGGGGACGTTAAACCTCAAATCAAACAAACAAAAACAGACTGTCCATGCGTGTCAACTCTATTGGTGTTATTGGGCGGCAGGGTTTGTCATCACAATGCTAGGTAAAAGTTCCACAAAATTGGAAGCAATGTCACTTGTTTGTTTGTTTTTTTTTATTTGAGGTTTAACATCCCCGTCAGGAGATGATTAGTATAAGCATTTATGCTTGTTTTCAAATCCTGTGGAACTTTTTTTTTTCATACAACGTGTAATTGTATTCTTGTAATTCAAAAGAAGTTAATAAATAGTGTTTACACCAACATCCCCGTCAACACTGTATAGGTCATTTTAGAGACGTTGCTTCCAATTTTGTGGGACTTACCCGACATTGAGATGAAATGACATCCCTGTCGCCCTATGAAACCAATAGGGTTTATTTATAAGCATGAACAGTCCGACTCGCAGCCCTTTGCCTGGGCAGGCTGAGATCCTCTAAGCGGTTTACCAGGACTCGTGTAAATAGCAGGCGGGAAGCTTCTGTGCTTAGTATCTTTGGGTTGATTGATAAGCGAATACCTCGTACACGAGCCCAGTCCAGATTTTCTTTGGGTCGATTGATAAGTCAATACCTCGTTCACCAGCCCAGTCCAGAATTTACTTTTTACAGGGCTCTGATATCACAGGGTGAAGACTAAACACTGCTGTAAATAACTGGTACCTGGGTTTTGTACATGGAAAGTGATAGTCACGTGGACAATAGCAACAGGAAAACTGCATTATGACGTAGATTGTGGGTACTCATTAAAAAGCTTCGTTATAAGAAAAGTATTCAGTACAATTTTTGTCTGCCAAAAAATGACCTTCTTGTTGTTACACTTGTAGCATTTTCCTTCAAGGTTTTCAAAATTATTGACTTATCATTTATTAATGTGTTTATTTACCCTTCTGTATACACATATATTCAACCAGCACAACATATTCACCTTTCTGGGTGAGTGTTTTGAGTTTTACCTCCCACCAACAGCTAAGGTCATACGGAGACGGGACCTCGGTTTAAAGACTCGTCCGAAAGTCTGTCACCTTTCTGAATTAACAACATTTCATTGATAATACTTAACCTCATATGCAGGAAAATATGTGCTGGAAAAGTTATTACATGTATAACATTTTACTGCTCCATTCCAAACAGTGTAGATCAGTCGATGTCTTCTGCAGATCAGAATCTACAGTTATTGTTCCTCCTCGCTCAGTCCATCTACTGCATCCCAGCTACTGAATAATAGAGCCCCTTCATCGGCAAGGATTAAACAAAATAGCCATCACGGGAACAAGTCCGTGAAATGAAGACCCCCCTAAACCCCACTTTATATAGAGAAAACTGTGGTTTACGGGGGTATTCATTATTTTTCTTATTTCTGCTGCAAGACATAGGTTGTGGGTACTCGTTAGAACCGTTCTAACAAGCACCAACAACCTATGTTTGGAGTAAAAATAAGGAAAATATCACAATTGTTCATGAGAAATTTCACCATTTTGGAGATATGAAAGATTGCACTATTTCGCACGGATGTGTTATCGTAATGGCTAGTTCATTCTACCAGTCCCTTCTGCTGATTTGAGAAGGGCAGTTGTCTGTTTCTTGCGAAAAAATGTGCACTGTACTGGTTATCCCCTAACGTATAAGCGTGCCCAGAAAAAGTGTGGATCAGTAAACTGACCTGCTCAAAAATGACCTAAATAGTGTTGCCTGGGCTGTTAAACTCCAATACAATCAAACAAACAAATCATTCTACCTGTTGATGCAGGTCCGTAAACAGAGTGGGAAGGGGTGTAAACGCATACTCCCCTATTTTTCTTTTAAATTATCTCAGATTCGTGCAGTATTTCACCCTCTGCAAAACACTCGAAATTCGCACCCCTCCTCCCTTTTTCAGAGTATACGTACAGGCCTGAATCATGGTCTAAAATGTTGCTGTATGTAAGGCGAACAGTGCCGACCCTGATCAGACGAAATGTACTGTCTATCCAATCTGCGTCTATGCTGTATGTCTAATAACGATATGACCTTTTAAGGTGTTGCTCTAGGTTCTAAAATTTAAGCTCTAAGCAGAAGTGTGAAGAGTAAAATTATATTGCAGAAAGAAATAACTTGAAAGAAATAAGGCAAACATATGTGTAAAAGTCCATTTCTAACAGTGTTATGAACGGAAAGTTCCAAAAGTCGTCACGTGACAGCGAGTGACAGATACTGTTTTTGTTTTCCTTTCATGTTGGCGGCAACCTGGCATTGGTTTAACCCTTGTCAGTATTTAAGCAAACAGTGTAGCCTGTACAGCCGGCTGAGTAGATGCCACATTCTGCGTCACATTCTGATCTTGGTATTCGGTGTTTGCCAAACCAAGCACACAATGTCTGACGAGACTCTATAGATAGCTCTGACCTACATGTTGCATCGAATGCTTCTATTATGAAAGCTTTATCTTCTATCCTGTTCACAAGGTTCCGGACACACACACACGGGACACATGGCAGCGGTGCTATATTCCCATCGCAACTTTCTTTCTGGGCGATAATTAAACAGATACCCCTTAACCCTTATCCTGCTTTTCACGACAACCCCTACCTTTACAAGCAGTGTAGATCCTGATCAGATGGCTTGTGTCATCTGATCAGGATCCACACTGTTTGACATTCAGTTTTTGAATTTGCAGCAATAAATTACATCAAGTAATCTCATTGGTTCAAAGTCAGAAATGGGCATGGCTAACTTGAAAAGGGCCAAATATAGTAGACGTTGCCCACGCCTTAGGTGGAAGATTCTACATGTCATTCATGGGTTATCCCATTTTATATGGGAAACCCCAAACGGTGTTGTTTGTGGAGCGCTGTGGTGCAGTGGTAAAGCATCGGATTTGAGATCGAGAGGTACCTGGTTCGATCCTCGCAAGAGCCACATGCTGCTTCCTTGAGCAAGAAACTTTATCCACATTGCTTAGTACTGGTTCCTACTCAGGAAAAGAGGGCCACATGGAAGATAAGTACTGGTACTAAATGTGTTACCTTCTATAAATAAGGTCGATTATAATTATTATTATTATTATTATAATTGTTAATTGGCAAACGTTGCAGGCCCAGATCAGATGCCACAGAATGGCATCAGATTTAAATTGGGCCTTCACTGTCTGCAGAAACTTCAACTTTTTTCTGAATGAATTTCTGAAACTTACTCAACCTAACACCCCTGAAAAACAAAACACTTTGAAAATACTCTCTGCTAAATATGCTTAGTGCTTGGAGGGTTTATCTTTTTTAGGGATTCAAGAATTTTCACATCCATTCTGTCAGAAATTTCAATAACCATTCTTACTGAATATAATATCAAGTATTACCTTTGAATTATATTTGTTGAATTCATTCTTTTGATGACAACAGTTTTTTGCATTTTATGATGACATTAAATTTAAAGTGATGTCACACTGTAAAGTACTGTAGCTCCCAAGGGCGTAGCTTCAATGTACGTATGTGCGTACACATTGGATCCGCAAGTATGGGCTAGTTAAAGGGAAAAAAGAGTAAAAAACCTCGGAGAACTCGTTAATTGTTCCAATATTTTTCGACTTTCGGATGAGTCTTTAAACCGAGGTCCCGTCTCCGTATGACCTTAGCTGTTGGTGGGACGTAAAACTGAAACACTCTCTCACTCACTCTAATATTTTTCGTGTTCGCCCGGGGGTGGGGGTTGGCTTTGTCTGCTGGTCCCCCATAAGGGGCACCGTTCCCTTAACCCCCATTGGGGGAGGAGCCCCAGTCCCCCATTCTTAGATGTGTTTTGTTAGTTTGTCCCCTTCCTGGTTCGCGCTCTTCGCACCAAAATATTTCATTATCATAGTGACAGGGTTTCAAATAAAAACACATCAGTTACAAATATTTGATTATGTTTACAAGAAAGTTGTGTTTAAAAAAGAGCTCTAAAAGAAGGGCTTATTAATGCCTGTACTGTTTTTGCACCAAGTTTTTTGTATTGCTATATAGAAATAACTTGGTGCAAAAAGAGGATAAGTGTACTTATCCCGTTTTTGCACCCAAAAAATATTAGCTTGTAGATAACCTTTTTTGCTTTTTTTGCAAAAAATACAATTTCCAATTTAAGGTCAACTGAAATAATTCTTATATACATGTATCATGATATAGTACACCATTTTATCAAAAAAAGTGATTTTGTGAAAAAATGTCAGTTAACCCGTTTTTGCATTAAGGTGACGATATAAACTGTCTTAAGATGGCTGAAAGGTTGGTGGTGAATAAAATTTGTGCTAGTTTAGACCAAAGTCACGAGACCTGTATAAGTTGCTTTTTTGTACTTACTGTGGTAGAATTTATTACATGTAAACTTTTGATCTAAATCTGAGAAGATCACCCTCGGTCGGATTTTTTTTGTACAAAAACTGCTCCTTAAAACTGCCCTTTGGTTACTGTAAAAAGATATATCACTTGCCGAAATAGTACTTACTGTGTCTCTTGTTCTTATTTCTAGTGAAATCATAAGATTGTGGGTATCTATGTTTTTGAGTATACTTAAGAAAACACATGTATATTCCTGCAAATCTCAGTTTTCTAAAGTCGTTCTCTCCCTTCAGCTGATTCAAGAAGGACGGGTTATCAGTTTTTGGCGAAAGAATGTGTACTTTCCTGGTTAACCGCTTGTGAATAAGCCTGCCCAGGCAAGTCTGGATAGGTAAACTGTCCGGCTCAAAAATAACCTAGGACCGTCAAACTCAATTATGAAAATATATATATAAACAAACAAATAAATAAAATGACTTGTCCACGTGATGTGGTACGCGTGATTTTTTTATGAATGTTGGCTATTACTCAATAAGTCCATTTAGTCAATATATTTATTAAAACAAAACACAAATGAATAAGAAAATAATTATTTATTATTGCAGATCAAGATGTCAAGATGATGTCATGGTATAATACGAGTACAACATGTAACAACTGTTATAAACACTACTTCATTAATGATATCACAATCGAATTTCGATGGCTCGAACACCTTTGGAACTTTGAGAATTTGTTCGACCATGAATGGGGTAGTTCGAGTAACTAAGGATTGCTACATGTAATAACGTCATGTCAGGAAGAATAATGCCGATAATTTTGGAATATCTTTTCGGAATCATAAAAATAAGACTTTTATGCCGTGTGTGCAGGCGACATTCATTTGCAAGTTAAAAAACTAAACTGAACTTAAAATGTTTCTTTCTATAGATTCCCTAGGGCTCAAGAATGGGTCATTGTTAACAAACCATCGGTGATTGAGCCAATGTATTTGAAGTTCCATTGTCTTTCGGAAACAAACTTAAATGAGCCGACGCATAAAAACCCCCACAATAAGACTGGTGTGACCAGCACAGACTGAAGTCAACCTGCGCACCCATCCACTATGACAAGACCTTATGCTTATGTCTCTTAACAGAGATATTAACCTATGGTAGGTACATGCGGTCAGCCAAGACTCTGATTAGACTGCGCAAGATTCTGATTAGACTGCGCGAATGGCTGATCTGAGTAATGCTGGTGGTTCAAGACTTCTTGTAGATTTTGTCATAGGCTGGATCAAATATTTTTACAGATTTGCGTAATCACCGGTTTCCATTAGGAAAAATGTCCATTTGAAATATAGCATCCAACATGGTGTCAGAAGTGGCAAACATTAGTAAAAAATATAAATAACCTTCTTATTTCTGCTTCAACATAGATTGTGGGTGGTTGTTAGGACCGCCTCAATGAGGCGGTTCTAAGGAGTACCCACAGTCTATGTTTTTGAGCAAAAATAAGGCAGATAATAAATACCGCCGTAAACCCCACTTTTCGCTATATAAACTGGGGTTTAGGGGTCCTTCGTTCTACGGACTTGATATCGTGATATATTGCAACGCATTATCCCTCTCAAACCGGTAGACCGGTACAGATACCTATGCTTGTAGACTAGATCCAGATGAAACCTCTATAAAGGATCCTCTCATTAGGATCTAGACTGTTTGCGACCCTATTTATGAGTTTGACGAAACGTAAAATTTGCAATAATACACATGCCCAATCAAATGATGGCGAAATGAAGGATTAACGGTTTAACAAAGTCATGTTATAAACACATCCATCACGAAAACGTGCCTATATAATTTTGACCCCTCGAACCCCACTTTAATACAGTAAAACTGGGGTTTACAGGGATAAATCTTATTTCTACTCTAAAATATAGATTGTGGGTGCTCCTTAGAACCGCCTCAATAAGGCGGTTCTAACGAGTAGCTACAATCTATATTTTCAACAGCAATAAGAAAAATATCACATTTTTCATATCCTAAAATTTTAGTTTATTTTTTCGGTGGTAAAGTTTACAATGTATTTGTATCGGAATGTTTTCATAATGGGAAACGTTCGTTTCACATTAAGTAACCCCTTACAGTTGTCAGTGGTATATTTTACTTATCTAAATGAACTACATACTGTCGCTGTTTGTTATGACCACATTCTGAATGAGCCCCCGAAACCAAATAACAAGAATTCTGCCGAAGGCTATGTTCGTATGTGATAAGTGGAAATCAATTGTTGATACTAGAAATGACGCAAATGTTGACGGAATGACAAACGGACGAACGAACGGACAGTCAGTCGGAAAATGGTACTTCTATATTGTGTCATGCCTTAAGCAGGCATGGCAAACCTAAAAGACATTTTCGCTGAAATCATAAAAAATAGCTTGCTTCAATAGTAAATGATAGAAAGACATCGGTATTACAACAACAAGTGCAGTCGAACTTCAATGGCCCGAACATCTTTGGGCTCATGAAAAGTTGTTATAGACTGGGCTAGTTCGAACCACATATTGTTTGTTTTCATAAGCCGTTACAAAAACATGCCTATACAAATACATTGTAAATTTTACCGCAAAAAAATCAAAATTTTTAAGCTTAAAAATTGTGGTATTTCTTTTCTCTGCTCCAACGATAAATTGTGGGAACTCGTTGGAACCGTCTCGCCGGTTCTAACGGGTATCCACAATCCATGTTTTTGAGCAGAAATAAGAAAAATAATGTATATCCCTGTAAACCCCAATTTTGCTATATAAAAGTGGGGTTTAAGGGGGTCAAAATTATGTAGGCGTGTTTTCGTCATGCAAAGCCGGGAGGCATAATGCGAATGAAATAAATAAATCTATGTTGTACTCAATAGAATCGCCAAATCAAGGAATTTCCTGAGGACTCAAGAATGAGCTGTGATACATTCATGATAAATGAGCCATCTGTGTTCAAACCCTTGAAGTTTTACTGTAACAGATAATACGTAGAACAGCGTAAAGAAATACTTGCGGAATACTGCACATATTGAATGACATAATCTATATCTATTGTGTACCATGACCAACCAATCAGCTTATACTGGTTTTATTTGACCAAATTATTTTCACCCAATTGTTTCACTGTTTGAAATCAAACCAATTAGATGGCTGCTTATGAAGAGGGACACCTATGTGGTAACATAATCAACATTAAAATGCTTTTAATCTTAAAGTACTGAATAGGTACAACAATCACATTCAGCATCAATTGTGACTTTCTTATTTAGCAATCCTCATGCTATGCATATCTGGATCTCGGAAATTAAAGTTTTATTCAGTATTTTTTAAAATGAATTTATTGTTTCCTCAGCTGGTCACTTTCTCTTTGTTTTGACAAAGATATATTGCAACACATGATTTGATTTGTCAGATATCGTGTATAAACATTACTTTCATATCCATACTTGATATTCCCTTAAAATCTTAGTTAAGCCCCGCCTACCATAGCTGGCCAACAAGATGAATATAATCATTGGATGAGTTCAAAGGAAATAAAGTAGGTCATTACATTGTTTGATGTTCAGCAAAATTATAGTGAATATAAGATTTTTATATAGCTCCGATCAGTTTTTCTCGATTAGAGGACTATTGTATAAATTGCGGAGTCAAGCAGTGCAAAACATACAGCGATGTAGGGATTCTATTTCTTGCAATTAAATGCATTACATATTTTTGTTGGTGAAATCACTAGAGAGATTTGACGTATTCGGGCCTTGCTATTGTATATTTTAAGGATAATATAATTTCTGGTTATAAGTATCGATATATTAGTACATGAAGATGCAAAAAGGATCGTAAACAGAATAAAAATGGACGGTTAGACTGCTGACAAAAATGCATGCGTAGTGCTTACATGTCCGTGCAATGAAAATTCCTGTAAGCCCAAGTTTGTATAATGGTTGGAAGTTGGGTCTACAAGGTTAAACATTATTTTTGCTCAGAAACATAGATTACGGGTACACATTAGAACCATCTCAATGATACAGTTATAACGAACACCAACAATCTTTGTTATATAAGGAACATATCCTTATTTTGTTCTGAAACATGTCAGATTTGGAAACATTCATTTACATGTAATACACTACGTTACACGGTTGTGTTATGTGTAAGACACTTTAGAGCATATTCTAATATATGATATGTATTATATATCTTATTATTACCACATTAATAAGTGCAAGCATTTTCTACATTTCACAATGCTAATAAATCTGTAGTATACAATTAGGTGGTCTTAAATTAATGTAATAGCCGAATTTGCTTTAATTTAAAATTATTATCACAGATTTTCGTCAGAAAAATAACACGACATTGTTATAGGCACAAAGCTAAATTGTGTCCCATGAATGTTTTTTTTTTCATTGAAAATATAAACTGTTGGGGGATGCATAGTTTCTGCATGGTACGTTTAAAATTAGAAGTGGAGGCAATGATCAGGAATCTATACAATTAACCCACAGCTCCAATCAGAGACACCAAAGGGAAAGAAACACAAACATGAAACAACAGACCCTAATGGAAACATCAATAGCAAAAGCCAAAAGGACAGCTACTTCTCACAAAGTGGCCAACTGGCTATCTAAAACTAAATACTATAAGCGAAACACACAATAACACACCATAACAAATATAAATCGCGAACCGCCACAGAAGAACCGCATTGGAACGGTCAGTGAAATGAATTCCACGGGGGGGGGGGGGGAGGAGTGTGGGGGGAGCTAAAATCGATTCCACGCAGCCGAAATCCCCTAAACCCTATTGGCTTGTTTGGGCGATAGGGCTCGAGATATCATTTCATCTCAATGTCGGGTAAAAGTCCCATAACATTGGAAGCAACGTCTCCAAATGTCCTAAACAGTGTTGACGGGGATGTAAAACCTTTAATCAAACAAAAAAAATCTCCAAATGAAGGGTAAACCTTTTTTCAAATGTTTGTTACCAATACATACTGGTGCTCATTTGAAGTGCCACAGTGTGACAGTTCTTAAAGAGCACCCACAGTCTGTGGTTT
Organism: Lucinisca nassula; assembly: GCA_963580285.1. Lineage (NCBI taxonomy): Eukaryota > Metazoa > Mollusca > Bivalvia > Lucinida > Lucinidae > Lucinisca > Lucinisca nassula. Next base: position 17,093,078 of record OY757012.1, on the reverse strand, counting down.
ACAGAGAAACTTATAATAACGGGTTTCCGCCAGAAAAAAGATATGAAAGCATAATCTCAATTATTAGGTTTTGTAAACATAAAAGAGATTCCTTATATGTGTAAGGGATCGTTAACGAACATCAAGAGCCTCTGATCCAACCTGCATCCTGCAAGTCATTTTTTCTGTTGATACAGACATGGACGTAACGCTCGTAAAGCATATTACACATGTGTATTTGCAATAAAGAGAAATGACTTAGAAACGTATGTATTAAACATCAAGGTCAGGTCAGTTTCATTACTGCTACTGCAGATGGGACTCGACACCTCGGGAGAGCAAACCGTCTAGGAGTTGCTAGATCTCTAAACAAAGCTAGCGTGGGTAGGTAAACCTTTAGCCTTGGCTGGCAATCCACTTAGGAGTTTGAGGTCCCTAAGCAAAAAAATATAAAAAGAATGGCAGGGGGACTAACTTTTTTTCTTACTTGAATACTGACTTCCCCAATGGGGCGGACTGGCCTCGCGTTACTCTGTGCACAGCTGTGGTTGTCCTACAAAACCCTGTGTTGGTGCTTGGTCACTTTGGCTGTGCAAGTGGTAGATGGAGCTTTTAATTCCTGATCGGCAATCCATCTAGGAGAAGGCAACGCCGAACAAAAACCTACATAACTGGATTTGCCTATTCTAGCTATGTAAAATTCACCTGCTGGGGCGGAAGAAATCATTTCTCTGATTCAATGGTCCAAATGGCGATGCAGCAGCGTGTTGTGGAGCATGAAGAGCATGACAAGGCACTAAAGAAGTCATGGTCACCCAATAAACCCGGGCTTACCTCCAGATGTCTCGACACTGTCTTGCCTCTGGATCCAGAACGGTCAGGACGAGAGAGTGAGGTTGACTCTGCCCGCCTCTCCCTCACTATAATCAAATTCACAGCGCATGTCATCTTAATCATACACACAGTCATTCCAACAGTGTCGTGGGAACAAATTGCACAGGACAGAGCAAAGTGGCGAGGTCTCATCAAAAGGGATGCCAACTAATATGAGGCAACAAGAATCAGTGAAGCTGAGCAGAAACGCGCACAGTGCAACGCCAGAGCTAAGGCATCACCAACAGAGCTGTCTACCTCCAGCCTCTTTTGCTCTATTTGCAACGGACAGTTCAGAGCTAGAACCTGTCTCATCAGCCATCTTACAACACACACATAGTAACATTGCTCAAATATGATTAAGATTGGTCATTGTCAGTAATGACAGACGAACTATTATTAAGCATCTTAATGGTAAAATTCCTCTATGAGAAGCTCTATCTCAAAAAAGATAGACAGTACGGAATAATATTATTGTTCTGACTATGCGACTGATATATGCATATTAAATTCATAGGAACATGTCATTAATAAGAAAATACTTTTGACGTTAAACTGAAATCCGAATGGTGTAAGTTTTGATTTGGTCTTACAAATATATAAGAGGTTGCACACCAGATTATTCTACCTTGATCCGCCATGTTGGGAACACAAAACATGTTTCGTGCAGAATTCTGATAATTTGTATCCTTTCTAATGAAGAACAAATTTAGGAAATAAAAAGAGCACCGCATGCGGGTGCCAACGCTAGGCTACAAAAATTCTAAATCGAAAAAGGGTCATAACTGTGCCGAAAATATTTTGAGGGTTACCTCACCTATTGTTAAGTTCCCCTTTTCATAATGAACAACTATTTCGAGTTTCAAGTAAATATGTTCAGTAATGAGAGAGATATTACAAAATGTCCAAGTTTTTTTTGCAAAACTTCAAAGTCGAAAAATGGGTATAACTGTGCCAACAATATTTTGAGGGTTACCCACCTTTTGGTATGAGTTCCCCTTTTCGTAATGAACAACTAGTCCGAGTTTCAAGTAAATATGTTCAGTAATGACAGAGATATTACAAAGTGTCCAAGTTGTTTTGCAAAAAGTCTAAGTCGAAAAAGGGGCATAACTGTGCATTATTTATTTAGGTTTACCTCAACTATTGGTATGAGTTCCCCTTTTCATCATGTACAACTAGTCCGAGTTTCAAGTAAATATGTTCAGTAACGACAGAGATATAACAAAATGTCCAAGATTTTTTGCAAAAATTCTTAGTCGAAAAAGGGGCATTACTGTGCCAAAAATATTTTAAAATATTTTAAATATTTTATATTTTGATAATTTTCCCTTTATATAATGAACAACTTGTCCGAGTTTCAAGTAAATATTTTCAGTAATGACAGAGATATTACAAAATGTCCCCAAGTTTTTTGCAAAAATTCTAAGTCGAAAAAGGGGCATAACTGTGCCAAAAGTATTTGGAGGTTATCTTACCTTTTGGTATGAGTTTCCCGTTTCACCATGTACAACAAGTCCGAGTTTCAAGTAAATATGTTCAGTGATGACAGAGATATAACAAAATGTCCAAGTTTTTGCACGACGCAGATGACGACGACGCAGACGACGCCGGAGCTATGACAATACCTCGTCGTTTTCTTCGAAAACAGCCGAATGTAGCTGTCATTGTTTCAACGTAATTCTCCTTTTTAAAGTCAAGAAAATAACTACTAACCCAGCAGACACATGACGTAATTGTGTCGTCACATCAACGTCGGTACAACGTCATAGCGTTTATGCAACGTCACAATCTACGTCGTGACGTTGTACCGACGTTGATTTGACCTTGTCTTAGCGACGTGTGCCCGCTGGAAGATTCTGTTGCAATTCAGCCTCGGTGTCTCCAGCAAAGAAGGAAACTCTTAGTGTGTGATATCATCAGCAACCTCTCAAATATGAGCCCCATCAAGAGAAAGCTGGTCTTTGTGGGCTTGTGACCTGAAAAGTGTTTGATCCTGTGAACCCCAGTTTTCTATATGTGAAACAGTTTACAAGATGTTCACAGCATTGACCTGCAAACGTGATGAGTTACTTCATAAGCTGACTGATTTGAATTGTTCATGGTTGCACATGTCACTTTCGTATAATCTGATGTATCTGAGCCCACTTCCAATCTGTGTTCAGTTACCGGTGGTGTTGAGAAATACTGACGGCACAGTGTGGAAGTCAAACAAACTGTTTCCTAGTGTTTCTGTACTTCCAACGAGGACCAACACACATACAATGTTTACAATGAAACCAGCCAATACCTGAAACAAATTATTGTATAACACAAATTAATATGATCAGGGAGAGCCATAATTACAGAACACAGGCTATTAATGACACAACATAAAATTGGAATTAAACTCCGTTCAGAAAATCTGAACCATCTATTTTTCTTTTTGTTTCATGTTTTCGGTCGATTGTAATCGACAACCGACCAAGATTTAACATTAGTCTAAAATTTGACACTGATGCAGATGGCCTAATCACAACCACCGTGAGAAATAGGTCTATTGCTCCATATTCGAAAAAGTTTCAAAAGTTTATCATGTCTAAAAATGAAACTGCCAGTGGAACCGGATGTAATAGTGAGTATTTCCGTCAATTAGTGTCATGAAAACGGTTCCTTCTGTTTCCATTTCAAAAATTATAAATTTTACACAGGGTCAATTTATGAATGGAAATTCGCCTTGCGTGTACAGATTAACCCATCTTGTCATGGAAACCCCAAAACGGGTAATTGACAGACAACCAGTCGACACACAACGGCGGGCGTCTGATCAAGACCTACTCTGTTTGCAAAAAGTTCAGATATTTCCAAATACATTTAGAAGAAAACACAACCAGACACCCCTTAATTTTGAAATGGACTAGTGCTAAATATAACTTGTATTAAGTGGTACAAAATGGGTTAAAGTTTACTGCAATAGTTACAGACCAATCTAAAAACACCGATATGTAAGACTCCTTACTACCGCATCACAAAATCGGGTCGATTCGTCACTGGGTGCAGTATTGTTCTAAGTGGGAATAGGAAACGGAGAATTTTTGATACGTTTGTAAAGCCCCGCACACATGCTCCAATTTGCATACCTAAGTAAACTTGCACAAATTAATACAAATTATGCATAGCGGAGCACTAGTATATTTCGCTTAGCGTTCACATGGACGTTTAAGTCTAATCAACCTGTTTGTTTGTTTTTTTTTGTTTTGAGGTTTTACGTCCCCGTCAACACTGTATAGGTCATTAAGCAACACTGTATAGGTCATTTCAGGGACGTTGCGTCAAATTTTGTGGGACTTTTTACCCGATATTGTGATGAAATTGCATCTCAAACAATGCCGCCAAATGAAACCAATATGCTTTATTTGCATGGACAGTCCGACTCGCACCACTTTGCATGGACAGGCTTAGATCCTCTAATTCATGCGTGGTTGGTTTCAACTCTGCGTGGAAGCATCAAGCAGCCCATCTATTTCTTCAAGCCTCGATTGGCGGGGGGTGGGTGGTGGTGGTGGGGGGGGGGCTTACCACACACACATTTACATACGTAAATTAAGTACATGTATTTATTTCTACATATCATAACTGATCATTTTGTCATTTCAATTTAAATGATGAATGGATTGCCATAGAATGCTGCCGTATTGCTTGGAAATGGGTTTTGAGCTGGAAAATAACAAAATCAAGTAGTTATGGTGATATGGTGAGATTAACAGTTCTGTTTTGTAACTAACAGAACAAAATAACCTATCTCGAATGACCACATAATTACTGTAGAAATGAAGCTGATGCAGTAATGGGGATCAGAGCAAGTTAAATTCTGTAATGTATCGCTAGAGAGCGCACCACTCGAGACAGTAGGTCCTTATCAATAGTACCCGTTATCCCAGTTTGGGTCGATTGTTTATTAACTGACATAAAGTTACAACGCATAGAAATATTCAGTGGACAAGTCCACATACCTTCACTGACTTGTAGGAAATCCGGGTAACGGTTATTTATAGAATTTTAACGCGCTATTCTTATCAGTTATCTATGGAATCTATGGCATCATTGGTTGGGCTTATGCAACCTTTATAGAGGCTCACCAGGGACAGAAAGCCTCATGCTCCTTTTATACGTTTTCTAAGTCTGTTTGAACGTCCTTCAATAAATCACACATTCTGGTTTGATTTGTCTTTGAGTGTGTGTATCGCTTACATTATTTTGTGGGAAAGTAACTGTCCTTTTGATTTTCCGCTATTGATGATTCCATTAGGGTCTAGTTGTTTCATGTTTGTGCTTCTTTCCCTTTGGTGTCTTTGATGGGAGCTGAGGGTATATTGTATCGATTCCTGATCATTGCCGTAAAACACGACGGAAAGCATAGGAACATATTGGAAGCCAACGTTCATACAGGACCACCAGTGAATGGTGACACGAAAGTTTGCCACCATAGCCTAGGTCACATGACCAAGATGACAGTCACAACCATACATGGTTAAAAACTTTGAAATCGTTTCAGCTGGAACAAAACTGCCGGCGACACTATGGATGCAATCAAAGATTGTGTCCCTGCAAAGATTCGTGTAAAATGAAGATCCTAGACTGACCGTAAAATTGTTTAAAAGAGGTTACGCGGGGGTTTAGGTCGGTGTGAAGGTGCTGTAAAGCTTTCCATGCCGGGACGTTCTACTGCATTGAGTTCTATAGGACAATGGACTATTGTGCTTGCAGCACATTACGAAAACAAATACAAATATTGCAACAGTGGAATTAATTATTTACTGCTATATTTTTAAATTAGGGTCATCGGTATCATGAACTCAACAAAGAGTTTTTCTAAATCTTACAGACAACATTTAGACTTAAACGGTGAGTCTGGCACCACTCTTCTCCGGCTCTTGTCCTTTAGCATTGTTGATTCCATTTGTAAGATTGGAAATATTTGAGGGCTACTGAGGCGGCCTAATTGTACGTTTCATACTTTTAAGTTCTGTGGTGTTTCTTTGCTTCCAAAGGACAACCCTTTTATGGAATATATTTATCGTCACTACAGCTGGTATTAAGGGAATGTGTGGCGGCCGTAAAATGTCTCTCCGCCCTTAAACATAGTGTAGTTTATATTTTCTTGTCCTTTGGGGCCATTGATTCCATTTTGGAACCTTGAAAAGTGCGAGTTTGATGAAGCCTTATTGGCGGATACAGATAGTCAAGCTCAGAAAACTGTGAAACCCATACTTTTAAGTTCTGTGTCGTATTCTTTGCTTCCAAAATATAACCCTTTTATAGAACATATCTAAAGAATTTTAAGTAAGTTAGTTGGTGCCTCATGCTTTTCTCCCGTCAGCATTTCAGTATTTCGTGCTGTCATGTCCTTATCGTTTTATCTCTGAATGTGTTCGATATATAAGTTCTCGAAGATGTTGCGTTGATGCGTATAAAACCCTTCACGCAAAGTGAAAGAATTACTTGTGTAGAAGTATACATAATGGTATAAAAAGTATACATAATGGTATAAAAACTAACAGAATAAAATGTAATCAAGTGTACTCTTGGCTACAGGTTACTTACCGTATCAATGACCTTGACATAGCCGTATGAAAATACTATGGCATTCGGTGGGGATGCCGCTGGCAGCATAAAAGCGAATGAGGCCGCCAGAGCCGAAGGAAACATTACATATAGCGGGTTCAGCTTGAAACCAATAGCCTGAAATAAGTATAAAGAACCAGAGGTAAGGGGAATGGATACACTTTCAGCGGAGACAACTCGGGCAAAAGTAGTTTTGTCTCCCATATCAATAGGGGTCAACTTTAAGTTTAGACCCCTTTTTAGTAGGCCTGAGCCTATTGAAAAATGAACAGGAAGTCACAAAAGTTGTCTACCTTTGTAAAACGGAGGAAAAATGTGCTAGGTGTTCTAATTTCCCTTAAATTCCGGAAAGAAGTTAATTAACTACGTGATATTTTTGTATTTTGCCAAAATGTTCATAAAAGTGAAATAGAAAAATCAAAGCACTGAGAGTACTGGTGGCTCGATTGTCTCTGGGTGTAGGTCGGAGAAATAGTTCTGGACTGTGATTTAAAATTCAGTTTTTAAGCAAATAATGAAGATCTTGATCAGACGTCGTGTTCTGTGGCGTCTGGTCTGGGTCTACACATTTTGCGAAGCAAAACCTATGTTTCCATTTCCATAACCCTTCGAAACTATCTGACCTCACTGCGGTTGTTTTCTATAAAAAGTTATTCCGACCAGTCAGTGATAGTCAAGCGGACTTTAACACTGAAGAGCTTTTCTGCTTTGTAACTTTGTGTCGACTGACAATCAATCTACAAAAAAATAGCCGTGTTATTTGTTCCACAATGAGGTCAGAGTGTTGCATACATGTAAGGGATTTATCTATAAAATCTGGACCGGAACCATGTGGTAGGTTTGGCAAACAGTGTTAACCCGGATCAAAAGCCACAGAACACGGCATCCTATCAGGGTCTTCACTGTTTGCATTATGTACATGAACCTAAGGGTAAACCGAAACAGTCCAGGCCCCCATTCTTCATGACTATTTTCCCAGCCTGCGCTTAGAGATAAGCGGCCTTCACTAAGAGATAATTGGCCAATCTGTGCTATCAGTGCGACGATTTATTTACCCGCAAATCCTATCACCCTTGAGTTTCTTAAGTGTCCTGTTCCCATTCAGAAAACACATCTACACAAATACATTTTAATCTTTATCGCCGAAAAAAAAAATGAAAAATTTAAGATGAAACATTGCGATTTTTTCTTATTTCTGCTCAAAATTTAGATTGTGGGTACTCGTTAGAACCGCCTCACCGAGGCGGTTCTAACGAGTACCTACAGTCTATATTTTAGAGCATAAAAAGAAAAATAAGGTTTACCCCTGTAAGCCCAAGTTTTACTATATAAAAGTGGGGTTCAAGGGGGTTAAAATTATATAGGCTGTTTTCGTGATGCATCTCTGAAGTCTACTAAATAGGGCGCGTAACCGAATGGTAAGTGATATATCCCCATAATAGGGTTTTGGAATTTCATATATAAAAAATCAGCTGGCATGTAATTTTTCTTGTCCGCATTATGCCCCTTACCTTATTTATGGCCCCTTGAAAAAAATTTGATGAAATCGTGTCAGCTAAATATCTGAAGATCTATATAAGCTAGAGCCTTGAGAGTTGATGAATGGATTTGAAGTGAGAAGAAGATTAGAATCTGAAATCTTGTTCAGTTATCACCCTTTGGAAGTTTTGGTGTTTAGGCGCAAATATATGCTATGGGGTGTAGTGTTTTACAAAACTTCATATCCAGTTTGCAGTCTTCACACTACAGCTTGGGACGCCTTACATATCTCAGTCATAAAAAAATCCACTTACCAAGCTTGCCAATATAGGCATCATTAATGTACAGATAGCTGGATTACTTATAAACTCCGTCAATCCTGACATTATGAAGCATAGCACCAAATTTAATACCCATGGCTCCAAATAGTCCATGTGAGATAATTTTCCTGCAAACCATTTTGATAAGCCAGATACCTGAAATAAAAACCGACATATATTTCAATGGACCTTCATGGTTTTGCGTCGTTTGAAAGCGTAAGTACAGCATCACGAAAACACGCCTACATAATTTTGAGCCCCTTGAACCCCACTTTTATATAGTTAAATTACGGTTTACAGTGGTAAACCTTATTTTTCTGATGTTTGATCTAAAATAAAGATTGTGGGGACTCGTTAGAACCGCCTCGATGAGGCGGTTCTAACGAGTACCCACAATCTATATTTTGAGCAGAAATAACAAAAATATCAACATGATTTAAGCATCTCAAAATTTCCATTTTTTAGGCGATAAAAGTTACAATGTATTTGTATAGGCGTGTTTTCGTAATGAATAATGTACTTGGGACAAGCAAAAACTCAAGATCTGCTTGTGCATCACCACAGTCAGACCAAACAAAGACTCTTATTTTATCCCCAACTTCGAATAAGTTGGAGGGGCATATAGCTTCTGGGGCGTTCATCCGTTGGTCCGTTCATTTCGCTATTTGATGCATAGCATTACTGAAGATCCATGTATGCTAGGGATTTGAAATTTCATATATGGATGGCTCATGAAAACATAGCTGACGAGTATTTTTTATTATCTGGATTATGTTCTTCTCAAGAAATATGACCCTCTGAAATTGTTTTGATAAATCGAAGTGAAGGCAATGATAAGAAATCGATACAATTAACCCATACCTCCCAAAAGAGACACCAAAGTGAAAACACGAACATGAAATAACTAGACCTTAATGGAAACATCAATTGGGGAAAGTATAACGATAAAACACGAACGTGAAATAACTAGACCTTAATGGATACACCAATAGGGGAAAGTATAACGATAAAACACGAACATGAAATAGCTAGACCTTAATGGAAACATCAATAGGGGAAAGTATAACGATAAAACACGAACATGAAATAACTAGACCTTAATGGAAACATCAATAGGGGAAAGTATAACGATATACACACTATCTATCTATCTATCTATCTATCTATCTATCTATCTATCTATCTATCTATCTATCTATCTATCTATCTATCTATCTATCTATCTATCTATCTATCTATCTATCTATAACCCCGTTAAGAGGACTATGGTGCTTTTTTATGACATCTTGTCACACATACACATTCAAAGACGAACTACAAGAGCACCGCATGCGGGTGCAAACGCTCGGCTGCAGCCCTTTTTCATAATGAACAACTAGTCCGAGTTTCAGAAATGACAGAAATATTACAAAATGTCCAAGTTTTTGCACGACGACGACGCAGACATAATGTCCAAGTTTTTGAACGACGACACCAGAGCCATGACAAAACCTCGTCGTTTTCTTCGAAAACAGACGAGCTAATAACAAAAAGGAAACCAAATGCAACAGAAGAACCGCCTCTGTCTCTGGTCGGGTCCATAGGAGTCCAACTGTTGGTTTTCTTTTGCTCCAGCATTTCTGTTGTTTCTTGCTGTCGAGTCCTCACCGTTGTTTCATCTCTGTGGTTGTTTGATTTTTGTGTTCACGGAGATGTTGCGCTGATGAGTTAGGTCTTCATGCTGACTGAACAAGTTTTTGTATCAATCGCGACGGAAGTAAGGGCGAGGATTGTGGCCACGTAAAATCCATTTAAGCCCCCCAGTGGAATTCGTTTCCGCTGACCGTTCCAATACGGTTATTCTGTGGCGGTTATTTGAATTTTGGTTATGGTTTGTCTTTAGGTGTTTGTGTCGCTTTTATTATTTTATTTTGGATAGCCTTTTGGCCATTTTGTGGGAAAGTAATTGTCCTATTGGCTTTCCGATGTTGGTGTTTCCGTTGGGGTCTGTTACTTCATGTTTGTGTTTCTTTCCCTTTGGTATCTCTGATGGGAGCTGTGGGTTAATTGTATCGATACCTGATCATTGCCTGTACTTCTTTTTTTGGAACGGTCAGTGAAAGTATTTTAAGAAATCTTGTCAGCAAAATGTCTAAAAACTACTGTAGTTAGAGTCCTGAAAGATGGTGAACGGATTGGCTAACTGATTAACTTGACTAAATTCAGAAAAATACTTCATGGGTTTTTGCCCTTTGTATCAGTGGATATTTCTATAGTGTATGCTTTGGGATGGATAGCATAGCTTTAGAACTAATTATGCCAAAGTTTGGAAATTTCATATTTGGATTCCTCATGAAAAATAGCTGTTGCATATTTATGGCCCTTTGGATTTTTTATGACATCTTGTCAGCAAAATATCTCAAACACTGTAATGACGAGAAGATAACCTGATAAACATTTGAGGAAATTCCGAAATATATTTCATGAGTTATGATCCTTTGTAACTTTGGGCATTTGTACAGTGTTTCCGTTGCGATTCATAGCATAACTTTAGAACCATTTATGCAAGGGGTTTTTAAAATTTCAAATATGAATTTCTCAAGACAAAATAGCTGACAAGTAATTTTTCTCGTCACGATTATGCCCCATTGAAGGGTTATGGCGATTTGAAACATTTGTGATAAAACTTTGTCAGCAAAATACCTCAAAAACTATCTGAGCTCGAGCCATGATCGTTGGTGCATAGATTCGTGGTGATATGAGATGATGACTCGAGTAACTGTTGACTGAATTCTAGATAAAAAACTTCATGAATTATAGCCCTTTGTAACTTTTGACATTTACACAGTGAATGCTCTGTGTTGCATAGCATAACTTTAGAACTGTATATGCTAGGGCTTTGAAATTCATATATGGATTCCTCATGACATCATAGCTAGCACGCGTTTTTTTTCTCATTTGAAGTATGCTTCTTAAACGAGTTATGGCCCTTGAATTGTTTTTTTTTGTTGAAATCTTTTCAGATAAATATATCACGAGCTACTGGAGCTAGAGCCTTGAAAGGTGGTGAATAGATTGAAGGTGATGAGTAGATGACGTGATTAACTTTTGACTAAATTCCGAAAAAAACTTCATGAGATATTAACTTTTGTAACTTTGGACAATTGCACAGTGTACGCATTGTGTTGCATAGGTATGCATATTATTGTTATTTGCAAGTGTAGTGAAGATTCGACAAAAAATAAAGCTACGCTGTTCGCAAGGTCAAAAATGGTCACTTTTGAGAACAAGAGGCTCAATGAGCCTAAACCGCTCACCTGAGGAACTTAAGTTTTAACAATTCATAGACTTGACTACTAAATCTGCTAATAGAATCCAGCCCATTGACCCTTACAGGATATAAGTCATCATTATTGCATTGCATTCCAAGTTTGAGACTTCTAGCTTCTATAGTTCCTGAGAAATCTTTGACGAAAATTTAACATTGGTCAAAATGGAGAGAAAGAAGAATGAAAGAACAGATGAACAAATAAGCTGGAAAACCCAATGTCTCTTACACAAAATAAGTCATCATTATTCTATTGAATACCAAATTTGATGCTTCTAGTTTTTATAGTTCCTGAGAAATCTTTGATTAAAAATTTAACATTGGTCTATTATCTCTATATGGAGAGAAAGAAGAATGAAGGAACAAATGAACCAGACTAGCTCCAAAACCTAATGCAGCCTTTCCCCTTGCCCAATGGTGCTACACATAAAATTTAAACAAGATTGGTCGACTGCCTTCTGAGATATGTTTCATTGAAAGTGTGGACGACGGATGGACGGACGACAGACGACGGACTCCGGAGCCTTGGTATACTATCAGCTCACTGGAGCCTTTGGCTCAGGTGAGCTAAAAATTCAAGTCGCTATTTCTGTCACAACATTTTCCCTACGTTAAGTCTATGGGCAAATTTTTTTGTCTCTCAAGGTCACGTAACTCCGAGGTCAATATTCCGATTCGGCCCAAAATCGAACTTAACCGAGATTTTATGCCTGTCCTCGTTACCTGCAAGTTTGAAGCTGATATGAATAAAAATAAAGTTGCTATCGTGGTCACAACGTATTTTTTATGCTCAAGGGCAGGTAACTCCAAGGCAAATATTCCGATTCGGCCCAAAATCGAACTTAACCGATATTTTATGTCTGTCCTCGTTACCTGCAAGTTTGAAGCTGATCTGAAAAAAAATTCAAGTCGCTATCGTAGTCGCAACATTTTCCCTAAGTAAGTCTATGGGCAAATTTTTTGTCGCTCAAGGTCACGTAACTCCGAGGTCAATATTCCGATTCGGCCCAAAATTGAACTTAACCGAGATTTTATGCCTGTTCTCGTTATCTGCAAGTTTGAAGCTGATATGAATAAAAATAAAGTTGCTATCGTGGTCACAACGTATTTTTTATGCTCAAGGGCAGGTAACTCCAAGGCAAATAATCCGATTCGGCCCAAAATCGAACTTAGCCGAGATTTTATGTCTGTCCTCGTTACCTGCAAGTTTGAAGCTGATCTGAAAAAAAATTCAAGTCGCTATCGTAGTCACAACATTTTCCCTATGTATAGTCTATGGGCAAATTTTTGTCGCTCAAAGTCATGTAACTCCGAGGTCAATATTCCGATTCGAACTTAACTGAGATTTTATGCCTGTCCACGTTACCTGCAAGTTTGAAGCTGATCTGAATAAAAATAACGTTGCTATGGTGGTCACAACGTATTTTTTATGCTCAAGGGCAGGTAACTCCAAGGCAAATAAACCGATTCGGCCCAAAATCTAACTTAACCGAGATTTTATGTCTATCCTCGTTACCTGCAAGTTTGAAGCTGATCTGAAAAAAATTCAAGTCGCTATCGTAGTCACAACATTTTCCCTATGTTAAGTCTATGGGCAAATTTTTTGTCGCTCAGGGTCACGTAACTCCGAGGTCAATATTCCGCTTCGGCCAAAAATCGAACTTAACCGGGATTTTATGCCTGTCCTCTATACCTGCAAGTTTGAAGCTGATCTGAATAAAAATAAAGTTGCTATCGTGGTCACAACGTATTTTTTCATGCTCAAGGGCAGGTAACTCCAAGGCAAATAATCCGATTCGGCCCAAAATCGAACTTTACCGTGATTTTATGTCTGTCCTCGTTACCTGCAAGTTTGAAGCCAAGGTCACGTAACTCCGAGGTCAAATTTCCGATTCTGCCCAAAATCGAACTTAACCGAGATTTTATGCCTGTCCTTATTATCTGCAAGAATGAAGTCGATCAGAAAAAAATTGACGGAGCTAGAGTGATGACAAGCTTTTTCCTATGTTAAGTCTATGGGAGCTATATGTTGTCATGGTAACCAGAGTTCCACTGAAAACCTTATGCAGTCTTTCCACTTGCCCAATAATGTTACACATGCAATTTGATCAAAGTCGGCCAAGTAGTCTTCAAGATATACATTTTTGAAATTCACATTAACCCTTATGCAAAAATGCACAAGGGCAGGTAACTCCTAAGTGTATGATCCGATTCTGCCAATTATCAAACTTGACCGAGATTTCATGGCTGTGCTGGTTATCTGTAAGAATGAAGCCAATCCGAACAAAATTGAAGCAGCTACAGTGATGACAACATTTTCCCCATGTTAAGTCGATAGGCAATTTTTCGGGCGCTCAAGGGGACGTAACTCTTGAGTGAATTATCTGATTCGGCCCAAAATCGAACTTGACCGAGATTTTATGCCTGTACTGGTTATCTGCAAGAATGAAGTCGATCAGAAAAAAATTGACGGAGCTAGAGTGATGACAAGCTTTTTCCTATGTGAAGTCTATGGGAGCTAGATGTTGCCATGGCAACCAGAGTTCCACTCAGATCTGCCTGAAAACCTAATGAAGCCTTTCCACTTGCCCAATAATGCGACACATGAAATTTGATCAAAAGTGGCCAAGTAGTCTTTAAGATATACATTTTTGAAATTCCCATTAACCCTAATGCAAAAACACACAAGGGCAGGTAACTCCTGAGTGTATGATCCGATTCTGCCAATTATCGAACTTGACCGAGATTTCATGGCTGTGCTGGTTATCTGCAAGAATAAAGCCAATCTGAAAATAATTGAAGCAGCTACGGTGATGACAACATTCTCCCCATGTTAAGACAATAGGCAATTTTTTCAACGCTCAAGGGCACGTAACTCCTGAGTGAATAATCCGATTCAGCCCAAAATCGAACTTGATCGATATTTCATGCCTGTCCTCGTTATCTGCAAGAATGAAGTCGATCAGAAAAAAATTGACGGAGCTAGAGTGATGACAAGCTTTTTCCTATGTTAAGCCTATGGGAGCTCTTTGTTGCTGTTGCAACCAGAGTTCTCATCCGATCTGCACGAAAACCTAATACAGCCTTTCCCCCTACCTGATGATGGTTCATATGAAATTTGATCAAGGCCGGCCCACTGGTTCCAGAGATATACTTCGTTGAAAGTGTGGACGACGGACGACGGACGCCGGCTCGTGGTATACTAATACCTCACATGAGCCTTCGGCTCAGGTGAGCTAATAAAGGGGATGTATCTCTGCCGTTGCTGGTTCGATCTGACCCATTTCGAACTCGTCCAAGATTGTTTCATGTCACTGTTTTGTGTAATATGTTATATAAAAGGGTTATCCTTTGGAAGCAAGGAATACACCACAGAAGTGAAAAATATGGAGTGTACATCTTTTCTGGGCCAGACAAGCTAGTTTCGACCAATAAGGCCTCATCAGTGACCCTCCGATATTTTCAAAATTCCACAATGGAATCAATGATCCCAAAGGTTTCTTGGCCAGACTAGCTAGTTTCGGCCATTAAGAACCTATAAATATGAAGAAGCTACGCTGTTAGCAAGATCAAAAATGACCATTTTTGAGAATTACGGGGACGTAACTCTGCCATTGTTGGTCCGACGTGATCCATTTTCGAATTCATTTTCATTGTTATCTGCAAGTTCCATGAAGATCTGAACAAAATGATGAAGCCACGCTGTTCACAAAATCTAAAATGGCCATTTTCAGAATTTCTTTGAGTAAAATAATCGTATAAGAACACAACCTGTGAGGCGTTTGCTATACAGAAACCACTCCCTAGCAGAAAAACGATTCCCCATGGAACTCTGTTAACAGCCGCTTTCCATGTGATCAGTGGTTCTGGTGACTCACAATCATGACCTGTAACGAAAACAATCGAAATGTGTTTGTGAATTAAAGAATAACACCAAGAAACTGATGACTTTTGATAATACAGAGGACCAGCGTTATAACGGCAGTATGTGTTCCTATTATTGTGCCGTTATTATGAATTTGTCGTTATAAATAATCCCTGTTAGGAGTATGATAGGTTATAAAATGTCTTTTGTACATCATTACTCCGAGAAATAAATGTTATGGACATTTGTTTGAATCGGTGAGGCGATTATAACTAATATCTATAACATTTGTTGGAGTATTAGATTTCAAGATCCTTTCATGACTATGGATTCGATCTGTGCATTTCCAAGACGAAAGAAGCTTACGTCGCTCGGAACCTAGGCTAAACCTTTAGCAAAGTAGTTATTTAAATAAAATTGCCGTCATAACGCGTCTTGCCATTATAACGAATGTCGGTATAAAGGGGGATGACTGTACATGAACCACGCGAATGTATTTTAGGGGTTGTCAGACAAATAATGACACTGGCCAACGTGTGCGCCTGTAAAGCTAGACATCATGGTTAGATCTATATGCAAATGCTGATCTGGGCTATTACTTGTCATCCCCGGCTCAGATCTATGTCCCATGATAAGACATGTCCATGACATGTGACAGCGTGCGAATTGCCAAAAATAAAGACAACTTTGTAGCTAAATGCTTTGGATTAGACATTATTATTTTTCTTTCAAGACAATGATTACAGAATACAAATACGGTATATAAAGTTTAATTCAGGATCTGATGGTAAGCCATAGCTTATATATGTCATCTCCTGAACCAAAAAAAAAATAAAAAACGAACAAACCATCATCTTCTGAACTCCAAACGAAAACTGTAAAGCTTCACTACACTACAAATGGGGATCGCTCCTTAAGGTGAGTGGGAACACCTTCGGGGTGACAACTCCTGAGGAGCAATTTCTTTCCTTTAAGAGTAGACCCCTTTTTCAGCAGGACAAGGCTTATAGAAAAGCGAACAGGAAGTCCCGAAAGTTGTCTTCCTTTGAAAAATGGCGGAATAATTGCAGGTGTTCCGATTCCCTTTAAACCCTAGCGATTTCTTTCGGTGGTTTGGCTTAAGATATCATTTCATCTCAAAGTCGGGGAAATGACCAACAAAATCGGGAGCAACGTCTCCAAAATGACCTAAATAATATTGGCAGGAGCATAAAACCGCAAAACAAACAAAAACGAACTACAGCTGAGGTTACGTGACGCGCAGTGGCTGTATAACATCTCATACTACTCGGATTGTTTGATTGCTGGAGTTTCACCGCCTATGTATATCATGACCACACCTTTCCTGCCCTTCATCATAGTGCGGGTTATAGTTTCTTCTCCCTTGGGATCATTGATTTCACTGCAGAATTAAGAAACTATATGAGGCTCACTGTTGAGGCCTAATTGGCCGAATCTAGCTTGACTGGCCCAGAAAAACTTATACACTCCATGGTTTTCAGTTCTTGTTGTAGTCCTTACTTCCAGTTGATAATTCTTTTCAGAACATTATACATAAGCGGTTTACCAGTACAGTGCATACTCTTTCCCCAGAAACTGACTCTTGTCCTTCTTGGATCGGTGGGAGGCAGTGAATGGCCAAAGAAAAGATTTCATGATCAATCTCATCGAAAGAATGTTTTCAACCTCATGATCAGCGCCTGATTGAGCAAATGAGGCCGGCCACACATTTTATAATTTTAATTTCTTTAGGATGATCAGGCCTATTCAGGATATTGGACAGGATTATGTTTAGGCTTGTCAGCCCGAAACAAGTTACTTTGGTCCTGACCAGAAAGCACGAATCTGATTTTATTTATTCTATTGTATTGAATCTTAAATGTAATTTAAATTTTCTTGTCCTCTAGTGATTAGATTTCATTTAGGAATTTTGAAAATATTCGAGGGTCACTGAATTGCTCCGAAACTAGCTAGTCTGGCCAAGAAATACTTGTACACTCCGGTTCTGTGGTGTATTCTTTGCTTCCAAAGGATAACCCTTTTATAGAATATATCAAACGTTACTACAGTTGGTATAACGGGAATGTGTGTGGCGGCCTAGGAAAGTCTCCTTGTCCTTCTCCATAGTGTAGTTTCAATTTTCTTGTCCTTTGGGATGATAGATTTCATTCTGGAATTTTGAAAATATTCACTGATGAGGCCTAATTGGCCGAGACTAGCTTATCTGGCCAGAAATACTTGTACACTCCAAAAGTTTCAGTTATAAGGTGTATTCTTTGCTTCCAAAGAATAACCCTTTTATAGAACATATTTAATCCTACTACAGTTGCTGTAACGGGAATGTGGGGCGACCGTAAAAAGTCTCCCTGCCCTTCACCATAGTGTAGTTTATATTTTCTTGTCCTTTGTAATCATATATTTAATTCTGGAATTTTGAAAATATTTGAAGGTACATAACAGAAGTGAAGGCAGTGATCTGGACTTGATATTATTAATCCACAGCTACCATCAGAGACACCAAATGGAAAGAAGCACAGACATGAAACAACTACACCCTCATGGAAACATCAATAGCGGAAAGCCAAAAAGACAGTTACATTCCCACAAAATGGTCAATCGGCTATCCAAAACACAATAATATAAGCGATACACACACTCAAAACAAACCATAACAAAAATAAACCGCAACAGAAGAACCGCCTTGGAACGGCCAGTGTCACATGATTCATTGTCGTTGATTACAAACAACTTTCATATTTATTATTATTATATAACACCGTAAATAGGTTCCATAAAAACCACATCATGCCTCTTGGCAGCAACCCTCAGTGGCTAGAACCACACCAGTGTCACATACATGTCCTGAGGATTGATAAGATGATGCTGGAAGATTTCCCGGAGGGACACAATTAAAGAAACAGGAAATGATTAACAGTAAGGATGTTTCTGACAAGAATACTGAATATAGATGTAAAATAGAAGTAGAGGCAATATCAGGAATCGATACAATTAACCCACAGCTCCCATCAGAGACACCAAAGGGAGAGAAACATGAAGCAACAGACCCCAACGGAAACACCAACTGTGGAAAAGCCAAATAAAAAACAGTTACTTTCCCACAAAATGGCCAAAAGGCTATCCAAAATTAAAACATATAGGCGACACAAACACCTAAAGACAAACCATTACAAAAAAAAACCACTACAGAAGAACCGCATTGGAACGGTCAGCGGAAACAAACTCCACCGGTGGGTTTAAAGGCATTTATTCTTAATTATTGAGAACTTTCATTTCATTACATCATATCATGTAGCCGCCAGTGCTGGCTGAAGAGAAGTCCTCTGTCTGCAACAGGTAAGGGGCCTTCTTGGGCAAAATCAATAATTGACTAACTGTTAACTACAGTGTATCTTTTTGATTTTCTTCTTTAGTGCCTCAGTCAGGGGATTCAACAGACGCTACTAATCACCCTATTAAAGGCCGCCTTTGATCTGGTATAGACAGTATATCACAGGGGGCAATAAAACAATTAAGAACACACAGTGTGTCCTACTGTCTAAGAATGAATGCCTTTAAATCGATACCACGCGGCCCAATCCTCGCCCTTACTTCCGTCGCGATTAAGCAGATAATTTGTTCAGTCCGCATGAAGGCCTCCTAACTCATCAGTGCAACATCCCCGTGAACACAAAAATCTAACAACCACAGAGATGAAACAACGCTGAGCACACGACAACAAGAAACAACAGAAATGCTGGAGCAAAAGAAAACCAACAATTAGACTCCAATCGGCCCGACCAGAGAGAAAGCATCAGGTACCAACCAACATCAGCCTTTACGTTGGAACCGTCATAGAATCTGAGGCCTGACCCACCTGCATGCAATTAAAGAGGGAAGCAAAGTTGTCAACTATGATTGGGTAAACTACCATGCATGCAGTCTGTCGTATAACATTTATGTTGTACCCAATCTTTTTATATCGAATAATGATTTTACGAAATTGGGTGCTAAAGGCATTGCGGTTATAATTTTTCTGAAGCTGAAATAAGCTGTCCTTTTGAGAATACGAGGGTAGGCTGAAAAGTTCTGAGCCTGTCCAAGACCAGGCACCGAACAGCCATGAAATTTTGTATTCATTAAATCCAAACCTTTATTACTTGATTTGACTCAAATGAGTTCAAGTTTACCTGTAATAACGTAGAAATTCTAGACCTTGAAAATTGATACTAGCACGTTTTTGAGAAAATGGACAAACTCTGGCATCGTGGTGTCATCAAGTACCTCCATAAAAAGGGGTTAGCTCCTAAGGACATTCATGCCGATATGGTTGCTACATTAGGGGATGTTGTTCCTTCGTATGCAACCGTGAAAAGGTGGGCAGCAAATTTTAAGATGGGCAAGGACATCCTTGAAGATGATGACCGGTGTGGACGACCCACAACGGCAACAACTGAGGAAACCATCAGCCAAGTGCACAAGGCCGTGATGGATGACAGGCGTTTAACTGTGAAGCAGTTAGCTAACACTGTTGGCATCTCCCGTGTACGAGCAGAGAACATTCTACACAGTGAATTAGGGGTGTCGAAGGTTTCCGCCAGATGGGTGCCACGGCTTTTGACGCCTGACCAAAAGTTGACCAGACTGAACCTGTCACAAGCCAACTTGGCTATTTTTGAAGCAGACCAAGATGGTTTTCTTGACTGTTTTGTCACTCGGGATAAGTGTTGGGTTCATTTCTTTGAGCCAGAGACCAAAAGACAATCCATGCAATGGAAGCAACCTGGCTCACCCCCTCCTAAGAAGGCAAAGGTCGTCTTCTCTGCAGGGAAGGTGATGACATCAGTGTTCTGGGATGCCAAGGGTGTAATATTCATAGATTACCTTCAAAAAGGCAGAGCAATTAATGGGAAGTATTATACAGATCTGCTAAAACATTTGCGAAAAGGAATTAAGGCTAAACGACCCGGAAAATTGACAAAAGGGGTCTTGTTCCATCAGGATAATGCGCCTGCAATGGCTGCTGTGCCTGACTGTTGCTTCACACTTGTCGTCCACCCTCCGTATTCACCTGATCTAGCTCCATCAGATTATTTCCTGTTTCCAAACATGAAAAAGCACTTGGCTGGGCAGTATTATCGGTCAGATGAGGAGGTGATAGCTGCTGTGGAGGAGTTTTCCAGAGACCAAGATGAGACCCTCTACACCACTGGGATCCAAGGACTCAAACATCGCTGGAGGAAGTGTGTGGACAGGAAGGGAGAATATGTTGAAAAATAAGGCACTTTCAGCATGGACAAACCATTGGATCTTGGTCAGGCTCAGAACTTTTCATCCTACCCTCGACTATACCTGTGATGATGTTACATTCAGTAAGGCTTAATATTTAGAACCCATTACAATCTCGCTGAGAAGACATGAACAAAAATAAATAACGACAAAAACAAAGGGATGAAGTCATAACAGTTAGCATTAGGTGCAACAAAAGCATTCAGAACATATTAACCCACTGATCTATCAGTTTCTGAAGTGGATTTTTCCAACTTTAAATCTAGACACATAAATATGCAGCTTAGATAAAGGTTATCAACATGAGATCCCAGTGAGACGGCTCATACATGAGCTGGGCTCATATATAATAAAGGGTCGTCGCACAAAGATCCACACTATTTGCATAGGTATCTGTTACAGTCAACAACACTGAAAGGGTTAAGGTGCAATGTGTTCAAGTCATAGATGGGTCCTGTAGCCTGCTTCATGGTCGAATAAGACAGTGCCCTCACATATTTAAGGCATGATCTATAGCCTTAGGTAAGGAGGGGCATGTGGTGACAGCGTGGGGAAATCAATCCTCGCCAAGTACGGCAGTTCAGACAATTACTCACATTATATGACCATCTTAGAAACAGGAGGGATAACACCATGCCGACCAAAGCAAAAGGGGTGTGGTGTTTTAAAATAAACAGATTATAGTAATACTTTGGGTTTGTTTCAAGGAGGTGATGTACCTAGTGCAATCATACAGTACATCCTTGATGGCTAAATCACCGACAGCTCAATACCTTGGACGATGCATGTTGAGGGGACCTCATAGGAAAATTCAGATGAATCATTCCCATTGATTACTAAGGCCTCCGTGGTGTAGTGCTTTACGCTACTCGCCTTGTAAACCAGGATCGATCCCGGGCTTCTCCAGACTTTCGGGTGAGTCTTTAAACCGAGGTCCCGTCTCCCTATGACCTTAGCTGTTGATGGGACGTAAATCTCAAACACTTACGCACTCCCATTGATTAGAAACGGCTTACATATTTATCATAACACACCGAAAATATGTCACATGTTTAACCTCATCATGCCTCTCGGCAGCTAACCGCAGTTGCTTGAACCACTACAGCCCCGAACAGATCCTAAAGGTGTTCAAGCCATTCAATTGCGACTGGTACGTGATCTTACACACTTTCGCCAAAGGCCAGGATCACGTAAACACGCCTATATATTTTGACCTCCTTAAAACCCTTCTTTATATAGCAATGTTTACAATCTCCACCCAAAAGCAAAGACCGTAAGTACTCATCAGAGCCGCCTTGCTGAGCCTGAGGCGGTTGAGGCGATTTTGATGAGCATCCACAACCTACGTCCTAAGCAATAACACAGAAAATGTCGGAATGTTTATCTGAAAGTTTTCATTATTTTATATACCTGAATTAATAAACAAGATGTCTGTTTTAGTGAATTACATATAAATCAACCGTCAAATATGGTATGTAAGATATTTTGATGACTATAGTTGATATCTGATATATTTATACCCCCGGCATACTATGTATGCCGAAGGGGTATATAGTTTTTGTCTTTTCTGTGTGTGTGTAAACGTTTCTGTGTGTGTGTGTGTAAACTTTTTTTTGTGTCAAAGATTTCTCAGGAACTACTATACATAGAAACTTGAAATTTGGTACAAACAACATGCATAACTAGTTGTATTGTGGGAAAGAAAATTGGGGCTGTGGGGCCAGGTGGTTTAGAGTTATTCCCCTTTGTTATATTTGCTACTGAGATGTGTATTTTGTGAGTTACCTTAAATTTTGTGTCAAAGATTTCTCAGGAACTACTGTACCTAGACACTCGAAATTTGGTACTAACAACATGCATAACTAGTTGTATTGTGGGAAAGAAAATTGGGGTTGTGGGTCCAGGTTCTTTAGAGTTATTCCCGTTTGTTATATTTGCAACTGAGATGTGTATTTTGTGAGTTACCTTAAATTTTGTGTCAAAGATTTCTCAGGAACTACTGTACCTTTGAAACTTGAAATTTGGTACAAACAACATGCATAACCTGTTGTATTGTGGGAAAGAAAATTGGGGCTGTGGGGCCAGGTTCTTTAGAGTTATTCCCCTTTGTTATATTTGCTACTGAGCTGTGTATTTTGTGAGTTACCTTAAATTTTGTGTCAAAGATTTCTCAGGAACTACTGTACCTAGACACTCGAAATTTGGTACTAACAACATGCATAAGTAGTTGTATAGTGGGAAAGAAAATTGGGGCTGTTGGTCCAGGTTCTTTAGAGTTATTCCCGTTTGTTATATTTGCTACTGAGATGTGTATTTTGTGAGTTACCTTAAATTTTGTGTCAAAGATTGCTCAGGAATAACTGTACCTAGAAACATGAAATTTGGTACAAACAACATGCATAACTAGTTGTATTGTGGGAAAGAAAATTGGGGCTATGAGGCCAGGTTCTTTAGAGTTATTCCCCATTGTTGTATTTGCTACTGAGATGTGTATTTTGTGAGTTACCTTAAATTTTGTGAAGATTTTTCAGGAACTAAGTTACCGATGGCTTTGGCCGGGGGTATTAGTGAGCATATGCTCACTTCATAGTCTAGTATATATAATTGTTAGTCTATGATATATTATGTATCATTGTTAGTCTATAAGATATCTGATATCTTGAATAATTCAGTAAACGTATCCATTAATTGAGGTATAGTATATGTTACGTTTGATATCTTTTTGTCAGTTATGGTTTTGTTTGTCTGAATTGAGGTGTACGTCCCGGTCAACACTATTTATACACTGTACTGTGTTTGCAGCATGAAAGTGATATAGGGCATTTGCTGAATATTCGCCGCAGCATAAATCCAGTGACTTAGCCAATAGTCACAGCATAGTCGTTGTTTAAACACAAGATATCGTCACCTTAATGCAAAACTGTCGTAACTCAGATTTTGAAAATTTTACAGGAGAAAGAAAAAACTTTCTTATTCTTCAAAAATGCAACATTTATCTTATGTAGTCATTAGGAAATAAGATTTATTGATAACTCATATATGTCAAAATACTTTCATGCTTGTATGACCTATCACAAATCAGATATTTGTAAAACTTTAAGTTACGACAGTTTTCCAAATAAATAAGTTTATATTTCTTTCAGCTTTTAAATGCAAAACTGTCGTAACTTTACTTACGACAGTTTTGCATTAAGTGTTTGAGCTGCACATTGCTATTTCTTAATGCAAAACTGTAGTAACAAAAAAAAAACAGAACCAAAATTGAAACAAATCATGTTAACTATTTTAAAAATCTTACCTGTTCTAAATTCTTGAATCATAACCTGTTTATGATGTCACCTTTTCCTGACAAGGTACAGTCTATTATACTGTTCAGTTAATGGCAGATTACTGAGTCGTTAATGCAATGCAAAGGTATCTTGTAGGAGTTTTCATGCATAATGAATTTATTAACCCTCTAATGCCCAGTGTATCATATATGATACTTGTTTTTTCAAAAGCTATTACTTGACATTATACATGCATTTTGACTTACTTTCCTTTGTTTTTATTCATTTAGTTTGGTAATATTAATAAAAGGTTCATATTTTTAGCCTAGCTTTACGTTATGTGACATTAATTTTCTTTCCAATATGGCGGCTTCCACGTGTCACGAGGTTCCAGTTATAGAGGTCATAACATCCGGGTGGAATCTGCATGAACGTGTGTGTATAATATGCAAATTACATCTGGTAATAAGAATTAAAGCTTGAAAAATATAAATAGATGTCTATAAACTCTGCAAATAGCTTGGCTGGTGTACTCTGTGCTTGTAAGTTTCCATGTATCATATATGATACATCGGGCATTAAATCTACAGTATCATACATGTATCATATATGGTACATGAGAATTAAAATTTAGAAGGTAACTGTGTCTTGTTTATACTACTTCTATCAACATCTTTCATTTTATCTAATATTAATAATATGAAATTAAGACACCTCATACATTGTATTTCGATACTTGCAGTTAAACATGCGCATGCTGCCGTTTGTTTTGTGTATCATATATGATACATTGGCCATTCATCATGAAAACACACCTAAATAATCTTGACCCCCTTAAACCCCACTTTCATGTAATAAAACTGGGTTTTACCGGCGTATGCATCATTTTTATCCCCCGACCAATTAGGTTCAGGGGATATAGCAATCAGCCTGGCACCCAACCGTGTGTATGTCCGTCCGTATGTCCGTCCGTAGACAAAACCTTGTGGTGGCCTTTACTCCAATATCCTTTGAGATATGATGGTACTTGGCACACTTGTGCACAAGTTTGAGAAGGTGTGTGATGCGCAAGAACCACAACTCTGGATGCCATGGTATTTGAGATATATCCCCTTCCATTATCATAGTATGATGACATTGTGAGTGCCATATCTCCAATATTTACTGTACACAAGGTTGAGAAGGTGTGTCATGCGCAAGAACGAGAACTATGTGCCATGGTATTTAAGTTATCTCCCCACACAATATAATATTATGACTACCTTGTGTTCACCATATCACCAAATACCCTTTGAGGCATATTGATGGTATTCAGTACAATTGTACACATGAAGTTAAGCAGGCGCAACATGCAAAAGTTCCACAACTCTTGTTGCCCTGGTTTTTTAGTCATCTCCCCTGACAATATAATCTTGTAATGGCCATAGCTCAATTATCCTTTGAGATATATAGATGGCACTTGGTACAATTGTACACAAGGTCGAGACGGCCTTGACTAATTTGAGTCTCTGCTGGATGCCTATGGACTTTTGTAGGAAATAATTTGCACCGGCACAATTTATGAAATTCCATGCTCAGTTTTCAGCATTTTAATAGTTTTGTTGTTCCCCTGTTACATATTACTGTGTTAAAATTGTTTAAATTAATGCTTGAATTAAATTTTACCAATTGTATTTATCCTATACCTTAATTTAGTTAAGGAAAACAGCATACAGTGAATGTATCATATATGATACATGAAAACTTAATGCCCGATGTATCATATATGATACATGCCATAAAATCACATCCGGGACATAAATACCCGAAACGTCATTGATTTTGTGATTAACTACTTGACATGAATCACATATTTCAGTTTGAGAATTTTTTCCGCACTAGAAAGGGGTTTGGGCACTAGAGGGTTAAACAAGTTGAGGAAAAGTTAAAAGTGAGGCTCTGGCGAGTATTTTTTATTTCAGTTTTGCTTTTTTCAAGCAAGTTTAATGAATTCAATAGTGCATTTATGATTATCAAGAATCCAAGATATAATCGTATGATTATACTAGGTAAAAATGTTGAGATTTCGCCTATAGAAATTGGGTCATTAGTGCTTAATATGATGCAGACCAACCAGCTCAAATGCACATTTAATCTACTAATTGATTATTTGTATTAAAGCAATTGAAAATAATCAATTTTGCGAAGGGAGACAATAAGATTGTCACTCTTAGCAAAAGTGGTTACTTCCCTTTCAGATTTTGGTTTCCTGTACACATTTTGTTATTATTATTATTCTTATTTTACTTCAATCACAATCGAGACATTAAGCCAGCCGTTCTCTTGGTGAAAGACTAGAAACAGAATGTACATGAACAGAATTTGTATTTAATTCAATAATAGAAAAAAGAACAATACAGAGAGCCAGGAACAGTAACTGTTATTGTTACACTGTAATTTACTTAACCCCATTAATTTCATGCCTATATAATTTTGGTTCCCTCAAATCCCACTTTCACATTAAGGAAAACTGGGGTTGACAGGGGTATACATTATTTTCTTATTTCGGATCTAAAACATAGGTTGTTGGTACTCAATAGAACCGTCTTCTATCGATCACCCACAACCTATTTTGTATTAAAAATAGGGAAAACATGACAATTTTCCACCTAAAAGTTTACTTTTTTCAGCGCTTAAATTTGCAATGTTTTTATATAGGCATGTTTGCGTTATGTCAATTCTTTATTAAGTAATTTGCACATTTATGGTGCATGAATTCTCAAAACATTTTGGAAGCCAATTACAGTGTTGCGCCGAGAGGGGGCCATGGGGCCATTTGCCTACCTAAAGTCATTGATGGCCCTTTCAACATTAAACATGGGGCCCGGATGACCCTCAGAAATCAACAACGTTGCTTATATTTTATTTACTGAAGCCCTTTTAAAATATAAAATGACCCTTTGGAAAATGTCATAAGGGCCATTGGTGTCCCCCAAGCAACCGAGCCTAGGCACAACACTGCAATTAATGTTGCTGTTACACTGTAATCAACTTTTAATTTTTGACATCTGTGACCCTAAGAAAAGTTCACAGTGTAATTGACCTTAAAAGCACTTATATGTCTCTATAAAGGTCAATACCATGCAAAAATGAAATGGTATTCAAGATGTCAAAATGGCCCTAGCCAGACATGAAACTGTATCAAATATTGATATTTTTTATCTAATTATCATCCCTCTCATAAGGCAATAGCAAAAAGAAACTATGGTGTGCCCTTGGAATGATACCCCTTCTACATAAGAATATTAGGCCTCTGTACTTTTGCTTACTAACAGGGATTTCTTCAGTTCTAAGGGGACTAAGAATGAGGTCTTGTGGGCGAGGTTTATTTTTATTTGAACGAAGATGCCTTAACAAGTCAACTGACAGTACATCCCCTTCGTAATCAGTCTGGTACTGAAAAATATTTGGATTTAAGGCTGACAAACTTAGTTTCTTGAACTTATTCCACCACAAATTTTCATTGTCAACATTAATTTCAAAATTCTTTAGCTCTGTACACATTGATTTGAAGTCGTAGAACTCTTCTACAGACATTTCTTTAACAATATAAGGCTGTTTAGCACGGGCTGTTCGGACTGTAGCAGCCCACTATGGGGTGGTATATATGGAAATTTTTCTACTGGCTGATTCTACTGCTGAATGCATGCTGTCACTCTCATTTTGTGTATGACCTTTTTCAAGGTACTTGTGAGTAATTGAGGAAAGATTGAACTTTTGGAGGCAATACCATAGCATGGTAACATAGTCTCGGTTTTTATTTTGTGCATAACAATTGTCTGAATAAAAGATAAACTCCTTTTTACCTTTCTGATTCATGGTTTTGATATACCAATAGACACATGATGCAATTTCGCATGCCCCTCTTCCTGCAATTGCCTCATGCCAAATAAAGCTATAACCATCACAACTTCCAAAATCATAGACTGTGAAATTGTATGTGTTGAGGCGTCTCTTGTAGTAGAGACAAGATTCAAAACTAGATGGCGTGGACAGTACCTCCTCAAGGTCAAAGCAAGCCACAGCCAAAGTCTCTGACTCTTTTGTTTTTTCTTTATCTTTATCTCTGTTTTCTCTTGCCTTGGTTTTGTTTGCTAGGTGCAGTTCATATGAGGCAGCCAATGACTGCTTTTGTTCTGGAGTTGAATTTTTAAATTGCGTGCAAAAGTCACATTGATCCTTTGCAGGCTTGTGAAAAGACAAATTGTATTCTGTAGTGAATATCTTCCTATAAATAGGTTCATTGACTGCCTCTAAGCCATCAGTTTCACACATGCCTTTATACTGGGAGTACATTGTTGTTATACTCAAGTTTGGGGCAAGATATCGCTTTTGTGAGTGCTTTCTACAATAATGGCAATTAATTCGATTTGCTAGAGTGTGTAGTCATGTAACTGACTTCAACACTCGTAATAAATTATTAACGGCTAAACTCCTTAATCAGGGTTATCGGTACCATAAACTACGCAAAGCCTTTTCAAAATTTTATAGACGCCATTCTGATTTAATTTCAAAATTCAATATTGGACTTAAATCTCTTCTGCAACAAGGTCTATCGGAACCCGAATTTTATGGTGACTTAGTATATAAATTCAGAAAAATATATAACCGCAATGACTTCAGCACCCAATTTCGTAAAATCATTCTTCGATATAAAAAGATTGGGTACAACATGGATATTATACGACAGACTGCATGCATGGTAGTTAACCCAATCACGGTTGGCAACTTTGCTTCCCTCTTTAATTGCGCGCCGGTGGGTCAGGCCTCAGATTCTATGACGGCTCCAACGTAAAGGCTTATTGAAAATTAAAGAGATAATGTTGGTTGGTGCCTGATGCTCTGTCTCTGGTCGAGCTCATCGGAGTCTAACTGTTGGTTTTCTTTTGCTCCAGCATTTCAGTGGTTTCTTGCTGTCGAGTCCTCACCGTTGTCTCACCTCTGTGGTTCTTTGATTTCTGTGTTCACGGAGATGTTGCACTGATGAGTTAGGAGGCCTTCATGCGGACTGAACAAATTATTTGTCTAAATCGCGACGGAAGTAAGGGCGAGGATTGTGGCCATGTAAAATCGATTTAAGCCCCCCAGTGGAAATCTTCCACTGACCGTTCCAAGGCGGCTCTTCTGTGGCGATTTATTTATGTTGTTGTTTGTTACTTACTGTGTGTATCACTTGTGTCTTTTAATTTTGGATGGCCATATGGCCATTTTGTGGGAAAGTAACTGTCCATATGGCCTTCCTTTGTTTAGGTTTCCATTATGGTCTGGTCGCTTAATGTTTGTATTTCTTTCCCTTTGGTGTCTTTTATGGATGGAGTAAGTTAATTGTATCAATTCCTGATCTTTGTTTTACTTCTATTCTACAGTTGGAAATGATTCAATGTGCTCCCTGACCTTTGCTTTTTGCTCATCTGTTGTCTCATTTGGGCGATTGTTATGTTTACCCCTCATGTCAAGGTCACAAACCCCAATTACAGACAGTTTTTTTAGAACAGTAAACGCCATGCTCTCAGAAATGCCTAAAGTTGCAAGAAAAAATGTCTTACAGACTGTTTTAGATGTGTTTGAGTCATTAGGGCTAGGAAAAGACCATGAAATTAATCTGCGCCGATGATTCCCCTCCTTAACCTTTTTTTTTATTTTCTGTAGCATATTTTGAAATGAACTCTCTTTGTTTGTTTATATACCCTAAATTCCCAAATACTCTGAATATATCTTCCCTTGCATTTCCACTAAACTTAAAATGGCATTTGTACCTACACCCCTGCCCACATCCCGTCTTCATTTTCCTTTCAGACCTGATCTTACCATCTCTTGCAACGTAACTCTTCCCTTCATTTCTCCTTCTCTTAGCCACATTCCTCTTCCAAACTGTCTCATCACGCTTTCTCTTTCGCCCACGTTTAATTTGAGGCAGATCATCAGGGTCTAAAGGCTGAGAACTAACATTATCAATGGGGACAGAGAGATAAATGACAGACTGACTTGCAGAATTGTTGCTCTCATTTATTTCCTGTGTAGCACAGGTGGACAGGCCTGCATCAAAGGACTGATTTGCTGGGAGGATTATACTGCCATTGGAGGACTGAGCAGCAGGGATGGGCGCACTGCCATTGGAGGACTGAGCAGCAGGGATGGGCACACTGCCATTGGAGGACTGAACAGCAGGGATGGGCGCACTGCCATTGGAGGACTGAGTATCAGAGATGGACGCATTGCTCTTGAAGGACTGAGCAGCAGAAATGGGTGCACTGCCATTGGAGGACTGAGCAGCAGAGATGGGCGCACTGCCATTGGAGGACTGAGCAGCAGGGATGGGCGCACTGCCATTGGAGGACTGAGTATCAGAGATAGACGCATTACTGTTGAAGGACTGAGCAGCAGGGATGGGCGCACTGCCATTGGAGGACTGAGCAGCAGAGGGCGCACTGCCATTGAAGGACTGATAAGCAGAGGTAGATGCACAGCCATTGATGGACTGATTAGCAAAGGTAGACGCACAGTCACTGAAGGACTGATTAGCAGAAGTAGAGGTACTGCCATTGACTGACTGATTGGTAGAGGTAGATGTACAGCCACTGTAGGTCTGATTAGCAGAGGTACAATTACTGCTATTGATGGACTGATTAACATGAGTGGATGCACTGTCATTGGTGGACTGAGTAGTAGAAGCGGACATGTTGACATTGCCAGACTGAGTAGTAGAAGTGGATGTGCTGCCATTGACAGACAAGAATTCATGTTTTCTTTTGTTAAGACAGGCTTTTAATACAGACAGTGGAACACTTTCATCATCACTAGCCTCATTATCAGCATCATGGCATTCTTCATGATCATTATTAGACATAGCAAAATAATAATCATGGTCATGAAGTCCTTTTTGATTTTCATCTTCATAAGTCATGTTGATTAAAGTAGTCTGATAAGCATTAGACTCATATATTGTATCAAAAAATGTTGCACTGGCATTCATTGCACTAATTGCACTATCTATTTCTTCATTAGGCAAAACATTAACATCCTGATCAGAGTCAATGTTACTTTTGTCTGTTTCACTTGTACATGTACTGTGTACAGCTGTGACATCAGAAACCTCCGAAACTTCAGGAGAGCTAACAAATTTCACTGCAGTGCCAGCTTTCTCTTTTGCTATGTATAATCTACAAGTTGTTTCACCTTCAGACATTGATTCAAAACCATAAAAGTCTGGTCCATCTGAGTCACAGGCATTTTCATTCTGTGCTTTTTCTATTGGAGATATTTCAAATGGAACAGTCCCTTTTTCATTTAAAGAAGTAGCTAAGTGCTTAACAAATAAACAGAGGTCATCAATGGTTTTATGACATGTCAATGATGCGCGTCCTTCAGCAGTCAACATTCCACACTCATTTCTACTATGTGGATCAAAAAAGTAGTAGCTTGTACCATTTTTCATAAAAGCACTTGAGTAACATGGATTTCCACTGCCCATTGTAAAAATGCATCCGGCGTTTGAATCTACGGCCAGAGATCTCTCAATTGCTTCATGCAAGGAGTAAAATGGAATATCTGTACACCCATATAAAGTCCCATTGTATGTTTCTGACAATTTTGCTACACTGGATGGTAAATCTTCAACTATCAGGTAGGACTCTTTGCCTATCTGCATGTAGAGCTGATCTCCTCTATCCAAGATACTATCAAGGACTGAAGTTGTCCAAGTTTTAACATCTGAATTTAGACTTCTTAATGCAGCGATTGCTGAATTGGACAGACACTGACGACCACAACTCAGAAATTTCTGGTGACCCTGGTTTTTGTTTGTTTGATTTGAGGTTTAACGTCCCCGTCAACACTGTAAAGGTCATTTTAGAGACGTTGCTTCCAATTTTGTGGGACTTTTACCCGACATTGAGATGAAATGACATCTCAAGCCCTGTCGCCCAATGAAACCAATAGGGTTTATTAGCATGGACGGTCCGCCTCGCACCGCGGTTCCTGGACAGGCTTAGATCCTCTAAGCGGTTTACCAGTACTAGTGCGCGGCCGGATTCAGCTCTGCGTGGAAACATCATGCAGCCCATATATTTCTTCAAGCCCCTATGGGCGGGGGCCTCTGGTGACCCTGGTGCAACGAAGCTTGAACTTGCCACATTTTCTCTCAGCCTGAAAATGCGACATTTTGTTTCTCAGCATTTGCATATTTTATTATAACAATTAGTTTCTGGGAAAGAATGTGCACTGTGCTGGTAAACTGTTTCCGTACAAATGTACATAAATCTATCCAGAAAAAGGATGAATAGATTAACTGACCAGCTCAAAAATGAACTAAATAGTGTTAACAGGGCCATTAAGCTCTGATCCAAACTAGCAATCAAAATCATAACAATCAGATAAGGTTTCTAAGACTTTAGTTTTAATAACCATGTTCTTCTTAATTTGTGAAAAGAACCAGTGCTTCAGCTGAAGTGCATGACCCGCCGGATGCTTTTAGCTTTATGAGTGTTACCATATATGGGTATGGTGGCCATTTTGGTCATGTGACCTGGACCTAAAATGGTTCCCCCAATAAATGCGCCTTATAGTAAGGAGCCAAAATATATCTTATACTTTAGTACTGTATTCTACAACGTTTGCAGGATAAAATGCATTCTCACTTTTCCAATACAAAAGCATATGTGTAAAAGTTTGACCTAGGCACAAAGAAGGTCAAGGTCAACCCAGGGTCACCATTTTAGCAATTTATGATGGGCCTACGTCCCAGATGCTATTTAACACGTTTCGTGGAAATCTGCCTTGTGGTTCTGGAGAAGACTATTTTTGAAGGGTTTTTACCATATATGGCTTGGCGGCCATTTTGGTCATGTGACCTGGACCCCATGAGCAAATTTTGGTTTCTCCCATCCCATAGAGGCTCCATATGAAATTTGACTTCAATCAGCACAATGGTTTCCGAGGAGAAGCAGTTCGAAAATTTTCACTTTTTTCGCCTCGGCGAGGCTATACTAAATGGAATGTAATATTTCAAAGTTCATTGGTTAGATCTCATTGATATCTATCAGTACGCCAAAAATTGTTTAAAAATTTCAAGCGGTTAAGTCACTATCACCAATTTTCACATACGGGTTATGGACGGACAGACAGACAGACCATATATGGCTTGGCGGCCATTTTCGTCATGTGTCCTGGACCCCATGAGCAAATTTTGGTTTCCCCCATCCCAAAGAGGCTCCATATGAAATTTGACTTCAATCAGCCCAACGGTTTCCGAGGAGAAGCAGTACGAAAATTTTCACATTTATCGCCTTGGCGAGGCTATACTAAATGGAATGTAATTTTCGCAAGTTCATTGGTTAGATCTCATTGATATCTATGAGTATGCCGAAAATTGTTTAAATATTCCAAGCGGTTAAGTCACTATCACCAATTTTCACCAACGGGTTACGGACGGACAGACGACAGAATGACACGGTGATTTTAGGGCACTCTTAGAAAATCAACCGACTTCAGTCGGTCGCTTTTTCTGCGGGTCGTGCAATCAATTTTCAGGTGAACCTATATGCTAAGTACTATGTTTGGGGACAGACAGGCATAATTATGCAAACATTGCGGACGCAAGATCAGACTGGTCCTAGAGGTGCAGTCTGATCTAGGCCTTCACTGTCATTCAGTGTACAACCTTTGGACACACTGATCTATCCCAATTTTAGTATTCATTACAATAAGGTTGAAAAAGGCTGATACCATATTTAGCCTTAGTTTTCAGAAACCTCAATTTTTTACATATAGTCCAATTTAGAATTTAGCTGGATGATTGACAAACAGTGTGAACCCTGATGAGATGCTGCTTTTCGTGGGATCTCATCAAACTGGGTGTACTTTGTTTGCACAGCTCTATCTGTCCAGTGGTAAATATGTTACTTTGGCTTAAAATATTGCTATTAAGCATGGAGCATTTTGTGCCAAATGGAATATGCCACATTACATAGCACTATTCCATTTAAAAATTAAGGTTGTCAGGTTGTGCTTTCTTTAAAACTGGTTTGGAAGATAGCTTACTTTTTGCAAACAGTGTAGGCCCTCATCAGACTGCATAAAATACTATTGATTTCTATGGAACAGTATTTAGGTAAAAACTCAATTATGCAACATTGAGATTGCAATATGCAATTTTGATATTCTGTTATGCTATATTTATGGAACAGGATTTAGGTAAAAACTCAATTATGCAACATTGAGATTGCAATATGCAATTTTGATATTCTGTTATGCTATATTCAGTTACAATTGTGCAAAATATTCCGCTTCTGCTTCTTCTAGTTCTCGTTATTCTCGTTAAGTGGCGCTGTGATCGTTTTTCCGTAAACGTCCGCCTGTATTCGGAAGATACCAAAAAGAATCTGCAAGCGTATTGGTGACACGGAGGAGTGAAAGAAACGAGAGAACTATATTTTTGGCATAAAACGGACGATTTGGGGACATTACACCCTTGCCGATAAAATCATTTACACATAATTTTTATTTTATATGTCAGACCAGGAATCAGCTTTGCTGTGTTTGTTTTGTGTCCATGTTTTATCTAAATATATCACAAATGTGTTCAGGCCATTGCACCTCTAAAATATAAATTTGTAGTAAATACTTATAATAATTTTGTATGGCACAGAAAGGCTCCTGTCCAATGTCGTGTAGACCTTGGTGAGACTGCTCCTTTATGATCACCTGAAGCAAACATAGTTACAACTCTCTTTTGTGAAAATGCTTTCAGATGAGAAACGACTTACGTTCCCTCTAACATTTATTTCTGATTTAGGGCATATCCAACGGAATTCTAAAACTAGGCATTTTGTCTCTGTTGTTTGATTTGATGTTTAACGTCACCTTCAACACAGTATAGATCATTTTGGAGACGTTGCTTCCACTTTTGTGGGACTTTTACCCGACACTGAGATGAAATGACATCTCCAAGCCCTGTCGCCCAATGAAACCAATAGGGTTTGTAAGCACCGCTTTGGCTCGGTAGACTT
Source organism: Lucinisca nassula (assembly GCA_963580285.1). Taxonomy (NCBI): domain Eukaryota; kingdom Metazoa; phylum Mollusca; class Bivalvia; order Lucinida; family Lucinidae; genus Lucinisca; species Lucinisca nassula. The sequence continues at coordinate 17,058,051 of OY757012.1, read as the reverse complement.
AGATCCTCTAAGCGGTTTACCAGTACTGGTGTGCGGGTCGGTTTCAGTTCATGCAGCCCATCTATTTCTTCAAGCCCCGATGGCCGGGGGTCTGATTCCCAGTTTGTTTTGTCACATGTTTATATAGATGTTCGTAACTGTTTGTGTTAAATGCATTCATTAATTTATAAGAAAATAGAAAACTATCTGACTTTTTATACTAGATTTTTGGCTTCAAGTGACAAAACGCAAAGGTTTCCACTTTTTAGCTCACCGTCACGTAGTGACGAGGTGAGCTTTTGGGATCACTTTTCGTCCGTCGTCCGTCGTCAGTCCGTGCGTGCGTCCGTGCGTCCGTAAACAATTTCTTCAAACGACATCTCCTCCTAAACCACTGATCGGATTTTGACCAAACTTCACAGGAATGGTGGTCCCCTTTCAAAGTTGTTCTAATGGTTCCGGTCCGTTGCACATCTAGGTCATAGGAGCCAAAAATAGATTTTTTTTTTCACCAAAAACTTAAAAAATCTTCTTCTCTGAAACCACAAGGCCCAGGTCTTTGATATTTGGTATGAAGCTTCATCTAGTGGACCCCTACCAAAATTGTTCAAATTATAGTGCTGGTACCAAAAATGCCCACGCTCCGGGGCCCTTTGGTTTTACATGGGCTTATATAGGGAAAATCTTTAAAAATCTTCTTCTCTGAAACCGTAAGGCCCAGGTCTTTGATATTTGGTATGAAGCTTCATCTAGTAGACCCCTACCAAGATTGTCCAAATTATAGTGCTGGGGCCAAAAATGCCCCCGCTCTGGGGCCCTTTGGTTTTACATGGGCTTATATAGGGAAAATCTGTAAAAAATCTTCTTCTCTGAAACCGCAAAGCCCAGTTCTTTGATATTTGGTATGAAGCTTCATCTAAGGGACCCTTACCAAGATTGTTCAAATTATAGTGCTGGGGCCAAAAATGCCCCCGCCCCGGGGCCCTTTGGTTTTACATGGGCTTAAATAGGAAAAATCTTTAAAAATCTTCTTCTCTGAAACCGCAAGGCCTAGGTCTTTGATATTTGGTATGAAGCTTCATCTAGTGGACCCCTACCAAGATTGTTCATATTATAGCCCTGGGGCCAAAAATGCCCCTGCTCGGGGGCCCTTTGGTTTTACATGGGCTTATATAGGGAAAATATTTAAAAATCTTCTTCTCTGAAACCGTAAGGCCCAGGTCTTTGATATTTGGTATGAAGCTTCATCTAGTGGACCCCTACCAAGATTGTCCAAATTATAGTGCTGGGGCCAAAAATGCCCCCGCTCTGGGGCCCTTTGGTTTTACATGGGCTTATATAGGGAAAATCTGTAAAAAAATCTTCTTCTCTGAAACCGCAAAGCCCAGTTCTTTGATATTTGGTATGAAGCTTCATCTAGTGGACCCCTACCAAGATTGTTCAAATTATATTGCAGGGGCCAAAAATGCCCCCGCCCCGGGGCCTTTTGGTTTTACATTGGCATATATAGGGAAAATCTTTAAAAATCTTCTTCTCTGAAACTGCAAGGCCCAGGTCTTTGATATTTGGTATGAAGCTATACCTAGTGGACCCCTACCAAGATTGTTCAAATTATAGTTCTGGGGCCAAAAATGCACACGCCCGAGACCCTTTGGTTTTACATAGGCTTATATAGGGAAATCTTAAAAAATCTTCTTCTCTGAAACAACATGTCCCAGGTCTTTGATATTTGGTATGAAGCTTCACCTAGTGGACCCCTATCAAGATTGTTCAAATTATAGCCCACGGGCCAAAAATGCTCCCGCTCCAGGGCCATTTGGTTTTACATAGACTTATATGGGGAAAATCTTGAAAAATTTTGTCTCTGAATTCACAAGGCCTAGGTCTTTGATATTTGGTATGGAGCTTCATCTAGTGGACCTCTACCAAATTGTTCAAATTATAGCCCCTGCCCTGGGACCCTTTGGTTTTACATAGACTTATATATAGAGATAATCTTTGGAAATCTTCTTCTCTGAAACAGCAAGACCTAGGTCTTTGATATTTGGTGTGAAGCTTCATCTAGTGGACCTCTATCAAGATTCTTTAAATTATAGCTCTGAGGCCAAAAATGTCCCCGCCCCGGGGCCATTTGGTTTTACATAGGCTATGTAGGGAATATCTTTAAAAAATGGTCTCTGAAACCCCAAGGCCCAGGTCTTTGATATTTGGTGTGTAGCTTCATCTAGTGGACCTTTGCCAAGATTGTTCAAATTATAGGCTTTGTTGATATTTGGTATGAAGCTTCACCTTTTTAGACCTCCCTCAACATTATGCACATTGTAGCCCTGGGGTCAATAATGGCCCTCCCAGAGGCCCACTTGTAACTCTATCATATGGGTCAGGTTAGCGATCCAGGGCCATCATGGCCCTCTTGTTTGAGAAAAACACAACGCGCAGCAAATTCTTTCATACCGGAGTGCAGGTGGAAAACCCGCACCTGCAACAATGTAACATATCAAGCGCTGGAAGCCTCTGTGGTGTAGTGGTTATGCTACTCGCCTCATTAACCAGGGATCGCAGGATCGACCCCGGCTTCTCCAGAATTTCGGATGAGTCTTTAAACCCAGGTCCCATCTCCGTATGACCTTAGCTGTTGTCGAGACGTAAAACTAAAAACGCACTCACATACCAAGCGCATCCCACCATAAAATAACATCTTTATAATTCTTAACCCCCCCCCACACACACACACACATGTAGACCTAATACATGGAAATACATGTAAGTACAAAATGGTTTGGATTCAGCCACTCCATTTGCCAAATCGTTACATGTAGAACTTGAAGAAATATGTAGTAGGCTGGTTAAGACAGTCGCGACACTAGCTCAGCAAGGTTTTGCTGGCTGAAGACAGACGGACGGACGGACGAACTGACAGACGACCAGCTAATATTTTCGCGTTGTGATTCTGTTGGATGAAAGCTATCCTGCCCCAGTCTAACTTATGAAGACAGACGGACATATGAATAGGACAGCTGTCATTGTGACCACAGGTGCGTTTCTATGGTTGTGGGTCGGGGCTGAGAATGAGTAAGTACTGTTCATGTTAATGGATGAAGTATTTACATCAGAATTACAAAGGGAATTGGGGAACTAGTTGTTGTTTTCCAAATCCCCCGTGTGGTCAGCTGGTGAGGTCCCAGGGAACGAATCCCCGTTGCCGGTGAACAGAGAGACAAACTGGTTTTGAAGGTAAACGGGCGTCATAAGCACATAGGGGTTACCCCACCGCTCGGCGATACGCTGTGCGGACATATACATACTTCTATAATATCCAAACATTTGAGTTTTGAGTGAGGTTGCAATTAGTAAATAATATCTTTATAAGTAACACCTCAGAAGGATCAGATTTATGAAAATTGTATGAACTAATCAATTTTAACAATAATTGCTCATTATCAAATCCACGGATTCGGCACAGACTAATCCCTCATGGTAATTTAGTAAATGTTCAACGATAGAGTATTTTCCCCTTCGTCAAACAAGTATTAACTTTTAAATAAAAATCCTGTTTCTCATAAATAAGGAACCGCGCTGTAAAATTTATTTTAAAGATGCAAACGTACACATTATTGTAAATAACCGAATTATTGAATAGCTGGATAAAATTTATCGCTGCTGGCTTGAATTTGGCCCCTGGAAAAGCGAATGCGATCTTCTCAAACGGACGCTTGTCATCGGAAAAAAATACGGCAAATCCACGGACAATACCGAACGTTACCGTCACCACAATGACTGGTAGCCCGTCTAACCACAGCAGAATCGAAACTGAATAATGCAAAATAGGACGTCCAAATGCCATATTTAAATACAAAGGTCTCAAATTAGAATGTGCATGTTGCATATTCGAATAAAGTAGAAAGATATGGAAAGGTTCATAATGCAAAGTGCGGTTTCAACAATTCATATTGTAATTGCACATTGCATAATTGAGTTTTTACCTTAATACTGTTCCATAGATTTCATTGGTAGGGCTTGAGCTTTTACTTCATCACAATGTGGGGTAAAAGTCCCTAAAATGGGAAGCAACTTCTTCAAAGTGACCTAGATAGTGTTGACAGGGATTTAAAACTTAATCAAAACAAAATTAGGTTGAAACGGCTATTATCAAATTAAGGTAAAATTCCACTTTTAAGACAAGCTAGAGTTAAGACAAATTCTGCTTTTAAAAGCATATTTTAAATGATTTTAGATGTTCTTTCTTTATGTTTTCACATCCATAGTCATCTACAATGAGACCACCTTTGGGGCTGTTCAAAAGTGGACTTAAAGACTACTTCTGAACAGCCCAAAGGGGGTCTTAATTTAGGAATTCTACCGTATAGGAATTTATATAAATGATTGATATTATGATTAACTGATAATGACAGGATTTGTTGATTTACTAAAATTGAACGAAAGTATGATCCTAAATGAGCCAGTTTATGAGAAAATATACCTGAGTGATATATGAGCCAGCATATGACAAAACCTACCAGAAGGCTTGAGCGATCAGCAAAGACTGAGCGATCAGCATGAGTGCAGGCTGATCAGTCTTCACTGATCGCACGTACCAATTACAGGATACAATCTATTCAAAGAGACATAAGAAAAAGGTGTTGTCATGGTGAATTGGTACACAGGTTGATTTGAGACTCATCTGATCGCACTGGTCTTATTGTAAGTTTTGTCATGCGCCGGCTCATATGTTATTCCTGTTCCTTCATTTGTATATGTGGCCACTGATCAGTTGGGTCAGATGCCCAGTTCTGTCTGAAATCCTCTAGTTCACTGTATTTTGTAAGCAAAGAGTGAATGCTATGACCAGACTGCATGGATGAACAGGCTCACCTTAGCCTTCTGTTGTCAAATAATGTGATATGTACCAGTTTCATCTGAACTGGCAAATTATGTGTAAATGTTTTTGCTCCAAATATAGTCTACTCTCATTATCTCAAACCCCAAGAGACTGGAAACATTGGTTTGAGATATCTGTAGTTTGAATAAAAGGAGTTAAAATCTGAAGAACATAATGCAAAATGAAATAAACAGTGCCCATAAATTAGTTAGACTTAAGCACTTGTTTCAGATATCAGGCAGAGTTTGAGATAGGGAGAGTCAACAGTTACTGTAGCTATTAGACAAAAATGTTGAAAATACCTCTAAAAACTGAATTCTTCTGTCTTGCTACAAGATGTACTTTTTGACTACTGTAAGTAAGCTCACCTCACAATGACATCATTATTGGAAAATTGAACTTTTAGGGAACTGAGACATCATAAAATTTAAAATCAATAATCAATATCTACTTACGACAGTTTTGCATTTAGCAGTAGAGTGAGGAAAGCATAAGTCTTTAATGCAAAACTGTTGTAACTAAACTTACAACAGTTTTGCATTAAATGATAGCATGTGTTTGAAATACCATAAAATGACAAATGCTAATTTTTCTACTTATAAATAAGATTTTTTTTTCTTCACGTGTTATAAATATAGCTAAACATCTTATAAATGCAAAGAAGAGATTTTGAAAAAAAAGGCACTTACGACAGTTTTGCATTAAAGTGACGATATTTACAGTTATTGTTCGCAGTATATTTGCATCATATTTTCTGCGTCATGTTCGCATGATATTCACTCTATATTCATTTTGCACGTTTGAATCCATCTTTGCTATATATTTGCAGAATGTTTGTATGATATTTGCAGCATTTTTAATCTACTGTTTTGAATCATGTTTGCCGTATGTTCGCAGAATGTTCGCAGGCTGTTCACATGAATTATTCGCGGCAAACCTAATTTGCATGTTAAAAGTGAACATCTTGCAAATGTGGTATTAATACTGCTCATGCCTTAAAAGGTTAGTTCGCGGAATATCCTTGGAGTATTTGTCAAACGTTTGCAAGATTAGTTTGCAGAAAGGTATGTAAGGGTAGCGAGGACTACTGGAGAGTTTAAATCAATTCTATGGCCCAAACCTTTACTCTAGGTTCTAATACAAGTTACAACAGACAAAATAGTTGGTCCACCGGAAGGTTATTACAGTCGAACTTCAATGTCTCGAACACCTTTGGGACCATGAAAATCTGTTCGAGACAGGCTTAGTTCGAGCCACTGAGGGTTACTGTTAGGAGGCATAACGAGATACTTTTGGATATCTTTTCGGTGCTCTATGATGAAAATATATGCTATGTGTACTCATTAGAATCGCCTCATTGAGGCGATTCTAATGAGTGTGTGTGTGAATTCGGGTTTAACGTCACTTTCTACAATTTTTCAGTCATATCGCGACGGTGTCTGGTTGCGACAGGGAGCTCAATGCTCACTTTTGATAGTGCTGCCTCACTGAAGTATCATGTCCCAGACACATTACATAATACCACACCCAGTCACATTATCCTGATACCGGGTCGAGCAGCTAGTACCATTTTTAACGACTTTGGTTTGTCGCGGCCCGGGATCGAACCCGTGACCTCCCGTTCCCCGGAGCGGACACTCTACCAACTGAGCTATCGGGGCCGGCAACGCGATTCTAATGAGTACACACAGCATACATTTGCAAGATAAAAGACGTAAATCTCCAGAATTATCTCCCACTATTTCTTATGTAGAGGAATTTCCTAGGGACTCAAAAACGGATTCGACTCAGCCATGGTATACGAGTTCTACTGTAACTCAATGCAGTATCACAGAATAACATAAAAATAAACTGAAATAGAAATCATATTAAAATACCTGCGATGAAACAAAGATAAGGGCACCTAGCTTGTTCCGCACTCTGTAAGGTCCATAATTTGCCGCCCTTTGAATTTCGCTGTGCAAGAAAGGAAAATGTATAGTGCTAAATTAGAATCTTCTGTAGCTTTAGGACGACAGTGTACTATTAGATGTAGTCAAAAGCACGCCCGAACAGGGGCTAGGGCATCGTTTGAATTAGGCTTATTAAGTGCTATTGTTAAACTAGGACAGTTTGGGGTTTTAATGTCCAATATTTTCAAAGAAAGGGTTATACTTTTGGAGCAAGGCGTAAACCACTAAACTGAAACATATGGATCGTACAAGTTTTTCTGTGCCAAACTAGCCAGTTTCGGCCAATTATGCATCGTTAGTGACCCACAAATATTTTCAAAATTCTACAATAGCGTCAATAATCCCAAAGGACTAGAAAATATAATATACATTTTGATGAAAGGAAAGCACCACGCTCCCTTTGAACCAGTTATGCGGAAATTAATTAAGTTCCATATGGAACCAAACACAACACCGAAGGACAAATCAAAGCACCAAAAGCACTGAAATTACAGATTCAATGACAAATGTAACGAAAACCAGAACTTATATGAAGGTTTCAACCTTAAAACAAAACAATAACGTGCTACAAAATTTCAGACATTGAATTTTTAAAAACTATGTGGTGCCATTTAATGTTTCGATGTTTTCATTAGGTTAACAAGTCCGTGTAATTAACACCCTGTGAACTCCAATTTTATAGAGAAAATGGGGATTACAGGAGAAAACATTATTTTCTTTATCCTGACTCAAAACACAGATTATTAAGGCGGTTCTAACGAGCACACACAATCTACGATTGATGCAAAAATAAGAACCAAATCAAATAGTTTCATTGACAAAAATGCTGTTTTAGAGCCAAGAAAGCTGTTATATGAATGGGCATGTAAACGTATTGAGATGAAATATTTTATCTAAAATGTGAACGTTTCAAAATCTGATTTAAAAAGACGTTGCAGAAAATAACGTTGCACGTTTTATAGAACACGCTATACGCAACATTCAGTCGAATCGACTGCACCACCTGTTCTATTAATAGCTGACAACAGACTGCGCCGCTCAATCTTAAATAAAAAATAGAAGAAGAGGCAATGATCAGGAATCAATACAATTAACACACAGTTCCCATCAGAGACACTAAAAGGAAAGAAACGCAAACATGAAGCAACAGACCCAACGGAAACACCAACAGTGGAGAGCCAAAAGGACAGTTACTTTCCCACAAAATGGCCAAAAGTCTATCCAAAATAAAATAATATAATCGACACAAACACCCAAAGAAAAACATTACAAAAATAGACCGCAACAGAGGAACCGCCTTGGAACGGTCAGCGGAAACGAGTTCCACTGGGACTTAAATCGATTTTAGGTGGCCACAATCCTCGCCCTTACTTCCGTCGCGATTAAGACAAACAATTTGTTCAGTCTGCAGGAAGCCCTCCTGACTTATCAGTGCAACATCTCCGCGAACAAAAAATCAAACAACCACTAGATAAAACAACGGTGAGGATTCGACAGCACGAAACAACAGAAATGCTGGAGCAAAAGAAAACCAACAGTAAGGACCCAATGGGCCCGACCAGACAGAGCATCAGGTACCAACTAACATAAGCCTTTACGTTGGAACCGTCATAGAATCTGACTGAGGCCTGACCCACCGGCGTGCAATTAAAGAGGGAAGCAAAGTTGTCAACAGTGTTTGGGTTAACTACCATGCATGCAGTCTGTCGTATAACATTTATGTTGTACCCAATTTTTTTATATCTAAGAATGATTTTACGAAATTGGGTGCTGAAGTCATTGCGGTTATCATTTTTTCTAAATTTATATACTAAGTCACCATAACATTTGGGTTCCGATAGACCTTGTTGCAGTAGAGATTTAAGTCCAGTATTGAATTTTGAAATTAAATCAGAATGGCGTCTATAAAATTTTGAAAAGGCTTTGCGTAGTTTATGGTACCGATAACCCTGATTAAGAAGTTTAGCCGTTAACAATTTATTACAAGTGTTGAAGTCAGTTATATGACTACACACTCTGGTAAATCAAATTAATTGTGAATTATAAACGCCATAGAATGGCGCACGTGGAACATCACCATTCAAAAAAGGAAAGTTTACAATCTCAAAATAAAAAATAGCCATCGGAAGAGTTGGCAAATCCCCCGACCAAAAGCCAATATGGCCTTCATAAGATTGTTCACCAATAGAAAGTGCACCAGAATTAAACCAGCAATATATAACAAAAGTATTGCATTTATGGCCATCACAAGATTATACTGTCAGGGGAGATAATTAAAAAATAAGGCACTCAGAATTGTGGTTCTTGTGCATGACATGCCTGCTTAAGCGCATGTATTTCTGAACAAAGTACCATCAATACCTTGTCTCAAAGGGTATTGGAGATATGGTGATCACAAGCTGGTCATACTGTTATATTGGAAGGGTAGATAACTCAAATACCACAGCACCAACAGTTGTGGTTCTTCCACATGACACCCCTTCTGTACATTGTATACAATTGTGCCAAGTTCCTTCAATCTATCTCAAAGGGTGTTGAAGTTATGGCCATCACATGGTTATATTGTCACGGGAGATAACTCAAAAACCAGAGCACCCATAGTTGTAATTTTTAAGCATGACACACCTGCTTAACCTCATGTACATCTGCATCAAGTACCACCAATATGTTGCAAAGGGTATTGGAGGTACGTTGATCATAAGGTGGTCATACTGTTATATTGGAAGGGAAGATAACTCAAATATCATAGCACCCAGAGTTGTGGTTCCTAGGCATGAAGCGCTGTCTCAACCTTGTATACAATTGTGCCAAGTATCATCAATATATCTCAAAGGGTATTGGAGTTATGGCCATCACAAGGTTATATTGTCAGGGGAGATAATTAAAAAACCAGGGCACCCAAAGTTGTGGCTCTTGCACGTGACACACCTGCTTAACCTCATGTACAACTGTACCAAGTACCAGCAATATATCTCAAAGAGTATTGGAGATGTGGCCATCACAAGGTAGTGATTCTGTTTTATTGGAAGGGGAGATAACTAAAAAACCATGGTACCCAGAGTTTCGGTTCTTGTGCATGACACACTGTCTCGGCCTTGTGAACAACTGTTCCAGGTATCATCAATATATCTTAAAGGGTATTGGGGTTATGGCCATCACAAGGTAGTCACTCTATTTATTGGAAGGAGAGATAACTCAAAAACCATGGCAACCAGAGGTGTGGTTCTTTTGCATGACACGCTGTCTCAGCCTGGTGAACAACTGTGCCAGGTACCATCAATATATCTCAAAGGGTATTGGAGTTATGGCCATCACAAAGTAGTCATTCTATTTTATTAAAAGGGGAGATAACTCAAAAAGTATGGCATCCAGAGTTCTGTTTCTTGGACATGACAGGCCGTCTCAGCATTGTGAACAATTGTGCCAAGAACCATCAATGAATCTCGAAGGGTATAGGAGTTACGGCCATCACAAGGTTGCGTCTACGGACGGACGGACGGACAGGCGGACGGACGCCAGGCTGATCGCTATATCCCCCGAACCTATTCGGTCGGGGGATAATCATCGCGTTTATCATAATTTTTACAAGAAACACATCTATAATAGACAGCTGTGAATCAAAAAACGGGGCCTCGGAATCAGAAGAATTTGTTATATTTAACTGAAGTTCTGGGGGGTAAAGTTGATTGATCAAACCATCGAAATAGGTATTATCAATATGTAATAAATCATATAAATATCTAGAAGTGGGGCTAAAGCTTCAATCATTTCAGACTGGTTATCAGCAGAAAGGGACATCATGAAGTCTCTCTCATAACAAAACAAAAACAGATCAGCCACAAGTGGTGTGCAATTGGTACACATCGGAATACCCACAACTTGTCTGAATAACTTAGTACCAAATCTTATGTAAATAGTGTCAAGTACAAAGATGAGAGCTTCACACACCCTCTGACGTGACCATAAAAGTATAGTTTTTATGTTCTTCAGAAAAACTCATTTCTTACATTACATACAAGATAGAGGGAGTCTTCCCTATGAAATGTCCATTAAATTAAATCAATAAGTTTTTCTTTTATAAAATTATAAGATTATGAGGAAGTGTAGTGTAACGGGTGGAAAAATCATAAGTAGACAGTCCTGAAGCACGAAAACGCCTGGATGTTAACGTATTTAAAACTTCATTAGAAGTTTTATAGCCCGAAAAAGATTTCGATCTGATCTTTCAAATACTTTGTTGCAATATTTTATCACATGCTTTTGATGGCAGTAAAACATGGAGTTAAAAATTTGGAGAGTTCATTTGTGGTACAAGAGCTTGAATTTGCAATATACCGTGCTTTGTATGGTCTTTTATGAAGTTAAGGTAACCAATATACAGTAGAACTTCGATGGCTCGAACATCGATGGCTCGTTTACCATGGATGTGTCGAACCCATTCTTGAGCCCCTAGCGAAATCCTCTACATTAGAAATAGTGGGGGATAATTAAGGAGATTTTAGTCTTTTATCTTGCAAATGTATGCTGTGTGTACTCATTAGAATCGCCTCGATGAGGCGATTCTAATGAGTACACACAGCATACATTTTCATTATAGAGCACCGGAAAGATGTCTAAAAGGATCACGTTATGCCTACTGGCAGTAATCCTCAGTGGCTCGAACTACCCCTGTCTCGAACAGATTTTCGAGGTCCCAAAGGTGTTCGAGCCATTGAAGTTCGACTGTAACGTAGGAAGCTTGTCTTGGACTTCTGTAACACAGACACAACCTTTTGTATGTCAGAAGTTAATATCCTGTATAATTATGATAACTCACCCGTACGATATGGTGCATTTTTCACATCTCCAAAATGGCTACTTTTCTGATGAAAATCCTTGATAATTTTATTATAAATGCTCATAACATAGGTTGTGTGTGCTCGTTAGAACCGCCTCATTGAGGCGGTTCTAACGAGTACCCACAACCTATGTCTTGGAGCAGAAATAGGAAAAATAATGAATACCCCCGTGAACCCCAGTTTTCTCTATATAAACTGGGGTTTAGGGGGGTCTTCATTTCACGGACTTGTTCACGTGATGTAATCATTGCGTTTATTGTTTTACCAGCATGCAAACGTTCTTAGATTCGACATTAAAATTGGCAGTGATAACTGATTGATAGTCAAAAAGGCAATGGCCGCAGTTTCTCGCTCCACGTAGTCATGTACTATTTATCCTTCAACTGCCAAATGCTAATTCCTTTTTTTCTGATTATTTTCATGGAAAATAGGACTTCAAGTTTCCAGAGAATCATCTGACTGCAAATGATTCATATGCAATACTGTGTCTAATTTTATTTGAAACTTGAGGAAAATTTCTGAATGCCATAACATTCGCTTGATACTTTAAGGATGAATGGTTTTATTTAGAGCATATTTCTGATTGATTAATTTTGAAAGGCATATTTTATGGACTTTTTAAGCTTAAACGAGTAAATGTAATTAACCGTCCAAGAGAAAATCTTCGAATGTTACAAATATACTATACGAGAAACTGAAAAGAAAGCCAGACTACCTATTGTGCATGCCATATTTCTGTGGTTGTTAAAGATGTATGCGACTTAAAACATCTATCTCGCTGGGAATGAAGATAGAATCTCTCATTATTCAAACTGTTCTGGGCCAAACTAGCTAGTTTCGGCCAATTTGGCCTCATTATGACCCTCAAATATTTTCAAGTTTCCACGATAAAATCAGTTATTCAAAAGTATTAAAAAAGTATTTTTACTACCACCACACATTCCTTAAACACAGCCAGCTGTACTGATGTTAAATGTGTTCTATAAAAGGGTTATCATTTTGAAGCAAGACATACACCACCGAACTAAAGTATGGAGCTGAGTCAGACAAACCAACAATATTCATTACGAAAACACACCTATATAAATGTATTGTAAACTTTACCTCCGAAAAAATGAAAAATTTAATATGAAAATTTGTGATATTTTTCTTACTTCTGCTAAAAATATAGATTTTGGGTACAATCTATATTTCAGACCAGAAATAAGAAAACTGAGGTTTACCCTTGTAAACCCCAGTTTTACTATATAAAGTGGGATTAAAAGGTGGTCAAATTTACATAGGCGTATTTTCGTGATGAGTGTCATACCAAGCCAGAAGAAACTGATGCCGAAAACAGAGCTAAACAACAATTTAAATACCATTTCTTACCTTTATCTCGGCAGCAGAACAAACGAGGAAGTTTTGACGGGAATATAAATAGAAGCATCGCTATGAGTACTGCAGGTACAGCCTCTCTGACGTAACTGAAAAGAAAAGGTTACATACAATTAAATGACCGCCCCCGCTAATCGGGACTTGAAGAAATAAATGGGCCACATGATGCTTCCAGGCAGAGATGAATCCGGCCGCACAAGAGTACTGGTAAACCGCTTAGAGGATCTAAGCTTTCCAAAGCAAAGCGGTGCGAGTCGGACCGTCCATGCCTATAAACCCCATTGGTTTCATTGGGCGACAGGGCTTGAGATGTCATTTCATCTCAATGTCGGGTAAAAGTCCCACAAATTGGAAGCAACGTTTCCAAAATGACCTTTATAGTGTTGACGGGGACCTTAAACATCAAATCAAACAAAACAAAACAATAAAAAGACAGCAGCAATCTATTATTTTATAAGAAGATTCGAGGTCTCATTCAAACATGCAGAACATGGGTGCTCAGAGGATTCACAAAACTGAGCAGGGAGAACCATCCCCTGTGCAGGTTAAAGATCCCTACCGTAATTACATGATTACTGTGTAGGCTTTCATCCTGCAAAACTGGAGTGTATGTAATATACACCTGCGGTAATGGTCAAATGTGACCGACGCAGTATCAGAAGATAGATAGATAGATAGATAGAGCATGTTTTTGTCTGTGCTTTTTATTCGAATGGATCTGGGTGTAACATTTTTCTTTCTTTGTTCTATTAATCAGATTCGAGTTTAACAAGTTAAATTTGCCTTTTGTGGCTTAATATTACACGTTCAATCACAGGCATTCACGTTAACAAGACCATACAATTTTACCTGATTCACTTATATACAATGAGTATGATTTTAAGCATTCCCTCTATCTGGCTGACCAGTTCACAATTAAAAGAAAACACTTGTTGTCGAAATATGGCGTGCTCTCAGACAAACAAACTGTGTTTTGGATGTACCTGCTCTGATGCATTGCTTTGTCTAAATTTGCCTTGATATTACTATGCAATACACTTTGTAGTTAATTGTCATTGTTTGAATATTTCGAGGGCGAATCAATAAAATATAGGTTCAACTTCGGTGAAGTTGATGTCGCACCTTCCCCTTTCTACATCCTCCGCCCCATCCAAAGTAGAAGTAAAACAAAGATCAGGAATCGTTACAATTAACTTGTTCCACCCATCAAAGACACCAAAGGGAAAGAAACACAAACATTAAGCGACCAGACCATAATGGAAACCTAAACAAAGGAAGGCCATAAGGACAGGAACTTTCCCACAAAATGGCCATATGGCCATCCAAAATAAAAAGACACAAGTGATACACAAGTGACACAAGTGATACACACAGTAAGTAACAAACAACACCATAAATAAACCGCCACAGAAGAACTGCCTTGGAACGGTCAGTGGAATGATTTCCACTCGGGGGCTTAAATCGATTTTACGTGGCCACAATCATCGCCCTTACTTCTGTCGCAATTTAGACAAATAACTTGTTCAGTCCGCATGAAGGCCTCCTAACTCATCAGTGCTACATCTCCGTCAACACAAAAAATCATAGAACCACAGAGGTGAGACAACGGTGAGGACTCGACAGCAAGAAACCACTGAAATGCTGGAGCAAAAGAAAACCAACAGTTAGACTCCGATGGGCCCGACCAGAGACAGAGCATCAGGCACCAACCAACATTATCTCTCTAATTCTAAATAAGCGTTTACGTTGGAGCCGTCATAGAATCCGAGGCCTGACCCTACGGCGTGCAATTAAAGAGGGAAGCAAAGTTGCCAACCGTGATTGGGTTAACTACCATGCATGCAGTCTGTCGTATAACATCACTGTTGTACCCAATCTTTTTATATCGAAGAATGATTTTACGAAATTGGGTGCTGAAGTCATTGCGGTTATATATTTTTCTGAATTTATATACTAAGTCACCATAAAATTCGGGTTCCGATGGACCTTGTTGCAGAAGATATTTAAGTCCAATATTAATTTTGAAATTAAATCAGAATGGCGTCTATAAAATTTTGAAAAGGCTTTGCGTAGTTTATGGTACCGATAACCCTGATTAAGGAAATTAGCCGTTAATAATTTATTACGAGTGTTGAAGTCAGTTACATGACTACACACTCTAGCAAATCGAATTAATTGCGAAATATAAACGCCATAGGATGGCGCACGAGGAACATCACCATCCAAAAAAGGAAAATTTACAATCTCAAAATCAAAGTCATCGCTTTTATCATAAATTTCGCACGAAACAAATCCATCTACAATAGATAGTAGTAAATCCAAAAACGGGGCCTCGGTATCAGAAGAATTTGCTTTATTTAACTGAAGTTCTGGGAGGGGGGGTAAATCTGACTGATCAAACCATCGAAATATCTAGAAGTGGAGCTAAAAGCTTCAATAATTTCAGATTGGTTATCAATGGTTATCAAGCCTGCCAAGCAAAAGTGATGTGAGTTTGATCATCCATGCATTTAAGTCCTATTGGTTTCATTGGGCGGCAGAGCTTGAGACGTCATTTCAATGCAATGTCTGGTAAAACAAATTGTCATACCATGGAGAAAACGCTTGCTAAGTTTCAAAATGATTGGTATAAAACTGTAAGAGGAGATGCGACGACCATAGGTACCTATTGTATATCAATTGAAGGTTAAAAATGACTAAGTTCACAATGTGGGAAATGTGAAAAAATTTATCCAAGATTTATATCTAAACCATATGCACATCCTCATACCACAGCAAAATTTCAAAATGATTGGTATAAACCTGTTAGAGGAGGTGCGACGACAAGAGGTACCGAAGGTTAAAAATGACTAAATTCAAAATGTGACAGCAGTGACAAAAAGTTATAAAAGATTTATATCCAAACCAACATCTTCATACCATGGCGAAAACACATGTATGCAAAGTTTCCAAATGATTGGTAAAAACTATAAGAGGAGTTCCGATGAAAGATACCAAAGGGAAAGTCACACAAACATGGAATAACTAGACCCTAAAGAAAACACCAATAGCAGACAGCCAAAAGGACAGTTACTCTCCCACAAAATGGCTATTGGCTATCCAAAACAAAAATATACGCGATACACACACTCAAAGACAAACCATAACAAAAAAAAAATAACCGAGACAGAAGAAGTGCCTTGGAACGGTTAGTGAAACGAATTCCACTTGGGGGCTTAAATCGATAAAAAGCAGCCGCAAACCTCGCCCTAACTTCCGTCACGATTTAAACAAATAATTTGTTCAGTCCGCAAGAAGGCCTCCTCAGAGCAACATCTCCTAGAACGCAAAAAACAAACAAACACAGACATCAAACAAGGAGCTAAGTGCGGAGAATAGGCGCGGTGCGGTATTAGCTCGTACCCACTCCGCTCAACAGCGCCGATTGCAATTTTACATGTATGTACTCTCGTATTGTCATGTTGGAGCAGAATACCTTTGTAGAGTTTACCTCGGCGTTTTCCACGGATCACAGTTCTCATTTGGTCGAGAACATTTGCATAATACGCACCTGTTATTGTACTTTTCTTTGCTGAAATGGCCAACATAATAACGCCTTGTGCGTCCCAAAATACAATTACCATCACCTTGCCAGCAGAGGGTTGCGTTTTGAACTTGTTTGGCCTCGGCAACCCCAGCCCTACCTACTGGCGACTTTAAGTTTTATTCTCTGGCTCATAATAATTGACCCTGGTCTCATCTACAGTCAACAGACGTGAAAGAAAATCATCTTTCTTTGAGTTAAACTGCTCCAATAATGCACTGCATACTGACGGTCTTAAGGGATTGTTCGACCCAACGGGCTGTTAGCTTGCGCATACCAAAGCGATCAAGTAAATATGTTTAAATGCAACCATGTTAAATGTGTAATGCATTCGCTATTTCTTACACCTTAATTCGCCTATCAGAGTACACCAGACCCCGTACTTTGTCACACATGTCTTTATCGGTGGCATCCGATGGGCGTCCTGACATGTTTTCGTCGTCAAAAGACGTTCTACCACATTTGAATTGCCCAACCCAGAATTTAACTAGTGCATACAGTGGTGCAGAAGACCCATACACTTTGGTCAAGTTGCAATGTATAATCTGAACTGTTTTCCATTTCAAATACAATTACAGGACGGTACTCAACTTTTGACGAAAAGCTTGCTTTTGCATGCTAGCCATGTTTGACGTTCAATATATTATTAATTGCCTATCCTGTATTGTTCGGAGGTCATCCATATTAATTCTGAGGTCAAATACCCATAATCATGTTTTAATGGTGTCAATTAATAAAATTGTCATTAATCAAGTATTTTCGTATTGGCCAAGTTGCAGGTCCTCGGTCAGCTGTATTGGCCTCGGCCTTCGGCCTCGGGCCAATACAGCAGACCTCGGACCTGCAACTGGGCCAATACGAAATTACTTGATTAATAACATTATATTATAAATGAATGACACGATAAGGGGGCAAGTTTACCCTCATGCCTTAAACAAGTATTGAAAACAAGACGTAGACTTGGTCAATTGGAAATAGGATAAACCGGTTACTCGTATCAATAAGTTATTTCATACTTACGATTTTTTAAACATATAGCCCCAACCAACTTCGCCACCCATATCACGTGTTATCCATAATACTATAAGCACAAGAAAATGTAAAATCACTGCTCCCTGGCCAAACCTGAAAAAAAGAAGTCAACCCTATACAGTCGTATTGTTTCGTTGACCGTTTTTTGATGTTTTGGTACAGTCACCTAAAATATATTGCTATGAAGTTTGAATGAAATTGGCTAAAGCTTTTTTTGATAGGTATTGGTTTTACAGCCCTTTCAACACTATTTCATTCACATCGAGCGGATCGTAAATCAAAGGTGGGCGAAAACCGGAGTACAGGAGAAAAACCACCTGACCAACCATTGCAAAACTTGGCGTCTCACATGTGATCCGTGCCAGGCTCGAACCCACAGCGGTAAGAGACCTAATGATTAAGAGACAGCGCTCTTTTCCATTCAGTTCTTAAATTTGATTGGTTGAAAGTCAGAAATTGGTGTGGCGAAATTAATTTATTCAGCGGTAAAAGGGTTAAAAATCTATGAGATTAAAACCCTGCTGGAGATCTTAAACTCTAGAAAGCATAATTCAGTCGAACTTGGATGGCTCGTACACCTTTGAGACCACAAAAAATCTGTTCGAGACAGGGGTTGTTCGAGCCACTGAGGACTATAAAGTGGATACTTTTGGAACTTCTTTTCGTTGTTCGATAATATAAATGTATGCTGTGTGTAATTATTAGAATCGCCGATTTAAATGAGTACACACAGCATACATTTGCAAATTATAAGACGAAAATATATCCTAAATTTTCCATTCACCGTTTCTTTTAAGGGAATCAAAAACGGGTTCGTCTCAGCCGTAGCAAAACGAGCCATCGGTATTCGTGCCATCAAAGTTCTACTTTATATTCATGCTACAGCAGTCGGAACGAGCATGTATGAACGAGCATGTAAGGAAGGACAGGCGTAAACCAGTATTCTTAAACAATTTCCCTTAGAGGATCTAAGCCTGCCAGGCAAAGTGGTGCGATTCGGACAGTCCTTGGTTATAAACCCTATTGGTTTCATTGGGCGACAGGACTTGAGAAGTCATTTCATCTCGATGTCGGGTAATAGTCCCATAAAATTGGAAGCAAGGTCTCCAAATGACCTATACAATGTTGACTGAGACATTAAACCTCAAAACGAACAAACAAACCCAAACATTTTCAAAGCGGGGATATGAAAAATAGACATTATCAACAATTCAAAGATCATAACAATGTCGAGACCTCAGTCAAGTAAACTTACTTAAGGGAAAACTTGCCACTAATAAACATTACACTCCAAACATGCATCTTATTGTAACCTTAAGCGTGGCGAGATTTATTCAATACTCGTTCTTTAAAGGGAGTTCCCTTATTTCGGCAGCCATCATTTCCTTAAACCTGAACCGATTCTGCTCATACTTTGACATATTGTAGGCAAGACATCTTCCGCCATTTTTACCGGAAGTACTATGGGTCACATGACGTCCAAATATGGCGGTCACGTTATCTGACCTGGAACCGTTTAAGACACATAAAAAGAACTGCAAGACAATAACGCTCAGTGTGTGCTTTGTAGGCTAAAACGACAGCTTGTGTTGTTATCTACTATATAATGGCTACATATTTATCACCAGTAGTTGTTTAGATGGATGGAGCCTAGTATGCACAAAATTGTGATAAAACAGGTAAGGGGCACCTGCTGAAAACTTGTATCTTTTTAACGTTTTGGGGTGTAAAATCAAACAGCCACTGATTTGGGTAAAACGTGTGCCATTGTAACATAGACCCATCCTTCCGGTGTAGAAGAACCTCATCCAATGGAGTGTACTTGCTGTCTTATGAGCTTGATAAGTTGCTCAAGTTGAACTACCCCCTTGGGCAAATAAATACGCTTACAGCACGCTAGAGGTTAAAGCGTCAAGCAGAAACATGTAGATCGTTAATATTGTATTCAAATTAGGCTTTGCGTGATGTTTGGTGGTTTTGGAATTCGTTTCCGCCAACCGTTCCAAGGCGGTTCTTCTGTCGTGGTTTATTTTTATTATATTTTGGCTTTGGGTGTTTGTTCCGCATATATTATTTTATTATGGCCATTTTTTGTGAAAGTATCTGTACTTTTGGCTTTTTTGCTGTTGATGTTTCCATTAGGGTATGTTGTTTCATATTTGTGTTTCTTTCCCTTTGGTGTCTCTGAAGGGAGCTGTGGGTTAATTGTATCGATTCCTGAGCATTGCCTCCACGTCTACTTTACGTGTTAAAAACCAATTTTTCCATTGTCTGACCATGAAGATGGCAAGAAGAACTGTTTATGTCGTCTTATGAATCTCCTTGCAAACCTTTCAAACACATTTTTGCATACAGGCAAACAATGTGGACACAGATCAGACTGCTCCATCAGAAGCAGTCTGATCTGGGTCCACCCTGTTTGCAAAAATGACGTTTTAAGTAATCAGCAGACGAAAATCAGATGACCACTGTTGTGATTTGCATGCTAAGGGTTAAGTACTCAGTAATGTGCAGAATGGATAGTCTGCTTGTTTGATTTGAAATGAAATGGCATCTCAAGCCCTGTCGCCAAATGAAACCATTAGGGTTTATAAGCATGGACGGTCTGACTCGCACCGCGGTTCCTAGACAGGCTTAGATCCTCTAAGCGGTTTACCAGTACTAGTGTGCGGACGGTTTCAGCTCTGCGTGAAAGCATCATGCAGCCCATTTATTTCTTCAAGCCCCTATGGGCGGGGGTGAGCAAATGGATAGATGTGATAACCTAAAAATACAATATATTGGAACTATGGCAACTGACTTACGTAACTGGGCCTAACTGGCGATATTCTTCTTTTATTAATTCTTTGACTCTGTCTGTTGTCTCTGTGTCACGTGACTTGCAACAGTTTCTGCAAAATATCTGGGGCAATTCAAATGTGAAAATATGGAAGTACGGACAAAACAAACTCCTCTCATTTATTTAACCCATTTGGCCGGGGCAATTAAAGCGTGAATTTTATGACATCTAAAAGGACAAAAATAAACTTTACTGTCTGCAAAACGTTCAACCATTTTGTAAATGAATTTCTAATACTTACTTAACCAGAGACCCCATGAATATTTGGAAATGATATCCCACTATGTATGAAGCAAGGAATATTACGTTCATCTTAAAACTGGTTTAACCATGTTAATGCTCTCCTTTTCTCTCCAATCATTACGAAAATACGCCTATTCCAATACATTGTAAATTTTCCTACCAAAAATTAAAATTTTCAGATAAAAAATTCGGATATTTTTTTTAATTCTTTTTGAAATATAGATTGTTTGTACTGATTAGAACCGCCTCGAAGATCTATGTTTATTGAGCAGAAATAAGAAAAATAAAATATCCCCCTGCAAACCCCAGTCTCGTACATGTACTAATTTGCGTTACATGTGCATTAAACCAATCTGACTAAATCACCTGACATTAATTATTACTATTATTATCATTATTTATATTATATATTTGTTATATATGCAGCTTTAGAATCAAACAAGTCACATAAGAAATGGACCGGGAACAACGTTCTACAGGAGGATATGTCCACGTGAAACAAATACGTTTAGTTAACAATCACGTTATAGTAATAAAAAGTGCTTACAGGGTCCGTAAGAAGAACAACTGCAGCCATATCCAGACAAAAACCAAAAGCACCAACGACGTTGGAACACAAAATCCCATCCAGTTAGCAAATGTGACTGGTGACTCTAGCCCGTATTTTTCATAAACCCTGAAAAAAAATGAAAACGATATTCGAAGCCAAGTGGCACTGTATTTATTTTTGTTTTAAATGAGCATGTCCGACTAAAAAGGACCATCTAGTTAGACAAGAAGTATATACTCAAGCCATTGGCGGCGAAGTGAAATATAACCCTCAACTGGTAAAACATCATTTTATACATCAAAAAGAGATGTTTGGATGAGAGGGCTAATTGTTCCATTCCATAAACACTCGTAATTTTTCGTGTGTTCTGTATGTTTCCTCTTCCTCTTGGTGTCGAGAGTGGGCAGCGTCTTGTGAATGCGCCACTCCCTGGGTCTTTCTTTTAAATTTTTGCATATCACGTCTGTTGTGTTAAAGTAGAAGTAAAACAAAGATCAGGAATTGATACAATTAACTTACTCCATCCATAAAAGACACCAAAGGGAAAGAAATACAAACATTAAGCGACCAGACCATAATGGAAACCTAAACAAAGGAAGGCCATATGGACAGTTACTTTCCCACAAAATGGCCATATGGCCATCCAAAATTAAAAGACACAAGTGATACACACAGTAAGTAACAAACAACAACATAAATAAATCGCCACAGAAGAGCCGCCTTCAATTGAGCCGCCTAAAACCTCAATTGGGACCGCAGACAGTCTCCCCGTAAATTCACTCAATGGTTCTATTACTTCAAGTGCCAGGATGTGCACTTTACAATTAGCACTTTTTGGCGTAACACCTTAGTGTGGGGAAGAAAGGGCTCGTTGTTCCATTTCATAAACACTCGTGACTGTTCTTGTTTTAAGTATGTTTCCTGTTCCCCTTGGTGTCGAGAGTGGCGCTCCCTGGGTCTTTCTTTTAATTTTTTAACAATCTATGACTTGAAATAAGAAACTATTTCATATTTTCACATGACAATAGTATTTCTAGTGTCATATTAGAAAACGTCATTTTCTATGTTTTATTCCTTTAATACAATTATGCCCAGATGGGGAGATATTACTGTTGGTGCGGATCGCTTTTGCGTTGGAGTTTAATTCGGCGCTAGAGACAGTGACGGCGTTGGCTGCTTAAAGCACTGCTTCCCTGAACGGATAGATGGATTCTTACCAAACTCGCATGGTAACTTATCATTATGTACTGCGCAGAGAATGGTTTGATTCATCATAAATTATGACTACCTTGCAACGGGAACGTGTAACTCCTACCGTCAATCATCTACCCTGGTAGATTATACATGTACGTAGCTTATAGGTTTACAACCCATCTCTGACAACTCTGTCAAGACGTCGACACTTTGGCCAAGTGGTTACAGCATTGGATTTTCACCAGAGCGGCCCAGGATCGAGTACCACTGAAGACAGGTTTTTTTTCAGCTAATATGCTTCATCCCAATGTTGTAGGAATATGTTCTCATCGGCTCATCGGTAATTAAACACTCCGTGTTGTGATTTGCAGTATAAATGAACAGTAAAACAATCGAAAACGGAAGTTTCGTAAAACAACTCACTTGTTCTCTAAAATGCCGATAAAAACGAGATTAGGTATGGCCCCTGTCATTGTTGCTATTCCACCAATGTTAGCTGCATAGCCTATAGCTAGGGTCAGTGCTTTACAAAGCCGGAGAAATTGTGGGTCATCTTCGTCTTCTAACCTGAAGAACAGCATTACAACAAATGACATACACCGCTTGATAATGTTACTTATCAGTTACCCCCTATATTAATTGCATCGTAGCATATTGACCTGATAAGATATGCTACCTCATGACAAGTGAGCTTTTTCAAGTCAGCGTAACATTGCACTCTACGAATAAACGGGACTACTGCAAAAATGACAAAATGTTATTGTTACTGAGAAAAATGAAAAAATTACATGTTAAACCACAAATCAAACAAAACAAACAAATCACAGAGAAAATATGGTAAGCTGATATTAAATAGATATCGACCGCCGGAATGCGAGGACGCAATGAGAACCGTCGATAACTGCTCGTAAATTGCTAATATTAGAGTGTACAAGGGGATAAACTGATAAATAGAATGCCAGTCAGATTCGTGTCATTAGATATCAAGTTTATCAGGCTCGGCTTCAAGAACATTTGTAGAATCGCTCTGCAGCCGAGCGATTCTATATGCGTTCTCGAAGCCGAACCTGATAAACTTGATATCAAATAACACGAATCTGGTATTCTATTAATCATTTAATCCGCTTGTACACTCTTACGGTTTTGCAATTTTTCCAGTACTCCAGTTCAAATAAGCGCAATATGACGTTGACCTGATAAAGCTCACTTGTCCTGAGATAGCATATCTTAATCAGGTCAGTATGTTTCAATGCAATTAATATAGCGGGTAACTGACACTGTATCATTTTGGTTTCTTATTTCTGCTCCAGATTACATTATAGAAATAGAAAGCTTAGTTGTTGGCAGCGATAACGAGGCATCCGAAACTTACAGCAATCGTGAAGAAATATTTCTTTCAGTAGGAATATTTCTTGTGTGGCCATTTCTTAACATATATCCATTATTTGCCAATTTGACGATTGCCAGTTATTACAAGAACACCCTGTGTGAGATTCTACGAATACGCAGGTGTAAGCGAGATATATGTAGAATAATCCGTCCTTAGGATTAAAGTTTGGCATAACCGATTTGATAGGTTTTCAATCTGTCCTGAACACATCCATCGTATTTTGTGTTTTGTTTATATCTTTAATTTCCAAACATTAGTACTGCATGCCTGGCAATGATTCAAACTGACCCCCGAAGACGGTCCGTTTAAAATAGTTTAATGTACATGTATATCCAGAGATCAATTTGAAGGTTTCCCGTTGTCACATTTCGAGGTAAGAATTTTTTGACACAAAACATATTTAACAAGCCAGAAAATGTCATGCCATAGGTAATTTGCCCTTGTATATTCAAATCAAATAGAAGAGGTTTTAAGTCGTGCCATTGCTATGTATTTCAGCTAAGCTCCATGTGGAAATCGAAATTAGGAAGAGGGCAGACATAGGTAAAAGTGCCCTGTTTGTGCATTCGTAAGCCTCCAGCGAAATAATGTCGACGCAGTCAGATACGTTGATACCATATCTGCTTTCAAGATACCAGTTTTTTAGCAAAAATAAACGCTTTGTTTTAAACGCTCAGGAAATTTTCATATCTGTGGTCAATTTGAAAATGATGAGTTTAATGATGAGTTGACTAATTGGAATTATAATGGTAAATGGTATCTCAAGCTATAATCGTGAAAAATAATTTTCATACCGTTTTCTATAAAGACTCGATATAAAGTTATTGTTTCTGTATTCCGTGACAGGGACGTTCAAATCAACACTGAAAAGGTGCTTATGCTTTATATTTTGGTTAAAAAAGCCTCTTCAGAAGAACAGCATAGCATTTTGTTAAAACAAGACAGAAACTATGACTTTAATCCTTTGTACATTGATAAAATTCGTTCGAGGACATTGAACAAAGTGTGTGTTTTACAAATTGATGAAATTTATTCGGTGACATTAAACAAAGGGTGCATGAGAAATAATCTCGTTTGTCAATTTGAAAACGAGGAGGTTAATTTGACCACTTCGAATACGACGAGGTTATTTGACTACGAATTATCCAACAGCCATGAAGAGTCTGAAAAGATACTGTCATCCGGAGATATTTAGTTAAACCCATGTTTAACACTTTAAATAAAAATCAAAAATGAGTTCCTTTAAGAGCAATGAAAATATTCATAAGAAAGAAGATGGGTCATACTACGTAGTTTCGGCTAATAAAGCCTCATCAGTGACCCTGTAAAGATCCGGCAAAGAAAGCCAGGGGAAGCATACTGCAATTTTTGCGAATTTCGAATAGGCAGTCGATTCAAAGACTGATATACATCAAAAGGAGGTCCAACTAATTAAAAACCTGTCTAGAATTTGAGTCTAAACTAATAATTTATTCCTGATTTCTCAGAATATTCACGCTGATCTCAAAGGACCAAAAGTAAAATATAAACTGCACTATGGTTGATGTACGGGGACAGATTTGTCGCACTTTTTAACATATTAACCCAGCATATATACCTTGTGAGCTTACCAACTAACTATAGTTGTTGTTGGAACTTTCAACTTATACTTAATGTTTCGTCTTGACTTGCTGACTCAGCATACACCTTGTTCGAGTGATCTTGGCCTTTTTCCATGCTCAAATAACTTTGTTAGATGAAACGATGAACCTTGTGATTTCGACAACTGTAGTGTCTAGAACATTCAAACTTCACAAAATGTTTCTTCTTGAAATCCACATTGACCTATATTTCATGCTTCACTGACGTTGTCAGATTATACAAGTACCATATCCCTTGCGATCCCAGCAACGATACATAAATGTTAAACCTTCAAACATTGCATTGTTTATACTTGACATGCTGACTCTGCATACACCTAGAGATCATCATAATTATCATCATCATTATCATCATCCACATCATCGGATTTTTATTTACGTGCATGTACAGGGGCAACATCCAAAATAAGTGGGACTCCTTCCAGTCAGCTGGCTTGCTGGACGCATGACAGATCTCACACCAAACCTCCAGGTATGTCAATCATGAGGGTCAATAGCCGAGAGCTTCTATCTCTGCGATCTCTGTCTCTCTCTCTCTCTGTCAGGTGATTCCAGGTCATCTTTGGCCTCTCAGGTGTAACATAGTCGTTATCTGAGCATATAACATGTATAACATGTATGACATATAATGTTGAAGGGTCGTTAGAAACTAGCCTTGTATGATCTATAGTGTTGGTGGGTCGTAAAGACATATCATATTAACAGTTGGTTTACTATCTAAACTGTTAAAGCTTAATAAAGAATCTTTCTTTCTATAAAATATTGGTTTTTGCTTACAGGCTATAAATTGATGCATTGTACTTTCAAAACTTGATTTACATGTCTTGTTTATATTGGAACGGATTCAAATCAATTGGAACGAATTCAAATCGTCATTTGACATATGAAATATGTGATTACGCAGTAACCACCTGGTGTTTATCAATTTCTAGAGACATGCAGGTGCAGTAAACAAAGCTTACATAATTCTAAAATGTATACGGATATGCCACTCAAAAAGGGGTATTTGTATATACATTTGCTTGTCACGAGAGTACATATTATAGTTTATGTCAGTTATAGGGGTTATGTTTTAATGTTATGTCAATTAAACAGGTCGAGTAAGCTTTTAAAGGAATTTAGGAAAACAGTAACCTTTAAATAATTGCGTGGTAGCGTCCTGAAAATATGCAGTGTGATTGACGTTTGCACAAATAATAAGGATGTAAACGTGAATTGTAAAATGTTAGAAAAGCTCAGAGAACATATATAAGGTCCAGTTTTGAACACCTTAGTTAGATCTGAATTTGGGTTTAAGATGTAGAGGGAGATCCATCCTGGTTATAATAGATCTCAATTTTGAAAGCATCAATAGAAATTAATCTGATACACATTTTGGGCTGTCGCAGAAATGAAATGAAATGAAAATTAAAACTAAGAAACTTTTGAAAGACTTTATGTTATCGGGTTATAAAAGCGAAGTACTAAACAGACCACTATACGACATAGGTCTACGGTACCCTAATACGTAACACAGGCCAATATTTCCCATTCACTTCACCTGCATGCAAAGGCTTGACTGCACCCTTGGAAAGTTCCACATGTCCATACCAGCGCAGCCTATTCCCTTCAGGATACGGTCCAGGTCCCAAATGCCAAGCCGCGCAAGTAGCTCACTGGACCTGATGGTGAACTGTCTTGCGGCTTCATATATTGCAGATCTGCCTGATCACTGCACTGTCATTCCGCTGCAGACTTTGGAGGTTTGGTTTTATTCAATGGCCAAGTCTCGTTGGATTGGAGCACTGCGCTCCTTACACACGGCCAAGTGTCTTGAATGAGAGGTGTTGGGGAGACAGAACTGGCAGCAATTCCTTCAACTTTTTCCAGGCTGTTTTCACACGTGATGTGGTCGAAAGATCACAGTCACTAGCTGCAGAGAGCATGTCTCCAAGGTAGTAAATGGAAGCTACGACCTCCAGCTTTTCAGGTCCGGCTTGGACTTGGACCCTTTGTGTGCTGCCGTCTAAGGGATATTCGGTTCCCTGGCGCCGTGTACACCTGCAATCTGGGTCACCTGCTAAGCGCTTGGGCTAGTATTTAATTGTTTTTCTTGACATACTGACTCAGAATACACTTTTTCTCAGTGACCTTAACATACATTTCACGCTCCATCAACTTTCAGATAATACAATGGCTCTTACGATCTTGGCAACTTTAGTTGCTAGAACCTTGAACCTTTATATGTTTCTTTTGACATGCTGACTCAGCATACACCTTCAACCAGTGACATTGACATATTTTTCATGATTTACTGACTTTGTCAGTTCATACAATATCTATTGCAATCTCATCAAAATTGTTGCTACAGCCTCCAACTATGCACAATGTTTCTATATGACATACACTTTGACCCGGTGGCTTTGACCAATAGTTCATGCTTCATTTACTGTCAGATTTAACGTTGGCCCTTGTGAACTTAGAACTATAATGGCTAGAACTTTATCATTTTACATCATATTAATCCTTGAAATGCAGGGTCAGCAAACATTTTGTTCTTGTCTTTTATAAAAAATCTTTATTGGTTTACAAAGCTATTTACGCTATGCTGTTCTATGACAGCAAAGGGGGAGTTCCAGCCTATAGTAAATTTCCATAGGGTTCTGCCCACGCACAGATTTTCATGATATTGTGCATAATTAATGCTTGATAAATGACTATTCATTATTTAGCTATTACATTCTTATATCTGTTTTCGTTATAAATCTGCAATGTTTTGTTTATGTCCACATCTGAAAGTAGGGGTACCCCCAAACTAGTGTATATATACATTCAGGCATCACTGTAGTCATCTGTGATTATCTTTGTATCACATTTAGCATTGTTTAGGCAAAGTTCGATACACCATGCTCAATTTCATATGGAGCAGACCCCAGAATTCACAACCATAAAATCTTTTGGAGTCTGTTTGATGTTTGATTTCACACTGTTGCAATTCTTGTCACCCCATCATTTTAATATGAAAATTGACCATATATATGTAGAACATTTTATCAAACTTTCTTGACAATTTGAGACCGGTAACATACCGCATTTGAACATTGAATAGTAATGGTCAGAGTTTTGAATTGTTTCAAATCATTTGTAGGTATCATATGGTGCGACATTTTCAATCGCAAAATTGCTCGCCAATATATAATAAACATGAATATATGTATGTTTATATGATGGTGTATAGTATGAGCTCATATATAATCAGCATTTGTATCAATTATGATGCCCTGATGAACACCAAAAACACAATTTATTTCGAGCTTTCGATAACAATTCAATCAGATCTTATTTAAAAAAATACTTCATTTTAGAACAAGCGTTTTTGCATTAATGTAATTCTAAATAGAAGTGGGGGCAATGCTGAAGCTTAGTATGACAAAGATTGTTGAAATGGCAAGTAAACTGGATACTTCTATAAACCAGACAATTTTACTTGACTCTAATAAGTATGTATTTAACTGATGCGGTGATCTTAAAAAGTTTGAAAAGTGTGACTGTCATACTGGAATGACACAGGTTGCTTGAATGGCCAAGAATATTGATGTTTGTATTGTGTTTCAGCCAGGTAGGTCATAATAACACAGACAATATTTTCTGATCTTTTGGCCCACTGTATACACAGATTACTATAGACAAAATGGTAATGTTGTTTTGGCTCACTCTGACAATGCCCCTTCAGTCTACTTCAATCGCACTAACTGTCACCTTGTAAGAAAGTTATATTCTTAAATATGATCATCTTGGTTCTACAATATGATCCAGAAAACAAGCAGTTATTTTTTGGAAAGCATTAATTAATATAATAGAGAAGACTTAATTCAACTTTCAAACACTTTCACAATTTAAAATAGCAAACAGTACATGTGCTAGCAGTACTTTAGAAAAATGTGAAGCCAGCTACACTGATTTTGATTCAGCTAATCTGCTAGTGGTACAGCAAACAAGTGATTCATGCCATTTGTAAATTTTCGTCCTCGTCCATTTGGGCTTGAAGAAATTGATTTGGTTGCATGTTGCTTCTACACAGTGCTAAAACTAACCAAACACGAGTACTGGTAAACCGCTTAGAAGGACTAAGCTTGCGCAGGCAAAGTGGTGAGAGTCAGGCCGTCCAATGTATATAAGCCTTGTAGTTTCATAGGGTGGCAGGGATTGAGACATCGTTTCATCTCAATGCCGGGAACAAGTCCCACAAAATTGGAAGCAGCATCTTCAAAATGACCTAAATAGTGTTAGCGGGGATGTTAAACCTCAATACAAACAAACAAACAAACCATTTGCAAAACCGATGAATGCAGAGTCAGAAATCTTAACATAGATGACAAGTATTGCATACATAAGACTACATATTCAAATGGTATTTCAGCATCTAAATAAAATATCAGCTATCAAATAAATGATTTACAGCAACTTGCCTTCCATCTATATCATTTCGGCAAGTGTATGCAAGATGATAAATGTGCAAATAGTTTCAGTGTGACAAGTTATGCATCTATTTTGAAGATTAAACATTGCAGCAAACACTTTTGCCTATGTTATAATGATGAACCTAGAAAAAATGCAGAAAATGCTTTTAATGGTCTCACAAAACCATTGATGTGTGTGTGTGTGTGTGGGGGGGGGAGCGACGTGCGAGTCTCTTTGACCAAGTGATGATAGAAAAAATACCAATACATGGACTGATCAATAATAAGAACAAATCAGAAAATCAGCCTGTCCTTTCACAGATGGCAAATTATTGACTGCTGTTTTATTTTAAAGAGGGAAATGTCAACAATAAAAACAATAAAAACAATTAAGGAAACAACATGATTATGAAAGTAATTTATTAAGCAAACTCAATACACAATTGTGAATTACTGACATTAATATCTTTGTATGGTGGGTTTAAAAAAGATCAAATAAAATAGGGTAAAAAATATTCACCTTGTCTTATTCCTATTGTGTCATAATACATTTTTTCAGCATAACCGCTTTTGCAATGCTGTTAACACTAACACTCATCGTGATCACTGCATGAGTGCATTATATTTTTCTCTCTGCTAATATATGTTCTCATCTACTATTTAAAAACCCAAACTAAAAATTATTCTCTGTCGAACAGTGTATTTTTGTTTGTGTGTGTGTGTGTGTGTGTGGGGGGGGGGTGTATTTTTGTTTGTGTGTGTGGGGGGGGGGGGAGGGGGGATGCAGGGGCGGAATTACGAAAATGCATATGCTAAGTTTGGCATGATAAGGTGACACTTTATGGTCATAAAAATACAATAAAAATATACTTAAAGAAATATTGCAAATGACTTCATCACAAAAATATACCTAAACACATATCTGGCAATCAAAAACAATGTTACCGGTTTCTGATTTTTTTAAATTTGTTTGCTATATAGAGGATATATGTGGCCAATTTTATTGGTAATATCATGGGGTGACAAGATCAGTAACACATCTAACACTTCGGATAAACATTTTACTTTTTATAAATTTTAATGAAAAATTTAAGAAATTTTGTAAATAAATTCATCAGAAAAATTAAAAGACCTAGACACATTTATATTTTTGGTATTATATGAATCCTTATAGAGTTCTGTTGCCAATCAAAGCAACAAACTTTGAAAACAATCGAGCTTGTTGATTTAAGAATGAAAAGTTTACAGGGGTGTATGACCTCTACAGGGGATTACCTCAGGGAGCTCTCCTGAGAACTATGGTAATTAATCAAATAAAACAAAGTTATATGTATAGTGATAGACCTAAAGTCAACAACAACTGAAGTTTCAAGAAAATCTGTGCGTGGGCAGATTTGGAACTCCCCCTTTATATATACCTACCTATATATACCTTTGATTTTTAGCTCACCAGAGCCGAAGGCTCCAGGGGAGCTTATAGGATAGGCAGTTGTCCGTCGTCGTCGTCTGTCGTCCGTCGTCGTCTGTCGTATGTCGTCGTCGTCTGGCGTTAACACTTTTAAACGACATCTCCTCTGAAGCCACTGGACCGATTGGGCCCAAATTTTATCTGTAGCATCCTTTGGCTGGGGGATTGAAAGTTTGTGTTTTTTATGAAAATCGGCTCATTAGTTTGGTTGCTATGGTCTCCTCGTACATCAACCATAGTGCAGTTTATATTTTACTTTTGGTCCTTTGAGATCAGCGTGAATATTCGGAGAAATCGGAAATAAATTATTGGTTTAGACTCATATTCTAGACAGGTTTTTAATTATTTGGACCCCATTTTGATTTATATCAGTCTTTGAATCGACTGCCTATTCGAAATTCGCAAATTGAAAAATGGCATTTACTGCCAAGCCTCCGCAGATATTTTGACAAAACTTGCATAGAAATGTTCCATATGCAATCTACTATCTGCCGTATGATTTTAGGCCTTCTGTTCATTTTTATTGGTTGCCATGGAAACCAAAATGCAAAAAATAGAAAAAAAGATACTTAAAAAATCATCTCCTCAGAAACCGTATGCTCTAGGAGGCTGAGACTTTATGAAAATATTCACCATATTTGCTTTTACAGGTTTTGTGTTTTTTATGAAATTTGGCCATTTAGTTTCGTTGCTATGGCAACTTAGAGTTTCCATTGACTTATAATGGGGAAAACTGAAAAATGGCATTTACTGCCAAGTCATTGCAGATATTTTGACAAAACTTACATGGACATGTTCCTTGAGTAAACTTCTCTCAGCCATAATGCTTTTATGTCAACCTGGGGGTCCCCTAGGTTGTGCCGGGGCCATGCCCCGCCCCCTCCACTTCATAAAATGCCTTATTTCTCAGAAACCTTACAGATCCCAACCCCTAAACCATATATATTCTTGTTCCTTATGATAAGATGCATTAAGTGACACCAACCTGGGGGTCCCCCGGGATGTGCCGGGGACATGCCCTGCCCCCTCTATTTCATAAAATGCCATTTATCTCAGAAACCATTCAGATCCCCACCCCTAAACTATGTATATTCTTGTTCCTTATGCTAAGTTGCATTAAGTGACACCAACCTGGCCCCCCCCCGGATATGCCAGGGACATGCCCCACTCCCTCCACTTCATAAAATGCCATTTATCTCAGAAACCATTGAGATCCCCAGCCCTAAACCATAGATACTTTTGTTCCTTATGATAAGATGGACACAGTAACACCAACCTGGGGGTCCCCCGGGATGTGCCGGGGCCATGCCCCACCCCCTCCACATCATAAAAGGCCCAATATCCCAGTAACCTTACAGATCCCCACCCTTAAACCATATATATTCTCGTTCCTTATGATAAGTCGCATTCAGTGACACCAACTTTGGGGTCCCCCGGGATGTGTGGGGCCATGCCCACCCCCCTCCACTTCATAAAAGGCTAAACATTCCAGAAACCTTACAGATCCCCACCCCAAAATCATATATATTCTTTTCCTTATGATAAGACACATTCAGTGACACCAACCTAGGAGTCACCTAGGTTGTGCCCGGGCCACACTCCACCCCTCGACTTAACAAAAGACCATATATCTGATAAACTGTGCAGAGCCCACCCCTAAACCATATACATTCTTGTTTCTTATGATAAGACGCAAACAGTGACACCAGCATGGGGGTCCACCCGGGGTTCCACGGGCCATGCCCCAACCCTTCATTAAAATCCATATATCTCAGAAACCGTTCAGATCCCCACCCCTTAACCATATATATTCTTGTTCCTGATGATAAGACTCCACTTAATAATAGGCCATATATCTCAGAAACCATTCAAATCCCCATCCTATAATCACATACATGTATATTCTTGTTCATTGTTATTAGACACATTCAGTCAACCCTGTCTTGCAGGGTGCGCAGGGGCCATTTCTCTCCCTTCCACTTCATAAAAGGACCTCATATCTCAGAAACTGTTCAGATCCCCACCATTTAACCATACCGGTATATATTCTTGATCTTTATGATAAGATATATTCAGTGACAAAAATCTTTGGCTTTTCTGGGATCTGCCATGCCCGAATCCCTTTATTGCTTAAAAGGCTTTACATCTCAGGAACCATATGTATCCCCACCGCTAAACCATATGTGTCTCTGTTCCTTTTAATAAGACCCATTTAGTGACACCAATCAGGGCTCCATTGGGCAGTGCCCACCTGAGCTCTGGTTTATGATATTTGGCTCTTTGGTTTGTTTGCTATGGCAAGTTAAGAGTTTCCATTGACTTATAATGGAAAAAATTGAAAAATGACATTAATGCCTCTCAAGATATTTTGTCAACTTTCATAGCAATGTTCCTTTAATAATGTTCTTTTTGGCCTATTGCCACAGATGGGAAATTGTCAACTGTCATCTGTTGTCTTCAAGCGACATCAGACCTCTGAAGCCACTAGTCTGATTGGGTCGAAATTTTATCTGTAGCAGCCTTGGGAGCAGGGCTTCTATGATTAATTAAAATACATTGCTGCCAGTGGGCAGTGGCCCCCTGAGCTCTGGTGAGCATTGTGGCCCATGGGCCTCTTGTTTTCAGTTAGAGTTGTACCAAATTGTCAATTTAAAGACAAAACACTTTGATGTTCATTATATATCAGCAAAGGCCAGCAGTTTTATCTTCTGGATGTGGTTCAAATCACACGTTTTTTTTGTTAAAATTCAGTACAAATGGACTGTACCTGGGAATAGCTAATGGTCAGTGCCAGAGGCAAAGCCATTTCCAGGACAGGCAATGGACACGTCTCCGTGTGACCTTATGTTGGTGGGATGTAAAACTCAAACACTCACTCAGGACAGGCAATGGCACTGGCCGGGGGTATATGTGCCCCACTAGTTACTTTATCTACTATGTCCTAAAATGACGCTTCACACTATTAAATTCACAGTAACTCCATTTCAGCATGGATTCTAATACACGAATGTACCCAGAACAGCCTACCATTAAGGTAAATGACACACAGTGTTAGATTACATTAACCGTTTGGTACCAGAAACCCCAAAACGGGTAATTGTTAAATAGTGCAGACCCAGATCAGACGCCGGGCCTCAACTGTTTGCTTGAATTTCAGCCATTTTCCAAATAACTTTTGAAGAAAACAGAACTTCAAAGGAACGTATGCTTTTAGACCTGAGCCGAAATTCTAATAGTGGATTACACTTCGGAGTTCAGGGATACCCTCGACTTTAATTATTATAAAACAATGTAGCTTAACAGTTTTAATGGCTAAATGTGTTGCATCACGAAAACACGCCTATATAATTTTGAACCCCTTCAAAGTAGAAGTAAAACAAAGATCAGGAATTGATACAATTAACTTACTCCATCCATAAAAGACACCAAAGGGAAAGAAATACAAACATTAAGCGACCAGACCACAATGGAAACCCAAACAAAGGAAGGCCATATGGACAGTTACTTTCCCACAAAATGGCCATATGGCCATGCAAAACCAAAAGACACAAGTGATACACACAGTAAGTAACAAACAACAACATAAATAAATCGCCACAGAAGAGCCGCCTTGGAACGGTCAGTGGAAGATTTCCACTGGGGGGCTTAAATTGATTTTACGTGGCCACAATCCTCGCCCTTACTTCCGTCGCGATTTAGACAAAAAAATTTTGTTCAGTCCGCATGAAGGCCTCCTAACTCATCAGTGCAACATCTCCGTGAACACAGAAATCAAAGAACCACAGAGGTGAGACAACGGTGAGGACTCGACAGCAAGAAACCACTGAAATGCTGGAGCAAAAGAAAACCAACAGTTAGACTCCGATGAATACACTTTTATACAGTAAAACTGGGGTTTCCGAGGGTATACCTTATTTTTCTTATTTCTGCTCTAAAATATAGATTGTGGGTAATCGTTAGAACCACCTCGATGAGGCGGTTCTAACGAGTGCCCACAATCTATATTTTGAGCAGAAATAGGAAAAATATATCGAGGCGGTTCTAACGAGTACCCACAATCTATATTTTAGAGTAGAAATAAGAAAAATATCACAATTTTTCATCATAAAATTTTCATTTTTTCGGCGATAAAGGTGGCAATGTATTTGTATAGGCGTGTTTGCGTAATGAGAGTAAAATCAGAAGCATTTACATGCCTCATTTCAGGGCCAATCATGCATTCACAATCTGAACATTGAGGTGTTAAGTGTAGTGTGATTTAATTTGACAGGACATTGCTGTTTTTGAACTGAGTGTTGAATGTGTCTAAAAACGTCTGTGTATGGCCTTATTAGTATGTGTTGTGAATTTGAACTTCTGGCTTACTTGGAGCAGTCTATTTTGGGGCTTTTTGCAGTTCTGTACGTACTGGAGCATGTCATTTAAATTATCTCATATTGCCTTATCACAAAATGTATGTAAAGTTTCATCTCGGCGAAAACAAAAATCAAAAACTATACGTCTACAATAACTTTAATCAGACAAAATCGACTACACCACATATTATAGCATGCAACTGAAGGCCGGATGGTTTTTCTCCGGGTACTTCGGTTCTCGCCCACCTCTTATTAACGATCAGCTCGATATAAGTGAAATAATCTTGAAATGGCCGTAAAATCAACCCTAACAGAAAAACGTGTAACATATACACGCTCAAGAAAGACTACATTCAATTTAGGTAAAGCGAATCTACCTTTTTGTGATATATAGAAATTATCTGAATTGATTATTAGATCTTTGATAGTAGATTGCGAATATTAGTTAAGGTTGCCCATGAATGAGTAAATAAATGTGTGATACCAGACAAGTTCATGTGTAGAGCTGGCTAATCGGAGCTGAAAAGATAATCGATTATCAGTCCCGTCATTGCGATCGATAATCGATTAGTAATCGCTAAGGTTTTTGTCATAATTTTACCTGTCTTGCTTTCTTCTGAGCATGACTCTAACCATATGTTGTACTTTACCATATGTATATTTGAACACCCAGGCCTGAGCAAACAGTGTAGACCCAGATGAGACGCCGCAGAATGCGGCGTCTCATCAGGGTCTGCACAGTTTGCCACTCATCCAGCTATTTTAGGCATAACTTTGGGTAGTAAATTGTACCTATCAAGTAATCGATTAAAAGCAAATCAGAAATGATAATCATTTTTGTGGAATTTATCGATCGATTAATCGATTATACGATTAATCGGGTCAGCCTTATTCATGTGTGACGAGTCACGAGAAACCCTGTCTTAGGGATGGGCGATCTGGTCTGCTCAGCTACATACACGAACAAATGTTCTGCACCAATTGAAAAAAAAACATGTTTTCTCCTAACGCGCCTCATGTGTTAATCCACAAACAGATGCCACTGTTTATACTTTGTTTGTTTGATTTGAGGTTTAACGTCCCCGCCAACACTGTAAAGGTCATTTTGGAGACGTTGCTTCCAATTTTGTGGGACTTTTACCCGACATTGAGATGAAATTACATCTCGAGCCCTGTCGCCCAATGAAACCAATAGGGTTTATTAGCATGGACGGTCCGCCTCACACCGCGGTTCCTGGACAGGCTGAGATCCTCTAAGCGGTTTACCAGTACTAATGTGCGGGCCGGATTCAGCTCTGCGTGGAAGCATCATGCAGCCCATATATTTCTTCAAGCCCCTATGGGCGGGGGCGACCACTGTTTATACTAAAAACCATCACGAAAACACGCCTATATAAATTTGACCCCCTTGAACCCCACTTTTATATAGTAAAACTGGGGTTTCGGGGGGTATACCTTATTTTTCTTATTACTGCTCTAAAATATAGATTGTGAGTACTCGTTAGAACCGGCTCGATGAGGCGGTTCTAACGAGTGTCACAATCTATATTTGGAGTTCCGTACTGTTTATACTAAAGACGAAGTATCTAGTACATGTGACTCCTATCTTTAATCAAAGGACCAATTGTACACTCTATATTTTTCAGTTCCGTACTGTTTATACTAAAGACGAAATACCTAGTACATGGGACTCCAATCTTTAACCAAAGGACCAATTGTACACTCTTTATTTTTCAGTTCCGTACTGTTTATACTAAAGACGAAGTACCTAGTACATGGGACTCCTATCTTTAACCAAAGGACCAATTGTACACTCTATATTTTTCAGTTCCGTACTGTTTATACTAAAGACGAAGTACCTAGTACATGAGACTCCTATCTTTAACCAAAGGATCAATTGTACACTCTTTATCTTTCAGTTCCGTACTGTTTATACTAAACAGGAAGTACCTAGTACATGGGAATCCTATCTTTAACCAAAGGACTAATTCTACACTCTATATTTTTCAGTTCCGTGCTCTGGTCCTTGCTTCTTAAGGATAAACCCTTTTCAGAACATTTAACTTCACGACAGCTTGTGTTAAGGGTATGTGTGGAGACCGTAAAAAGTCTCCTTGCCATTCATCCTAGTGTGTGTTATATTTTCTAGTCCTTTGGGATCAGCGATTCTATTGTGTAATTTCGAAAAATGTTTGAGACTCACAGATGAGGCCTAATTGGCCGAACCTAGGTAGTCTGGTCCAGAAAAAAATCTTGTGTACACTATATTTTTCAGTTTTACGCTGTCCTTGCTTCCAAAGGATTACCTATTTTTATATCATATTAATGAATGTTCATTTGTTTGTTCCTAAAAGCTTCACATAAAAGTTGGTAACCGCAAAAAATATGTTTCAATTTTCATATCTGAATGATCTGAATGGTCAGAGAATGGTTTTGACCTTTAATACTCAAGTATGTACATCCACTCAATAAGTTACTGCATCTACAAACTTTCAAATCAGGCTGCAAATGTCTATGTGACCAGATTTAACCTTGGCGTAAAATAGGTCAAGGCCATCCAGGGGTAATCATTTGTACTAAGTCCCCAATGCTACATACCGAGTTTCATGAAAATCGGCCAATTGGTTTCGGAGTAGAAGATTGCCGAAGTATTTTACCTTATATGGGCATGGTAACCTTAATGCTCATGTGACGAAATTCATATTTATACATTTTCATTTTCATGTTTCTGTAAGCTTTTGTAAAACATTTGGTCACAAATGGCCCAGATGTTCCAGTGGAAAATAAGTTTTAATCTTCATATCTGAAAGGCCTTAGACAAGGAATGACCTTGACCTTGAATACTAACGTTGTTTCACTTATTTAGCTAACGACATCTCCAATTTTCAGATCAGAGGCTGCAATGATTTTCGAAAAATACATGTATTTGACTTTTTCTCAAAGAAGAGTGAATGTGACCAAATTTGACCTTGGTATAAAAAGTTCAAGATCATCCGAGGGCATAATTTGAACAAATTATGATAAGCCACAATGCTGCATACCAAGTTTCATGACAACCGGTAGTTTTTTTTACCTTATAAGGGCATGGCGGCCATCTTGGTCATGTGACCAAACTCATTTTTATTAATTTTCTTTCCTTGTTCTATACTTATAAGAATATGTTCTATGAAAGGGTTATCTATTGGAAGCAAGAAATACACCAAAACACTAAAAAATGGAGTGTACATGTTTTCTGGACCAGACAAGCCAGCCTCGGCCAATAAGACCTCATCATTGACCTCAAATACTTAAAAGTTCCACAATGGAATCAATGACCAAAAAGGACAAGAAAATATAAACTAATGCTAAAATATAGATTAATGCTCTTATTTTGCCAATCCTCAGGGATTGCTTATGCAATTGCTTTTCACTGTTCCATTTATTGTCATCCTTTAGATACCTGTTGAAGGTCATTATTAAACCGATGTTCGTTCCTCGTTGTATAACAACTGCTTGTTTGACATCCCTGGACTTTAAGTAGACTAAGATGTTTTCTGGGCTTTTGTTGTACCTTCCTTGTATTCGAAGGAATTATCTTCAGTAGTTTTATATGCTGTTTTATTTAATGACCGGTATGAAGATCGCTTTAGTTTTGACGGTATCAAAACCTTCTAAACCCACATGAGTATCACAAATACATTTAAAATATCAATATCACCCCTTAGGTTACACTCTGCTTCTTCTGTACGGATTCCCCATTCTATTAAGAACTTTAATACTATGTTGCCTTCGGTATTGGTAAGACCCTTAAATTTGTCTTCTGTAACTTCAATTAATCTCAACGGAGCAGGCAATACCAATGTTTTTGGGAGTAGTCTTCATATAAGACTATCTCCTCTCAAATCGCCCATCCTTCGAAAATATACTTATCTGTGGACAAGAAGTAGAATGTATCCTAGTATTTCTAAGTGCAATGCCAAGCGGTGCAGATGTTGTTCGCATTTAAGCACTGCGTCTACCGTTACGTCATCTGTAAACGGTAGACGCTTCTCTGTAGTTAACATGTCTGATTTGACATGACAGTCTACAGATTTAATTTATCTAATTACATGACGTGCTGAAAACTGTAATATGCAGTACGTCCGTCAAACTAACCGCATGCTTCAAACTAGATTTAACGAGCATTATCGTAGAATGAGTAAGCTTAAGAAAACTGACACTTTCTTGTACCGTCACTTTCGACGTACAGGTCATTCTGTAAAAAAATTGTTATACAACCAGTGGAAAAACTTGATTACGATGCAAATTCGGCATCTAGATGCAACATTATCAAAAGACATGAGGCTGAACTGAAATGGATTAAATCTTTACATACCCCTTTTCCACTGGGATTTAATGACAACAATTATCATGAGGGTAATATTTCCAGAATGCCGGACTTTGATATTTTCTCGCTCCTGGAATGTCGTAAACCCAGAACAAGATCTCACGGCACCAGAAAAAATGGTAACTTTAAACGTAAATTACGTGCGTTTAAACGAAACAATACTAGACTGATGTGACTGTCAGTTATATTATTAAATCATGGACGCCACTCTATGCTTTCATTTTTAAGTTCATTACCCGTTTCTGTTTTACGTCTTCTGGACACCGAGGCGAATAAATTCTACGATAGTTCTAATCAGTTATATGATGCGGCTCTCTTATCTAGAGGCTATACTCATCATACTCTCCGTCCTTACATTGATTCTGAAATTAATCATAAACGCCATTTATTCAAAATATCCTTCATTAATAAGGGTATGGATTTTATAGATTTGCCCAGTATCTTCCTTGAGAGCTCGGTGCTTTCTTCCATTCCTGCTTATTTTCAAAATACTGAAACACTTATAATTTGCTATAAATATAACAAACCTGTTAGATCTATAGATCTATCATTTTTAATTTCAATCAACTTGTTTCAGATCTAGATATTGATACTAATAGTCCTGATTCATGTAATTGTAAAAACTCAGTGTATTGCTATCCTGCTGCTGACCATGTAACTAGAGCTATCACTAAAGGTGATGAATACCCCCACAAAAACTGCCTTGATAGTACAACAGCGGCATTTTGCAATTTTTTCACTTGAAAGGGGCCATAACTATGTCGAAAATTGACGAATTGTAGTGGAAATCGAACTTGACCTGTATTTTATGATGTTACATCAGTGTACCAAAAATTATAAAAATCGGTGAAGCGCTTTTTGAGTTATCGTCTGGAAACCAAGTCAACAGACCGACCGACCGACCGACAAGCTCACTCCTATATACCCCCCCCCCAAATTTCATTTGTGGGGGTATAATTACTAGCAATTTGAAAATTATTCCTGAATCTAGGATAAGGAATATAATTTCTAAAGGACCGAAGGAACGGTTTCCTTCTAAAATTGATTTCAGTAAATGTAGAGATGAAATCGCTGCTTCCTTGAATGAATTCGGTAATCGATGGTGTAAGCGAGAGTATGTTGAGCATAAAGCCCTTAAGGACTGGAAAATTAGCATTTTAAAACTAGTGAATAAACGCATTTCTTTCTATTCTCAAAATACTAACGTATTACCTCCTAAGCCTAAGACGTCTTTACGTCATCTTAAATTAGGTATTCAAGAATTTCATAAGAAGTTTGTTTTGGCCCCTGCAGACCAGGCCGCTAAAAACGTCGCCGTTGTGTGACGGCTCCACTATGTTAACACGCTTAAGCAGGAGCTTGGTGGTACTAAGGCCTATGAACTTCAGTTCTTTGCACTACCACTGAACTTTCTAAATTATTAACTTCCTGTCTTACTGCTATTAAAACGCATGTGATTAAATATTGTGATAAAGTCTTTGAAAGATCAGGAAGAAATCTGTTTTGGTCTATAAAAAATTCGACTGAAGTTTTAAATAAATTGAAATCCAGACATTTTCGTGCTTCAATTTTTGTGTTTAGACTCATATTCTAGACAGGTTTTTAATATTTTGGATCCCAATTTGATTTATATCAGTCTTCGTATCGACTGCCTATTGGAAATTTGCAAAATTGCAGTATGTTTCCTCTGGCTATCTTTGCCGGATCATTACAGGGTCACTGATGAGGCTTTATTAGCCAAAACTACGTAGTATGACCCATCTTCTTTCTTGTGAATGTTTTCATTGCTCTTAAAGGAACTCATTTTTGATTTTTATTTGCCTTCACTGCAGCTGGTGTTGTGCCGTGTGGCGGCCGTAAAACGTCTCCCCGTACATCAACCATAGTGTAGTTTATATTTTAATTTTGGTCCTTTGAGATCAGCGTGAATATTCTGAGAAATCAGAAATAAATATTTGGTTTAGACTCATATTCTAGACAGGTTTTTAATATTTTGGATCCCAATTTGATTTATATCAGTCTTCGTATCGACTGCCTATTCGAAATTTGCAAAATTGCAGTATGTTTCCTCTGGCTATCTTTGCCGGATCATTACAGGGTCACTGATGAGGCTTTATTAGCCGAAACTACGTAGTATGACCCATCTTCTTTCTTGTGAATGTTTTCATTGCTCTTAAAGGAACTCATTTTTGATTTTTATTCAAGTCTGTCTACTTACGATTTTTCTTACAAGAATAAAGTTCTTCGAAAATAGAAGCAATATTTCAAAGAAAGAAGACCCGCAACTGGTTTGGCCAATGTCAGATTGCTACATGACAATGCGTCATCGCACAAGGCGTTCATTGTGCAAGACTGTCTGAAGCAGGAAATGGTTGTTGAACTCCCTCAACCCCCGAATTCCACTGAGCTTGCCCCGTGTAACTTTTTTTTGTTCCCGCGGCTGAAAAAATACCTTTCTGGTCGAAAATTTGTACAGCGCAAACACCTCGGTTCTGCAATATTCCAGTGCCTTCATAGTATACCTCGAAAAGACTACCAAAATGCATTCAATGATTGGATCAGAAGACTGAAAGTTTGTATATCTGTTAAAGGGGAATACTTTGTAGGGGAAAAATAAATTTTTCACCGAAATGTATCACGGAATCATTTTTATGTGCTTAGTGGCATTCATATTTGAACAGTCCTCGTAATCGGTCCTTGTTACATGATTTATTAAATATTGATAAAACCTATTTCGATGGTTTGATCAGTCAGATTTACCCCCCAGAACTTCCGTTAAATAAAGCAAATTCTTCTGATACCGAGGCCCCGTTTTTGGATTTACATCTATCTATTGTAGATGGGTTTGTTTCGTGCAAAATTTATGATAAACGCGATGACTTTGATTTTGAGATTGTAATTTTTTCTTTTTTGGATGGTGATGTTCCTCGTGCGCCATCCAATGGCGTTTATATTTCGCAATTAATTCGATTTGCTAGTGTGTAGTCATGTAACTGACTTCAACACTCGTAATAAATTATTAACGGCTAAACTTCTTAATCAGGGTTATCGGTACCATAAACTTCGTAAAGCCTTTTCAAAATTTTATAGACGCCATTCTGATTTAATTTCAAAATTCAATATTGGACTTAAATCTCTTCTGCAACAAGGTCTATCGGAACCCGAATTTAATGGTGACTTAGTATATAAATTCAGAAAAATGTATAACCGCAATGACTTCAGCACTCAATTTCGTAAAATCATTCTTCGATATAAAAAGATTGGGTACAACATGGATGTTATACGACAGACTGCATGCATGATAGTTAACCCAATCACGGTTGACAACTTTGCTTCCCTCTTTAATTGCACGCCGGTGGGTCAGGCCTCAGATTCTATGACGGTTCCAACGTAATGGCTTATTGAGAATTAGAGAGATCTAATTCAAGGTAATGTTGGTTGGTGCCTGATGCGC
This sequence comes from Lucinisca nassula, assembly GCA_963580285.1. NCBI lineage: Eukaryota > Metazoa > Mollusca > Bivalvia > Lucinida > Lucinidae > Lucinisca > Lucinisca nassula. The sequence goes on along the minus strand of OY757012.1, from coordinate 17,014,473 downwards.
TGTCTCTGGTCGGGGCCATCGGAGCCTAACTGTTGGTTTTCTTTGGCTCCAGCATTTCAGTGGTTTCTTGCTGTCGAGTCCTCACCGTTGTCTCACCTCTGTGGTGCTTTGATTATTTGTGTTCACGGAGATGTTGCACTGATGAGTTAGGAGGCCTTCATGCGGACTGTACAAATCATTTGTTTAAATCGCGACGGAAGTAAGGGCGAGGATTGTGTCCACGTAAAATCGATTTAAGCCCCACCCCCCCCCCCCCCCCCCCAGTGGAAATCTGTCCACTGACCGTTCCAAGGCGGTTCTTCTTTGGCGGTTTATTTATGTTATTGTTTGTTACTTACTGTGTGTATCACTTGTGTCTTTTTATTTTGGGTGGCCATATGGCCATTTTGTGGGAAAGTAACTGTCCTTACGGCCTTCCTTTGTTTAGGTTTCCATTATGATCTGGTCGCTGTATGTTAGTATTTCTTTCCCTTTGGTGTCTTTGATGGGTGGAGTAAGTTAATTGTATCGATTCCTAATCTTTGTTTTACTTCTACTTTGATGTAGAGCAGAGAGATGTATTACGGCCGCCACACATTCCCAGACACCAAATATGAAATTTGGTTACAAATAGTTAAGTGGTTTCTGAGGAAAGTAAGTTTTAATTTTTATATCTGAATGACCTTTGGTCAAGGTCAAAGAATTACCTTTGACATTGAATACTCATGTATTTTCATACACTAATTTAGCTACCTGCATCTGCGAATTTTCAGAACACAGGCTGCGATAGTATCCGAAAAATCCACAGTTTGGTTTTATTCCAACACAAAAGTCTGTGACCATATTAGACCCTAGCATAAAATAGGTCAATGTCATCCAAGGGTCATCATTTGAATAAACTATGATGGGCTCCGAGTCCCCAAAGTTACATACTAAGTTTCATGGCAATCGGCCCACTGGCTCAGGAGAAGATTTTTGAAGGGATTATACCATTTATGGGTAGGGCGTCCATGTTGGTCATGTGACCTCGACTCCGCGAACAAACTTTCCTTCCCCCATCCCTTGAATGCCTCACATGAAATTGAATTTAATCGCCCCAGTGATTTCAGGTGAAGATGTTTGAAAACGTTGACAGACAGACGACAAACAACAGACGACAGACAAAGGAGACTCGCCATACTGTAAGCTCATATATGAGCCTTCGGCGCATGTGAGTTAAAGGGTGACCCGTCAATTATAACAATAGAACTGAAGGCAATGATCAGGAATCAATACAATTAACACACAGCTCCCATCAGAGACACCAAATGGAAAGAAGCACAGACATGAAAGTACTAGACCCTAATGGAAACATCAATAGTGGAAAGCCAAATCGACAGTTACTTTCCCACAAAAAGGGAAATTGGCTATCCAAAACAAAATAATATAAGCGATACACACACTCAAAGACAACCATAACAAAAATAAACTGCGACAGAAGAACCGCCTTAGAATGGTCAGCGAAACGAACTCCACTGGTAGTGGTGGTGTGTGTATGTATGTGTGTGTATGTGTGTGTCGGGTGGGGGGTGGGGGCTCAAATCGATTTTACATGGCCACAATCATCGCCCTTATTTCCGTCGCGATTTAGACAAATAATTTGTTCAATCTGATTAGTGGCCTCCTAATGTTCTAGAACAATTGTCCATAAACATGTTTTTAAATCTATCAGTGGCCATGATATAATAACATCTCTTCAGTCTGGAATTATTTCTGGAGACTCCACAATCAATCAACTTGTCCACATTTATAAAACATTTTGTAAAGCCCTGGACGAAGGGAAAGAAGTAGACCCTGTCCTTTGTGATATTGGTAAAGCTTTTGATATAGTGTGGCATAAATTGCTTTTATACAAACTTCAGAGGATTGACATTTATGGTTCGCTTTTGCAATGGTTTACAGATTACTTGCAAAATAGAAAACAGAGTGAAGTTCTACCTTGAGCTGTTTCGTCATGGCAGAAGTTCCACGATGTTCTATTTAAGGCCAACTTCAATTTATGGTTTATATAAATGGCATTGTGATAGGTATACAGTCTTCGATCAGACTCTTTACTGATGATGTCTGGAACCACATGCAAGCGGCAGTTAAGATTAACTCAGTTGTGGCAAAGATCCACTTAATATGATCTTCATTACTATTTTGTTTCTTTTTATCACATAAAATCAGAGTCAATAATTTACTTTCGAAACTGTAATAAACCCTATCATCCTCCTATATCCACGAATCAGCAACACGTTAACGAAGTACATTCTCATTAGCACTTAGGCCTTAATTTTACAACCGACTGATAGTGCGAAAACTTGAATTCACACTCGATAGAAAATCTTTACAAACAATATAGACTTCCTTCACAACACCACTTTTCGAACACGCTAATGTTGTCTGGGACAATTGCACCCGAAATGAGGCGAACAAACTTGAAAAAAAAAATCAAAATGAGGCCGCAAGAATTGTTACGTGTGGAGCAAAACACTAGCATCAATCCATTTTCTTCTCTCTGACCTTAGCTGGAAATTTCCTGAAGCCCGTTAACATGGAAAAAACTTGTCCTTTATAACTAAATGCTAAATTCCCTTACACATCAATAACTTTCACCATCGATACACATAATGTTTAAACTAGTCTTCAATAAATCAACGGATAAGTTTTTATTATTCCGTTTATTATAGAAAGCAAAGAGGCTAGTTTTTTGAGATTTTATGAAGAGTCATTTGTAAGCAATAGTCAATAGAAAAGTGTATAAATAACCTGTCCAGTTCTTTGGCAATTTTTGACCGTGTTTTTTTTCTATAGGCCGAATAGTATTAACGTAAACATCCTGTAAGTATACTGAATTACTTGAATTATTTGACCAGATATCTCGTTTAGGAATTGACAACATCGAACCAGGACCCAGATAAATTACATGCATTTCAGACTAAGTGTTCCATTTGGAAAACATCTACCTCCTATTCCAGGTATGTTTTGCTGAGTTTATTTGTTATATAGTGCGACAAATTGTCTTAAAAATGAATATTAAATTTACGTTAAATTAAATGCCACCAAAGGACATCTTTTTCAGACTCTTTATGGCTGTTGGATGAATTGTAGTCAAATTGACCTCGTCGTGTTTGAAATAAGTCAAACTGACCTCATTGTTTCCAAACTGACCGACGAGAGTATTTCTCATGTGCACTTTGTTCAATGTTATCCAACGAATTTTATCAACGTGCAAATGAATTAAGTCTCAGTTCATTTAATGTTTATACAATATTACATAGAAATATGCTTTTCTGCACGTCTGAAGAGCTTGTTCACATCACGAAAACACGCCTATATAATTTTGATCCGCTTGAACCCCACTTTTATATCGTAAAACTGGGGTTTCCGGGGTATACCTTATTTTTCTTATTTCTGCTCTAAAATATAGCTTTTGGGTACTCATTAGACCGCCTCGATGAGGCAGTTCTAATGAGTACCCACAATCTATATTTTGACCAGAAATAAGAAAAATATCACAATTTTTCATCATAAAATTTCATTTTTTTCGGCGAAAAAGGTGTATTTGTATGTATTTGTATAGGCGTGTTTTCGTGATGAAACGTGATAGCAACATACTCTTCTATTTAATCTGAACATGCAAAGGCAAAATACCTATGGCATTCTTAGATTTTTAAAATGTATTTTGTGCTAAAAATATTTATCTTAGGCTCTCTGCAAACCTCAAAATCTGACAAAAGGAAACCTTCAAATTGATCTCCGGGTATCTAACCAATTGTTTCCGGGAGGTCGATTTGAAATATTTCCAGGCGTGTAGCTTCAAGTTCTACTGCTTTGGCTTCATTAGGGCAACGTCCTCTTGGGCTTGAAACAGGCGAGGGCTGGGGAACATGTTTTCTTCTTTTTTGATTGTTTGTTAACCTACGAGGGCAAGTAAATAAAAAACAGCCAAACGTACTTCTTGATGAGACCGATCCCTTCTTTCGATGTAATTGCCCAAAAGAATGATGAACTCCGACCAACGCTGTTCAAGAGCCATCAGCCCAGAACTGAAAAAGTCAGTGTCCTTGTCTCCGACCAACTCCTAAACTGCAGACACCTATTCCTTGGACCGGAAATGACGTCCACGGATATCCTTTTTAAAGCTTGGAATAGGAAATAGTCAATAAGAGCTAAGTCTGTAGATTAGGCGGGGCGCGGTATTAGCTCGTACCCATTCCGCGCAACAGCACCCAGTGCAATTTTGCAAATGTGGACTCTCGCATTGTCTTGTTAAAGCAGAATCCTTTTGAAGAGTTTACCTGACGTTCTTCACGGACCGCAGTTCTAAGTTGGTCAAGCAAATTAGCATAGAACGCACCTATTACCGTACATTTCTTTGCTAGAAATTTCAACACAACTAGAGCTGTCAGTGAAACTGACTAGGGCCCCGGCAGCGCTATCAGAGGAGTAGGAAAATATTGATGTTAAAAAACTGGAAAGAACAAGGAAATGAAAGAACATACCCCAAAGAATCATTTTGAACATGATTACTCGGTTTTAGACCTTTGGCCGATGTAGAAGTTTTTTAAGTCGATGTTGTGTTAAGATATAAGTTATTCTAAAATCAATCAAGGAAAAAGAAAGATATTGATCGGACACGATAAAAAAGACGTTTTTTTTTCCTTTCACCTCTAAGTATGACCTTGACCTTTGAGGTACGGACCTGGGTCTTGCGCGTGACACACTGTCACATTATGGTTAATATTTCTGCTAAGTAATATTTAAATCCATCCAGGTATAAGAAAGTTATAGATTGGACACAATAAAAAAGACGCTTTTTTGACCTTTTATCTCTAAGTATGACCTTGACCTTTGAGGTACGGCTGTGGGTCTTGCGTGTGACACTTCGTCACATTATGGTTAACATTTCTGCCAAGTAATATTTAAATCCATCCAGGAATAATAACAAAGTTATTAATTGGACACAGGAAAGACCCATTTTGACCTTTAACCTCTAAGTATGACCTTGACCTTTGAGGTACGGACCTGAGTCTTGCGCGCAACACTCCATCACATTATGGTTAACATTTCTGCCAAGTAATATTTAAATCCATCCAGGAATAAGAAAGTTATGGAGGATAAAAAAATTTGTGGACGGACAGACGGACAGACGGACAGACAGACAGACAGACAGACGGACGGACAGAGTGATTACTATAGGGCACCCACACTTTCAGTGCGGGGCCCTAATAACACACTGTGGGTCCAAAAACAGTTGCCAACACCTTGCCAGCAGGGGGGTTCGTTTCGAACTTATTTGGCCTCGAAGACCCGGTCCTACCCACTGACGACTTTTGAACTTTATTCATTGGCTCATAATAATCGACACAGGTCTCATCTACAGTCCTCTGACGTGAAAGAAAATCATCTTGTTTGACCTAAACCGCTTCAACAAAGCGCTGCATACTGATGTTCTGGATGGGCTATTAGCGTGGGCATACATACCCAAGTGATCATGTAAAATTGCTGAAACGCTACAATGTCAAATGTATAATGCATTCGCTATTTTTTTCTACTTTAATTCACCTATCAGAATACACAAGATCCCGTACTTTGTTACACAGGTCTTAATCGGGGGCATCTACTGGGTGTCAAGACCTGGTTTCGTCGTGTAAAGACGTTCTACCGCGTTTGAATTCCCGAACCCAGAAGTTAACTTGTGCATACGATGGTGCAGAAGACCCATAAACACTGTTCAACTCGCAGAGTATTTCTGTTCAATAACAAGTACCGACTTACCACACAGTACTCAACTTTTGACGAAAAGCTTACTTTTGCATCGATAGCCATGTTTATGAGTGAATGACACGATAAGGGTGCAATTCTGCCCTACTGCCTTAATGGCGTATTGAAACAAGGCATGAAAACTTTGGCTTTCTGGGACAACTAGAAATGAGATATTTTTCCTTTTTTCTAATGCCTCGTCTCTTGTGAGCCGGCTGGCTTGAGTTAGATTGTTGCTTGAGGTCTCGGTCGTTGACCCACCGGCTGTCAGCTTCTGCCGTGTGTATGTGAAGGTGGGTGCGCGGGCGATCATACTCAGAACTGGTAAGCCGTTCAGAGGGTCAGAGGCTGTCCAAGAACAGTGAAGTTATTAAGGTCACGAACCGGCCCGACATGACCATAGCTACTGACTGGGCCGTTTAACCACAAAGCATACACAATGTAGCTTCAATTTCTTATAATACTCCCCACGGCCACATTGTAACGTTCAGTGACGACAATACTAAATGAAACAACTCCCAATATAAAAGCCAATCAGATTACTTGATATGCCATTTTCATTCAATTCACTAACTAAGCTACAAACAGTGTAGATCCTGATCATCTGATCAAGATCTACACTGTTTACAAAGGTAGAAGGTTTCGTGGGTTAATAACTTAATATGTAAATCACTTACGTTGTAACTGACTCCTCCTCAGTCAAGTTGTTCATACTGCTACACGTATCACGGAAGAGCTGACCATTTTGTCTCACCTCAAGTACCTTAACATCAGTGTCACTGCAGTCTCCACGGCTTTTGTCGATATCAAGACCTTCATTTTCTCTACCACCTGCACATCAAAAGAAGGCACATTACCATTTAAGATTCTATATTATTAAACAAACATAATTCAGTCTGTTAATCCAAAATGGAACCTACAGTGTGGTTATCACTTAAGAAGAGGACCATGGTGGTCCTATATCGCTCATCTGAGCTAAGAGATTTTTAAAGGTTTTTGTTTCTATAGTGGTATTTTAATACACGTGGGTCCCTTGCCGCAGGGCCATAATGAAGTCCCAGGACTATAATTTAAGCAATCTTGGTAGTAGTGCACTGGTTGAAGCTATGTTCTAAAAACCAAATGCATGGGCCCGCTGATTTCGACAAGAACATTAAACCAGAGGACCAGTGGTCCTGTAAACGCTCACCTGACATCAACCCAGGGCTACCATTTGAACAAACTATGATAGGTCCGAGTAAATAAGTCCAATTTTTTTTTAAAATCCGTCCAATAATGGTCAAAGTACCCAATTCTACTTGCCAAGTTTCAATGTCATTGGCCTTATGGTTCCAGAGAAGAAGAATTTGAAAGGTTTAGCCGAAACTACGTAGTATGACCCATCTTCTTTCTTAAGAATGTTTTCATTGCTCTTAAAGGAACTCTTTTTTGATTTTTATTTGCCTTCACTGCAGCTGGTGTTGTGCCGTGTGGCGGCCGTAAAAAGTCTCCCCGTACATCAACCATAGTGCAGTTTATATTTTACTTTTGGTCCTTTGAGATCAGCGTGAATATTCTGAGAAATCAAAAATAAATTATTGGTTTAGACTCATATTCTAGACAGGTTTTTAATTATTTGGACCCCATTTTGATTTATATCAGTCTTTGAATCGACTGCCTATTCGAAATCCGCACAATTGCAGTATGTTTCCTCTGGCTTTCTTTGCCGGATCATTACAGGGTCACTGATGAGGCTTTATTAGCCGAAACTACGTAGTATGACCCATCTTCTTTCTTAAGAATGTTTTCATTGCTCTTAAAGGAACTCTTTTTTGATTTTTATTTGCCTTCACTGCAGCTGGTGTTGTGCCGTGTGGCGGCCGTAAAAAGTCTCCCCGTACATCAACCATAGTGCAGTTTATATTTTACTTTTGGTCCTTTGAGATCAGCGTGAATATTCTGAGAAATCAAAAATAAATTATTGGTTTAGACTCATATTCTAGACAGGTTTTTAATTATTTGGACCCCATTTTGATTTATATCAGTCTTTGAATCGACTGCCTATTCGAAATCCGCACAATTGCAGTATGTTTCCTCTGGCTTTCTTTGCCGGATCATTACAGGGTCACTGATGAGGCTTTATTAGCCGAAACTACGTAGTATGACCCATCTTCTTTCTTAAGAATGTTTTCATTGCTCTTAAAGGAACTCTTTTTTGATTTTTATTTTACTTTGTATGGGCATGGAACGCCATCTTGGTCATGTGACCTGGACCGTATTAGCAGTTTTCATTAGTTCATCGCATAAAGGCTCCGTATCAAATTTTAGTAGTTTCTGACATATGGAACCTGAGTGATCTTGGTCCCAGACCTTTCTTACCCATAAATCTTCATCTATTCAGTTACTTTACATGATCTACCAATTTTTGTGACACTGTCTTCAATGGTTTCATAAAAATCCATTATTTTCACTTTTTCCCATGCAAAAGCCTAAGTCGGCAAATTTGACATTGGCGTAAAATAGGTCACGGTCAATCCAGGATCACCATTTGAACAAATTATGATAGGCCTGAGTGCTATGTGCCAAGTTTCAAGGTCATTGGCTGTACGGTTCCGAAGAAGAATGTTAAAGGGTTTTTACCATATATGGGCATGGCCACCATCTTGGTCATGTGACCTGAACCATATCAGCAAATTTTCATTTGTTCATCACATAAAGGATCAATATCAAATTTCAGTTGAATTGGTCCAGCAGTTTCTGAGAAAAAAATGTTTGAAATATGGTCCCAGATCACTGAATGACCTTGACCATTCTTACCTATACATCTTCATGTATTCAGTAACTTTACCTGATCTACAAATTTTGGTGAGATTTTCTTCAATGGTTTCCAAAAATCCATTATTTTCACTTTTTCCCATGCAAAAGCCTAAGTTGACAAATTTGATATTGCCGTAAAATAGGTCAAGGTCAACCCAGTGTCACCATTTGTACAAACTATGATGGGCCCGAGTACCATATGCTATACGCCAAGTTTCAAGGCCATTGGCGAAGAAGATTTTTAGAGAAGTTCTGGAGAAGAAGATTTATGAAGGCTTTTTACTATATATTTGCATGGCAGCCATCTTGGTCAAGTGATCTAGACCATATTGGCAACTTTTCATTTGTTCAACACACGAAGGCTCCATATTGAATTCCACTTCAATTGGCTCAGTAATTTCTGAGAAAAAAAAATGTTTTTTTTGAAATATGGAACCTGAGTGACCTTGGTCTAAGGTCAATGAATGACCTTGACCTTTCTTACCTATAGATCTTCATGCATTCAGTTACTTTACCTGATCGACCAATTTTGGTGACACTGTCTTCAATGGTTTTCTAAAAATCCATTATTTTCACTTTTTCCCATGCAAAAGTCTTAGTCGGCAAATTTGACATTGCTGTAAAATAGGTCAATGTCAACCCAGGGTCACCATTTGTACAAACTATGATGGGCCTGAGTACCATATGCTACATGCCAAGTTTCAAGGCCATTGGCCTTACAGTTCTGGAGAAGAAGAATTTTGAAGTCTTTTTACCATATCTGGGCATGGCCGCCATCTTGGTCATGTGACCTAGACCATATTGGCAACTTTTCATTTGTTCAACTCACAAAGGCTCCATATTGAATTTCACTTCAATTGGCTCGGTAGTTTCTGAGAAAAAAATGTTTGAAATATGGAACCTGAATGACCTTGGTCTATGGTCAATGAATGACCTTGACCTTTCTAACCCATAGCTCTTCATGTATTCAGTTATTTTACCTGATCTACAAATTCTGGTGACACTATCTTCAATGGTTTCCTAAAGATCCATTATTTTCACTTTTCTCCATGCAAAAGCCTAAGTCGGCAAACTTGACTTTGCTGTAAAATAGGTCAAGATCAACCCACGATCACCATTTGTACAAGCTCTGATGGGCTTGAGTACCATATGCTACATGCCGAATTTCAAGGCCACTAGCCTTACAGTTCTGAAGAAGATTTTTGAAGGCTTTTTACCATATATGGGCATGGTGGCCATCTTGGTCATGTGATCCAGACCCCGCAAACAAACTTTAATTGCTGGTCAATAGGTCAAGGTCAGCCCAGGGTCACTATTTGTACAAACTATGATGGGCCCGAGTACCATATGCTACATGCCAAGTTTCAAGGCCATTGGCCTTACAGTTCTAGAGAAGAAGAATTTTGAAGGCTTTTTATCATATATAGGTGTGGCCGCCATCTTGGTCATGTGACCTGGTCCATATTGGCAACTTTTCATTTGTTCAACTCACAAAGGCTCCATATCGAATTTCACTTCAATTGGTTCGGTAGTTTCTGAGAAAAAAAATGTTTGAAATCTGAAACCTGAAGGACCTTGGTCTAAGGTCAATGAATGACCTTGACCTTTCTAACCCATAGATCTTCATGAATTCAATTACTTTACCTGATCTACAAATTTTGGTGACACTGTCTTCAATGGTTTCCTAAAAATCCATTATTTTCACTTTTCTCCATGCAAAAGCATAAGTCGGCATATTTGACATTGGTGTAAAATAGGTCAAGGTCATCCCAGGATCACCATTTGTACAAGCCATGATGGGCCCGAGTACCATATGCTACATGCCAAGTTTCAAGGCCATTGGCCTTATGGTTCTGGAGAAGAAGATTTTTGAAGGCTTTTTACCATATATGGGCATGGCGGCCATCTTGGTCATGTGATCCAGACCCCGCGAACAAATTTTCGTTCCCCCATCCCACTGAGGCTCCATATGAAATTTGGCTTTGATTGGCCCTGCAGTATAGGAGAAGAAGATCTTTGAAAATGGTGGACGGACGGACGGACGGACGGACGGACGGACGACGGACCATGGCTATACTATAAGCTCACCTATGAGCCTAAAGGCTCAGGTGAGCTAAAAAAACACATAAGTTTATGTAAAGAAAAAGGTCCCACGGCGGGCCTTTTTATGGTCCAGGGCTACTTTTTTAAACACTCTTGGCAGCGGTCTAGAAAATAAAAGTGTGTACCAAATATCAAAGGCCTGAGCGTTCAGATGAGAAGATTCTTAAAGGATTTACCTTTAAAGGCTATGGAAAAGGTGTCGGTCCATTGACCAGGCCATTTTCGGACATAGGGCTATACTTTGAACAATTTTGGCATAGGTGCACTAGACAAAAGCGTGTACCATATATCAAATACCTGGGCCTTCTGGTTTCTAACAAGAAGATTCTAAAAGCGTTTCCCTATATATAACTCTATGTAAAACATGTGGACCCCGGGGGCTATGCCATTTTTAGCTCGCCGGGATGAAGTCGAGGGAGAGCTATTGCACTACTAATCAACCCAGCAGTTTAAGTGAAGAAGGGGATAAAAAATCTGAATCCGAGCCAACCAAGACAAAGGTCAGTAATGACCTTGACCTTTGGAATTGATTAATTTCTAATCAGCTGATTGCAAATAGTATTTCTGATGCAACACGCTAACATGCAATCAGCAAAATCCACTGTTTCGCCTTTTCCTATGCAAATGCCTAAGCGTCCAAATTTGAACTTGACGTAAAACAGGTCAAGGTCAACCAAGGGTCATCATTTGAATAAATTTTGTAAGGCCTGAGTACCCGATACTGCATACCAATTTAAGGCCATCGGCTATTTCGTTCCCGAGAAGATTTTTTTTTTAAAGATTTTTTTACCATACATGAGCATGGTGGCAATGTTGGTCATGTGTCCTAGTCCTAAAACAACATTTCATTCCCCTCTACCCATTGAGGCCCCACATGCAATTTGTTTCAATCAACCAACCAGTTAAACTTGTAAAGATGATAAAAAAAAACTGAATATGGGCCTTCCAGGACAAAGGTCAGTAAATGACCTTGACCTGTGCAATTGATAAAATTCCATTAAGCTGATTGCAAACATCATATCTGATGCTCAGGCTTCCATGCGATCAGAAAGAGCCACTGTTATGCTTTGTCCACAAAATGTCTAAGTGCCCAAATTTGACTTTGACGTAAAACAGGCCAAGGTTAACCAAAGGTCATCATTTGAACAAACCCGGTAGGGCCAGAGGCCTTGATAGTACATACCAAGTTTCAAAGCAACTGGCCATTTGGTTCTTTAGAAGAATCTATTCAAATATTGCATTCACTTCTAATTTACCATATATGGGCATGACCCAGTCCTTACGAACAAACTTTCGCTTCCCCTTCCCATACAGGCTCAAACAACTCAGCAGTTTAAGTGGAGAAAAAGACAAAATTACAGATTCTGAGCCAGCCAGGACAAAGAAATAAACTTGACTTTTGGAATTGATAAACTCTGAGCCGATTGCAAATATCATTTCTGATGCTACAGGCTACATTGCAATCAGAAATCCCACCGTCATGCCTTTTTCGATACAAATGTCTAATCGACCAAATTTGAATTTGACGTAAAACAGGTCTAGATAAACCAAAGGTCATCATTTGAACTAACTTGGTAGGGCTCGAGTCCTCGATTCTGCATACCAAGTTTTATGGTTATCGGCCATTTGGTTCCTGAGAAGAAGTTTTTTTTTTTTAAGTTTTTTTTATCATATACATGTATGAGCATAGCGGCCATATTGTTCATGTGCCCTAGTCCTTAAGAACAAACTTTCGTTCCCTCTTTAATATGGTCACAATTGGCCGATAAGTTTCAGAGGAGATGTCGTTTGAAAATGTTGACGCGGACGTGGTCGACGGACGACGGAACACTGCCTATGCTATAAGCTCCCCAGAAGCCTTCGGCTCTGGTGAGCTAAAAATCCTTTAAAGGATTTCTTCTCCTAAAGCAGCGGATGTGTTTTGAAATAAGTTTACAGGAATGTTCCTTAGGTGACCCTCTAACAAAATTGCACAAACCCTTCTGCTCGGATGAACAATATGGCCGCCAGAGCTAAAAAACAGAAAAAAACTCTCCTGCTTAATCAGTGGATGGAGTTCGAATTGATTTAATTTCAATGGAATGTTCCTTGGGTGACCCACTACCGCTCAACACTGATAAATGATTTCAAAGAAATGATTTTTTGGTGAACATCTGTCAAAATTGTTCATACTGTTCCACTCTGCTGAAGGATGGTCAGGATTAACTTGAAACAGAAATAAAAAAAAAGCTTATTTTTTAAATTGAAGCAATTTATAGGAATGGTCTTTGGGTGACCCTCTAACAAAAGTGTTCCAATTATTTTGCTCAGCTGAACATGATGGTCACCAGTGCTAAAAATATAAAACCTCAAAATAAAAACCTCAAAAATGAGTAAGAAACTAGATTTTTTTTCTACAAAAGCACAGATGTCTCCCCCTTTTTGACCTTTAAGTATTACATTGACATTGGAGGTATTGACACAGGTCTTGTGTGCAACACATCATCTAATGAAGGTGAACATTTCTTCAAAGTAACTTTAAAAAGTCCATCAAGAAATAAGAAAGTTATTAGCCGTACACGGAAAAAGCCCTTTTTTACGTTTGACCTCTAAGTATGACCTTGGCCTTTGAGGTCTCTTGGATCTTTGTTGGGCGCAACACATCGTCTCATGATGGTTAACATTTCTCCCAAGTGTTTTCATAATCCATCACATAATAAGATAGAGATTGACCGTACACGAAAAAAGGCCCCTTTTGACTTTTGACCTCTAAGTATGACCTTGACATTGGAGGAACAGACATCGGTCTTGCACACGACACATCGTCTAATGAAGGTGAACACTTCTGCAATGTTACTTTAAAAAGTCTATCCAGAAATAAAACAGTTATTGAGTGATCACGACAAAAGACCATTTTGGAACTTTGACCTTTTGAGTATGACCTTGATCTTGGAGGTACCAACCTGGGTCATGCGCGCGCCACATCGTCTTATAGAGGTTAACATTTCCGCCAAGTCTTTTCACAAGCAATCCAAGAATAAGAAAGTTATTGGCCAAAAAAGAAAAAGGCCCCTGTTTTGACATTTGCTCTCAAAGTATGAGCTTGACATTTGAGGTATCAACCTGGGTCTTGCTATCGACACATTGATTTCTGCCAGGTTATTTCAAAATCCATCTAAGAATAAGAAATCTATTGACCAAACACGAAATAAGGCTCCTTTTTTACCTTTGACCTCTTAGTATGACCATGACGTTTGAGGAACCAACCTGGGTCATACGTGTGACACATCGTCTCATTTTGGTTAACATTTTTGCCACGTAATTTCAGAATCCATCTAAAAATAAGAAAGTTATTGACCGGACACGATTTGCCCATACATGCATACACGGTTTTGTGACCGGTCACGAACTTTCAAGGGAGATAACTGAAAAAGTAAAGACGCGAGAGATATGGTTCTTGCGTTCTGCACGTCGCCTAATTTTGATTAATATTTATATGAAATTTCGTGAATATGGCTTGAACGGTTTTCAAGTTATACAGCGGACACGCCCGGGGGAAAAGCAATATGTCTCCCCGAAAATTGTGGAGACGTAATAATTTTACAGACATATTCATTGGCTCATCGTCAACCAAACTTGCGGCCCCGCCCCTCGGGGCTTGAAGAAATATCTGGGCTGCATGATGCTTCCACGCAGAGCTGAATCCGACCCACACACGAGTACTGGTAAACCGCTTAGAGCATCTAAGACAGTCCAGGAAAGCGGTGTAAGTGTCGGACCGACCATGCTTATAAATCCTATTGGGCGACAGGGCTTGAGATGTCATTTCATCTCAATGTTGGGTAAATGTCCCACAAAATTGGAAGCAGCGTCTCAAAAATGACCTTTACAGTGTTGAAGGGGACGTTAAACCTCAAATCAAACAAACAAATCAACCCAAATTGCTGACACCCTATACACCGCCATATATTACCTACAAGTTTGCTGTGTGTGTTAACGAAGGCCAAGACAAGCTTCCTACGCTATACTGGTTACCAAAACTTCATACAAAACCTTACAAAGCACGGTTTATTGCAAATTCTAGTTCTTGCACTACCACTGAACTTTCTAAATTATTAACTTCCTGTCTTACTGCTATTAAAACGCATGTAATTAAATATTGTGATAAAGTCTTTGAAAGATCAGGAAGAAATCTGTTTTGGTCTATAAAAAATTCGAATGAGGTTTTAAATAAATTGAAATCTAGACAGTTTCGTGCTTCTAGTCTGTCTACCTACGATTTTTCCACTCTTTACACTACACTTCCTCATAATCTTATAAAAGAAAAGCTTAATGATTTAATTGAATGGGCTTTTCACAGAGAAGATTCTCTCTATCTTGCATGTAATGTCAGAAATGCATTTTTCACTTCTAAAGAGCATAAGAATTATACACTTTGGTCATGTCAGAAAGTGTGTGATGCCCTCACCTTTCTACTTGACAATATTTATATTAGATTCGGTACTAAGTTATTTAGACAAATTGTGGGTATTCCGATGGGTACTAATTGCGCACCTCTTGTGGCTGATCTGTTCTTGTATTGTTATGAAAGAGACTTCATTTTGTCGCTTTCCATTGATAACCAATCTGAAATTATTGAAGCTTTTAGCTCTACTTCTAGATATTTAGATGATTTATTAAATATTGATAATACCTATTTTGATGGTTTGATCAGTCAGATTTACCCCCTAGAACTTCAGTTAAATAAAGCAAATTCTTCTGATACCGAGGCCCCGTTTTTGGATTTACATCTATCTATTGTAGATGGATTTGTTTTGTGCAAAATTTATGATAAACGCGATGACTTTGATTTTGAGATTGTAAATTTTCCTTTTTTGGATGGTGATGTTCCTCGTGC
The DNA here is from genome assembly GCA_963580285.1 of Lucinisca nassula. Taxonomy (NCBI): domain Eukaryota; kingdom Metazoa; phylum Mollusca; class Bivalvia; order Lucinida; family Lucinidae; genus Lucinisca; species Lucinisca nassula. Next base: position 16,998,932 of record OY757012.1, on the reverse strand, counting down.
GCCATCCTATGGCGTTTATATTTCGCAATTAATTCGATTTGCTAGAGTGTGTAGTCATGTAACTGACTTCAACACTCGTAATAAATTATTAACGGCTAAACTTCTTAATCAGGGTTATCGGTACCATAAACTATGCAAAGCCTTTTCAAAATTTTATAGACGCCATTCTGATTTAATTTCAAAATTCAATATTGGACTTAAATCTCTTCTGCAACAAGGTCTATCGGAACCCGAATTTTATGGTGACTTAGTATATAAATTCAGAAAAATATATAACCGTAATGACTTCAGCACCCAATTTCGTAAAATCATTCTTCGATATAAAAAGATTGGGTACAACATGGATATTATACGACAGACTGCATGCATAGTAGTTAACCCAATCACGGTTGGCAACTTTGCTTCCCTCTTTAATTGCACGCCGGTGGGTCAGGCCTCAGATTCTATGACGGCTCCAACGTAAAGGCTTATTGAAAATTAAAGAGATAATGTTGGTTGGTGCCTGATGCTCTGTCTCTGGTAGGGCTCATCGGAGTCTAACTGTTGGTTTTCTTTTGCTCCAGCATTTCAGTGGTTTCTTGCTGTCGAGTCCTCACCGTTGTCTCACCTCTGTGGTTCTTTGATTTCTGTGTTCACGGAGATGTTGCACTGATGAGTTAGGAGGCCTTCATGCGGACTGAACAAATTATTTGTCTAAATCGCGACGGAAGTAAGGGCGAGGATTGTGGCCACGTAAAATCGATTTAAGCCCCCCAGTGGATATCTTCCACTGACCGTTCCAAGGCGGCTCTTCTGTGGCGATTTATTTATGTTGTTGTTTGTTACTTACTGTGTGTATCACTTGTGTCTTTTAATTTTGGATGGCCATATGGCCATTTTGTGGGAAAGTAACTGTCCATATGGCCTTCCTTTGTTTAGGTTTCCATTATGGTCTGGTCGCTTAATGTTTGTATTTCTTTCCCTTTGGTGTCTTTTATGGATGGAGTAAGTTAATTGTATCAATTCCTGATCTTTGTTTTACTTCTACTCTACAATAGAAAATAAAAGTGAAGGCAATGAGCAGGAATCGATACAACTAACCCACAGCTCCCACCGGAGACACCAAAGGGAAAGAAACACAAACATGAAACAGCTAGACCCTAAATGAAACATCAAAAGCGGAAAGCCAACATGACAGTAACTTACCCAAAAAGGCCAATTGGCTACCGAAAACAAAATAATTTAAGCGATACACAAACTCAAAGACAAACCATAACAAAAATAAACCGCAACAGAAGAACCGCATTTGAACGGTCAGTGAAACGAATTCCATTGGGAGGCTTAAATCGGTTTTTAGCGGCCAAATATGGGCATGCCGGTCATCTTGGTCATGTAATTAGGACAAATTATATAAACTTCTGTTTCCGTGAGGTTTAAATGAGCCAGCGCATGGCAAAATCTACAATCAGCCTTGAGCGCCAGCGAATACTGATAACAGCCTGCGAATTCGCGCAGCCTGATCAGTCTTAGCATATACCTACTATGGGCTAATATCTTTGCAAAGAGTTATAAGCAAAAGGTCTTATCATAGTTAAAGGGTGCGCATGTTGAGTTGAGTCTCTGCTTGTCGCACTGGTCTTATTGTAGATTTTGCCATGCGCCTGCTCAAATAAGGCTTCAGCTTGCTCACGGATTTCTGAGATGTTTAAAGTTATGAGGGTCACTCAACCCGTACGACCTTGAGCCAAGGTCACTGAATGACCTAGACAGTTGACATTCATAGATTCCACTATCTTACATATCTAATAAGATTAAAAAAACATATCAACATCTATTCCTGTATTTTATTTATATATACATATGTATTGTCTATATATTGCATGCTATTCTCGATTTGTAAACTGCCCTATGTTATAGGACGATAAGCAATGGTGTTTTTAAACTACTCTATGTTATAGGGCGATGAGCAATGTTGCTTTCAAACTGCTTTATGTTAGAGGACGACGAACGATGTTGTTTTTGTCCAACAAAACACTTGAACTGTTCATAAACTACACACGTATTTTGGATAAATGAATTGTTTTTCAAATAACCCCTTTTCCCATTCAAATGCCCGAGGGAGCAAAAATAGGTCAAGGTCAACTCAGAGTAATAATTTTTTAACTTTTGTAGGGATCGAGTCCCTTTTGCTTTCTGCCAAGTTTCAAGGTCATCTGTCTTACGGTGCTTGCAAAAAAAAAAAAAAAAAAAACAACTTTAAAAGGGTTTTCATCATATTCATATATGGGCATGACCACGATTTTATTCATGTGACAAGGACCGATTACGAGGAATGTTCAAATATGAATGCAACTAAGCACATAAAAATGATTCCGTGATAGATTTCGATGAAAAATTTATTTTGTCCCCTCAAAGTATTCCCCTTTAACAGATATACAAACTTTCAGTCTTATGATCCAGTCATGGAATGCATTTTGGTAGTCTTTTCGAGGTATACTATGAAGGTCCTGGAATATTGCAGAACCGTGGTGTTTGCGCTGTACAAATTTTCGACCAGAAAGGTATTTTGTCAGTCGCGGGAACAAAAAAAGTCACACGGGGCAAGGTCAGGGGAATACGGGGGGTGAGGGAGTTCAACAACCTTTTCCTGCTTCAGATAGTCTTGCACAATGAACGCCTTGTGCGATGACGCATTGTCATGTAACAATATGACATTGGCCAAACCAGTTGCGGGTCTTCGTTCTTTGAGATATTTCTTCAATTTTCGAAGAACTTTATTCTTGTAAAACTTTGCATTTACAGATTTGCCTTTAGGCACAGCAACCTGAATAGCAGGGCCCTGATTTAAAAAGAATATGGCATACATTCCCTTCTTGACGCTCATGGTCCGCTTTGCAATGCATGGTCTTTTGCAATACTTTGTTGCCCATACTTTATTCTGAATCTTTCGTTTTGGCTCAAAAAAGTGAACCCATGTCTCGTCACCTGTGACGACATTAGCGAAAGACCGTGCATTGTAATTTGGAAACTTTTTAAGCAACTTCTTGGCGCACTGAACGCGTGTCTTTTTCTGCTTATCTGTCAACAAATGGGGAATCCATCTAGCACAGATCTTTCTTATTTTCAAATCCCGTTTCAGAATTGTATGAGCTGCTCCTAATGAGATGCCAATCATACTAGCTATTTGCCTAGTGGTGTATTGTGCATCGGTAGCAACTATTTCTTTCACTCTAGCAACAATCTTTGCAGATGTTGCTCTTTTCGGCCGACGATCATGTGGTTCATCTTCTGTTGAGCCTAGCCCACAGCTGAATTTCTTACACCAACGAAAACCTGTCGGAAAAGACATTTCATTATGCCCATAAACCGAACATATTTCATCAAAAATGTCTTTGCACCGTATGCCAAGAATACAACGATTCTTAATATAGGACCGTACTTCAACGGCGTAGTCTGACCTTCTTCCAACCATGTTTTGTATTAGTATACAAGAGTAGACAGTGTTTATCGAACATGGCTAAAGTGGACGGATTTTAACAGGTTTGGTATCATTGTATAGGTAAAATGTTTTTCTACGCTGTGATATTTATTTCCAGGTGATCTTCACATTAGTGCATGAGAAAACGTTCTACTTGCATTCATATTTGAACAGTCCTCATATATAAAATTCTGTTTCAGTGAAGCATAGAAGTTCTTTGTAAAATCTGCATCACGAAAACATGCCTATATAAATTCGACCCCCTTAAACACCAGTTTTATATAGTAAAACTGGGGTTTGCAGAGGTATACATTATTTTTCTTATTTCTGCCCAAACAAAAAGATGGTGGATACTCGTTAGAACCGCCTCATTGAGGCGGTTCTAACGAATATCCGCAATCTATGTTTTGAGCAGATATAAGAAATATAGAAAAATTTTTCATCTGAAAATTTTCATTTTTCTTTTGTAAAATATATAATGTATTTGTGTAGGCGTGTTTTCGTAATGGATTTCAATTGACCCTGTGGTTTTTGACGAGATGTTCAAAATTCTGATGGCCCTTCAATCCTAGTGGCCTTGAACCAATGTCACTTAATGACACTGACCTTTGACTTTCATAGAGGTTAAATTAAAATCTACTTTTCGATGAACAACAGTTGTTTCGGTGAAAAGTACTGTTTTGCCTTTGACCAATCACCTTTGAGACCACATCTGACATTTCCGTAACAAAGGCCAAGGTCAACACAGGGATCATCATTTATATCTTTTTTCTAGCGTCCGAGTTCTTTTTGCTGTCTGTCAAGCTTCAAGGGCATCTGTCTAATGGTTCTGGTGCAGAAAATTTGTAAATAGTTTTTACCATTTATGGGCATGGCTGCCGTTTTGGTCTTGTGGCCAGGACCGATTATAAGAACAATCGGCGTGACGTAACTTCCGCTGAGGTTCGCCATTTTCGGAGGTGTAAACAAAGGTATTCTGCTATATGGCCTTACCAAATGTACACATGAAATATTTTTGATAAGTCTCAAACCTCAGACAAAGACTTATTCTGTATTATTGTTCCGTATATTTCCCTTTATTTCTGATGATTCCGATAAAAATCAGATATATTTTGCTTTTAAAACTGTTTAAAAATGATCAAATTTTAGCGATAAAAACCGAAGCTTTCACCTCCACCAAATGAGAAAAATGGCGGGAAAGATAACCGTTCTTTGTTTCTTTTTACTGAAGAGTTCCTTGCCGACTGTCCTTATACAAACACTCGTTCTAATGAGGCATAGAAGAGCTTTGTAAAATCTTACTATTGTTTCAGAGGAATATGTTTGAGACAAGGTCTTGTGACCTTGAGACCTTTGACATTCATAGAGGTTCCTATAAGAACTATTTTCTTTTCATAAACAGCAGTAGAGGCAATGATCAGGAATCAATACAATTAACCCTCAGCTCCAATCAGAGACACCAAAGGGAAAGAAACACAAACATGAAACAACAGACCCTAATGAACCCATCAAAAGCAGAAAGTCAAAAGGGCAGTTACTTTCCCACAAAATGGCCAATTGGCTGTCCAAGACAAAAAGATATGCGATACACACACTCAAAGAAGACAAACCATAACAAAAAAAAACGCTACAGAAGAACCGCCTTGGAACGTTCCACTAAGGTGGGGGGCTTAAATAGATTTTACGTGGCCGCAATCCTCGCCCTTACTTCCGTCGTGAGTTAGATAAATATTTTTTTCAGCCCGCATGAAGGCCTCCTAACTCGTCAGAGCAACATGTCCGAGAACACAAAAAACAAGAGGGCCATGATGGCCCTGGATCGCTCACCTGATCCATATTGTACAAATGTCATTGATGATAATATATGGTAGAGTAGAGGGTTTGAGCAATTTTGGTTGACACAAGGAGGTTTTCATAATTTTAGCCATCTTGTTCATCCAAGCACAACGGGAGCAATTTTGAAAGCTTTTTTTTTCCATTATGAGTCTTTGGGAGCGAAGGGGTCTAGGGGCGTGGCCCATTGGGAACCCAGGGCCATGATTGGCAGGAATTATGTCTACTAGGTGACCACGTGCCGTTACTACATGCTAATTATATAAGCTCTGGGCCCTGTGGTTTCAGAGAAGAAGATTTTCGAAGCTTTTTCCATTATGAGTCTATGGGAACAAAGGGGCCCCGGGGCGTGGCCCATTTGGAACACAGGGGCATGATTGGCAGGAATTATGTAGGTAACCACTTGCCGTTGCTACATGCTAAATATCTAAACTCTGGGCCCTGTGGTTTCAGAGAAGAAGATTTTTGAACTTTTTTTCCATTATGAGTTTATAGGAGCTAAGGTGTCCCGGGGTGTGGCCAATTTGGACTCAAGGGGCATGATTGGCAGGAATTATGTAGGTGTACACTTGCCCTTGCTACATGCTAAATATCTCAGCTCTGGGCCCTGTGGTTTCAGAGGAGAATATTTTTGAAGCTTTTATCTCCATTATGAGTTTATAGGAGCTAAGCGGCCTCGGGGCGTGGCCCGTTGGACTCCAGGGGGCATGATTGGCAGGAATTATGTAGGTGATTACTTGCTGTTGCGACATGCTAAAAATCTAAGCTCTTGGCCCTGTGGTTTCAGAGAAGAAGATTTTTGAAGCTTTTTTTCCATTATGAGCCTATAGGAGCTAAGGGGCCCCGGGGCGTGGCCTGTTTAGACCCCAGAGGCATGATTGGCAGGAATTATGTAGGTGACCACTTGCCGTTGCTACATGCTAAATATCTAAGCTCGGAGCCCTGTGGTTTCAGAGAAGAAGATTTTTGAAGCTTTTTTCCATTATGAGTCTATGGGAGCGAAGGGGCCCCGGGGCGTGGCCCATTTGGACCCCAGGGGCATGATTGGCAAGAATTATTTAGGTGACCACTTTTCGTTGCTCCATGCTGTATATCTGAGCTCTGGGCCCCGTGGTTTCAAGGAAGAAGATTTTTGAAACTTTTTTTTCCATCATGAGTCTATAGGAGCTAAAGGGGGCCTTGGTGCGTGGCCAATTTGGACCCCAGGGGCATGATTGGCAGGAATTATGTAGGTGAGCACTTGCCGTTTCTACATGCTAAATACCTAAGCTCTTTGGCCTGTGGTTTCAGAGAAGAAGATTTTCGAACCTTTTTTCCATTAGGAGTCCATGGGAGCGAAGGGGTCCCGGTGCGTGGCCTATTTGGAACCCAGGGGCATGATTGGCAGGAATTATGTAGGTGACCATTTGCTGTTGCTACATGCTTAATATCTAAGCTCTGGGTCCTGTGGTTTCAGAGAAGAAGGTTTTTGAAGCTTTTTTTCCATTATGAGTCTATAGGAGCTAAGGGGTCCCGAGGTGTAGCCAATTTGGACCCCAGGGGCATGATTGGCAGGATTTATGTAGGTGACCACTTAACATTGCTTCAAGCTAAATATCTAAGCTCTGGGCCCTGTGGTTTCAGAGAAGAAGATTTTTTTTAAATTTGTCCCATTATAAGTCTATAGGAGCTATATGTTGCCATGGCAACCAGAATTCCAATCTGATCAGCCAAAAAACCCTTGCAGCCTTTCCCCCTACCTGATGATGCTTCACATAAAATTTGATCAAGATTGGCCATGGGGTATTAGAGATATACTTATTTGAAATTGTTTACGGACGCACGGACGCATGCACGCACGCACGTACGCACGCACGACGGACGACGGACAAAATGTGATAAAAAAAGCTCACCTTGTCACTACATGACAGGTTAGCTAATAAAACAACCACAGAGATGAAAAAACGGTGCGGACTCGACAGTAAGAAACCACTGAAATGCCAGAGCAAAAGAAAACCAAACAGTTAGACTCCGACGGGGCCGAGCAGTGACAGAGCATCTGGCGTCAAGCAACATTACATAAATTTAAATTCAAATCTAATTCTCAGTAGGCCTTTACACTGCAACCGTCAAAGAATCTGAGCCTGACCGACATGGGTGCAATTAAAGAGGGAATCCAAGCTGTCAAACCGTCTGTCGCATAATTTATTGTATTGGAAAAAATCACCATTTTTTCCTTTGCCCATCCAAACGCCTTAGAGACCAAATTTGACCGTGCCGTAAAATAGGCCAAAGTCAACCAAGGATCATCATTAATACGTTTCAGACGTCTGACTTATGGTCCTCACACCGGTTACCGCAGTACAACGAACGCGACAGAGTACAACGAACGCTACAGAAATCATGACGTCACAGCAGTATTTTTGGTAAGAAAAAAGGCTTATTTTCGCCCAGATCCTAATCTTTTTGGGTGGTTATTTTGCATAGCTGCAGAATAATGGTTTTATCATTTACTGATACAGTTGCAGAGAAGTCTGTTCATTATAAACGTAAACACAAACATTTATGTTTTCGTCTAGTGTGTTTTCACCAGCCTCAGCATACTTCGGTCAATGTTTTGTGGCAGTAACACATCTTTTATGCACATGATTTTGTGATTAATATGTTATTGCGATTTCAGAGCTTCCATCGATGCATTTGCTTGAGCCCCAGTTCATGTCAATACCCTCTGAATCCGCGGATGGTTCAATGGTAGATTTTTTGTTAGGGTACAACTTACCACGGGTTATGATACACCATAACGCGGTTAGTCAGCTCAATTTGGGTTCAACAAACACGGATTATAATCTTCATCAATTGAAATATTTGTTTGAATTGGGGTTTAACATCCCCGTCAACACTATAAAGGTCATTTTGGAGACGTTGTTTCCAATTTTGTAGGACTTTTACCCAACATTGTGATGAAATGACATCTCAAGCCCTGCCACCCAATGAAGCCAGAAGGCTTTTATGCATTGGGCAGCTTAGTCATTCTAAGGGGTTTACCAGTACTCGTGTGTGGTCAGATTCAGCTCTGCGTGGAAGCACCATGCCACCCAATCTATTTCTCCAAGCCCCAAAGGGCGGGGGCAAAATAAATTGAAATAAGCTCGTTAATTCACCAGCGAAGGCATGATACATGATGCTGTGTTCAATTCAAAACGATCCATTTGGCTGTTACATACGCTTTAATGCCTTTTTGATTCTCATTATGATATCTGAGTTTAAACAAACACGTACGGTTTTAAAGGGTTGGGTAAATATCTTGGACAAAGGGGACGGGGGAACACATTTATTCTGGCTTTCCAGAACGTTATTACATCCCCCACTCATGAACAACTGAAACCCAACATATTTAGTTTCGGCATTGGTGGGGAGGTGAGACTCTTGAATTTATAGATTCCTTTCTTGGCTGCTGAAAATAGTAAGTTTTTGTAAATGGCACGGACCCAATATGTATATTGCGTCCGAGTTAGTGGCGAGTCTATGGAGTGTGTTCCAGTTTTGCCTGGGTCCCGAACGGGACTGTTCTTGGTCCACTGTTATACTCCCGGTATATTAATCAAATTTCCACCGGCATTGGTTCAGAAATAAGACTGTTCGCAGACGACTAGTTGTACTGCCGGGAAATTTGAGTTACAGAGGACCAACGTAAACTTCAGAACCAAATGGATAGACTAGGATGTTGGGCATGAAAATGTGGCATGACATCTTGCGAACAAGTCCGTGAAATGAACACCCCTTACTTTATATATAGAAAACTGGGGTTTAAGGGGGTATACATACTTTTTTATTATATCTGCTATAAGACATAGGTTGTGGGTACCCGCTAGAACCGCCTCCTTGAGACGGGTTCTAACGAGCACCCACAACCTTTGTTTGCAGTATAAATAAGAAACATATCACGGATTTTCATCAGAGTAGTAGCCATTTAGTCAGAGATTGGATATAAACTACGCATAATCAACCAAGGCAGGTATAATGAAGGTTAGGTGCTGCGGGCCGTAACACCTCACCCCTTTTCTCCAAGTCCGTATGTTGACGCGAGATCATTTTTGCGATGAAAGTCAAATCCCGGGCGAGCTATCATCTTCCGACATGACAGCCATGGCATGACAAAAAAGTAATCGACTCTGTGCTAAAGAGTCGTGCCCATAACGCAGTTGTCATTGGCTATAAGCCTGTAGTCCAAGGAAGATAGTTGTGGACCGTAACAGAATCAGGGGCGTAGCTGGAAGAAAATCATTTGTACGCAAACCAAAGGGAAATACTAAAATTAACCAGTGCTTCAGCTGAAGTGCACGACCCGCCGGATGCTTTTAGCTTTATGAGTGTTACCATATATGGGTATGGCGGCCATTTTGGTCATGTGACCTGGACCTAAAACGGTTCCCCCAATAAATGCGCCTTATCGTAAGTAACAAAAATATATCTTATACTTTAGTACTGTATTCTGAATCGTTTGCAGGATAAAATGCATTCTCACTTTTCCAATACAAAAGCATATGTGTCAAAGTTTGACCTAGGCACAAAGAAGGTCAAGGTAAACCCAGGGTCACGATTTTAGCAATTTATGATGGGCCTACGTCGGTTATGCTATTTATCAAGTTTCGTGGAAATATGCCCAGTGGTTCTGGAGAAGACTATTTTGAAGGGTTTTTACTATATATGGCTTGGCGGCCTTTTGGTCATGTGACCTGGACCCCATGAGCAAATTTTGGTTTCCCCCATCCCATAGAGGCTCCATATGAAATTTGACTTCAAACGGCCCAACGGTTTCCGAGGAGAAGCGGTTCGAAAATTTTCACATTTTCGTCTCGGCGAGGCTATACTAAATGGAATGTAATATTTCGCAAGTTCATTGGTAAGAACTCATTGATATCTATCAGTATACCAAAAATTATTAAAATATTCCAAGCGGTTAAGTCACTATCACCAATTTTCACAAACGGGTTACGGACGGACAGACAGAGAGACCATATATGGCTTGGCGGCCATTTTGGTCATGTGACCTGGACCCCATGAGCAAATTTTGGTTCCCCCCTTCCCATAGACGCTTCATATGAAATTTAATTTCAATCGGCCCAACGGTTTCCGAGGAGAAGCAGTTCGAAAATTTTCAGATATTTCGCCTCGGCCAGGCTATACTAAATGGAATGTAATATTTCGCAAGTTCATTGGTTAGATCCCCTTGATATCTATCAGTATGCCAAAAATTGTTTAAATATTCCAAGTGGTTAAGTCACTATCACCAATTTTCACAAACGGGTTACGGACGGACCCAAAGAAGGTCAAGGTCAACCCAGGGTCACCATTTTAGCAATTTATGATGGGCCTACGTCCCAGATGCTATTTATCAAGTTTCGTGGAAATCTGCCCAGTGGTTCTGGAGAAGACTCTTTATGAAGGGTTTTTACCATATATGGCTTGGCGGCCATTTTGGTCATGTGACCTGGACCCCATGAGCAAAGTTTGGTTTTTCTATCCCATAGAGGCTCCATATGAAATTTGACTTAAATCGGCCCAACGGTTTCCGAGGAGAAGCAGTTAAAAATTTTCACATTTTTTGCCTCGGCGAGGCTATACTAAATGGAATGTAATATTTCGCAAGCTCGTTGGTTAGATCTCATTGATATCTATCAGTATGCCAAAAATTGTTTAAATATTCCAAGCGGTTAAGTCACTATCACCAATTTTCACAAACGGGTTACGGACGGACAGACAGACAGACCATATATGGCTTGGCGGCCATTTTGGTCATGTGACCTTGACCCCATGGGCAAATTTTGATTTCCCCCATCCCATAGAGGCTCCATATGAAATTTAACTTCAATCGGCCCAACGGTTTCCGAGTAGAAGCAGTTAAAATTTTTCACATTTTTTGCCTCGGCGAGGCTATACTAAATGGAATGTAATATTTCGCAAGCTCATTGGTTAGATCTCATTGATATCTATCAGTATGCCAAAAATTGTTTAAATATTCCAAGCGGTTAAGTCACTATCACCAATTTTCACAAACGGGTTACGGACGGACGGACAGACTGACAGACTGACAGAATGACACGGTGATTTTTGGGCACTCTTAGAAATCAACCGACTTCAGTCGGTTGCTTTTTCTGCGGGTCGTGCAATATCTCCGTTTACCAAATACAGGAAAGAATTGGCTCCCATCAAGGAGCAAATTCTTTCCTGTAAGTGCGGTCCCCGTGGCAGAGGAGGAAACTATGGTAGCTAATAAATAGTTTTGCGTATATCCTAGACAAATACAGTCTTTCTCCTTCTTCTTGTTCTTCTTCTTCTTCATCATCAGCATCATCTTCTTCTTTTTCTTCTTATTTTTTTTCTTCTTCTTCTTCTCTGCTATTTTTATTCTTCCTCTTCTTCTTCTTCTACTTTTTCTTCTTCTTTTTCATCTTATCCTTCCTCTTCTTTTTCTTCTTCTTTTTCATCTACGTCTAGTTTTTACGTTTGTAATGTGTACGCAAGTGCGTATCTGCGTACAGGTAGCTACGCCACACCGATTTCTATGGCTGGCTTGTTCTTCGCTTGGTTTGGAGTTTAACAACCCAGCAAACACTATTTAGTTCACATCGAGCCAGTTAGTTTACCTTGAAGGCTTTTAAAAACATAAGCTGTTATCCAGCACAGTGCATATTCTTACGCAAGAATTAGGGAGAGAATGACCGTGTGTGTATTTTGAGTTATAAGTCCCGGCAACCCATTAGGGTTATACAGAGAGAGAACCTCGGTTTAACGACTCGTCGGAAAATCTGGAGAAGCCAAAAATCGAACCCAGGACCCCTGGTTTATGAGGTGAGTAAAACAGAATGTTTACCGAAGAGAAATTTTCATGACACATCCATTTCATATTCTTTTTCTTGCATTACTTTAATCTTGAATATGCAGTCACTTCGATTGCTAACATCTATTGTGACGTTTAGTGACGTCGCATTACGGATAGCGTACATGATTTTCAATACAAATAGCGCACATCAGACACCCTTTGAGTTATGGAGTTTTACACCTCAGAATTCTCGACTTCAAAACCATCCCTTCGTAGGAAACGCGGGTAAGATTATAAGAATCCAGGCCTCCTAGTGGCCCCATTTAAAAAAATATAGGTTTTTATATAGGTTCTTCTTACTCAAAATATAGGTTATTTACAGGTTTTTCAATAAAAATACAGGTTAAAAAAAGAGTCTTCCAAACTTACATAAAGATTTAAAACTGAAGAAAAAATATTTGATGAATTTTTGTGCCACAATTACTCAAATAAAGTTGATCTGAATTTTACAAAGTCCGAGCGAGCGAAGCGAGCGAGGAAAAAAATACAATTTCTTGACAGTTTTCATCACTTTTATGGGACTAAAAAGTACAAAATAGTAGTGCATTTTGAAGAAAAGTTAGGGTTGAGTCGCAAGAAGGTTCAAAAAGTGAAAAATATAGGTTTTTTTTTCATGAAAATACAGGCTTTTTATAGGTTTTATGAACAAAATAAAGGTTTAATAGGTCACAAAATTATAGGTTATTATAGGTTTTATAGGTTTCGCTAGGAGGCCTGAGAATCTTATATAGGTGTGAGGGGTGGATGGAAAAATCCGTTCCGAGCGTCACTGTCCGGCATCACGAGGCTTGCCGAGTGATGCCGGACAGTGATCCCGAGGGACGGATTTTTCTATCCACCCCTCACAACCATATAGGACTCTTTTTCTTGCATACATTCCATTTCTATTGCGAATTTTCAATGCTGCTGTCCCTTCAGTTGCCGACGTCCGCCATTTTGTGATGACACAAGAGGAATGTTTAGTGACGTCACACAATTCCAAAATGACCTTAATAGTGTTGACGGGGACGTTAAACCTCAAATCAAACGAGCAAACAAACAAACAGGTTATTTTGTATGTGACATTTTTGATGGATCATAGCGACTGTTTATTGTACCTAGAGACATGAAAAACGAAAGAATGCTCGTGTATATGTCATTTATTTTTGATTGATAGACCCTTAAAACTTGAAGTTTTTTTTTCTTCCTATTTTGGCCTAATTTATGGCTTTGATTTCCCTTCTCTGACCGTATCATAACTTAAAATTTGGACGAAACAACAAAAACACAATATGTTGTCATCGCAAAGCCAACAGAAAAAAATGTAAACCGTAATATGTTCGGCAAAATAAAGGAAACATTGTACTCACACTTTTCTCCCGTCAAAAAAAAATACAGTACCGTTTGTTGTACTCAGTCGCGTCACGTTGTACCGCAGTAACCGGTGTGGTCCTGGAGAAGAATAGTTTTAAAGGGGTTTTACCTTATATGGGCATGGAGGCCATCTTAGTCATGTGACAAGGACCGATTTTATAAAATTTAATTCCCGTGAGGCAAAGAACTGATGTTCTATATATAATATGACCTCAATTGGCCCAGTTGTTTCTGAGACGAATATGTTTGAAAGTGTGCACGGACATCGGACGACGATGACGGACAACGGACGTTTGGTATATTAAAAGCTGACCGTGTAAGCATTCGGATCAGGTGAGCTAAAATGGGCTAAATACTGGAAGGAAATCACTGTGCGAGTATGATACATTTCATTGAAAGCAGGTGATGGACCTGAATCACTAATCGAAAGCATAATGTATCTCCATTTGTTAACCGGCCCCGATAGCTCAGTTGGTAGAGTGTCCGCTCCGGGGAACGGGAGGTCTCGGGTTCGATCCCGGGCCGCGACATACCAAAGTCGTTAAAAATGGTACTAGCTGCTCCTCGTTTGGCACTCAGATTTACGGGGTAGAGCTAGGACTGGTCGATCCAGTGTCAGGATAATGTGACTGGGTGTGGTATCATGTAATGTGTCTGGGACCTGATACTTCAGTGAGGCAGCACTATAAACGTGAGCATTGAGCTCCCTGTCGCAACCAGACACCGTCGTGATATGACTGAAAAATTGTTGAAAGCGACGTTTAACCCGAATTCACACACACACACAATCTCCATTTGTTGATGCATTTATAATAAGTTTTGTGCTAGCTGCCATTTAATTCAGTAGAGTCAAAAGGAACGTCATTTTAGCAATCCTGGTACAGAGTTTTATAAATTGAAATTGTTTTACACAGAATTACCTGTTTCAGAGAAATTCAAAAAGCTACTTTAACCCATTCAGTACCAGAAACCCCACAGCCCCCGCCCATCGGGGCTTGAAGAAATATATGGGCTGCATGATGCTTCCACGCAGAGCTGAAACCGATCCCCCACACGAGTACTGGTAAACAGCTTAGAGGATCTAAGCCTACATAGGCAATGCGGTGCGAGTCGTTCCGTCCATGCCAATAAACCCTATTGGTTTCATTGGGCGACAGGACTTGAGATGTCATTTCATCTCAATGTCGGGTAAAAGTCGCACAACATTGGAAGCAACGTCTCCAAAATGACCTTTACAGTGTTGAAGGGGACGTTAAACCTCAAACAAACAAACAAACAAAACCAGAAACCCCTAAAGGGGTACCATGGCAAACAGTGCAGGCCCAGATCAGGCGCCGCAGATCGCGGCGTCTGATTAGGACCTTTGGCTTGAGAGGAAATTTCGATTGTTTAATCTTCAACCCTAGTGGGCACCTTGTTTACTTGATTGGAACCATTTTAGCAATTTGGGTACAGAGCCATGAGAGGAACCATTCTGTGAAATTATTTTGAAATCATATGAACAACGGTTGTGTTCTAATTCTAGCTCAGTCGGCCATCTTGTTCAGTCGAGTGAAACCAGTTAAGCAAGTTTGATACATCGCCATGCTTAAACCTTACTGTGAATTTTTTGTGAAATCGAGCCAATGGCTTGATTAATGTTTTCTTTTTCTGGTTTTAGCTCCGGTGGCCATCTTGATCATTTTAGTAGTTTTGGTGCTGGTTAATATGCAACTCATTTGTATGACTTTATTTGGCAATTGGCTGAGCGGTTACAGAGGAGATGCTTTTGAAGAAACTGTTTACGATGGCTTTGTGATCAACGAGGAAGTTGTTGACAACGAACAGACGGATGGACGGTCGACGGACACATAGCTAAAACGGATTCACAATACTAGAGGCAATAGCTTAACCCTTTCCCTGCTGTTCACGACAACCCCTCCTTTTTGCAAACAGTGTAGATCTAGATCAGAAGCCATCTGATCAGGATTTACACTGTATGTCATTTAGTTTGCAAATTTTAATCAATAAATCACACCAAGCGATTTGATTGGTTGCAATGAAGATAGGTGTGGCTAAATTAATTTATACAGCGGGATAAGGATTAAAAGGCCGGTTGAGTAAAATTCCTTGGCAGACTAAAAGCAGAATTAAACAAAAGGTAAACCAAAAAAATGAAGCGTTAAGCAAAGATGAATCTAAACCCAAGCTATTGATGACGTTCTACCACCATGCCACCATGACAACAATCAAACACATGCGATGCACATACTGACATACTGGTTATATAAACTATTTCTGTTGAAACGGAATCCGAGGCTGGAAGATCTCGATGTGTTCTTAAAAGAAGAGCTGAAAGTGAAATGCACATCAAGTCCGTGAACGAATAATATCATAGAGCACATATTACAGCAAAAAGTGGTGCTTTGGTTCACTGGGCTTTACATCCATTACGTTTACACACCCGAGCGAAATACAGCATTTTTTCACATCTCCAAAATGGCTACTTTTCTGATGAAAATCCGTGACATTTTTCTCATTTATACTGCAAACATAGGTTGAGCCGCCTAATTAAGGTGATTCTAACGAGTACCCAGAACCCATGTCTTTGAGCAGAATTAAGAAAAATGATACCTACTCCCGTAAGCCCCAGTTTTCTCTATATAAAGTGGAGTTTAGGGGATGTTTATTTCATGAACTTTTTCACATCACAAAAACAGGCCTATATCATTTTGATCCCCTTGAACCCTACTTTCATATAGTAAAACTGGGGTTTCCGGGGGTAAACCTTATTTTTCTTATTTCTGCGAGGCGGTTCTAACGAGTGCACACAATCTATATTTTGAGCAGAAATAAGAAAAATATAACATTTTTCATCATAAAATTTTCATATTTTCGGCAAAAAAGGTGGTAATGTATTTGTATAGTCGTGTTTGGGTAATCACGTGATGATTTGTTATCTTTATTTAAGAAATAGATCAGCTCTAACTGTGATTTGTTGAGTAATAAATCACAGTTTGGAGGTCAGTTGTAAAGTAGACAAATCACGAGCGCGTAGCGCGCGTGATTTGTCTACTTACAACTGACCGACAAACTGTGATTTATTACTCAACAAATCACAAACTAGAGCTGATCTATTTCGATTCTAACACGCTGAAAATCGGCAATAATGCTGTTGTTTCCTTCAAAATCTCACAACTTTTCGCCATTGTTAGAAGAAATCCCGCTAAAATTATCGACTGAAACACATGCATTTATATCCTTTTCTAACGTTTTCGATGCGAGAAAATGACGTTACACCGTCTAACGTCAAGGAAATCGACTAGTGACGTCATAAATTTGCAGTTTTTAATGACGTCACTCGTCACGCTCTCCCTTGCTGTGATTTGTTGTAGAATAAAACACAGCTGTTTTCCATTGCCTATATAGGCGCGCGGTGTTAGAATAAAAAAATAAAAAAGTGTGGGTATTCCTTAGAAGCGCTTCCTCTAACGAGCACCCATCAATTATATTTGGGCTAGACAATATCAATTTTTCATCTGAAAGATGCTACTTCTGGAGATATGAACCCCATATTTTTTTTTTTTACTTTATTTTGTGAGCCTGTACATTGACGGTGGGTGTTCGTTAGAACATTTGCATGATTGGAAACAGATATGCTCCACAATCCGTGTTCAGGACAGAGATACGTAAAATATCCCAAGTTTTCATGTGGCATTAAATCTTGTCTAAGAGTCTATTCCACACGGGTGTGATATCGCCCGTTTCAATACGCGTTAGTAACGTCCTATAAAGAACCCCATTGTCTTGGAAAATTGTAAGGCTGCTACATAAGTTGTTACATGCTTAAGCTGCCGAGTAAAAAAGCCTCTAAAATATCGTCTGTTTATATGTCGTCTGCTGAGTCTTCTGCAAAGGTTTCAAATATATTTTTGCTCTCTGGCAAATAGTGTGGATCTTGATCAGAGGAGCAGTCTGATCTGGGTCCACACTGTTGTTAATAATGATTTTAAAAATATCCGGTAGGCGACAAAGCAAACGAAAATTGTTGTGATTGACATTATTAAGGGTTAACACACCCCAGTGACACAACACAATCTATGATGGTTAATCGGACCCCGCCCATCGGGGCTTGAAGAAATAGACGGGTTGCATGATGCTTCCAAGCAGAGTTGGTACCGACCGCACACGAGCACTGGTAGACCGCTTAAAGGATTTAAGCCTGCCAATGCAAAGCGGTGCGTGTCGGACCGTTCGTGATTATAAACCCTATTGGTTTCATTTGGTGACAGGGTTTGAGCTGCCATTTCGTCTCAATGTCGGGTATAGTAGTCTCAGACAAGATTGACTAGGTGGAGCTCCTTAGGAATTCTCTATTAACAACAAGATGTGTTTGTGAAACACGAACATGTCCCCGGGCTAGGTCATTTTTTATTCAAAGTTGCTCACAGTTCAAGATGTTTGAGTGGGAAGCCCTTGATACAAGAAACTCACATGCCAAATATGAAAGCTCTATCTTAAACGGTTCAAAAGCTATGAACAATAATATTTTTTCTTTCAAGTAGGTCAAGGTCACAGGTCCAAAAAATTTGCATGCATGTAAAGTTCTTGTCACAAGGAACCTACATGCCAAATATTAAGGCTCTATCTTAAACGGTTCAAAAGTTGTGGACAATTTTATTTTTTCTTTTAAGTAGGTCAAATGTCAAGGTCATGGTCCAAACATTTTGCATTAATGAAAAACCTTAATCACAGGGAATCCACATGCCAAATATGAAAGCTCTAACCCAAACGGTTTGAAAGTTATGACCAAAAATGTTTATTTTTTTAAGTAGGTAAAAGGTCAAGGTCACAGATCAAAATTTTTGCATGAATGTAAAGCGTTTGTCACAAGGAACCTACATGCTAAATATGAAGGCTCTATCTCAAACGGTTCAAAAGTTATGACCAATGTTAAATTTTTCCTTTATGTAGGTCAAAGGTCAAGGTCACAGGTCAAAATTTTGTGTGCGAATGTAAAGCTCTTGTCAAGAGGGACCTACGTGCAACATATGAAGGCTCTGTCTCAAACCGTTCAAAAGTTATGACCAAAATGTTATTTTTATATTTTAAGTAGGTTAAAGGTCAAGATCAAGGTCACAGGTCAATTTTTTTTGCATGGATGTAAAGCTTTTGTCACAAGGAACATACATGCTAAATATGAAGGCTGTATCTCAAACGGTTCAAAAGTTATGACCAATGTTAACTTTTTCTTTTATGTAGGTCAAAGGTCAAGGTCACGGTCACAGGTCAAAATTTTTTGTGTGAATGTAAAGCTCTTGTCACAAGGAACCTACATGCAAAATATGAAGGCTCTATCGCAAACCGTTCAAAAGTTATGACCAAAATGTGATTTTTTTATTTTAAGTAGGTCAAAGGTCAAGGTTAAGGTCACAGGTCAAAAGTTTTTGCATGAATGTAAAGCTTATGTCACAAGGAGCATACATGCTAAATATGAAGGCTGTATCTCAAGTGGTTCAAAAGTTATGACCAATGTTATTTTTTTCTTTTAAGTAGGTCAAAGGTCAAGGTCAAGGTCACAGGTCAAATTTTTTTGGCATGAATGTGAAGGTCTTGTCACAAGGAACCTTCAGGCCAAATATGAAAGCTCTATCTCAAACGGTTCAAAAGTTATGGCCAACGTTAAAGTTGTCCACGTACAAACCAACAAACCAACAAACAGACAGGGCAAAAACAATATGTCCCCGCTATCGCTACCGGGGACATAAAAAGGTAAACCAAGTCTCCCGATTATGTGAATTCAAATGTAACACAAACAAAGCTGTGGCGTAAATGGCCATTTGGTCCGCTTGCAGAAATCATTCGAAAGGCATTGTGCCGAATCTTCTGGTGGACTCTGGCGAATTTGACATATATTGACCACACCCGAGTAGCTCCGCCTAGTCAAGTTTATCTGCGACTACTATAAAAGTCCCACAAAATCGGAGCAACGTCTCCCAAAATGACCTATACAGTGTTGACGGGGACGTTTAACCTCAAATCAACGGGAGGGTAATTTTTATACGTTAAGATTTTTTGATTCTCTTCTTATTATTGCCCGTTAGATATATAAAGAATCTTACATGAGTGTTCATGTATTATTGAATTTATTAAACGAGTTGTGGAAAAGGGATAAAATGTGAGGCTTTGCCGAGCATTTTATCCCTTTTCCTCAACGAGTTTAATAAATTAGCCGAGCATTTTATCCCTTTTCCTTAACGAGTAATAATACATGAACACTCATGTAAGATTCTATTTATCATATGACATTTAAACGCATTTTATTCATGATTGTCAACAAAAAATGTCAATATTCCGCCATTCGTAAACGCGAAGTCGTAAAGGACGTCGTACATGTAACGTTATGGGGCGTACCTAATTTATTTACAAAATTTACTCACTAGTAGATTATCGAAAATATTACATGGAGTTATTACACTCTCAGACGCGACGTCATATGATAAAACAAGGCATGTGTCCAAAGTACACAGATGCCCCCACCATATATCTTTGTCGATATGGCTTGTACCCATCCTCTTTAATGGCCCTGGGGTGTCCGGAGGGACCCAAAGTCTGTGTCTTTGAATGTGTCATATCATAAGTTACAACAAGGCATCGCATGCGATACAAATCCCCTCGCACAAGACAACTTTGTGTGTGGAAAACACTGAACTGGCAAAAGTCCAACTTGCTTGAGATATTTTCATATGCAACATTTGTGTAAAGTTTGTTTAAATCCCATCAATAGATGTGGGTTCTAGAGTGATGATAATGTTTCTCTTATAATAGCCATAGAGACCTTGACCGCGAAAGTAGATCTTGCTCAAGATATTATCATAAGCATCTTTTGTGTTAAGTTATATTAAAATCTGTTAATAAATGTAGGCGGTAGAGCGATGACAAAGTTTTTCTAAAAATAGACACTGACCTTGACCTTGAGGTCATGACCTTGAATGTCGCAGCAACTCGAGATATCATCATAAGAAACATTTGTGTGAAGTTCTATTAAAATCCATCAATAAATGTAGGGGCTAGAGCGACGACAATGTTCATCTAAAAATAGCCACAGTGACCTTGACCTTGAAAGTAAAAAATCGCACTAGATGTTGTCATAAGAAACATTTATGTGAAATTATATTGAAATTGGTGAAAAAATGTAAGCGCTAGAGCAATGACAAAGTCTTTCTAAAAATAGCCACAGTGACCTTGACCTTGAAAGTTGAACTCGTTCGAGGTATTGTCATAAGGAACATTTGTTTGAAGTGATATTGAAATCAGTGATGAAATGTAGTCGCTAGAGAGATGACAAAGTTTTTCTAAAAAAAGCCACAGTGACCTTGACCTTGAAAGTCCAAAGCGCTTGAGATATTGTCATAAGGAACATTTGTGAGAAGTTATATTGAAATCAGTGAAGAAATGTAATTGCTAGAGCGATGACAAAGTTTTTTTAAAAAATATACACAGTGACATTGACCTTGAAAGTCGAAATCGCTTGAGATATTGTCATAAGGAACATTTGTGTGAAGTTATTTTGAAATCGGTGAAGAAATGTAAGCACTAGAGCGATGACAAATTTTTCCTAAAAATAGCCGCAGTGACCTTGACCTTGAAAGTGGAACTCGCTAGATATATTGTCATATGGAACATTTTTGTGAAGTTGTATTGAAATCGGTGAAGAAATGTAGTCGCTAGGGCGATGACAAAGTTTTTTCTAAAAATAGCTACAGTAACCTTGACATTGAAAGTCGAAATCGCTTGAGATATTGTCATAAGGAACATTTGTGTGAAGTTATTTTTAAATCGGTAAAGAAATGTAAGCGCTAGAGCGATGACAAATTTTTCCTAAAAATAGCCGCAGTGACCTTGACCTTGAAAGTGGAACTCGCTAGATATATTGTCATAAGGAACATTTGTGTGAAGTTGTATTGAAATCGGTGAAGAAATGTAGTCGCTAGGGCGATGACAAAGTTTTTCTAAAAATAGCCACAGTTACCTTGACATTGAAAGTCGAACTCGCTTGAGATATTGTCATAAGGAACATTTGTGTGAAGTTATATTGTTTGTTTGTTTGTTTTGGAATTTTACGGCCCAGTCAACACTATTTAGGTCATTTTTGAGCCGGTCAGTTTACCTATCAACACTTTCCTGGGCAGGCTTATACGTAAGCGGTTAACCAGTACAGTGCACATTCTTTCGCCAGAAACTGACAACTGCCCTTTTGAATCAGCTGAAGGGAGAGAATGATCGTAGAAAAGATATCATGATCAATCTCCACGAAAGAATGTTGCCGACCCCAGCGGGGGTCGAACCCGCGTCCTCCTGATACCAGTCAGACGCGAAGTTATATTGAAATCGGTGAAGAAATGTAAGCGCTACAGCGATGACAAAGTTTTTCTAAAAAAAAAAAGCCACAGTGACCTTGACCTTGAAAGTGGGACCCGCTAGAGATATTGTCATAAGGAACATTTGTGTGAAGTTATTTTGAAATTGGTGAAAAAATGTAAGCGCTAGAGCAATGATAAAGTTTTTCAAAAAATAGCCACCGTGACCTTGACCTTGAAAGTTGAACTCGTTCGAGGTATTGTCATAAGGAACATTTGTTTGAAGTTATATTGAAATCAGTGAAGAAATGTAGTCACTAGAGAGATGACAATTTTTTCTAAAAAAAAAGCCACAGTGACCTTAACCTTGAAAGTCCAAATCGCTCGAGATATTGTCATAAGGAACATTTGTGTGAAGTTATATTGGAATCGGTGAAGAAATGTAGGCGCTAGAGAGATGACAATGTTTTTCTAAAAATAGCCACAGTGACCTTGACCTTGTAAATGGAACTCGTTGTTATTGTCATAAGGAACATTTGTGTGAAGTTATATTGAAATCGGTGAAGAAATGTAAGCGCTAGAGCGATGATAAAGTGACCTTGAGGCAATGACCTTCAAAGTCGAAATCGCTCAAGAGATTTTAATAAGGAACATTTGTGTGAAGTTATATTGTAATTGGTGAAAAAATGTAGGCGCTAGTGCGATGACAAAGTTTTTCCAAAAATAGCCACACTGACCTTGACCTTGAGGTCATGACCCTGAAAGTCGAAGTCGCTCGAGATAATGTCATAATGAACATTTGTGTGTAGTTATATTGAAATCCGTGAAGAAATGTAGGCGCTGGAGCGATGACAAGGTTTTCTTTTTCTGAAAATAGCCACAGTGACCTTGACCTTGAGGCCATGACCTTGTAAGTAGAACTCGCTCAAGATATTTTTATAAGGAACATTTGTGTGAAGTTATATTGAAATTGGTGAAAAAATGTAGGCGCTAGTGCGATGACAAAGTTTTTCTAAATATAGCCACATTGGCCTTGACCTTGAGGTCATGACCTTGAAGGTCGAACTATATCGAGATAATGTCATAAGGAACATTTGTGTGAAGATATATTGAAATCAGTGAAGAAATGTACGCACTAGAGGGATGACAAAGTTTTTTCTAAAAAAAGCCAAAGTGACCTTGACCTTGAGGCCATGACCTTATAAGTCGAACTCGCTCTAGATATTTTTATAAGGAACATTTGTGTGAAGGTATATTGAAATTGGTAAAAAATGTAAGCGCTAGTGTGATGACAAAGTTTTTTTCTAAAAATAGCCACATTGACATTGACCTTGAGGTCATGACCTTGAATGTCGAACTTGCTCGAGATATTGTCATAAGGAACATTAGTGTGAAGTAATTTTGAAATCAGTGAAGAAATGTAGGCGCTAGAGGGATGACAAAGTTTTTTTCCAAAAATAGCCACGGTGACCTTGACCTTAAGGCCATGACCTTGAAAGTCGGCCTCGCTCGAGATATTTTTGTAAGGAACATTTGTGTGAAGTTATATTGTAATTGGTGAAGAAATGTAAGCGCTAGAGCGATGACAAAGTTTTTCTAACAACAGCCACAGTGACATGGACTTTGAGGTCATGACCTTGAAAGTTGAACTCGCTCGAGATATTGTCATAAGGAACATTTGTGTGAAGTTATATTGAAATCAGTAAAGAAATGTTGGCACTAGAGCGATCACAAAGTTTTTCTAAAAATAGCCACAGTGACCTTGATCTTGAGGCCATTACCTTGAAAGTAGAACCCGCTCGAGATATTTTTATAAGGAACATTTGTGTGAAGTTATATTGAAATTGGTGAAGAAATGTAGGCGCGGTAGCGATGACAAAGTTTTTCTCAAAATAGCCACAGTGACCTTGACCTTGAGGGGGGTGTGTGTCGGGATGGACCCAATGTCTGTATCAGTCAATGCATCTTATCATAAGGAACAATAATATATATAGTTAAGGGGTGGGGATATAGATAGTTTCTGAGATATAAAGACTTTAATGAAGCAAAGGGGCGGGGCATGTCCCAGGGGTGACCGTAGGGACCCAAAGTCTGTGTCATGGAATGTGTCATATCATAAGGAACAATAATATATATGGTTTAGGTGTTCGAATCTGATTAATTTTCAAGATAATTAGACATTTTGACAGTTTTGCATACAAATTCCTATATGACAATTTTGACCTGTTACGCAATCTGACCCCTGGGCCGACCCAGGGGCACGACCCTGGGTCAACTTGAACATGAAGTGATAGGTTTGGTCTGAGTAAATGTCATACCAAATTTCAACTTTGTAGCACAACAGGTAAAAAAACTAGAACTGTCAGAGGATCTGACTATAGCCCCGCTATAGCCCTGTCAGAGGAGAAAGACTCATGAATTAAAGGTAAAGACTTGTGAGAGTGTTAAATCCCTAACAAGGTACCTACGCTTTATAGACTTTTCGTGTTATTAGATCTGAAAAACAGTATAAGTTAAAAAATAGGTTTTGGATAATGAAAAAAGCACATGCACATCTTCAGACCTATATGAAAACACCTGTTAAATTTCAAAAGGATTGACTAGAACTGTAAGAGGAGTTGCGATCACAAGGTAGCAACTCCCTATACATTTTAACATTAGTAGATCTAAAGAATTGTCTCAGTTAAAAAAGGTGAAATAAGTGAAAAAAATTATTTAAGGATAATGAAAAAAGAATATGCACATCTTCAGACCTATATGAAAACACCTGTAAAGTTTCAAAAGGATTGACCTAGAACTGTAAGAGGAGTTGTGGTCACAAGGTAGCTACTCCCTATACATTTTAACATTAGTAGATCTCAAAAATTGTCTAAGTTAAAAAAGGTGAAATAAGTGAAAAATTATTGAACACATCATTTAACACAATATATGCACATCTTCAGACCTATATGAAAACACCTGTAAAGTTTCAAAAGGATTAACCTAGAACTGTAAGAGGAGTTGGGGTAACAAGGTAGCTACTCCCTATACATTTTAACATTAGTAGATCTCAAAAATTGTCTAAGTTAAAAAAGGTGAAATAAGTGAAAAAAAATTATTTAAGGCTAATGAAAAAAGAATATGCATATCTTCAGACCTATATGAAAACACCTGTAAAGTTTCAAAAGGATTGACTTAGAACTGAAAGAGGAGTTGCGGTAACAAGGTAGCTACTCCCTATACATTTTAACATTAGTAGATCTCAAAAATAGTCTAAGTTAAAAAAGGTGAAATAAGTGAAAAAAATTATTTAAGGATAATGAAAAAAGAATATGCACATCTTCAGACCTATATGAAAACACCTGTAAAGTTTCAAAAGGATTGACTTAGAACTGTAAGAGGAAAAAAGCACATGCACATCTTCAGACCTATATGAAAACACCTGTTAAATTTCAAAAGGATTGACTAGAACTGTAAGAGGAGTTGCGATCACAAGGTAGCAACTCCCTATACATTTTAACATTAGTAGATCTAAAGAATTGTCTAAGTTAAAAAAGGTGAAATAAGTGAAAAAAATTATTTAAGGATAATGAAAAAAGAATATGCACATCTTCAGACCTATATGAAAACACCTGTAAAGTTTCAAAAGGATTGACCTAGAACTGTAAGAGGAGTTGTGGTCACAAGGTAGCTACTCCCTATACATTTTAACATTAGTAGATCTCAAAAATTGTCTAAGTTAAAAAAGGTGAAATAAGTGAAAAATTATTTAAGGATAATGAAAAAAAATATATGCACATCTTCAGACCTATATGAAAACACCTGTAAAGTTTCAAAAGGATTAACCTAGAACTGTAAGAGGAGTTGGGGTAACAAGGTAGCTACTCCCTATACATTTTAACATTAGTAGATCTCAAAAATTGTCTAAGTTAAAAAAGGTGAAATAAGTGAAAAAAATTATTTAAGGCTAATGAAAAAAGAATATGCATATCTTCAGACCTATATGAAAACACCTGTAAAGTTTCAAAAGGATTGACTTAGAACTGAAAGAGGAGTTGCGGTAACAAGGTAGCTACTCCCTATACATTTTAACATTAGTAGATCTCAAAAATAGTCTAAGTTAAAAAAGGTGAAATCAGTGAAAAAAATTATTTAAGGATGATGAAAAAAGAATATGCACATCTTCAGACCTATATGAAAACACCTGTAAAGTTTCAAAAGGATTGACTTAGAACTGTAAGAGGAGTTGCGGTAACAAGGTACCCACTATCAAATATTACAGACAGACAGACAGACAGACAGACGGAATTCCGGACAAATTACAGACAGACAGACAGACAGACGGAATTCCGGACAAGCCAAATCCAATATAGCCCCCACTTTTTCAAAGCGGGGCTATAATTATGAGCTCCAATGCGAGCCCGAGGTTTGAGCTCGACATTTCAGCCCGAGGTGTGACATACAAACGTACGCACGTAACATCACGGCGAAACGCTAAATGCCCCACTCCTGCCAAGGCAGGGGGGGGGGGGGACATAAAAACATGCTTTTTGGTTCGTAAACTGACATTTTCTGAAGAAAATCTGTATACTTCATTTTTTTCTGCTTCAAACACGGATTGTGGCAGTTCTAACCAGTACCCACAATCTGTGTTTGGAACCTCCAATGTTATCTACATAAAATTGGGATTTTAAGGTCGTTCATTACATGGTATCGAGATGAAACATACCAGTTAAAGGTACCAAAGTTTGGAACACCAACAAGGCTACGTTGGTCAAGATACATAGACCTTCGACGCCATGCTGATCGAATTTTGACCCCAATAGACTGTTCTGTTGTACATGTAATCTTGGACTTTCAGACGCAAACGCACTGACAGCACCGGTTGTTCGACTGCCTGCGGGAAAAAACTTGAAACCGGGTCCTCGTTATAAACGCCATATTCAGGCGGCGGTTCTAACGAGTACTCGAAATCAGAAATACAAATACACACAGGTGGTAGAGGTAGGCCAAAGCTTAAAAACATCTTTACACCATACATGTTGCTTTAATTTGTTAGAATCGCCTCAATGAGCGATTCTAACAATTTACCAACGATACAGTAGAACTTCGATGGCTCGAACACCGATGGCTCGTTTACCATGGATATGTCGAACCCATTCTTGAGCCCCTAGCGAAATCCTCTGCATAAGAAATAGTGGGGGATAATTAAGGTGATTTGAGTCTTTTATCTTGCAAATGTATGCTGTGTCTGAGTACACACAGCATACATTTTCATTATAGAACACCGAAAAGATGTCTAACAGTATCTCGTTATGCCTCCTGACAGTAACCTCAGTGGCTCGAACTACCCCTGTCTCGAACAGATTTTCGAGGTCCCAAAGGTGTTCGAGTCATTGAAGTTCTACTGTATATATTTTATGGACAAATAAGACAAAATACTATTCTCTTTATTCCCCCTTTTTGTGTTTGGTTTTATATATATACAGCCGATTGTTATTACAGGTGGTTGAAAACCGGAGTACCCGGAGAAAAACAAAATGACCTACCGGTGTAGAGCTTGGAGTCTTAAATGTGAACCGAGCCAGGCTCGGACCACAGCGGCGAGTGACCAAATGATTTACACACAGCGCTCTTATCCACTCCGTATGCCTGCTTGTCTTGTGCTATTCGAAAGCGTGGTAAAGCCGATTGAAATAGTGCTATACAAGCGTGCATAACCTATTTGGCACATTAAATCGTCTAGCTAAAAGTTTGGATAAAGTCCTTTACCATTTAAGAGACGTTTGACAAATTTAAACGGGCCTCCGTGGCCTAGTGAATAAGAGCGCTGACTCTTAGTCATTAGGTCTCTCACCGAGGTTCGAGGTTCAAGGTTCGAACCTCGCTCGGGCCACGTGTGAGACGCCAAGTTCTGCAACGGAAGGTCAGGTGGTTTTTCTCCGGGTACTCCGGTTTTCGCCCACCTCTGATTAACGATCGGCTCGATATGAGTGAAATAATCTTGAAAGGGCCGTAAAACCAAAACCAAAAAAAAAAAAAAAAAAAATTGACAAATTTATTTTATTGTAAAATTATTGATGTACGTTATGCAAACAGTGAGGACCCGGATCAGACGATGCGTCCCTTTTATGCATGCTACGTTTATATGGGTAAAAATTTAAATAATAATTTAAAGGTTTTTGTCAGTAACACAAGTGGAAGTTAATATCGTATTTTCATCTGTCTGAAGTGGATATAAATTAAGTCTTCGTCAAGAACAAGGACCTCTCATCACGTCACAGCACACCTGTGCGTTAAAATGACATCTGTTGTGTCTTCAGAAGAATATTTGTAATACTTGTCTTCTTTCTGGTCTAAACATAGACTGTGAGTGTTCGTAAGATCCGCCTAATTGAGAAGTTTCTATGCTTTAGCGCAAAAAAGGAAACTAGTTATACTCCCTGTAAACCCAACGTTTCTCTGTAAATGGCCTGAAACAGCCGTATTTCCGCTAGCATGCCGAAAAAAGATAAAGGTTGGTCGGTTACAGAACCCTAGAAGGGACATGCAATTTATTTCAATATGTTGTACGAACAAGATATTATCTTGTTCACACTTGACTTGTAGTCATCTTTTTCGCACAACATCTTAAAACAAGAGGACCATGATGGCCCTGGATCGCTCACCTGATCCATAGATTAACAAGTGGGCCCCGGGGAGGGCCATTATTGACCCCAGGGTTATAATGTGCATAATGTTGAGGGAGGTCTAAAAAGGTGAAGCTTCATACCAAATATCAACAAAAGGCTATGATTTGAACAATCTTGGCAAAGGTCCACTAGATGAAGCTACACAACAAATATCAAAGACCTGGGCCTTGTGGTTTCAGAGGAGAAGATTTTTTTAAAGGTATTCCTTACATAAGCCTATGTAAAACCAAATGGCCCCGGGGCAGGGGCATTTTTGGCCTCAGGGCTATAATTTAAACAATCTTAATAGAGGTCCACTAGATGAAGCTTCACACCAAATATCAAAGACCTGGGCCTTGTTGTTTCAGAGAAGAAGATTTTCAAAGATTATCTCTATTACAATGTATAAGTCTATGTAAAACCAAAGGGCCCTGGGGCGGGGGCATTGTGGCCCCAGGGCTATAATTTGAACAATCTTGGTAGAGGTCCACTAGCTGAAGCTTCATACCAAATGTCAAAGACCTAGGCCTTGTGGTTTCAGAGTAGAAGATTTTTCAAGATTTTCCCTATATAAGTCTATGAAAAACCAAAGGGCCCAGGAGCGGGGGCAATTTTGGCCTCAGAGCTATAATTTGAACAATCTTGATAGAGGTCCACAAGATGAAACTTCATACCAAATATCAAAGACCTGGGCCTTGCAGTTTCAGAAAAGAAGATTTTTAAAGATTTTCCCTATATAAGCCTATGTAAAACCAAAGGGCCCCGGGGCGGGGGCATTTTTGGCACCAGCACTATAATTTGAACAGTCTTGGTAGGGGTCCACTAGATAAAGCTTCATACCAAATAGCAAAGACCTGGGCCCTGCAGTTTCAGAGAAGAAGATTTTTTAAAGATTTTCCCAATATAAGCCCATGTAAAACCAAAGGGCCCTGGGGCGGGGGCATTTTTGGCCCCAGCACTATAATTTGAACAATCTTGGTAGGGGTCCACTAGATGAAGCTTCATACCAAATATCAAAGACCTGGGCCTTGCGGTTTCATAGAAGAAGATTTTTAAAGGTTTTCCCTATATAAGCCTATGTAAAACCAAAAGGCCCCGGGGCGGGGGCATTTTTGGCCCCAGCACTTTAATTTGAACAATCTTGGTAGGGGTCCATAAGATGAAGATTCATACCAAATATCAAAGATCTGGGCCATGCAGTTTCAGAGTAGAAGATTTTTAAATATTTTCCCTATATAAGCCCATGTAAAACCAAAGGGCCCCGGGGCGGGGGCATTTTTGGCCCCAGCACTATAATTTGAACAATCTTGGTAGGGGTCCACTAGATGAAGCTTCATACCAAATATCAAAGACCTGGGCCTTGAGGTTTCAGAGAAGAAGATTTTTAAAGATTTTCCCTATATAAGCCTATGTAAAACCAAAGGGCCCCGTGGTGGGGGCATCTTTGGCCCCAGCACAATAATTTGAACAATCTTGGTAGGGGTCCACCAGATAAAGATTCATACCAAATATCAAAGACCTGGGCCTTGCAGTTTCGAAGAAGAAGATTTTTAAAGATTTTCCCTATATAAGCCCATGTAAAACCAAAGGGCCCCGGGGCGGGGGCATTTTTGGCCCCAGCACTATAATTTGAACAATCTTGGTAGGGGTTCACTAGATGAAGCTTCATACCAAATATCAAAGACCTGGGCCTTGCAGTTACAGAGAAGAAGATTTTTTAAGTTTTCGGTGAAAAAAATTCTATTTTTGGCTCCTGTGACCTATATGTGCAACGGACCGGAACCATTTGAACAACTTTGAAAGGGGACCACCTAAGGATCATTCCTGTGAAGTTTGGTCAAAATCCGCTCAGTGGTTTAGGAGGAGATGTCGTTTGAAGAAAAAGTTTACGGACGGACGGACGGACGCACGGACACACGCACGGACGGACGACGGACGACGGACAAAAAAGTGATCCCAAAAGCTCACCTCGTCACTACGTGACGGTGAGCTAAAAATGCATGTCCCTTCCCGCATTCCGTAGTCGATCGCATTTTTTTTTTGTCAACTTTTTATTCGATAACAAGAGGACAATGATGTTCCTATATCGCTCCCCTGAACTAAAGGGTTTACATAATTGATATTGAAGTTTCACACGGTAGATTGCTCTTTGTACAAATGTTTGACCCCAGGAGTACTATTTGAGGTCCACTATTTGAAGCTTCAAGTCAAATGTCAAATGCCAGGGCCTGCAGATTATTAATACTTGATCCTTCTGGTTTCAGACAATAAGATTTTCAAAGCTTTTTCCCATAAGTCTATGTAAAGCAAGTGAGCCCCGGGGCGGGCCATTTTTAGCCCAAGGGCTATAATTTGAACAGTCTTAGAAAAAGTCCTCTAGATGAAGCTACAGTATAAAATATCAAAGACCTGGGCCTTCAGGTTTTAGACAAGAGACTTTTTAAAGGCTTTCACTATATACATGTATCTATATGGAAAACGTGCGTCCCTTAACGGGGCCATATTCGATCCCAAGGCTATTTTTAACAACCTTGGTCGAAGTCTACTAGACGAAGCTGTGTACCAAATATCAAAGGCCTGGCCAAATTGGGCCACAGGGCCTGACCATTTTTGGCTCCAGGGCTAAATTCGAACAATCTTGGTAGAAGTCAAAAAGGTGAAGCTATTTACCACAAATCAAAGACCTGGGCCTTCTGGTTTGTGACAAGAAGATTTTTAAATGTTTACCTTAAAACTCTCTATGGAAAACGTGCGCCCCTAAGCGGCGCCTATTTTTGGCCATGGGCTATTATTTGAACAATCTTGGCAGAGTTCCCCTAGACGAAGTGGTGTACTAAATATTAAAGGCCTGGACCTTCTCGTTTCAGACAAGAAGATTTTTAAAGGTTTTCCCGATATAAGGCTAAGTAAAACAAGTAAGCCTCGGGGCAGGGCCATTTTTGTCCAACCTTGGTAGAGGACCTCTAGATGAAGCTGCATACCAAATATCAAATACATGGCCTTCTGGTTTCAGACAAGAAGATTTTTAAAGGTTTTCCTTATATCTCTTTATGGAAAACATGTGGGCCTCTGGGTGGGGTCATTTTCGGCCCCGGGGCTATAATTTGAACAATCTTGGTAGATTTCCACAAGACGAAGCCTTGTGCCGAATATCAAATGCCTGGGCATTCTAGTTTCAGACAAGAAGATTTTTAAAGTTTTTTTTCCTTATACGACTAGATTAAGATGCATACCAAATATCAAATAATATCAAAGGGCTGTGCCTTCTGGTTTCAGACATAAATATTTTACAGGTTTTCCCTATTTATCTCCGTGAAAAAACATATGGGCCCCTTAGCGGGGCCATTTTTGGCCCCATGGCTTCAATTTGAAGAATCATGGCAGATGTTCACTAGACGAAGCCGTTTACCAAATATCAAATGCTTGGGCCTTCTGGTTTCAGACAAGATGATTTCCCTTATACACCTATATAAAACAAGCGGGCCTCGGGCGGGGCCATTTTTGGCCCCAAGGCTACAATTTGAAAAATCTTGGTAGAGGTTCACTAGATGAAGCTACATACCAAATATCAAAGACCTAGGCCTTCTGGTTTCAGACAAGAAGACTTTTATTTTTTTTTCCTTATATGTCTATGTAGATGAGATGAGGCCAGCTCCGGGTCAAAATTGCCCCAGGCCCGATTTTGTCCCAGCGCTACAATTCGAACAATCTGAGCAGAGGTCCACTAGATGAAGCTACATACCAAATATCAAAGACCTGGGCCTTCTGGTTTCAAACAAAATTTTTGAAGGTTTTCCCCTTATAAGTCTCTGTAAAACAAGAGGACCATGATGGTCCTATATCGCTCACCTGAGCTAAGAGATTTATATGTGGGTCTCGGGAAAGGGCAATCACCCCACCCCCAGGTCTATAATTTGAACATCTTCTTGCAGGTCTACTAAATGAAGCTTAATATCAAGTATCAAAGGCATGGGCCTTCTGTTTTCAGATAAAAATATTCTTAAAAATTTTCTCTATATAAATATGTTCTATATACGCTTATGTAAAACACGTGGGCCCGGTTGCGGGGCCGTTTTTGACCCCGTGGCTATAATTTGAACAATCTTCGAAACGGTCAAACAGATGAAGCTTCATACCAAATTTCAAAGATCTAGGCCTTTTGGTTTCAGATAAGAATATTTTTAAAGGTACCTATATTAGCCTGTGTAAAACCTTGGGCAAGTCCACTAGATGACGCTTCATACCAAATATTAAAGACCTGGGCCTTCTGATTTCAGACAAGAAGTTTTAAAAGGTTTTCCCTGTATAAGCTTATGTAATACCAGTGGGCACCAGCGTGGGGGCATTGTTGGCCCCAGGGCTATGATTTGAACAATGTTGGTAGAGGTCCACAGGATGAAATTTCATACCAAATATTAAAGACCTGGGCCTTCTGGTTTCAGAAAAGAAGGTTTTTAAAGGTTTTCCGTATATAAGCCTATGTAATACCAGTGGGCCCTGGCACGGGGCCATTTTTGGCCCGTAGGGCTATAATTTGAGGAATCTTGGTAGAGGTCCACTAGATGAAGCTTCGTACTAAATATCAATGACATGGGCCTTCTGGTTTCAAACAAGAAGATTTTTAAAGGCTTTCCCTATATAAGCATATGTAAAAACCGATGGGCCCCGGTGCGGGAACATTATTGGCACCAGGGCTATAATTTGAATAATCTTGGTAGAGGACCACTAGATGAAGCTTCATACCAAATATCAAAGACCTGGGCCTTCTGGTTTCAGACAAGAATATTTTAAAGGTATTGCTTTATTCACCCTATCTGTTGCCCTGGCAACCAGAGATCTGCATGGATTGGAATTCTTTGAACAACTTGTAACGAGGACCACCCAAGCATCATTTCTGCCAAGTTCGGTCAGAATCTATTCAGTGGTTTAGGAGGAGATGTCGTTTAAAAAATTGTGAACGGACGGACGGACGGACGGATGGACGGACAGATGGACGGACGACGACGACGGACGGTGAGTGATCATAATAGCTCCCCCGGAGCCTTCGGCTCAGGTGAGCTAAAAGTGGGCCCCCGGGGCGTGGCTTGTTTTGGCCCGAGGGCTATAATTTGACCAAGCTTGGTTGTGGTCCACTAGATGAAGCTACATACCAAATATCAAAGACCTGGGCCTTCTGGCTTCAGGCAAGAAGATTTTTACAGGTTGTACGTCTGTTGAAGTAAGTAGGCTCCAGGGCGGGGTCAATTTTGGCCCCATGGCTATAATTGAACCATCGTGGTAGATATCCACTAGATGAAACTTCATACCAAGTATAAAAGACCCGAGCTTACCGGTTTCTAACAAGAAGATTTTTAAAGGTTTTCCCTTATAAGTCTGTGTAAAGCCAATGGGCCACAGGGCGGGGCCATTTTGGCCTCCAGGCTAAATTTTATCACAACGCGATAGGTGGGCTAATAAAAGGGCAAAAGATGTAATGTCAACCTTCACATATTGAGTTTTAAATGCTAGATAATGTTAAAATGTATAGGACAATGGCATCTTTCACCTAATAAGTTTTGCGTGGTTCACTTCCAATGGTATGTTTGGTTGTTGTAAATTTTTCAAAAATGAATGTACTTTAAGGAAGATCGGCATCCGATATGCACCCACACTGTTTGCAAATGTACCACAAATGGGACACTATGCATATATGGTTGAGGTCGGTAGGTAAGAATTTGTTTTTGTGGATGGCCATAACATTGCAGGATCGGCACAAAAAGGCCAGGGTTGGTTGGTTGGCGGAGGGTGACCTGTTTTCGCTTGCCACGGCTAAAGTAAACATGAAACTCGGCAATAAAAAGATGCATTCCCATAACAAAAAGTAACATTATACGTGACATATTTTTTATTGTTTGCACAACTAAATATTTATTCTGCCTTTTGACCTCACGTTCACCCCATAAAAAGTAACCTAAAGATAGTGTAAGTAAAACTTGATCTGGCAGATATATTTCTTACTGGGTTATGAAACAAATAGTTTGGTGTTACAAAAACCCCTCACGACTGACTTTAAAACTAGCCAAAGGTGCAAATGTTTTGTATCTAAACTTACTGCATCAGACAACTAAAGAACTGCATGAAGAACTAAACAACTTGTTTGAGTCAACCTTCGTGTTCCCTTATCGTGCGCAAAGCTTGGCGATAATTTCAAAGGGGTATCCCTTTTTATTGAATTCTTTTCATACAGATGTGAAGGCAATGGTCAAGAATCGATGCAATTAGCGCACACACCCCAGCAGAGACACTAAAGGGAAAGAAACAAACATGAAATAACTAATCCCTAATGTCTGTTAAAAAATTCAGAAGACATTTTTTATTGTAGCTACTAGATAGGGAAGAGTTGCAAAATTTTCATTACGAAAACACGCCTCTACAAATACATTACAAACCTGACCGCCGAAATAACTGAATTCTAAGATGAAAAATTTTGATATTGTTCTTATATCTGCTAAAAATGATTGTGGGAACAGGTTAGAACCGCCTAATCGAGGCGGTTCTAACGAGTAACCACAATCAATATTTTAGAGCAGAAATTAGAGGAAAAAAGATTTACCCCTGTAAACCCCAGTTTTACTATATAGAAGTGGGGTTCAAGGGGGTCATAGTTATATAGGCATGTTTTCCTGATGTGGAGTGGTGGCTTGGGCTTATGTGTCACCGGACTGCACGGTATATGTACCAGTCAAATTACCGGACTGCACCGTATATGTACCAGTCAAATTACCGGACTGCACCGTATATGTACCAGTCAAATTACCGGACTTCACCGTAAATGTACCAGTCAAAGTACTTATGTAAGTTATTTGTTCAGAAAAAAAAAACATTAGGACAAATCATCAATGCGAGAAAACCAGTTCTTTTTTGTCTCCATTCGGCCCTTCGCTCATGCAATTTTTTATAAATGCTTTATTTTTTGCTAGCAAAACACATACTATGTGCTCGCTAGAACCGCCTTTTTGAGTACCCAGCAGCTATGTTTTTGAGGCAAAATAAGAAAAAGTAAAGAAGAATACATCTATCCTTAAAAACCATACACTTCCCAACATAATTTGGGAACACTACATTTACATCAACATAATGAGACATATGTTGGGTGTCTTCTTATATCAAAATACTGATCCCTTTCAGTGTAGGCATTACAAGGTCTTCAAATGTGATGGAAACGCCAGAGGGTTCTAACAAGTACCTTCAATCTATATTTTGAGCAGAAATAAGAAAAATATCACAAGTTTTCATCTTAAAGTTTTCATTTTTAGGCGGTAAAATTTACAGTGTATTTGTGTAGGCGTGTTTTCGTAATGTGACGCACGGATGTGCTATCGTTATGCTCGCCCTTCCGCTGCCGACTCAAGAAGGGCAGTTGTCAGTTTCTGGCACTGTAGTGTTTAACTGCTTATGCGTGTGTTTGCCCAAGAAGTGTGCTTAGGTAATTGACCAACTTGATGTGTCATTGATTGCGTTGACTGGGCAATTAAGCACGTAAAAGGAAAAACAAGAGGACCATGATGGTCCTATATCGCTCACCTGAGCTAAGAGATTTACATGTGGGTCCTTGGTCGGGACAATTTTCAGGCCTATAATTTGAACAATCTTGGTAGGGGTCCACTGAATGAAGCTTAATATCAAATATCATAAGCCTGGGCCTTCTGGTTGCAGATACAAACTAGAAATGTGTCCAGACGACACAGATGCCCCCGCCAAGGGCCCTGCCTCATCCCGAAAATCCATGTTGCAACAAAATTTTCTAAGTGTGTCACCTTGATCTTGAGGTCATGGGCAGGGTCATTGGTATGGGTGAATGAGACTTGGGGACCTGTATCTATCATCATTCCAAATATGAAGCATATCTATAAATATGAGCCCTAAAACTTTAAAAGCATAATAAGACGTAAGTCTGTGACCTTGACTTTGAGGTCAGGGGTGGGGTATATACAACTTTGGACCTGTAACTATCATCATACCAAATATGAAGCAAATGTATAAGGTTTGGTGAGTATGAGCTCTTAATAAACTTTAAATAAAAAATTTCTTTGTCTGTGACCTTGACCTTTAGGGCACGTGGATGGGTGGAGGTATTAGACCAGTATCAATCATCAAACCAAATATAAACTTAATTCATCATATGATTTGGAAAATATCAACTCTTAAAATATCTAATTAAAAATTTCTAAGCCTGTGACCTTGACCTTGAGCTCATGGGCATAGGTGGGGGTATCGCTGAATAAAATGGACAGGTATCTAACATCATACCAAATATAAACTCAACCCATCACACGATTTGGAAAATATCAACTCTTAAAATATCTAATTAAAAATTTCTAAGTCTGTGACCTTGACCTTGAAGCCATAGGCATGAGTGGGGGTATTGCCAAATAAACATTTGGACCTGTAGCTATCATCCTAGCATATATAAGCCAAATCCATAATATGGTTTGGAAAATTTGAGCTCTTTAAATTCTTTAACATTAAAATTGTCTAAATCTGTGACCTTGACCTTGAGGTCATAGGCATGGGTGGGGGTATTGCTGAATTAAACATTGTACCTTTATCTATCATCATATGAACCAAAGCCATCCTAAAAGTTCAGGTTCTACCAGGTACAAATACCTTAACTGGAGTCTTTTACATGGAAAAGTCCATGACCTTGACCTTCAGGTCATAGGCATGGGTGGGGGTATCGCTGAATAAAACTTTGGACCTATATCTATAATCATACCAAATTCAATCAGATGGTTGGGAAAATATGAGTTCTAAAATGTTCAGGTCTACCTGTTACAAAAGCTTTAACCTGAGTTTTAACATTTAAAATTTCTAAGTCTGTGACCTTGACCTTGAGGTCACAAGCATGGATGGGGGTATTGCTTAATACAACGTTGGACCTATATCTATCATCATACCAAAGATGAACCAGTTCCATCAAATGGTTAGGAAAATATGAGTTCTAAAAGTTAAGGCTCTACCTGTTACAAAAACCTTAACCTGAGGTTACAGGATCACGTACGTACGTACACACACGCACACACACACACACGAACTAAACCGAAAAACTATATGCCCCCGGCATCATGCCGATGCGGGGGCATAAAATCTTTAAGGTTTTCCCTATATAAGCCTATGTAAAAGATGCGGGCCCTGTGGGGGCATTTTTGGCCCCATGGCTAGAATCTGAACAATCTTGGAAAAGGTCCACTAGATGATGCAGCAAGCGTCATACCAAATATCCAAGATCTAGGTCTTTTGGTTTTAGACACGAATACTTTTAAAGGTATTCCCTATATTTGCCTACGTAAAACCTGGGACAGCGCCATTTTTGGCCCCAGGGCTATAATTGGAACAATCTTGGAAGAGGTCCATCAGTTGAAACTTCAAACCAAACATCAAAGACCTGGGCCTTCTGGTTTCAGACAAGAAGATTTTAAAGGTTTTCCCTATATAAGCCTATGTAAAACCAGTGGGCCATGAGGCGGGGCCACTTTTGGTCCCAGTGCTATAATTTGAACAATCAGAATCTTGGTAAAGGTCCACTACATGAAGCTTCATACCAAATATCAGGGACCTGGGCCTTCCGGTTTCAGAAAGAAGATTTTTAAAGGTTTTCTCCATATAAGCCTATGTGAAATCAGTGGGGCCCCACGCGGGGGTATTTTTGGCCAAAGGGTAATAATTTGAATAACTTTGGTATCGGTCCACTAGACGAAGCATCATACAAAATATCAAAGACCTGGGGTTTCTGGTTTCTGACAAGAAAATTTTTAAAGGTTTTCCCTATATAAGCCTATGTAAAACAAGTGGGTCCCGGCGCGGGGGAATTTTTGGCCTCAGGGCTATAATTTGAGCAATCCTGGTATTGGTCCACTAGACGAAGCTTCATACCAAATACCAAAGTCCTGGGCCTTCTGGTTTCTGACAAGAAGATTTTAAAGGTTTTCCCTATATAAGCATATGTAAAACAAATGGGCCCCGGCGCGGGGACATTATTGGCCCCAGAGCTATAATTTGAAGAATCTTGGTAGAGGTCCACTAGACAAAGCTTCATACCAAATATCAAAGACCTGGGCCTTCTGGTTTCAGACAAGAAGATTTTTAAAGGTTTTCCACCATTATACCATTATAAAAAATAGAAGTAGAGGCAATGATCAGGAATCGATACAATCAACCCATAGCTCCCATCAGAGACACCAAAGGGAAAGAAACACAAACATGCAACAACAGACCTAATGGAGAAACCAACAGCGGAAAGCCAAAAGGACAGTTACTTTCCCACAAAATGGCCAATAGGCTATCCCAAATAAAATAACACAAGCGACACAAACACCTAAAGACAAACCATAACAATAGTAAATCGCGACAGAAGAACGGCCTTGGAACGATCAGCGGAAACGAATTCCACTAGGGGGCTTAAATCGATTTTACGTGGCCACAATCCTCGCCCTTATTTCCATCGCGATTTAGACATTGTCAAATAATTTGTTCAGTCCGCATGAAGGCCTCCTAACTCATCAGTGCAACATCTCCGTAAACCACAAATAATCAAACAAGCACAGAGATAAAACAACGGTGAGGACTCGACAGCAAGAAACCACTGAAATGCTGGAGCAAAAGAAAACCAACAGTTAGACTCCGATTGGCCCGACCAGAGATAGAGCATCAGGCATCAGCCAACATACCTTGAATTAGATCTCTCTAATTCTCAATAAGCCTTTACACTTGAACCGTCATAGAATCTGAGGCCTGACCCACTGGCGTGCAATTAAAGAGGGAAGCAAAGTTGTCAACCGTGATTGGGTTAATTACCATGCATGCAGTCTGTCGTATAACATTTATGTTGTACCCAGTCTTTTTATATCGAAGAATGAATTTACGAAATTGGGTGCTGAAGTCATTGCGGTTATATTTTTTTCTGAATTTGTATACTAAGTCACCATAAAATTCGGGTTCCGACAGACCTTGTTGCAGAAGAGATTTAAGTCCAATGTTGAATTTTCAAATTAAATCAGAATGACGTCTTTAAAATTTTGAAAAGGCTTTGCGTAGTTTATGGTACCGATAATCCTGATTAAGACGTTTAGCCGTTAACAATTTATTACGAGTGTTGAAGTCAGTTACATGACTACACACTCTGGCAAAGAGAATTAATTGCAAAATCTAAACGCCATAGGATGGCGCACGAGGAACATCACCATATGTCTTTGTAAAACTAGTGGGCCCCGGCGCGGGGGCATTTTTGGCCCCAGGAATATAATTTGAACAATCTTGGTAGAGGTCCACTAGACAAAGCTTCATACCAAATATCAAAGACCTGGGCTTTCTGGTTTCAGACAAGAAGATTTTTAAAGGTTTTCCCTATCTAAGCCCATACAAAACCAGTGGGCCCACTGGCGCGGGGGCATTTTTGGCCCTAGGGCTATAATTTGAACAATCTTGGTAGAGGTCCAATAGATGAAGCTTCATACCAAATATCAAAGGCCTGGGCCTTCTGGTTCCAGTCAAGGAGATTTTTAAAGATATCCCCTATATAAGCCTATGTAAAGCACGTGGGTCCCTTAGCGGGGGCATATTTGGTCCCAGGGCAATAATTTGAACAATCTTGATAGAAGTCCACTAGAAGAAGCTTCATACCAAATATCAAAGACCTAGGCCTTCTGGTTTTAGACAAGAAGATTTTTAAATGTTTTCCCCATTATAAGTCTATGTAAAACCCGTGGGCCACAGCGCGGGGGAATTATTAGCCCCAGGGCTATAATTTGAACAATCTTGGTAGAGGTCCACTTGACGAAGTTTCATACCAAATATCAAAGACCTGGGCCTTCTGGTTTCAGACAAGAAGATTTCGAAAGGTGTTCCCTATATAAGACTAGGTAAAACCAGTGGGCCCCGGTGCGGGGGCATTTTTGGCTCCAGGGCTATAATTTGAACAATCTTGGTAGAGGTCCACTAGATGAAGCTTCATTCCAAATACCAAAGACCTGGGCCTTCTGGTTTCAGACAAGAAGATTTTTAAAGGTTTTTCTTATTTTCTTCTTTTCGTTGCCATGGCATAGAATGGAATTCTTTGAACAACTTTGAGAGAGAACAACCCACAGATCATTTCTGCCAAGTTTGGTCAAAATCTGTTCAGTGGTTTAGGAGGAGATGTCATTTATAGAAATTGTGGACGGACATCCGGACGGACGACGACGTCGACGACAACGGACGAAAGACCGATCACAATAGCTCCCCCGGAGACTACGGCTCAGGTTAGCTAACAAAACTTTGGCTAATTCTAACATGTGATAATTTAACCCCAATAGCTCCAGATGTGCAATATATCTAGAATAGGCCTAATTTAGCGATGTTTCCATGGTTTTATATTGAAAAGGTTTGTTGTAGAACACACCATATACTTTTATTTCATAAAAAATGAAAAGAAACTCGTAAGTTATAGCCATTATGCCTGATAACCTAGTACCGAGAATATCCATCTGCAATTCGCAATATCCCATCTCGATGAAAAAGTCGACCCATGCAATTTTGACCACCTCAAATCCCACTTTTATGTAGTAAAAATGGAGTTTACAGGGGTAAACCTTATAATTCTTATTTCTGCTCTAAAATATAGATTGTGGGTACTCGTTAGAACTGCCTCGATAAAGCTATACTTTGAGCAGAAATAAGAAAAGTATAACACGTTTTCATGTTAAAATTTTCGTTTTTTATCGGCGGTCAAATTTAAATATTATTAATTTGTATAGGCGAGGTTTCGTAATGCATTTCACGGTGCCTGTTTACGTGATGTATTCCTTACAAAGACAATCTAGACTAGCATAATACATTTTTTTAAAAGACTTGACATTTCGTTAATCAGACGGTTCATATGAACTAATAAGCCCTATTTTCTTTAAAATATTGGGAATGAACTTAGACCACACGCACTCTCGATTTGACTAAATAAATCATGCTTTGCCAAGATATTGTAAGCATTAGGAAAACATGTCCGTGTGAAATAATGGCGTCCAATATGGTGTCAGAAATGACGAATTTAAGGTAAAAATGATAGCATCTTTCTTATTTCTGTTTTCAACATAGATTGTGGGTGCTCGTTAGAGCCGCCTCAATGAGGCGGCTCTAACGAGTACCCACAAGTTGTTTTCAAGCAAAAATAAGGACGATAGTGTATACGCCCATAAACTCCACTTTTCTCTATAAAAAGTGGGGAGTTTTCATGGACTTGTTATCGTGAAGGTTATACATGTAACTTACGAAATTCTGTTTGTTTCTTAATGTGCTTGTCTGTAACTCTGAGCTGTAGAAGAATGGCATGCGCAATAGGCAGCATCAAGGCCGTTGTTGACGTATTGCAAATCCACATAGACAAGAACCACGTGGGGATCATCAACCCAAGCATTAACCTGTAACATACGAAACAAAAACCAGATGACACTATCTTAAGACACACATATCAAAATCTTACTATCTTCTGAAAAACAAATTATTATTTTCTCTACATACATCGATGGTGCGTCCTCGATAGAAGCGCCTCATTGCGGCGGTTCTAACGAATACCTGCACTATAATGTTTTTGCACTGAAATAAGAATAATCATCAGGTAAATCCTTGTAAACCCAAACTTTCTCTCTATTACGTGGGGTTTAAAGCGGTGTTCACTGCATGAAATTAGTTCCCGTGGGGGTGCGCATGCGGCCATGTTCATCGGAGTAGAACGATTTTAGCTATTTAAGTCGGGAGTCACCATGCTACATTCCTGTGCTGTTTGAATTTATTTCTCCAAGGGTTTAGGAGTTTGCGTTTGAAGCAAATTTACGATGATTTTTTATTTTTAGCTCTGGTGGCTATTTTGCTCCATCGAACGGAACCGTTTTAGCTATCTTGGTAGAGGGTCACCTAAGCAACATTTCTATGAAGTTTGAATGAAATTGGTTTACGGGTACAGAAGGATTTGTCGTTTACAGATTTTTTTCTATTTTTAGCTCAGGCGGCCATCTTGTTCATCGGAGCTTAACGAATTTAGCTATTTGATAGGGAGCCACACAGACAACATTCCTGTGACGTTTGAAACAATTGGAGGAGTGTACGTTTGAAGCAAATAAACAATGTTTTTTTTTTTCTATTTTTAGCTCTGTTGGCCATTTTGCTTATTGGAGCGGAACCGTTTTTAAGCTGTTTTGATAGAGGGTCACCTAGGCAACATTCCTATGAAGTTTGAATGAAATTTGTTCAAGGGTACAGGAGGAGTTGTCGTTTAAAGATTGTTCTATTTTTAGTTCTGGCGGTCTTATTGTTCATCGCAGCGGGACGATTTTAGCTAATTACGGCAACATTCCTGTGAAGTTCGAATCAACTGGGCACAAGGGTTTAGGAGGAGTTCGCATTTAAAGCAAATTGTTTCCGACGGACGACGGACGACGCACGACGTATATTAACTGATCACAACAGCACACCATGAGCACTTTCTGCTCGGGTGAGCTAATAAAAATACTAAATGAGTCCTTTAAAGAACTGAAAACGAGGTCTTATGTCTACAGCATATTTGAAATTAGCCTCCGTAACTGTTAAAGTATGTTCTAGAAAGGGTTATCCTTTGGAAGCAAGGATTACTCCACAGAACCGAAATATTGAGTGTACATAAGGTTAGTCTTTTTACTACACTGTCCTTGTCGTTTTCAATATGATTTAACCTTCTTAATTGGTTTTAAATTATTAACTGACGTTTCTTCTTCTGTAGTATTGCCATCAGTGTCATATAAATATGCATTGACCGAAGTCAATATCGTTTGTTTGTTTGTACTGGAGTTTGACGGCCCAGTCAACACTATTTAGGCTTTTTTGGAGCCGGTCAGTTCACCTATCCACACTTTGCTTGCGCATTCCAGTTCTTTGGTGTAGTCATTGCTTCCAAGAGATAACCCTTTTAAAGCACATATTTAACGTCACTACAGCTGGTGTCTGAGAACGTGTGGCGGTTGTAAAAAGTCTCCTGCCCTACATCATAGTGAAGTTTATATTTGATTGTCCTTTGGGATCATTGGAATTCTGAAAATATTTGAGGGTCACTGATGAGCCCAAATGGGCCGAATCTAGCTAGTCTGGCCCAAAAAACATGTACACTCCATATTTTCCAGTTCTGTGGTGTATGCTTCCAAGAGATAACCCTTTTAAAACATATTATACGTAAGCGGTTAACCAGTACAGTGCACATTCTTTCGCCAGTAACTGACAACTGCCCGTCTTGAATCAGCGGAAGGGAGAGAATGACTGTATAAAAGATTTCATGATCAATATCCATGAAAAATGTTGCGGACCCCCGCGGGTATCGAACCCGCGCACTCCTGATCATCAGTCAGGCGCGCATCCGACTAAGCTACTGAGGCAGGCCGTCAGTATAAGTCGAGAAAGGATTTTCATCAGAGTATTTCTCATCATTACAATCCTTGGCATCGCAAAAACATGCCTATATAATTTTGACCTGTTTGAACCCCATTTTATATAGTAAAACTGGGGTTTCAGGGGGTATACCTTTTTTTCTTATTTCTGCTCTAAAATATGGATTGTGGGTACCCGTTAGAACAACCTCGATGAGGCGGTTCTAAGGAGTGCACACAATCTATATTTTGAGCAGAAATAAGAAAAATATACCAATTTTTCATCTTCAAATCTTCAGTTTTTTCGGCGATAAATGTGGCAATGTATTTGTATAGACATGATTGCGTAATGGTCTCGTCTGACAGGTGATCACTACTTGATACTGTTCTTGAACTTTATCCCCGCACTTCAACCTTTTTGCTGTTCCATTTAAGGATTTCAGGAAATTTCCTCTCTTTTTCTGAATTTCCCTTTCATGCCTGTATTTTTTAGCTAGTTATGCTCAATGTAATATTAGAAGAGTCTGAGGATGATGCTTCCACATAGAGCTGAATCCGGTCCGCAGACTAGTACTGGTTTCATTGGGCGACATGGCTTGAGATGTCATTTTAGGTCAATGTCGGGTAAAAGTTCCACAAGATTGGAAGCAACGTCTCCAAAATGACCTTTACGGTGTTGACGGGGACGTTAAACCTCAAATCAATCAAACAAACAAACAAATGAATCTGATTCAGACGCTTGCAGAGAAATACACATGCAGCATCCCTCAATTTTCTGGCTTTTTCATTTTTAGGAATTCGCTATTTTTCTGTATTAGCTAATCTCAACATTTCAGCATGCAGAGTAGATGTTGAAC
Source organism: Lucinisca nassula (assembly GCA_963580285.1). Taxonomy (NCBI): domain Eukaryota; kingdom Metazoa; phylum Mollusca; class Bivalvia; order Lucinida; family Lucinidae; genus Lucinisca; species Lucinisca nassula. The sequence goes on along the minus strand of OY757012.1, from coordinate 16,954,183 downwards.
CAGCTAGCTGATTTTTAATGACATAGGTAACTTGACCTTTTCATTCTAAAATTCTGTACCTTTTTGTTGGGTTATTTTTATAGTAAACTGGGTCTAATGTCTCAAACGACATGTTCTGTACCCCTGTCTGCATATTTTGCTTGACGTTTCTTAGTTTTCTTTAATGATTCCCCACTGAAATGGAAGACTTACGCTGTTCTTGCAAGGCGATGTCATGCATTTCGTCATCAAGATTTTTTCTATGTTTTCAATTATTATCAATCGGTATTACAACATCTCTTTTATAGAGTAGACAGAATGGAGAGAATTTTGAAGATTCACGGACATTGAAACGAATGGTTGCTAAAGCTTGGTTAAAAAAAAATCCGAAGTTGGTTGATTATCAGCTACCATTTTGGATGGCACACCTAATAGTGCTCCATGGAACCGTTCGTCTTAATCTCTGTTAATTGTATCGATTCCTGATCAAAGCCTTCACATCTATTAAGCATTACTCTGGCGACGATAGACACTGGATCTATGTTCAAGTGTGCTAAGCACGCCTTCATACCTTCATATATTTACATTTTCTGTTCCGTTATCAGACAAAATGTATAAACGACAACCAATACGGGGAATATTTCTTCTAATAATAAATAAAATAAAATATCAGCAGTTATCCGGGACAGCAAAAAACTTCTAACCTACCACTAAACCAATCTACAAAAGCTATGATATATGTATTACCAGTCAAAGAAGTTGGACAAGGGCCAGAAAGGTTGCCATTGGATTTGGGGGAATATCCGTCTCTTGCAATGGCTGTCTTATTTTTTGTAAACACCTTGTTTGACAATATGTAAATTCAGAAATATATTGATTTTGTTTCAATCCTTAAACTGATTTGGCCAAAACTATTGGCCAAAACTATTTTTTTCGAATAGAATCAAATATTTTTCAAAACCTATGTGACCAGTAAGATCATGGTATCGAGTGACAACTAATGTTTTCAGATGGTTTTAAACAAATTCTCTCATGATGGGATAATCATTTACAAACTCTTCTACTAAGAGATAATGTTTCTGAACATGCTTGCCCTCACTGTCATTAGAATCATAGACCTTATTTCTTACATTTCATCACCACTAGTTTGTTCAAGCTTCATATCAAAGTATTTTTTCTTGAAATCAGATAATTCACATTTTTAAAAGATTCATCATCTTGTAACTAACAGCTTGCATATGATTTTGGTCTAAACTAATTTGAGTTGAGAAAAAAAATCCAGATAAGTTATCATTCACGTCAATGTGTTTTTATCATCGTTTTTACAGCACTGAAATTCTAAGTCTTTAATCTGACATTATCTGGATATCTTGAAAGTTAGTCAGCAAAAGTGTTAATGGTGCCCTCTTTACATTCATTAGAACAGTTATATACAGACATGATCAGAGCAAAACTGACTCTTTTTATGTTGCACTGGGGACTCAAGAAGATGTTTGAGAGGCTTATGATCTATTTTAATAATAAACTGTGCATTGTGTAGATAATAGGATATTTTCTGAAGAGTAAAATTAATAGCATAACCTTCTTGTTTACTACCGACGTGTCACCATTTACACGGAGACTTACTTAAACGAAAATAGGCTTTTCATTAGTCTAGCTGATAGTTTGCTTTTGTTGTTGGTTTTCTTTTGTTCCAGCATTCGGTGTATTCTTGCTGTCGAGTCCTCATCGTTGTTTTATCTCTGCGGTTGTTTGATTTTTGTGTCCTCGTAGATGTTGCACTGATGAGTCAGGAGACATTCATGCGGATTGAACAAATTATTTGTCTTAATCGAGACGGAAGGGCGAGGATTGCGGCCGCACGTGGGATAGAGGCCAATATTTTATAAAGCATAACTGGAGACCTTCATTTGCACTGAACAATTATTTGTCTTAATTGCGCGGAAGTAAGGGTAAGGATTGTGGCCACGCAAAATTCGATTTAAGCACCCCCCCCCGGTACAATTCGTTTGACTGACCGTTCCAAGGTTTTTTTTTCTGTCGCGTTTTGTTTATGGTTTGTCTTTGAATGTGTGTATTTTTTGTTTTAGATAACCAATTGGCCATTTTGTGGGAATGTAACTGTCCTTTTGCTTTCCGCTATATGTCCGCTATTGATGTTTCCATTACGGCCTAGTTATTTTACGCTTGTGTTTCTTTCCCTTTGGTGTCTCTGATGAGAGCTGTTGGCTAATTGTATCTATTCCTGATCATTGCTTACACTTTTATTTTTCATCACCATCATGTTCTTGTGTTAGGCATGCCCCTATAAAAGAATTACTAGCACGTATGTATAGAACATAAGATTGATTTGAATATGGATAAACAAGAAATGGAACGACTGATAAGCTTATTTTAAGAACTAAAAAATACATTGTGAACTTTAACGCCGAAAAAAGGAAAATTTTAAGATGAAAAACTGTGATATTTTTTTTTGCTCAAAAATAGATTGTGTGTACATTCAGGTAGTTCTAACGAGTATCCACAATCAATATTTTAGAGCAGAACTAAGAAAACTAAGCTTTGCCCTTGTAAAATAGAAGTGGAGGCAATGATCACGAATCGATACAATTAAACCACAGCTCCCATCAGAGACAAAAATGGAAAGAAACACAAACATGAAACAACAAACCCGAATGGAAAGATCAACAGCGGAAAGCCAAAAGGACAGTTACATCCCAACAAAGTGGCCAATAGGATATCAAAAATAAAATAATGTAAGCAACATAAACACCAAAGACAAATCATAACAAAACAAACCGTGACAGAAGTACCGCCAAGGAACGGTCAGCGGAAACGAATTCCACTGGGGGTGGGGTGGGGGCTTAAATCGATTTTACGTGGCCACAATCCTTACCCTTAATTCCGTCGCGATTTAGACAAATAATTTGTTCAGTCCGCATGAAGGCCTCCAGTTTTGCTTTATAAAATATAGGCCTCTTATCCCATCTGACCGCTGGAGCTTCGGGTTGGGATTTCTGTGTCACTCCATTACGGATCACATGGCTGTGTTTTTCTTATGGCAATTAAATGACACAGACATGCAAAAAATGACCTTACCATCCAGGTTCAGTTCCAAACATATACACAATCTTGAGCGCTATTCTGCGGTGTATATTCCAACGTTCTATTGCCGCAGCTACAATAAACCCGCCAACGAACAACATACTTTTGTTCTGAAAATAAAATAAATTAAGGTTATATCAAGAGCTTATTATTTGTGTGTTTGGAGGTTTAACGTCCCCGTCAAAACTGTCAAGGTCATTTTGGAGACGTTGCTTCCAATTTTGTGGGACTTTTACCCGACTTTGAGATGAAATGACATCTCAAGCCCTGTCGCCCAATGAAACCAATAGAATTTATTAGCATGGACGGTCCGCCTCGCACCGCGGTTCCTCGACAGGCTGAGATCCTCTAAGCGGTTTACCAGTAATAGTCTGCGGGCCGGATTCAGCTCTGCGTGGAAGCATCATGCAGCCCATATATTTCTTCAAGCCACTATGGGTGGGGGCTAAAGAGCTAATTAGAGAGCAACAATATCTCTATTACCTCCTTTCAGACACCAGTTTGCGTAGATTTGTATCGGATTGGTCTGAAGGAAACCAGTCAACTGTTTCTCCCCAATACTCCTCAAGGGCCATTGGTGTCAGATGCTGAAACCACAGGGTGTTTTATTTCCCAGTAAATTTAATCAAAACATTGAACTTTACACCACAGCCAGTGAATCAGTCAATGATCCAGCCAGCAAATAATGTCGGGCCGACAACGATACGACATGTTAATGTCGGATCGTTGTCGATCCGCCGTTGACCCGCCGTTTTGTGCTAGCTAGGAAGCTATGTATTCCAAATGTGTTTATGATAAATTTCTTTAAACCTGCTTCAGTCTTATGCATTTAATGGTCAATTCTTCAGGCATATATATATTTTTCAAGAAATGAATTACTGGTAATAATTTTTACCTGGCGTCAACAGTGATACAGATAAAGTGCGTATTTTGATAATAATTAAAGGACAATTTTCCTCAGTTCTCCATGTACAGGTATTCATAGAGGCGATTCTAAGAAGTACATTAAAATTATTTTCATAGAGAAATAAACACACCTATTCCTTTCCCAAATACTCACCCTTTCTGTTAGTGAAAGAGGAAAGTGTTCCCTATAGAAACAATGTTCCAGATAATGCCGGTAGCATTAAAAATGTTGTTTCAGTTCAACTTTTCTGGCACCGATTCAGAAGATGTCATTTGAAGAGATTGTTGACGACGCACGACGGACGATCACAATAGCTCACCTCGAGCACCTTGTGTTCAGGTGATCTAAAAATAAGGTTTACCCCTGAAAACCCAATTCTACTATTTAAAAGCGGGGTTCAATGGATCTGGATCAGGGTTATATATGCGTGTTTTCGTGATGTCTGCTCTATCAGTCTCAAGCCATTTGTTGAATTCTAACCATACTGCACACTCCGCAAAGTAGAAGTAAAACAAAGATCAGGAATTGATACAATTAACTAACTCCACCCATAAAAGACACCAAAGGGAAAGAAATACAAACATTAAGCGACCAGACCATAATGGAAACCTAAACAAAGGAAGGCCATAAGGACAGTTACTTTCCCACAAAATGGCCATATGGCCATCCAAAATTAAAAGACACAAGTGATACACACAGTAAGTAACAAACAACAACATAAATAAATCGCCACAGAAGAGCCGCCTTGGAACGGTCAGTGGAAGATTTCCACTGGGGGGCTTCAATCGATTTTACGTGGCCACAATCCTCGCCCTTACTTCCGTCGCGATTTAAACAAATAATTTGTTCAGTCCGCATGAAGGCCTCCTAACTCATCAGTGCAACATCTCCGTGAACACAAAAATCAAAGAACCACAGAGGTGAGACAACGGTGAGGACTCGACAGCAAGAAACCACTGAAATGCTGGAGCAAAAGAAAACCAACAGTTAGACTCCGATGAGCCCGACCAGAGACAGAGCATCAGGCACCAACCAACATTATCTCTCTAATTTTCAATAAGCCTTTACGTTGGAGCCGTCATAGAATCTGAGGCCTGACCCACCGGCGTGCAACTAAAGAGGGAAGCAAAGTTGCCAACCGTGATTGGGTTAACTACCATGCATGCAGTCTGTCGTATAATATCCAGGTTGTACCCAATCTTTTTATATCGAAGAATGATTTTACGAAATTGGGTGCTGAAGTCATTGCGGTTATATATTTTTCTGAATTTATATACTAAGTCACCATAAAATTCGGGTTCCGATAGACCTTGTTGCAGAAGAGATTTAAGTCCAATATTGAATTTTGAAATTAAATCAGAATGGCGTCTATAAAATTTTGAAAAGGCTTTGCGTAGTTTATGGTACCGATAACCCTGATTAAGGAGTTTAGCCGTTAATAATTTATTACGAGTGTTGAAGTAAGTTACATGACTACATACTCTAGCAAATCGAATTAATTGCGAAATATAAACGCCATAGCATGGCGCACGAGGAACATCACCATCCAAAAAAGGAAAATTTACAATCTCAAAATCAAAGTCATCGCGTTTATCATAAATTTTGCACGAAACAAATCCATCTACAATAGATAGATGTAAATCCAAAAACGGGGCCTCGGTATCAGAAGAATTTACTTTATTTAACTGAAGTTCTAGGGGGTAAATCTGACTTATCAAACCATCAAAATAGGTATTATCAATATTTAATAAATCATCTAAATATCTAGAAGTAGAGCTAAAAGCTTCAATAATTTCAGATTGGTTATCAATGGAAAGCGACAAAATGAAGTCTCTTTCATAACAATACAAGAACAGATCAGCCACAAGAGGTGCGCAATTAGTCGCCGACTAACCTACGGGTCGTGCAATCCAAGATCCAAAATGATCGAACTGCACGTAATATACAGTTTAATCGTTTCTCCTAATTGTCCCCAACTTTAGTTGAAGGGGACTATAGAAAAGTTGGTTGGTCTGTCTGTTGGTCCGTCACTCCGTCCGTACAAATCTTGTCTTCGCAACTCCTCCTACAATTTTTAAGGGATTTTGATGAAACTTACAGTTATTGTCCCCATGACCTGACGACGAGGTTGTGTTCGACAGATTTTTACCAGAGTTATTCACTCATTCTCAAATGAATTGGGATTTTAGCCGTTTAAAAAGTCAAATTATAAAGTTACTTAAATTCAGTCACCGATATGTTCAAAATAAAGTATTAACATGTACCTATACTCAATTAAAATTCCTTGATCAAGAAATGAAAAGTTATTTCACCCCAACAGTTTGAAATATGTCGGTATTTTGATAAATTTTGATTGTGAGAAATGTACGCTACAATCTATTTGTTCGTTACCCACTTCCTTAACATCACAAAAATCAAGAGACCGCAGCTCGCAATGACAGAAACTTACGACCGGATTATTAAGCGCGGTCAAAATTGAACATATGTTCATATATATGGTAAAGAAATGATTAACCATTTTGAATAAAATTAAGGATTGGTTAGAGAATACAGAAAAAGAAATAGTTTTCTGAAAACATACAACTTTCGTTTTGTTTTAAGAGAAGCACATAATAGCTATATCACTTACGACTATTGCATTTGAACAGGTATTGAGTGGTAAATAAGGAACACAAGTAATATTACTTTAGATAAACGATCAACATAAGCAATAAGTTTATATGAATTATATGTAAAAAGTCGCGGACATTACAGTGATTTTTTTTCTATAAGTTAAGTTGTCTACTATCGTGATTAACTGACAATATAACTGTTAGTGTCATTTTCATTCAATTTTTGGATCTAACTAATGTAACAGTGAATGTTCAATTTAATATCGTCATAATTATTCATGCCGTTTAACCATTAACCGACTGACGCTTATGACCCACCAAGAGGGTTGACGCGTCGTTAAACACGAACTCATCATCATCATCAGTGAATGTTCAGGCATGTGCTTTTAAAACATGATGTCGCTGTTACGCAAAAAAAGCCTCGGTATATACTTTTATGTATAAAAATGCTCTCCTGACAGATAAACTGCGTTCTTAAGGCAGCCGAAACATTAAAAGACATATCTCTCATATATAAACACACAACAATCGCATGGCCTTGTGTTCTCAACAATCAAGTATGTAAAATTAATGATACAACTGCGAGAATTCAGTAACGAACATTACAGTGCATTCCTGAGCAATATTTTTCTATACAAAAGTCTTCAAAATGTAACCAATTTGTCTACCAGCTTGAAGAAAGTAACACGCTTTGTAGAGTTTGTAAAAAAAGTTATAAGAAATGTAAACATATGCATGTCTGTAAATGGCAGCTATAATGGTCTCGGACATTACCATACACGGCAAAGGGACATCCTATGCCACTTTACCATTTCTACATGTAAAATTGAAAAGGAATCGGATATTATATTTGTTGTATCTAGTTAACATAATCAAGAGTAAACCAGCATACCCTCAAATAAACATATTTATTTTAGGTTGGGATGTTCGATACAATTTGTAATGTTCGATACCATAATTTTAGTAACATAAACTGCACTTACAATGTTCTTAACATTCAAAATATGCCTTTGGAAATACAAATTGGAGAGTTGAAGTCCCTTCTTAACATTGCACAATTCATATTGAAATATTCATTCTGGCAAATAATATTTGGGAAATGATTATAAGCTATGGGACTCAAATCCAAAATAGAAAATAAGTAATAAATCTTGAATCAACATTGTTACTGTTTGCAGCTATTGGTAGAAATGTAGCAAACATGTATATCACTAAACGTGTTCATTTTACAAAAATAAGGTTGCACAATTCAAAATAGTTAATTTATTTGCAGTCATTATCCCTGGACGGTCAACATGACAAACCTGTCATGTTCGATACCAAATGTAGCGGACATTTCATCGTATACATCCACTGCTTATTGCAATAGAATAATGATCTTGGTAGCGTGCAAATGTTGCTCATTAATAATGATTTTTGGTGGAACCAAATTAATTGAACAATATTAATTGTGGCAAATAATATTTGAAAAAGATAAAAAGTTTCTATGCAGATATTTAAAAACAAAATATGACTTCTGTTTTCCCTTAACTGTGGTATTGTCTGCCGACTCCCCCACCCATCAAACACCGGAAAAGGCAACCATGTCGTCTGCAGACACTTTCTACTACGTAATCTGGTAAGTGAAAACCGTGCCACGTGAGAGAAATGTGATCAAGCTGTTAGACTAACAATTTTCGGTATTGAACATTACCGGTCTCGAACATTACAAACATTGGAAATGAGGGAATTTCGACATCAAAATATTATTTTCGTTCCAGATGATGTATTTGTGTTAGTCACACCTTGCGGGAGTTTAATTCAATCTAGCATTTTTATCGATACATGCGTAATAAGCCTGGTATAATGATCGCGAACATTACATGCATTTTTGCAACAAATCCATGCACATTTTTGTATGGCAAGTATTTTTAATTTCCTATTGTACAGGTAACATCAAACGACCTTATATGTTTATTATAATATAGAATCTCCATTTGGTCATATTTCTGTGTATAAAAACCTAAACGTTGTTTTGAAATATCAAGAAGAAAATCGTCGTCTCGTACATTACAATGCTTAATTAAATTTCGGCGACAGCCATAATCGGGGAAAAATACTTAGTTAGACTCCATGTGGCCCTACTAATGGTAGTTATTTCCCTACCCAGAATATGTAAATTTTATGGAAACCACCTAACCCTTTCCTGTCTAGTGGAATTGCCAATATGTAAGTGTGCAAACAAAGAGAATTCGAAAAGCGACAGTCTCGAACATTACAAAACCGGGTTTTCCCGTGGCTCATTTTCCCTGAAAAGGTACTTTTCTACAGGAGGTTTACCATGATATCTTTGTAACCTGTTGTTCTGTCATATAAACGTATGCATTGGGTAAAAATGACTTCTTGGTTTCAGAAAATATACGGCGACAGCAATATCCCAATTCATTTGAGAATGAGTGTATTGTCCTTTGGCATTTTTTTTCAACAGTAAGTCTTGTCTCTGGAACTTTTCTTACAGTTTTCAGACCTTCCAGTTATTGTTCCCATGACCTGAAGAGGATCATATTATACCGAGATGACGCTTAGCTGTTTTGGTTTTACCATTTTACCACAGGCATGGCCCTTTGTGAGTTTTAACCATTTTATTCACAGGTTCTTGTCTCCGCGACTCCTACATTTCTCAAGGAACATTTGATGAAACTTTCCAGTTAGCAGAAGTCAGAGGACATGCTCGATGGATTTCCCCAGAGTTGTCGTCCTTTGCCAATTGTTCAACAATTAGTCTTGTCTCTGAACCACCTCCTGCAGTTTTCAGTGGATTTTAATAAAATCTTCCATTTATTGTTGCCATGACCGGAAGAGGATCATATTGTAAAGAGGCCACGCTTGATTTCTTTTTACCAGTGCTATGGCCCTTTGTCAGTTTTAGCTATTTTCTTCAACTGAAGTTCTTGTCTCAACAACTCTTCGAACAGTTCTCAAAGGATTTTAATGAAACTTTCCAGTTATTGTTGTCCCCGGACATTATCAAAGGGACTCTAGTAATGGGTTCATCTGTCTGTCAGTCAGTCCGTCCGTCAGTCCGTCCGCCCGTATACACAATCTTGTTTCCGCACAGCTCACAAGGGATTTTGATGAAAATCTCCAGTTATTGTTGTACCCCGATGAAACTCTCGTGTTATTGTTATCCCCCAATGAAACTCCAGTTATTGTTGTCTCCCTATGAAACTCTCCAGTTATTGTTGTCACATATTTAAACTCTCAAGTTATTGTTGTTCCCCGCTGACACTCTCTAGTTATTGTTGTGCCCCCATGAAACTCTCCAGTTATTGTTGTCCCCCGATAAAACACTCAAGTTATTGTTGTCCCCCGATGAAACTCTAGTTATTGTTGTGCCACGATGAAACTCACCATTAATTGTTGTCCCCCGATGAAACTCTCAAGTTAATGTTGTCCCCAGATGTAACTCTCTAGTTATTTTTGTCCCCCGATTAAACTCTCGAGTTATTGTTTTCCCCAAATGAAACTCTCTAGTTATTGTTAACCCTCAGATGTAACTCTCTAGTTATTGTTGTCCCCCAAGAATCTCTCTAGTTAATGTTGTCCCCCGATGAAGCTCTCCAGTTATTTTTGTCCCCCGATTAAACTATCCAGTTATTTTTGCCACCGATGAAACTCTCCAGTTATTGTTGTCCCTCGATGAAACTCTCCAGTTACTGTTGTCCCCCGATGAAACTCTCCAGTTATTGTTGTCCCCTTTGAAACTATCCAGTTACTGTTGTCCCCCGATGAAACTCTCCAGTTATTGTTGTGCCCCGAAGAAACTCTCCAGTTATTGTTGTTCCCCAATCAAAACTCTCCAGTTATTGTTGTGCCCCGATGAAATAAAATTTTTACATGTAAAATTTGTTTCACTAAGCATACTTACCATGTTATGTATTATTTGCTTTAGTCTATTACCCACCATCAGAAAAAATTGACAGTCTGGACTGAGTACCGTTCTTACCGTGCTCCTTAACGCTGATCGTGCTAATAGTCACGTATAGCCCGGATGCACGCATGCGCAAATGATTCATAATTTTTCTTCCCAAGTATAAATATATATTAATAGGATATATATATTTGAAGGAAGAGGGGAGGGAGGTAGGGCCCTCTGTTACATAACATGGTAAGTATGCTTAGTGAAACAAATTTTACATGTAAAAATTTTATTTCACGTTACGCATATTACCATGTTATGTATTATTTGCTTTAGAATCAAAATATTGGAGGGAGGTTCCTTCCCTAATTCTCAGTCCAAACTGGCAATAATACTTCCAGGAACAAATACAGAAGATCTTAGAAGAACCATGATGTGTAGCATCTTTAGGTTAAGATCCTAAGATGTGCAGGATATTAATGTGAAGGGAACTTCTAATATCCTCCATCTTTCTTCCTGGAAGTGGCTGTTTAATACTCTCCAATTACCTTTAAGTTCTGGTGACATTGGCAACGAGAAGCATTCTTGTGGATTTATAGTTCTTCACGGGCAGGAACCGGAACTTCGGTCCCCCCCCCACCACTTTTTGGGCTACCACTAATGAGCCCAGATCTTTTAGGTTTGCTTGTTGTACACGAAAGTCCCTCAGGTAGAACTTAGCAAAGGTTGAAGAGCTTGACCAAACAGCTGCCTTAATGACTTCATCAAGGGGAATGAAGTTAAAATAAGCCCAAGAAGCTGAAAGAGCTCTTAACTCATGTGCTCTGGGTTTCAATAAAGGCATCTTTCTATTGGAAATGGATTTGTAAGCCTTTTTGATAGTGAACTTGACCCAAGAGGAAATAGTAGACTTATTGATGTCATGGTTTCCTTTAGTGGGTATGAAGAGTCTAGTTCTAGTACCTCTGATAGACTTAGTCCTTTTGAGATATAATTTGACTGCTCTGACAGGACATAATAGCCTATTAAAAACATTGTTTCTACAACTGTTAGAAAGTCTTGGAATATGGATAGAATCTGGGGCTTTAGAAGGAAGCTGATTCTTCGCTAAAAAGCCTACTTGAGTTCTAACAGTTAGAGAACCATCAACTGAACTGAATCTGAGATGTTCTTTGTCCATAGCAAATGCATGTACTTCACTCACACGTCTGGCTGTGGCCATGGTGAGGAGAAATGCTGTTTTCATTGATAAATGAATCAAAGATGCTGCATTTAATGGTTCATAAGGTTCTTTACAAAGGAACGTAAGAACAAAAGCAAGGTCCCATTTAGGGGCCAGAGGTCTGTTTACTGGTCTTTGCGTTTGAAATGACTTGATCAGTTCTGAAAGGACAGGATCATTTCCTATGTCAAAGTAAGAACTGAATTTTAAGGTATTAGATATCATAGATCTGTAACCTTTGATAGTGCTGACTTGACAATTTTTATCCTTAAAAAGATATATGAGAAAACCAGCAATTATATCTGGAGTGGCCTTGCTAGGATTGATTTTCCTCTTATCTGCCCAACTGGCAAAAATTTGCCATCTTGAATTATAGACTTGTCTCGTGGAAGCTCTTCTTGCCTTAGAGACATGGTCTGCAACTTCTCTTGAAAGCTTCTTATTTCTAATGGATCGTTTGATAATTTCCATGCGTGAAGTGCAAGAAGTTGAGTGTTTTGATGTAGAAATTTCCTTGCAGCTGTTCCAGAAGATCTGGAGTGTAAGGAAGAATTATTGGTTGAGATACTAGCAGATTTAGCAGTTCTGGGAACCAAGATCTGTTTGGCCACAGAGGTGCTATTAGAACAATTCTGCATTGAGACTGACGTATTTTGTTCAGCACACTCGGTATCAGATGAAATGGAGGGAAAGCATAAGCGTGAATGTGATTCCAGTTCATCGTTAGAGCATCTATTGCTAGTGCTTTTTCGTCTGGTATCGGTGACACGTATAGAGGAAGTCTGTGATTGAGACGTGTTGCAAAAAGATCTATGTTGGGAAATCTGGTCATGTGAAAAATTGCATTGGCAATGCTTTGATTGAGAGACCATTCTGTGGAGATCGGTTTGTTTATTCTGGATAATCGATCTGCCAGAATGTTGAATTTCCCGGGAATGTGTCTCATTGTGAGTCTGATCTTGTTTTGAAGACACCAATTGAGTAGATTCCAAACTTCTAGACAGAGATATGGGGAATGAGTTCCTCCCTGTCGAGAAAGGTAAGAAATTACAGTGGTGTTGTCTGAGGACACTAGCACAGTTGATTGTGAAATGTGATGAAGTGATTCCTTCAGAGCAAGTGAAATTGCTATCATTTCTAGAAGATCGATATGGAGTTGAGATTGTTTTTGAGTCCATACTCCATGAAATAGTATTCCTTCTGGTTCCAGATGAGCTCCCCAACCCGACAGACTGGCATCTGTGAACAACTGGTGAGAATGAGAGGAGATCCGGATTGGAACTCCTTGGTTGTATATATGATTACTGTTCCACCAAGCAAGATGATGACGAATATTGTGTGTGATCTTGATTGGATGACAAAGAGGAAGTTTGTGAGGTCTCCATTGAGCTAACAGTGACATTTGCAGAGGGCGAAGATGAAGTCTGCCTAGTTCTACAAAGTCTGCTGCTGCATTGAGCTTTCCCAGAAGAGACAGAAACTGTCTGGCAGAAACTGTCTTTAGTTGAAGGAACAGATTTATTAACTGAAGTAGTGGTGGAATTCTGTCCTTTGGAACTCTCACTAAGTTTTGTAGAGTGTGAAATTCCATCCCTATGAACACAAAGTCTTGTGATGGGATTAGATCCGATTTGTCGAGATTTATTATCAGGCCTAGAGCCGTGATCAGGTGAATGATGAATTGTCTGTGTTGCAACAGAATCTGACGATTTTGATTCCTTGACAGCCAATCGTCTAGATATGGAAAGAGGGAAATAGCTTTCGTGTGAAGGTGGGAAGCTATTGTCGTCATGAGCTGAGTGAAAACAAAAGGACTGGTTGACAGCCCGAATGGGAGAGCTCTGAATTGAAATATCTTGTTGTTTATTGTGAAACGAAGATATTTGCGAGATGCTGGATGTATCAGGACATGCAAATAAGCATCCGTCAGATCTAACGAAAATGCCCAATCTTTGGGTTGAATGGAGTTTCTGACTTTTCTTTGAGTCTCCATTTTGAAGCCTTGTGTCAGGACATAATGATTCAGAGTTGACAGGTCTATTATCAATCTGAGCTTTCCATTCTTTTTTGGAACCAGAAATATCCTCGAATAAAATCCTGGTGATTCCGGAAATATTTCCTCCACTGCCCTCTTTTGGAGGAGATTGTTGACCTCTTCTGCCAGTTCTGGTCTTCGAGACTGGTGAAAGAAGATAGGATGGTTTGAAAGAGGTGGAAGTTCTTTGAATGGAATTTTGTAACCTCTTTTTATGATAGAAAGGACCCATTGGTTTGATGTTATATTTTGCCAATAATGGGCAAAATGGGCCAACCTTCCTCCAACCGGAATCATGGTTTGAGGATGGAGCAGTGGAGATGGAACTTCATTGTCTTGAACTGTTAGAGGCCCCTCTACGGGAGGGGACACCTCTAACAGACTTGCCAAAACCCCTAGAATAACCAGTACCGCCCCTGGAAGGACCAGAGGATCTGCTGGGCTGATTTTTCTGTTGGTCCCTTCTTGGTCTGGACGTTTGAGATTTAGAATGGGGTTTTTTGAAATCAGATCTTCTGTTCTGTGAATTGACAGAAGAACCAGATGACTGTTGATTTCTGTTTTGAGAAGTTACAGTCCTGGAAATGAGATTGCTTGTCAAAGTCTCAGTATTTTCTTTATATATCTCATCGATCTTGCCAGCAAACAGAGATTCAGAGATAATAGGAGCAGACCTTAGTCGAATTTTTGCGAGATCCGACAAAGACTTAGGAGCTGAGCGAATAGCTGCTTCTCTTCTTGCCTGTTGAACTTCAACAGTAAGATATGAGGCAAGAGAAAAAGAATGGTTAATTGACATAGCGAGTGACTCGAGGATTCTTTTGAGCATCGGAGGATCCAACTTTTCCAGACATAGACTCTTATATGCAGCGTAAGAGAAAATGTCTGCATGCGAAAGAATCTGTAGAAGATTTCTCAGTTGGCTTTCAAAGGAATTCAAGTTTTTGACAGGAATGGGTGTAGTGCCAGAAAGTGACAAATTCAGCTTACTGGCGTCCTGATCAAGAGGAACCTCCTTAGAAATCGGTACATTATTGTTGTGAGATTGGTAGAATTTGGTTCTAACTAAAGAATTCATGTCTTTTCTCTGAACCACCCAATCTTCAGGAGTATGATCTTTCTTAATCTGATTTTGTATGAAATTCATTGTGTTCACCAATAATTGAGACTGAGGAAGAGAGACTGAAGGCGATTCTTCCTTTGCAATGTCTTCCTCGATACTGGATTTTGGTTTGGGAATCGAAGATGAGGAAGAGTGTTCTTTTCTAGGGAACTTTTCTTCCGGGAGTAATTTATAGATTTCTTCAATGACTTGAGGAAATTTTATTCCAACAGAAGTTTCGTTTTCCTCACCAGAAGATGGAGAACGAGAGGCTCTAATAGTGTTGTGAGTATCATTCTCCACATCAAAATCATTATTCCTAACCCTAATAGATAATTCTCGAGATGTTTCATGTAGGGCAGGAGAAGAATGTTGACGTTTATGGTGCAAAACGGGAGATCCAGTGGATTGAGTCATAGTCACAGATTTCCTTTTTTGAGAAACAACTCTCGATTTATGACCCTTGGGACTACGAGAGTACGAACTAGATGAAGATCTATGTCTTTTGTGAGATCTTTTGTAAGAGTGTAGTGATCGTGATCGATGTAGACGTTTCCTCCTATGATGGTAATGTGGAGACGTCGATGATGATGAAGATAAAGAAGAAGAAGAAGAAGAAGAATATCTTTTTCTCTTATCAGATTTGTGTTTGTGTCTCCGTGATTTCTTTGTATGAGAACGAGATCTCCTGTTCTGAATAGAATTTGAATGAGATCTCGACCTCGAACGTGAGGTAGAGATAAATAAGGAACGAACTAGTGGAGGAGTATGTTTTCTACCCCTTTGAGAGTCCCTAGAGGTCGTGGCTCTATGACGGGAATTATTTATTAATGACCGATCATTATTTGAATGATTTTCCGGTTCATTAATAAGAACACTGTTGCTACTGGTGTTATGTGGTGTGGAGGAACGATTTTCCGTGAAACCTCTGCTATGTCCGGATCTGTTCTGACTATTTCTATGGTGTCCAGATCTGTCCGGCTGTCCGGTTTTGGTCGAATGTCCGGGACTGTGCGGTCGTCCGGAGTTGGCCGATTGTTTGCGTCCGGTCTTGTCCGTTTGTCCGGTGCCGGGAAATGATCTATTCGGGGTCTTATCCTAATGTCCGGTGCCCTGTGATGAATGTCCGGTGTTTCGGTCGGTACCGGAAAATATCTCAGTAGTGGACCTGTCCGGACGTCCGGTATCCAGTAAAAGTCCGGTGTCCTGTTGGGAATGTCCCGGGACATTTTGTCCGGAAGAGGTCTTAGACTCGACCTTCTTGGATGGTCCACGGTCCGGTCTATTGAGCGAGAGTGTAGCACCCGAATGGTGGCTGTTACTCTGCCCAGATGACCGATCCAAACCACTCAGTTGTGGGCCTATAGCCGCCGAACGTGAAGTGGAGGATCTGAGCTGATCACATGGACCCTGTTGATCGTCTGTACCAGAGAACTCGCCGTAAGAATCATAGATTTCTTCTGAGTCGGTAGCTTGAGTCTTTTGGCTGGATCTGCTAGAGAAGCCCGACTTTTTACCAGTAGAGGAGACTTTTCTTTTCGCCATCTTCTCCTTGTAGGTTCTGCGAGAATCAACTAAATTCCAGCGATCGAGAGACCAATCGACACAGAATTTGCAGTTATTGAACCTGGAACATAAAGCACAGGAAATACATGTAGGATGTGTGTCCCAATGAGCTTTAAAATGACCACATAAGCCTTTGATTTGAGGCATGTAGCGAGAGAAGAATACGGCGAAAATTGACAAAATAGTAATGGGGAAATTATTTCCGAACGTAAGATATGATCGAAAAGAAAACAAAGAAAAAGGAAATCTTTGCCGAAGATCTTTGTTAACAAACAAAGACAAATCGATCATGGAAATCGGAAAATAAAGCACAAATTTCCGAAATAAATGAATAAATATGAAATAGAAGTTGGGTAACGAATATGGATGTACGAAAAAATACGATTACGACTTCGATAATGAAGGATGATTCCAGATTTTAAAATCGAATCTTCTTCAGTGATGTCTATCGTACACCATCAGAAAAATTATGAATCATTTGCGCATGCGTGCATCCGGGCTATACGTGACTATTAGCACGATCAGCGTTAAGGAGCACGGTAAGAACGGTACTCAGTCCAGACTGTCAATTTTTTCTGATGGTGGGTAATAGACTAAAGCAAATAATACATAACATGGTAATATGCGTAACGTGAAACTCTCCAGTTATTGTTATCCCCCGATGAAACTCTCCAGTGATTGTTGTCCCCCCGATGAAACTCTCCAGTTATTGTTGTCCCCCGATGAAATTCTCTAGTTATTGTTGTCCCCCGATGAAACTCACCAGCTATTGTTGTCCCCCGATGAAAAACCCTCCAAGTATTGTTGTCCCCCGATGAAACTCTCTAGTTGTTGTTGCCCCCCCCCCCCCGATGAAAATCTCTAGTTATTGTTGTCCCCCAATGAAACTCTCCAGTTATTGTTGTCCCCCGATGAAACTCTCTAGTTATTGTTGTCCCCCGATGAAACTCTCTAGTTATTGTTGTCCCCAGATGAAACTCTCCAGTAATTGTTGTCCCCCGAAAAAACTCTCCAGTTATTTTTGTTCGCCGATGAAACTCTCCAGTTATTGTTGTCCCCCAATGAAACTCTCCAGTTATTGTTGTCCCCAGACGAAAATCTCCAGAAATTGTTGTCCCCCGGTGGAACCCTCCAGGTAGTGTTGTTCCTCGATTAAGCTCTCTAGTTATTGTTGTCCCCCGATGAAACTCTCCAGCAAGTGTCACCCCACCCCCTTGTTATTGTTGTTTCCCGATGAAACACTCCAGTTATTGTTGCCCCCCGATGAAACTCTCAAGTTAGTGTTGTTCCCCAATGAAACTCTCCAGTTATTGTTGTGCCCCGATAAAACTCTCCAGTAATTGTTGTTCCCCAATGGAACTCTCCAGTTATTGTTGTGCCCCGATGAAACTCTCCAGTTATTGTTGTCCCCGATGAAACTCTCAAGTTATATTTGTCACCCGATGAAACTCTCCAGTTATTGTTGTCCCCCAATGAAACTCTCCAGTTATTGTTGTCCCCCGATGAAACTCTCTAGTTATTGTTGTCCCCCGATGAAACTCTCTAGTTATTGTTGTCCTCAGATGAAACTCTCCAGTTATTGTTGTCCCCCGAAGAAACTCTCCAGTTATTTTTGTTCGCCGATGAAACTCTCCAGTTATTGTTGTCCCCCAATGAAACTCTCCAGAAATTGTTGTCCCCCGGTGAAACTCTCCAGTTTGTGTTGTTCCCCGATTAAGCTCTCTAGTTATTGTTGTCCCCCGATGAAACTCTCCAGTTAGTGCTGACCACGCACCCCCCCCCCCCCCCGATGAAACTCTCCTGTTATCGTTGTTCCCCAATGAAACACTCCAGTTATTGTTGCCCCCCAATGAAACTCTCCAGTTATTGTTGTGCCCCCTTGAAACTCTCCAGTTATTGTTGTCCCCCCGTTTAAACTCTCCAGTTATTGTTGCCCCCCCCCCCCGGTTGAAACTCTCCAGTTATTGCTGCGGGATGAAATATACGTAAGCATCCGCCAATTATACGATATCCATACATAAATTACGTAACTCATACATAAGATACGTAAACTCATCCGCATTATATGTAATATATGTAACTGATCCGCGCACTTTGTCGGGCCTGCGGATGCCTGCGGATACATAGGGGTACGTAAACACAGTTACGTATGCGTTTCGCGTGGGTTTATATACGAATGGTGCGGATGCCAAGGAAACCGACATGCGCAGACACGAGCGTAACTCATCCGTATCGTCCGTAAATCATCCGTAAAATCCGCAAGTCATCCTAAGTGGTCCGTGACATGAGGGGGATCGGCTCAACCGCAGGTTTTACCCGTAACATCTGCAATTCAGACGAAACATCCGTAAGTAATTCGTATCGTCCGCAGAATATAGGTAATTTTGCTCGAATTAGCGTAATTTTGGGGTAAAAATTACGCATTTTCATTATCCAAATATACGCAGGCATCCGCAGGTCCGTAACATGGCCGTGTGACTGTACCATTAATTAATCATCTTCTAGCGTTTTGGAGATACAGTGTATATTCTCTGCAAATTGTTCCTTACAGCATTTTGGAAAATGAATAACAATATTCTGTTGTAAGCGTTGTGAAATCTCAAAACATTGTTTAGGACATATATGTTATTCACGTATTCACCACATACTGGCATTTCCAACGTTGAAGACACGTGGCCTGCCGCCTTCTATTTAAATATGAGATTTTTAAACTTCGGGAAGTAAAAGAAGAACAAGAGGGCCCACAGGGCCCTTGTTCGCTCACCTGTGTGTCACTGTCTCCAGTACATTCTATTTTTAGCTATGGTGGCCATCTTGTTCATCATCAGAGTGATTTTAGCTCATTTGGTAGGGAGTAACCTAGGAAACATTCCAGTGAAGTTTGAATCAAATTGGCCTTAGGGTTTAGGAGGGGTTCACGTTTGAATCAGATTTTCAATATTTTTCTATTTTTAGCTCCGGTAGCCATTTTTTTCATCAGAGCGGGATTGTTTTAGCCTTTTTGGTAGAGGGTCATCTAAGGAACATCACTTCGAAGTTTGAATGAAATTGGCCCAAGAGTACAGAAGGAATTGTCGTTTGTAGATTTTTTATTTTTAGCTCTGGCAGCCATCTTGTTCATTGGAGTGGAATGAGTTTTAACTTTTTTGGTTGGGAGTCACCTAGGCAACATTCCTGTGAAGTTTTAAATCCAAGTGGGCCAAAAGTTTAGAAGGATAGAAGGAGTTGCCATTCGAAGCAAATTTACAATGTTTTTCTATTTTTAGCTCTTGTGACCATTTGTTAATCGTTATGCTATTTTTCTAGAGGGTCATCTACACAGCATTCCAATGAAGTTTAGAAGCCTTCATGGTGAAGTGGTCATGCTACTTGCCTTGTAAACCAGGGGTAGCAGGATTGATCCCAGGCTTCTCCAGACTTTCGGATTGGTCTTTAAACAGAGGTCCCATCACTGTATGACCTTAGCTGTTGGTGAGACTTCAACTCAAACACTCACTCCTATGAAGGAACCTATATGCTAAACATGAAGGTTGTATCTTAAATGCTTCAAAAGTTATGACAAAGTAGGTCAAAGGTCAAGGTCATGGCTCAAAAGTTTTGAATGGTTGGGAAAACTTTGTCACAAGGAACATACAAGCCAAATATGAAGGCTCTATCTCATATGGTTCAAAAGTTATGATAAAGTAGGTCATAGGTTAACGTCACAGGTCAAATCTTTATATCAGTGGGAAGCCCTTGTCACAAGGAACCTACATGCCAAATATGAAGGCTCTATCTCAAACAGTTCAAAATTATGACAAAATAACCTACTGATCTACTTTTTGATTTGACATGACCCATATTCGAACTTAACTGAGATATTGTCCAGATGATCATTCTGAGCATGTTTTATGATGATTTGACTAAACCTGTGGCCTCTTAGAGTGTTCAAAACGTTTTTATATGATTTGACCTGCTGACCTACTTTCTGACCCGACATGACCCATATTCAGACTTGACCCAGATATTGTCAAGATGATCATTCTGAGCAAGTTTGATGATGATCGGACCAAAACTGGGGTCTTTAGTGTGTCCACAAGGTTTTTCAACAATCTGATCTACTGACCTACTTACTGGCCAGATATGACCCATATTCGAAATTAACTGAAATACTGTCAAATGATAGTTTTAGCAAGTTTGATGATGATCAGACCAAAACTGTGGCCTCTAGTGTGTTCAGAGGGTTTTTCCTATGATTTTATCTACTGACCTACTTTTTGGACCAACATGACCCATATTCGAACTTGACTCAGATATTGTCAAGATGATAATTCTGGGCATGTTTGATGATGGTCGCACCTAATCTGTGGCCTCTAGTGTGTTCACAAGGTTTTTCTATGATTTGACCTACTGACCTACTTTTTGACCTGAAATGACCCATATTCGAACTTGACCAAGATACTGTCAAGACTATTATTCCGAGCAGGTTTGATGATGATTGGGCCAAAAATGTGGCCTCTAGTGTGTTCACAAGGTTTTTCTCTGATTTGACCTACTGACCTTCCTTTTGACCTGCCATGACCCATTTTCGAACGTGACCAAGCTATTATCAAGATGATCATTCGGAGCAAGTTTGATGATGATCGGACCAGAACTGTGGCCTCTAGCGTGTTCACAAGGTTTTTCTCTGATTTGAACTATTGAGCTACTTTTTAAACCGACATGACCCATATTCGAACTCGACTCAGATATTGTCAAGATGATCATTCTGGGCAAGTTTGATGATGATTGGACCAAAACTGTGGCCTCTAGTGTGTTCACAAGGTTTTTCTATGATTTGACATACTGACCTACTTTTTGAAACGACATGACCCATATTCAAATGTGACCAAAATATTATCAAAATGATCATTCTGAGGTTGTTTGATGATTTGACATAAATTGTGGCCTCTAGTGTGTTCAGAAGGTTTTTCTATGATTTGACCTACTGACCTACTTTTATACCCGACAACACCCATATTCTAACTTGACTGAGATATTGTAAAGATGATCTTTCTTGGCTAGTTTGATGATGATCGGACCAAAACTGTGGCCTCTAGTATGTTCACAAAGTTTTTTTTTCTGATTTGACCTACCGACCTACTTTTTGACCCAACATGTCCCATATTCGAACTTGACCGAGATATTTTGTGGTGGTACAAAATGTGTGCAAGTTTAGTTAAAATCAAATCATAAATGAAACCGCTATCATGCAGACAAGACCAAAAAAGGCAATTTTTGCCCTTTCAGGGGCCGTAACTCAGTAACACATGATTGGATATGGCTGGTTCAAGAACGGAACCCAGATCTCATGGTGGTACAAGTTGTGTGCAAGTCTGGTTAAAATCAAATCATAAATGAATATGCTATCGTGCGGACAAGACCACAATAGGCAATTTTTGCCCTTTCAGGGGCCTTACTCCGTAACACATGATGAGATATGGCTGGTTCAAGAAAGGAACCCAGATCTTATGGTGGTACAAGTTGTGTGCAAGTCTGTTTAAAATCAAATCATAAATGAAGATGCTATCGTGAGTGAGTGAGTTTTAGTTTTACGTCCCACCAACAGCTGAGGTCATACGGTGACGGGACCTCGGTTTAAAGACTCATTCGAAAGTCTGGAGAAGCCCGGGATGGATCCTGCGATCCCTGGTTTACAAGGCGAGTAGCGTAACCACTGCACCACGGAGGCTTCTAAGATGCTATCGTGCGGACAAGACCAAAATAGGCAATTTTTGCCCTTTCAGGGGCCGTAACTCAGTAACACATGATGGGATATGGCTGGTTCAAGAAAAGAACCTAGATCTCATGGTAGTCCAAGTTGTGTGTAAGTCTGGTTAAAATCAAATAATAAATGAAGCTATCGTGCGGACAAGAAATTGTTTACGGACGCACGGATGTCCGCACGGACGCACGGACGACGGACGACGGACAAAATGTGATCACAAAAGCTCACCTTGTCACTACGTGACAGGTGAGCAAAAAAAAACAACAACTATTTATCCCCACGCTTTTTAAAAAAAAGTGTTCGGGGATATTGTGAACGCCTCCGTCCGTCTGTCCGTCCGTCTGTCCGTCCGTCCGTCACGATATCTGCTCCTTAACCACTGGCAGGAATGCAACCATATTTGCTACAGGACTTCCTTACTTGGTGATGCCGCGCGAGAGGGACGTAATAGTTGGCTCCGCCCAAAGGGGCCATCTCAAGAGATCAAAAGGTCACGCTACACTGTTAAAGTCTCGTTATTGCCCTAGCGCCTACATTTCTCCACCGATTTCAATATAACTTCATACAAATTTTCTTTATGACAATATCTCGAGCGCGTTCGACTGTCAAGGTCGTGGCGTCTAGGTACAGGTCAGTGTGGCTATTTTTAGAAAAACTTTGTCACTGCTCTAGCGCCTATATTTGTTCACCGATTTCAATATAACTTCATACAAATGTTCCATATGAAAATATCTCAAGCAAATTTTACTTTCAAGGTCGTGGCCTCAAGGTCAAGGTCACTGTGGCTATTTTTAGAAAAAAACACTTTGTAATCGCTCTTGCGCCTACATTTCTTGACCAATTTCAATATAATTTCACACAAATGTTCCTTTTGACGTTATCCCGAGTGTGTTAACTTTCAAGGTCAAGGTCACTGTGGCTATTTTTAGAAAACTTTGTTATCGCTCTAACGCCTACATTTCTTGTCCGATTTCAATATACTTCAAACAAATGTTCCTTATGAAAATATCTCGAGCGTGTTTGACTTTCAAGGGCAAGGTCACTGTGGTTATTTTTAGAAAAACTTCGTATTCGCTCTAGCGCCTACATTTCTTGACCAATTTCACTATAATTTCACACAAATGTGCCTTTTGACAATATCTCGAGTGTGTTTGAATTTCAAGGTCAAGGTCACTGTGCCTATTTTTAGAATAGCTTTGTCATCGCTCTAGCGCCTACATTTCTTGTCCGATTTCAATATAACTTCACACAAATGTTCCTCAATATCTTGAGCGAGATCGACTTTCACACAAATGTTCCTTTTGACGTTATCCCGAGTGTGTTAACTTTCAAGACAAACTAAGTGATCATGATATTGTCTCTGGATTTTTGAAAATCTTCATACCACCTATAAAGAAGCCTCGTAGAAAGGTGTACTTATATCAAAAGGGTGACTATGAAACTATGAGGAAGGATGCCCTAAAATTTGCAAGAGAGAAATACTTTAATGGTCATTCAGACGCTCGGTCTGTCCAGGAGAACTTTGATTTGATAAAGTCTTTCATTCAAGCTTCGTCCGAAAATCATATCCCCTCCAAAACTAGCAGGTCTGTATCTTCAATTCCTTGGATCACACCAGAAATAAGAAGAAAAATTCGGAGGAGAAATAAGATTCATGCTAAGGCAAAAAAGTTGGGAAGTGGTAAACTCAGAGCAAAATTTGAAAACTTGAGACGAGAAATTAAAAATGACATCAAAAATCAGCATGATCAGTATGTAAATAACTTGGTAGGTGATGTAAAGGCGAATCCCAGAGACTTCTACAGATATATCAATAGCCAGAAGAAAGATAGGCAAGGTATCCCACCCCTTAATAAAAGAGGAGGGAACGGGGTCGCTGAATCGGACTCTGAAAGGGCAGAGGAATTGGTTGGTCAATTCAATGATGCATTTAATAAAACTGAGTTCAACGAGGTCCCATTGACTGGAAGATCGGCCCCTTTCATGGAAAATATTGTTGTATCCTCTGCGGGAGTGATCAAGTTACTTAAAGGCTTGAACCCTTCTAAAGCTTTAGGGCCTGATGAGCTTCATCCTAGAGTCCTGAAGGAACTAGCAAACGAGTTAGGTCCAGTTGTTGCTCATCTTTTCCAACAATCTCTCGATACGGGTGAAATTCCCAAAGAATGGCTCCTAGCGAACATCTGTCCACTTTTCAAAAAAGGGGACAGGGCTCTTGCTCGTAATTATCGCCCGGTGTCACTGACCTGTGTTCTATGTAAATTGCTTGAACACATAGTCTGCTCAAACATCATGGCCCACTTGGATGAACATAAACTTTTGTCAGACAGACAACATGCATTTAGGAAAAGGCATAGTTGCGAAACTCAGTTGAGCACGGTTATTAATGATTGGGCAAAAATCCTGGACAAAGGGGTCAGGTGGACACATTTATTCTGGACTTTGAGAAGGCTTTTGACACCCCTCCTCATGAACTACTTAAATCCAAATTATTTGGTTATGGAATTGGGGGGAAGACTCTTAAATGGATAGATTCCTTCCTTTGCTACAGAAAACAGCGTGTTGTTGTTAATGGTGAATCTTCAGTATGGGCGCCAGTTTTGTCTGGAGTCCCACAAGGGACTGTTCTTGGTCCTCTATTGTTCTCCCTGTACATCAATGATATTTCCACTGATATTGACTCAGAAATAAGACTGTTTGCTGATGACTGTGTTTGTTACCGGGAAATTAGAGACACAGATGACTCACTGAAACTTCAGGCTGACATAGATAGATTAGGATGTTGGGCCAGAAAATGGGGCATGAGATTTCAACCAGTTAAATGCAATATTATGCAGATAACAAGGAAGAGATCTAATACAGTTGAGGCTTCTTACACCTTAGAGGGAACGGTCCTCGAAAATGTG
The DNA here is from genome assembly GCA_963580285.1 of Lucinisca nassula. Lineage (NCBI taxonomy): Eukaryota > Metazoa > Mollusca > Bivalvia > Lucinida > Lucinidae > Lucinisca > Lucinisca nassula. Next base: position 16,929,105 of record OY757012.1, on the reverse strand, counting down.
AATTCCATTAAATACCTTGGTGTGACAATCACTCACGATTTGAGATGGAATACACACATTAGCAATATGTGTACAAAGGCGAATAGAACACTTGGTTTCCTGAGGCGAAATCTTCATCAGTGTCCTCAGGATGTGAAAGAGACAGCATACAGGGGACTTGTTCGCCCAATCTTGGAATATGGTAGTTGCATCTGGGACCCAAGCGGAGTGGTCCTTAATGAAGAAATTGAAAAAGTTCAGAATAGAGCTGCTAGATTTGTAACTGGAAATTATTGCTTTGAAACTGGGAGCATGACTGGAATTCTAGGAAAATTAAGATGGGAGTCTCTCAAGAAAAGGAGAAGAGACAGTAGGCTCATACTCTTATACAAAGGTCTAAAGGGTGCTGCCAGCATTCCAACAGATGACCTTGTTCCCCCGGCTAGGCACTGTAGAAAACACCATTCAATGACGTTTCAGACCCTTACTGCAAGAACGGATATTTATAAAGAATCGTTTTTCCCCCGAACCAATAGAGATTGGAATGCCCTTCCCGATTCTATTATTTTGACGGCTGAAGGTGCTGAGGATTGTGTAGCTAAGTTTACATCTTTGGTTAGAACTAGGGACTAACTTCCAATATCACAGGTCCTGGTGTATGAATGTCATTTGACGTGTCACCAGTAGCAATTCTGATTCTGATTCTGACTTTCAAGGTCAAGGTCTCTGTGCCTATTTTTAGAAAAAAACTCTGTCATCGCTCTAGCGCCTACATTTCTTGTCCGATTTCAATATAACTTCATACAAATGTTCCTTATGACAATATCTCGAGTGTGTTGACTTTCAATGTGATGACCTCATGGTCAAGGTCACTGTGGCTATTTTTTATAAAAATCTTTGTCATCGCTCTAGTGACTACATTTATTGATGGATTTTTATTATCCCCACGCTTTTAAAGAAAACGTTGGGGATATTGTGAACGCCTCCATCCATCTGTCCGTCCGTCCATCATGCTATCTCCTCCTTAACCGTTGGCTGGAATACAACCATATTTGCTACATGACTTCCTTACATGGTGAGGGCGTGCGAGACGGATGTTATAGTTGGCTCCGCCCAAAGGGGCCATTTCAAGGGGTCAAAAGGTCACGTCTACTATGTGGCAAAAGCGTGGGGATTTGCGATGGCTTGCCATCGACTGCTCGCTCTAGTATAAAATTTGTGCTTCGCGCTCGTTTTTTTATCGGATTTTTAACCTCCTTCTACAGTTTTGGAGATAAATTTTCCGTGAATTGTTCCTTACAGCATTTAGGAAAGTGAAAAAATTTATCTGTTGAAAGCGTTGTAAAATTTTAAAACATTGTTTAGGACATATATGTTGTAGACATATTCACCACATACTGGCATTTCAAACGTTGAAGGACCCTTGGCCTGCCGCCTTTTATTTAAATATGGGATTTATAAGCTTTGGGAAGTAAAGGAAAGAAACAAAACCACCTCCTATATTAAAATTCGTGCTGCGCACTCGTTTCTATATCGGATTTTCAACATCCCTTGGTTTATAAAACCCATATTTAAAGTAGGGGAATAAATACACGCTATGTTTTAAGTTGATTGAATATGTGACTCCGAAAGACCCATCACGAAATGTAAATTTTGATACCCTTGAATCCCACTTTTATACAAAAAATGGTGTTTATAGGGGTAAACCTTATTTGTTTACAGGGGAAAACCTTATTTGTCAGCCTCGATAGCGCAGTGGTTAGCGCGTTCGACTAATGATCGAGAGGTTGTGCGTTCGAATCCGGCCACCGGTATCGAGGTGTGTCCTTGGGCAAGACACGTAATGACAATGCCCCACTCCACCCAGGTGTAAATGGGTAGCAGTGGTGTAAAGGCCACTGCCTCTCTCTCTCGCGCGCGTGAAAACACCCGGAATGAGTGTTCGAGAGCGATTCAATAAGCTTGAAGCTTTCATCGCAATCGAACTAAAATAAATTAGTATAAAATAAAAAATAAACCTTATTTTTCTTATTTCTGCTCTAAATATATATTGTGGAAACTCGTATGAACCGCCTTAACGGTTATAACGAATACTTTCAATCGACCCAAAACTACTGAGCACAGCTCTTCAGCGCTGATGTCAACGTGACTATCACTAATTTGTAAGTAATCCAAATAACGGTTCAGCCTGTATTAAACAAAAATCGCCGCGTTATCCTTTTCGATATGGGGTCAAAGTGAGTGAGTGAGTGTTTGAGTTTTACGTCACCACCAACCGCTAAGGTCATACGGAGACGGGACCTCGGTTTAAAGACTCACCCAAAAGTCTGGAGAAGCCCGGGATCGCTCCTGTGACTCCTGGTTTACAATGCGAGTAACATAATCACTACACCACGTAGGGCTTCTATATGAGGTCAGAGTGAGAGTAAGAGGGAATCTGGACAGAAATCAAGCATTGGGAAGACCAAGCTAAGTCTCCGTTCAGGGCCCAAGGTTATAAAAAAACTTTTTTTCGTGCTCAACTCAATTGGCATTTTAAAATTTATGAACAGGATAAATGACATGTTCCGCTGATTGAGGAGGAAAATTGTCTAATTTGTTTCTATTTTAAAAGTTATGAGCATAACAAATTTCATGCTCAGCTTAGTTGAGCATGAAAAATATTTTCTTGCACACCAGACAAGGAAATCCGTGATTTTACCCTGGGATAGAAATTTATGTTCTGACCCTGGTGTTCCGACCCCAAATCGAATATAATCGCCTGTTTGATTAATGCACTGGTTGATTACAACCTCATGCGCGGCGTCGTCATGCGTGACGTCACTAAACATTCCTGTTGTGTCATCACAAAATGGCGAACGTCGGTAACCGAAGTGAGAGCAGCATTTAAATTCGCAATAGAAATGGAAGGTATGCAAGAAAAAGAATCCAATATGGGGGTGAGGGGTGGATAGAAAAATCCGTCCCTCGGGATTACTGTACGGCATCACTCGGCAAGCCTCGTGATGCCGGACAGTGTCCCTCGGGACGGATTTTTCAATCCACCCCTCACATCCATATAAGATTCTTATATTATCACCTCGGGGCATAGACCATTTTACAAAGTAGAAGTAAAACAAAGATCAGGAACTGGAAAAATAAGAGCATTAAATGTATGTACGGGGAGACCTTTTACAGCCGCCACACGGCACAAACAAAACAGCCCTGATATACCTACATTCAGACAATCGACTGAACAGTTCTGTCACTGATTTGATTTTTCTTATGCGCCAAACAAAGATGGTAGTGCTTGAGACAGCGCTTCAAACTTTTAGAACAAAATATAAACTTTGTTCCTTCTGGTGGGATTTACAAGGAACGGATAACGGTTGTTTTGCTAACAAAGCGATACAACGCTTCGAAGCTCTAGAGAAACCTGACAATAAATACATGTGCGAACAAACCTTACATTGATATATTGCTGGGAAGCATCTTTAACTGGCATAATGCCAATAACCGGGAACAGAAACACTGGCAGGAGAGCTGTTACAGCAATCGGAAGCGCTTCTGTGATCCAGAACACCGCCATGATAATGATGACGTAACCACATTCTGCTTCCTGTAAAGTAAGAAAAACACATATGTACCAAGTAGATGTTAAATCTATTCTAAAAGGTCGCAATCCTATGATTCATCCTTTAACGGTTACCCCCTATATTTAAGAAATAGATCAGCTCTAGCTGTGATTTGTTGAGTAATAAATCACAGTTTGGAGGTCAGTTGTAAAGTAGACAAATCACAAGCGCGTAGCGCGCGTGATTTGTCTACTTACAACTGACCGACAAACTGTGATTTATTACTCAACAAATCACAGACAAGAGCTTATCTATTTCGATTCTAACACGCTGAAAATCGGCAATAATGTTGTTGTTTCCTTCAAAATCTTACAACCTTTCGCCATTGTTATAAGAAATCCCGCTAAAATTATCGACTGAAACACATGCATTTATATCCTTTTCTTACGTTTTCGATGCGAGAAAATGACCTTACACCGTCTAACGTCAAGGAAATCGACTAGTGACGTCATAAATTGAGAATTTTAATGACGTAACTCCTCACGCTCTTCCGAGCTGTGATTTGTTGCAGAATAAAACACAGTTATTTTCCATTGCCTATATAGGCGCGCTGTGTTAGAATAATTGTTTTGTGACACCTTGACCTGATAATGATATGCCATCACATATCATGAGCTTTATCAGGTTAACGTGGCATTGCACTTCTTTGAACTGAACTTCGGGAAATATTGGCAAAACTGTACGAGTGTACAAGGGGATTAACTGATAAATAGAATACCAGATTCGTGTCATTTGACACCAAATTTATCAGGCTCGGCTTCGAGAACGCGAGCCTGTTAAACTTGTTATCAAAAGACACGAACATGGCGTTCTCTTTTTACTTTTTCAGAAAATGGAAAAAGACATCCCTGTTTTACCGCCTGACCTGTCGCTATGATAAACTATCACTGGCTCTAACTTGTGTTTGTTTGTTTGATTTGATGTTTAACGTCCCCGTCAACACTATAACGGTCATTTTGGAGACGTTGCTTCCAATTTTGTGGGACTTTTACCCGACATTGAGATGAAATGACATCTCAAGCCCTGTCGCCCAATGAAACCAATAAGGTTTATTAGCATGCCATTTGGACGGTCCAACTCGCACCGCATTGCCTGGGCAGGCTTAGACCCACTAAGCGGTTTACCAGTACTCGTGTGCGGGTCGGATTCAGCTCTGCATGGAAGCATCACGCAGCCCATTTATTTCTTTAAGCCCCTATGGGCGGGGGCCCACTGGCTCTAACTGCCTGTACCCCTGTATCGAACAACTTTGTACGGTCCCAAAGCTGTTCGAGTCATTGAAGTTTGTATGTGCAGAGCAAATTCCGGCATACCAAGTATGCTATGGGCGAACATAGTTTTCGTCCCGCCGATCGTCCGTCCGTCTGTCCACCAGTCCGTGCGTCTTTCCGTCCGTGCGTCCGTTAACATTTTGTTTAAAGTGTTGCGTTAAAGTTTCTAAGAGAGTGTATCTTTTTAATAAATGTTGGCATTTTAAAATTTGTGAGCAGGATAAAAGACATTCTGTGCCCGATCTGAGCAGGAAAAGTGCCCCTATCATTTGCATTTTAATACTTATGAACAATTTAAATTTCATGCTCAGCTGAGTTGAGCATAAAAAGTTCTATAACCTCATGGCCACTGAACGGTTATATATAGCCGCGCAATTTTTAGAAATGCGTAAGAGGGTTATCCTGAGAATATGGACTGGAATCATGGGCTGAGCTTGGCAAACAATGTAGACGCGGATCAGAATCTAAAGTTTTCGCTTAAAAAAAAAGGAATTTAAAGTTAAAATGAAAAGAGTTTTGTTTTCCTTCATAAGTCAATGAAAGTAAAGGCCTTGTTTCAAAGAATGAGGCACTGAAAACTGCACTGAATGAAAAGTTCCAGTCGGTTCCAAAGATACAAAGTTTTAAACGTGGCCTCGACAACTTCCCTAAAGGTTTTGAATTGTTGATTAACACCTTCTGGAACCTCCATACAGCCGAATACCCGACTACGGAGATCAGAGGCAGCATAACACGCCACATGACGTGATGCAGACAGGTAAGAGGACATTTTTTCCTCATTGTATTCCTATTTAGACAAAGATCTATGAGGTGAAAGTTTTGGAAAAAGTAAAGAGTACTTTACTGCTCATATTTTGGCCGCCCTCGTCCTGTCAAAAGACAGCTCCTACTGCATGAAATTTGTACATTTACACCGGAAACATAGCGCACGAGGAACACCAAACGCATTTTCAGGCGCAGATATCTTGGAATCTGCTCTGTCAAATTACATCGTGGATCTTTCTATACATACAATAGACATTCCTGGTCCCAGAATAACAAAGATATTATTCAACTCAAACACGTTTTCTCACAATATTGCATAAACACAACTGGGGTCGGTTATATGGATGCAATCGACTTCGGTGTGTATTTTGGGAAGGAGCAAACGACTTCCGAGATCTTTGGTCGATAACGATGCAATCGACTTCGGAATATGCGACAGAAAATGATGCAACCGACTTTGTTGAAATAAGTCGACAAACAATATGGAATAAAGAAACCTTTCGCCAGAGCAATGTTGTTGCAGCATTGTGTGCCCGGCCAGGTTACCTAATCTTTTTGTTACGAAAATCAGTCACTGGCAGTTCCGTCTTCTTTTAAGATGGACAGTGGATGTTTTCTTGAACCCTTGGCAAAGCATTCCCTACGAAATCACTTGTCAGCCAATTATAACCAGCAAGCGTCTTGAAAAATGCTGTGCCGCGAACGGCAATGCAGCGAGTAATAAGTAAGCCGCTCTGAACATCCTGTGTTATAAATTTGATTTTCTATGACATAAATCAAATTGTTCAAACATAATCTCAATATACAGCGAAACATCGATGGCTCGGTCACCGATGGTTTATCCACTACGGCTCTCTCGAACCCGTTGAACTAGATGGTCAAGACAGCGTGAATCGCTCATCTGACTTGAAGTTTCGACAATGCTTGTAGGAGGGGTGTAGATAATTGACTTGAGAGATTTCTGTATTTAGTACTGGCTATTGCCAGCCATATTATTTAATTTAGTAACTTTGGCAGCGTTTTCTTCTGATTATAATCAATTTTAAAAAATACAAGCTCGGATCACACGCGAGACGCAAATTTCGGCAACGGAAGGTCACGCGGTTTTTCTCCAGGTACTCCGGTTTTCGCACCCTCTGGTCATAGGGGCTAGAATCATGAAAAAAAAAAATGATTTTTTTCTGGTACTATATTAGAGACAAGGGGGGAAACTTCGGCTCCAATTTTTTTTTGGGGGGGGGGGGGGGGGGGTTACCGCATTTTACCCAGTGTATCTTTTTCGCAAATGCAGTTTGCAGTTTTTCACCTGCTTATTATGAATTAAACAAGTTAAATATGTCCACTTTGCAACAATAATCCGCCTCTGTCTGTCACTTTCAGGAAACATGTTTTTCTCGCATGGATTAACTCAGCAAAGCAAAATTCGGCATAAACGTGTGACAAATATTTTCAGGTTTTAATCAATCACAAGCGAACTAGTGTTACGGAGGAAACTATTTTCGCTTTGAACTGATGTCTTTCATTAAAATGAACCTCTCTAGACAATTTGAATCCAAAATGATGCATTTGCAGCTCTAAATTTAGATTTTGCTACTTTCCCATCGCTTTCTGTAACAGATCAAGAAAACAATCGTCGCGAAGCTTGGTTTTTCTGCTGATACTGGGCTACTCTATCGATGAACTAACGACCGGAACGACCGGTGCTGTTTAATTTTAAACAGTTCGAAGTAGTGACAAATGAGCATTATCGCTATTTTTCTTCCATTTTCAACTAAACCCCAAGAGGGGACACAGACGTTGTATATTGCATATACTCCAGTTTTCACGGAAGGCTGCAAATGATGCCAATGGAACGTGTTCTGACGCCAAAATTGTGTCACCGCTGCTGGGGATCGAACCTTGGACCTTTAGCATCTGAGGCAAGTGGACTAACCACTGAACTAAGTGGGTGGCTAAATTTAGGAAGGCAGGGGTTAGCCGTAGTTATCTCCTTACCGGACTCAGAAAAAGTGAAATGTATTTTTTTGTTGAAATGGTGGACGTTTTGTGTTATTTTCAAAACAGTTTCAAAACATTGCAGGGTCACTGATGAGGCTTTATTAGCCGACACTACGTAGTATGACCCATCGTCTTTCTTATGAATGTTTTCATTGCTCTTAAAGGAACTCATTTTTGATTTTTATTTACTCATGCTTGTGTAGACAGAAATAATAATAATAATAATAAAAAACAGCCAGCTGGTTAAAAAAAGCAACCAATACGTAAATGTTCAAAATGATGCAGCATGGAAACAATTTAATCCCTATTGCAACATATTCCTTTTTATGTTTTGAAATTTTTATCCTGGGTCGCTAATGGCCAGTAAATGACAATAAGCACTATTTAGGTTGGGCCCATTGGGTCCTTTTCCAACAGGGATTTAAGGGGACAGAACCCCTACAGTGCAGCACACACATGCTCTCTCATCTGCGCGTTTCTGAAGTGGACGCTTCTATTAATGAAGTTGGTCAAATCCATTGATGTAGGGACTTTGGTAAAAAAAAACATTGCTCAATTCTTCTGCTCAGCAAGTTTGTATTAATCTGAAAAGGCACCAAAAACTCACCACAACACAGCAAACAAAACTGCAAAACTGTCAGAATAAGCTAGAGCATATCAACCTTGATTTTTTTTTTTGGGGGGGGGGGGGGTGAGAGGGTGCGAAGCGGGGATAATTTTACGGTCCTTTCGAGTTTATTTCACTCATATCGAGCCGATTGTTAATCACATGTGGTCGAAGACCGTAGTATCCGGTAACTAGAGCCAGTGTTTATGAAACACAATGCCCCTTACTGCTTGACCCTAACACTGCTTGACCCTAACACTGCTTGACCCTAACACTGCTTGTCCCTAACAGTAATTGAGATATCTTTTTTTTATTTGGATGCAAAAATTTTGGATTTTTTTCAAAAGTTAATCAGTTCATCTATTCATCATCCAGAACCAGCCTGTAAAGTTTCAGGAGCTATAGCTCAAACAGTTTTTGAGATATCTTGTTTACAAGCTTAAAACGCGCAAAATTTCAAAGGGGCATAACTCAAAAAAAAAAAAAAAAAAAAAGGATTTTTGTCAAAAGTTAATCAGTTCATCTTCTCATCATCCCCAACCATTCTGTAAAGTTTCAGGGCAATAGCTCGAACAGTTTTTTAGTTATCTTGCTTACAAGCTTAAAACACAAAAAAAATTAAAGGGCCATAACTGAAGAAAAAAATCGGATTTTTTTTCAAAAGTTAATCAGTTCATTTACTCATCATCCCAAACCAGTCTCTACTCGCCTTGTAAACCAGGGATCGCAGGATCCATCCCGGGCTTCTCCAGACTTTCGGATGAGTCTTTAAACCGAGGTCTCGTCTCCGTATGACCTTAGCTGTTGGTGGAACATAAAACACAAACACTCACTCACTCAAACCAGTCTGTAAAGTTTCAGGGAAAAAGCTCGAACAGTTTTTGAGATATCTTGCTTACAAGATTTCAAAGGCTTTTTTGAAAAGGGGCATAACTCAAGAAAGGGGTATAATCCTGACGAAAAAAAATGGATTTTTGTTGAAAGTTAATCAGTTCATCTTCTAATCATCCCCAACCATTCTGTAAAGTTTCAGGGCAAAAGCTCAAACAGTTTTTTAGTTATCTTCATTACAAGCTTCAAACGCAAATAATTTCAAAGGGCCATAACTGAAGAAATAAAATTCGGATTTTTTTTCAAAAGTTAATCAGTTTATCTACTCATCATCCTGAACCAGCCTGTAAAGTTTCAGGGCAATAGCTCATACAGTTTTTGAGATATCTTGCTTATGGGCTTCAAACGCGCACAATTTCAACGGGGCATGACTAAAAAAAATGGATTTTTGTCAAAAGTTAATCAGTTCATCTTCTCATCATCCCCAACAATTCTGTAAAGTGTCAGGGCAATAGCTCAAACAGTTTTTGAGTTATCTTGCTTACAAGCTTAAAACACAAAAATTTCAAAGGGCCATAACTGAAGAAAAAAATTTCGGATTGTTTTCAAAAGTTAATCAGTTCATCTACTCGTCATCCTGAACCAGCCTGTAAAGTGTCAGGGCTATAGCTCAAACAGTTTTGGGATATCTTGCTTACAAGCTTAAAACCCGCAAAATTTCAAAGGGGCATAACTCAAGAAAAAAAAATTGATTTTTGTTAAAAGTTTATCAGTTCATCTTCTTATCATCCCCAACCATTCTGTAAAGTTTAAGGGCAATAGCTCAAACAGTTTTTGAGTTATCTTGCTTACAAGCTTAAAACGCAAAAATATTCAAAGGGGCATAACTGAAGGAAAAAATTTCGGATTTCTTTTTTTAAAAGTTAATCAGTTCATCTACTCATCATCCCAAACCAGTCTGTAAAGTTTCAGGGCAAAAGCTCGAACAGTTTTTGGGTTATCTTGCTTACAAGATTTCAAAGAATTTTTTTGCAAAGGGGGCATAACTTAAGAAAGGGGCATAATTCTGACGAAAAAAAAAATGGATTTTTTTTGTCGAAAATTCATCAGTTCATCTTCTCATCATCCCCAACCATTCTGTAAAGTTTCAGGGCAATAGCTCAAACAGTTTTTCAGTTATCCTGATTTTGTGTGATTTGAGGTTAAACGTCCCCGTCAACACTGTAAAGGTCATTTTGGAGACGTTGCTTCCAATTTTATGGGACTTTTACCCGACATTGAGATGAAATGACATCTCAAGCCCTGTCGCCCAATGAAAACAATAGGGTTTATTAGCATGGACGGTCCGCCTCGCACCGCGGTTCCTGGACAGGCTTAGATTCTCTAAGCGGTTTACCAGTACTAGTGTGCGGGCCGGATTCAGCTCTGCGTGGGAGCATCATGCAGCCCATATATATCTTCAAGCCCCTATGGGCGGGGGCCGACATATCAATCTGAACCAGCCTGTAAAGTTTCAGGGCAATAGCTCATACAGTTTTTGAGATATCTTGCTTACAAGCTTCAAACGCGTAAAATTTCAAAGGGGTATAACTCAAGAAAATAATGGATATTTGTCAAAAGTTATTCAGTTGATCTTCTTATCATCCCCAACCATTCTGTAAAGTTTCAGGGCAATAGCTCAAACAGTGTTGAGTTATCATGCTTACCAGCTTAAAACACAAAAATTTCAAAGAGCCATAATTGAAGAAAAAACTTTTAGATTTTCTTCAAAAGTTAATCAGTTCATCTACTCATCATCCTAAACCAGCCTGTAAAGTTTCAGGGCTATAGCTCGTACAGTTTTTGAGATATCCTGCTTACAAGCTTAAAACGTGCAAAATTTCAAAGGGGCATAAATCAAGAAAGAAAATTGGATTTTTGTCAAAAGTTAATCAGTTCAACTTCTCATCATCCCATACCATTCTGTAAAGTTTCAGGGCAATAGCTCAAACAGTTTTTCAGTTATCTTGCTTACAAGCTTAAAACGCAAACAAATTTCAAAGGGCCATAACTCAAGAAAAAATTTCGGATTTTTTTTCAAAAGTTAATCAGTTCATCTGCTCATCATCCAAAACCAGTCTGTAAAGTTTCAGGGCAAAAGCTCGAACAGTTTTTGAGATATCTTGCTTACAAGATTTCAAAGTATTTTTTGCAAAGGGGCACAACTCAGGACAGGGGCATAATCCTTCGGATTTTTTTCTCAAAATTTAATCATTTCATCTACTCATCATCCTGAACCAGCCTGTAAAGTGTCAGGGCAATAGCTACAACAGTTTTTGAGATATTTTGCTTACAAGCTTAAAAAGCGCAAAATTTCAAAGGGGCATAACTCAAGAAAACAAATTGGATTTCTGTCTAAAGTTAATCAGTTCATCTTCTCATCATCCTCAACCATTCCGTAAAGTTTCAGGGCAATAGCTCAATCAGTTTTTGAGTTATCTTGCTTACCAGCTTTAAACACAAAAAAATTCAAAGGGCCATAACTGAAGACAAAAAATCGGACTTTTTTAAAAGTTAATCAGTTCATCTACTCATCATCCCAAACCAGTCTGTAAAGTTCCAGGGCAATAGCTCATACAGTTTTTGAGATATCTTGCTTACAAGCTTCAAACACGCTAAATTTCAAAGGGGCATAACTCAAGAAAAAAAATCGATTTTTGTCAAAAGTTAATCAGTTCATCTTCTTATCATCCCCAACCATTCTTTAAAGTTTCAGGGCAATAGCACGAACAGTTTTTGAGCTATCTTGCTTACAAGCTTAAAACACAAAAATTTCAAAGGGCCATAACTGAAGACAAAAATTTCGGATTTTTGTTCAAAAGTAAACCAGTTTATCTACTCATCATCCTGAACCAGCCTGTAAAGTTTCAGGGCTAAAGCTCAAACAGTTTTTGAGATATCTTGCTTACAAGATTTCAAAGTATTTTTTTGCTAAGGGGCATAACTCAATAAACTTTGAAGAAAGGGGCATAATTCTGACGAGAAAAAAAAAAAAATGGAGTTTTGTCGAAAGTTAATCAGTTCATCTTCTCATCATCCCCAACCATTCTGTAAAGTTTCAGGGCAATAGCTCAAACTGTTTTTTAGTTATCTTGCTTACAAGCTTAAAACGCAAACAATTTCAAAGGGCAATAACTGAAGAGAATTTTTTTTTCAAAAAGTAATCTGTTCATCTACTCATCATCCTGAACCAGCCTGTAAAGTTTCAGGGCTATAGCTCAAACAGTTTTTGAGATATCTTGCTTACAAGCTTAAAACGCAAAAAAAATCAAAGGGGCATAAATGAAGGAAAAAAATTTGGATTTTTTCAAAAAGGTAATCTGTTCATCTACTCATCATCCTGAACCAGCCTGTAAAGTTTCAGGGCTATAGCTCAAACAGTTTTTGAGATATCTTGCTTACAAGCTTAAAACGCAAAAAAAATGAAAGGGGCATAACTGAAGGAAAAAATTTCGGATTTTTTTTCAAAAGTTAATCAGTTCATCTACTCATCATCCCAAACCAGTCTGTAAAGTTTCAGGGCAAAAGCTCGAACAATTTTTGAAATATCTTGCTTACAAGATTTCAAAGAATTGTTTTGCAAAGGGGGCATAACTCAAGAAAGGGGCATAATCCTGACAAAAAAAGAAAATGGATTTTTGTCGAAAGTTAATCATTTCATCTTCTCATCATCTCCAACCATTCTGTAAAGTTTCAGGGCAATAGCTCAAACAGTTTTTGAGTTATCTTGCTTACAAGCTTAAAACGCAAAATTTCAAAGGGGCATAACTGAAGGAAAAAAATTCGGATTTTTTTCAAAAGTTAATCAGTCAATCCAGTCATCATCCCATACCAGTCTGTAAAGTTTCAGGGCAAAAGCTCAAACAGTTTTTGAGATATCTTGCTTACAAGATTTCAAAGAATTTTTTTTGCAAAGGGGACATAACTGAAGAAAGGGGCATAATCCTGACGAAAAAAAAATTGGATTTTTGTCGAAAGTTAATCAGTTCATCTTCTCATCATACCCAACCATTCTGTAAAGTTTCAGGGCAATAGCTCGAACAGTTTTTTAGTTATCTTGCTTACAAGCTTTAAACGCAAACAATTTCAAAGGGCCATAACTGAAGAAAAAACTTTCAGATTTTTTTTCAAAAGTTAATCAGTTCATCTACTCATCATCCTGACTCAGCCTGTAAAGTTTCAGGGCAATAGCTCATACAGTTTTTGAGATATCTTGCTTACAAGCTTCAAACGAGCAAATATCAAAGGGGCATATCTCAAGAAAAAAAAATGGATTTTTGTCAAAAGTTAATCAGTTCATCTTCTCATCATCCCCAACCATTCTGTAAAGTTTCAGGGCAATGGCTCAAACAGTTTTGAGTTATCTTGCTTACCAGCTTAAAACACAAAAATTTCAAAGGGCCATAACTGAAGAAAAAAATTCAGATTTTTTTCAAAAGTTAGTCAGTTCATCTACTCATCATCCGGAACCAGCCTGTAAAGTTTCAGGGCTATAACCCATACAGTTTGTGAGATATCTTGCTTATAAGCTTAAAACGTGCAAAATTTCAAAGGGACATAACTCAAGAAAAAAATTGAATTTTTGTCAAAAGTTGATCAGTTCAACTTCCCATCATCCCCAACCATTCTGTAAAGTTTCAGGGCAATAGCTCAAACAGTTTTTTAGTCATCTTGCTTACAAGCTTAAAACGCAAACAAATTTCAAAGGGCCATAACTCAAGAAAAAAATTCGGATTTTTTTTCAAAAGTTAATCAGTTCATCTGCTCATCATCCCAAGCCAGTCTGTAAAGTTTCAGGGCAAAAGCTCGAATAGTTTTTGAGATATCTTGCTTACAAGATTTCAAAGTATTTTTTGCAAAGGGGCATAACTCAAGACAGGGGCATAATCTTTCGGATTTTTTTTTTCAAAAGTTAATCATTTCATCTTCTCATCATCCTGAACCAGCCTGTAAAGTTTCAGGGCAATAGCTAAAACAGTTTTTGAGATATCTTGCTTACAAGCGTAAAACGTTTAAAATTTCAAAGGGGCATAACTCAAGAAAAAAAAATGGATTTTTGTCGAAAGTTAATCAGTTCATCTTCATATGGTGGCATGTAGCTGCCATCGAGATGCGAGATCCTACTCACTAAGTCGATGTATTTTATGTTGACATACTAGTGTAAGGCGACATATTTGGTTTGTTTATCGTTATGATAAAAATATCTCGATTTTGATTTACTAGCCCAGAAACTGCTTTACAATGACACCCATTTCATTGATACTTTTACAACGAAGTATTACTTACTAAGTTGACATAAACTCGTTGTAATTTTTGTGATTATTGCTTTGTTATGACATCATGATAGGGTAAGTCGACTTAGGTTTTTTATGTTTACTTATTTTTAAGTTGACTTATCTATATTTAATATGTGTGTATCAGGACAAACTTCGGACGAACAACCGTTTGCTAACACACAAAATAAACCCAATATAGATCAAGCACATGTGCTAGAATGTATATGATCACTCTATGTGCTTACATGTACGTGCTAACATTTTGTAATCCGTGATTGATTGCTAACTGGGCATGTGGCTTTTCACAGGACAAAGAGAGGGATTTTGCTATGCGCAGACACCTAATCATCCCACTAAAACAATAAATTGAGTCGGAAAATACTTTTTTTGGCTGCTGCACATCGTCTTCTCAGGAAAACGAACTTTATAAAATTACTGGATAACAAACCCCGGGTTTAGCAAAGTTACCACGAGGTAAATTCCGAATATCTATGACCGCTGCAGGTCTAGTTTTCTTATGGAAAACGAGCGTGTTTAACATGCCAGATACAAACCCTGAGTTGAAGCCTCAAGTGGGGATGGGGGAACTAAGGGCCATTTGGTATGTGTGAGCGGACAGGATTTTGAAAACATACCCCATTCATATACTTGTACTGTGAAAAAAGGGACCCATTCATATACTTAACTTTCGAAAATATGAACTTGTATTACATACAATAAAAACTTTTAGAAAAACAGTGCTGTCTGTCGGTCAGTCGTAAGTGCGTTGTGTTCTTTTCACTTTTACGAGTGACTTCCTGCCAGTGATATATTAAGCAACTAGTCACTACCAGCACGAATCTATTTCCTGAATAAAAGCTAACGCTCAAGACGTGAAAGTGGAGCTGTGGCTTAGAGTCTTTATACTTTCGTTTGGTGCAACGAGGACGTAGTATGATAAACTCATAAGGTCTCCATTTCTGAACGTATTCTGTTATTCTGAAGATTTGCCTATAACCCAAAATTTGGGTATATATAATCTATTCTATTCTGTTACATTCTCTAATTTCACGGCGACCTAATACCGGCTTTTATACTACATGGTTTATTGTCATGTCAGTTTAAAGCAGAGACGACTTTGTAGTGAACTAAAAGATTTTTTAAAAAAGTGTCGTTCATTAAAAATAAGTCGACTTGCCTGTTCCGCAAGGCGCCTTATAAGCTATTTTTTTCAAGTTTGTGTATGTCATATTAAAGCACTATATCGCTCATTTTTAGCAAAAATTTAGATAATATGACAGAAAATATAAGACGACATGTTTTATGTAAACTAAATATAAGAGAACATATTTCATGTAGACTTAAAATATCTCAATGAACAAGAAAATTATGTAGACTTAATGGTACTTTTGTTGTTTTAGCTGTATAATAAGTATACTTAATATCTCGCATCTCGATGGCAGCTACATGCCACCATATCTTCATACATCAGATTTTTGTGCACCTCTTAGGCAACGCTTCTGGTAGTCCTCCGCTCAAAAAAGAAAAACTTACATATCTAAATATGAAAAAAAGCAATACACGCAATTAATTCAATTAAATTCGGTCGGACTGTTTGAAAAATGACAAAAGTTAGTCAAAATAGACCTGCTTTTGTTGGATTTTACAAAAAAAAAAAAAAAAAAAAAAATGGCGCCGAAGACTAAGTAAAAAATTCTGGCACTATTTTCCTACGCCGTTGCTGTTTAAATATGCTTGAAATCATTCCCTTTCATCCCTCAGTTTCTGAACAGAACACTTCTAGCTTTGATATTCGGTGTCCCAATTCTTATAGAAAGGTGTTTTGTGCAAGTCATTGACAGCTTGAAAACAGTGTAGAATCTGGTTGAGACTGCTCGTCACATGCTGTCTGATCTGGATCTATAAGGTTTGTATCGGTATCGGCACCTGAATCGGTATCTGCAGCGATGTACAGGGTTGAAAGGGTTGACACGCTTCTCATCAAACATAGAGTATTCCGACCGCTTTGGAGCGGTCTAATTACAACGCCGTGAATTTACATTACATAAAGTTCCGTACCTCAAGTCATTAATGATGACACTTATCAGACGCCGCATTCTGTTGCCTCTTATCAGGGTCTGGTGTCGAATATCCCAGTAAAGGGACAATCGGCATTTATGGGCAAATTAAGCTGCAGAATCTGTGAACGCGTTTATACGCCCTTAGTAAGACAAATCAGACAATAAAACGCAGCATCTGATCAGGGCCTACACTATTAATTTCAAATAAAGAAATTAAAAGGTCAAACGCCGACATTGAAAATTTAGCAACACTTTTTTTTTCTTTTGCGTCTTTTTATGTCCCCACTTCCGAAGGAAAGGGCGGGGCGTGTCCATTTTACAGAGAGGGGGAGGGGTGCAGAGCAGAGCTTTATTTAACGAACTGCACAGGTGGTGTTAGTTGACGAATTTACGGTTTTAACATGAAAAAAAAAATGAACAGGCGGGTCTATTTATTTATTTATTTATTTAATATTTATTTATGTTTGCCTTTCCTCCGTCGGATTTGGTATGTCTCCATTTTCGACTAAGATAGTTTAACCATTAGGGATCTGGAGAACTGCTTGATTGACACTGATATTTCACCTAATAATAATAAATAAACCTCCCTCAGTAGTTTGATTTTATTTGGAAACATAAAGTTGTATAAATAAAGTTTGCTCCGGCTCAGTGATCAAAGTATTATTACGAGTGCGATGAACGAGTGAAATTTCTGATGTTTACACAGAATGATAATTTGTAGGTGATCCTCATCACGAAAACGCCTGTATAATTCTGATCCCCCTTGAATCCCATTTCATGTAGTAAAACTGCATGGGGTTTACAGGGGTATACATTATTTTCCTTATGTCCACTCCAAGGGTACTTGTCAGAAGCGCCTCCATAGGGGCTTGAAGAAATAAATGGGCTGCATGATGCTTCCAGGCAGAGCTGAAACCGAACACCACAAGTACTGGTAAACCGCTTAGAGGATCTAAACCTGCCCAGGCAAAGCGGTGCCAGTCCGACCGTTCATGCTTATAAACCCTATTGGTTTCATTGGGCATCAGGGCTTGAGATGTCATTTCATCCCAATGTTGGGTAAAAGTCCCACAAAATTGGAAGCGACGTCTCCAAAATGACATATACAGTGTTGACGGGAACGTTAAACTTCAAATCAAACAAACAAAATGAGAAAAATATTACAATTTTTCATGTTATTGTATAGTCGTATTTTCGTAATGTGTATAGATATGTGATCGTCAGCAAAGTCGGAGGAAATTAATTCAGATGAAAAAGGTACATGTAAATAAATAAATAAATAAGTAAGTACATAACAGTTTCTTCCAGCTAGAAAAGAGCCAATGTCTTGGAGAAATGCATCCTGTATGTGGTATTTTATTGAAATTGCCCGTTTGTGGATAAAAACACTCAATGATACATTTAAGAGCAGTTATATGTGATTAGAGCGTAAAAAGACTGTTTTTTTTTTCAAGTTTTTTTTTTAGATAAATCCGATATAACGTTTCAAACGTTCGCTTCTTTTCAAGAGCGTTGTAAAGAAATGACATTATTCGCCCGCCTCTCAGTACTTTCAGTACTCATCACGTGAACAAGTCCGTGAAATGAACACCCCCTTACACACCACTTTATATAGAGAAAACTGGGGTTTAGGGGGGTAAACATCATTTTCCTTATGTCTGCTCCAAGACATAGGTTGTGGGTACTCGTTAGAACCGCCTCATTGAGGCGGTTCTAACGAGCACCCAAAACCTATGCTTGGAGTAAAAATAAGAAAAATATCACAAATTTTCATCAGAAAAGATACCTTATTTGAGGTATGAAAAATGCACTATGTCACACGGATATGTTATCGTAATGTTTAGTTATCTTGCTTACAAGCTTAAAACGCGAAAAAAAAAAAAAAAAAAAATTCAAAGGGCCATAACTCAAGAAAAAAATTTCAGATTTTTTTCAAAAGTTAATCAGTTGATCTACTCATCATCCCAAACCAGACTGAAAAGCTTCAGGGCAAAAGCTTAAACAGTTATTGAGATATCTTGCTAACAAGATTTAAATCGTTTTTTCAAAGGGGCATAACCATTACGATAACACATCCGTGTGACATAGTGCATTTTTCAAACCTCAAAAAAGGTATTTTTTCTGATGAAAATTTGTGATATTTTCCTTATTCTTGCTCCAAACATAGGTTTTGGGTGCTCGTTAGAACCGCCTCATTGAGGCGGTTCTAACGAGTACCCACAACCTATGTCTTGGAGCAGAAATAAGAAAAATAATGTTTACCCCCGTAAACCCCAGTTTTCTCTATATAAACTGGGGTTTAGGGGGGGGGGGTCTTTATTTCACGGACTTGTTCACGTGATGCTCAAGAAAGGGACATAATCCTGACGAGAAAAAACACGGGTCAATTATATTTTCATATGGAATCCATATATGAAATTTCAAAAACCTAGCACCAATGGTTCTTAAGTTATGCTATGCAGTAAAAAAAGCGGGACGGACGGAAGGACTGAAGGACGGACGGACGAACAGGGCAAAACCAATATGCCCCCACAACTTCTTCGAAGTTTGGGGCATAAAAAAACCTGGCCTTCCGTTGCAGAACTCTTGAATGCCTTAAAATAGATGATTTTTTGAAAGGTTTGATTGTGAAGTGCTTAGATCTGTTGAAAATGTACTTGTATTAGCCTAGAGTGTATTGGAAAGTAAGTGAGAAAGGGGGCCTTGTCAATATATAGGACATTTAAAAATGTTGGTGCTGTTGAGTAAAGCAGCATTCCAATCTGAGTGTTTTGCGACAAGGCTATTAAAAGAATATAAAACGTTTTTCATGCTCAATTCAGCCGAACGTTAAATTTGTAATGCAAAGTCATTTTGGAGACGTTGCTTCCAATTTTGTGGGACTTTTACCCGACCTTAAGATGAAATGACACCTCAAGCCCTGCCGCCAAATGAACCAATAGGGTTAATTAACATGGACGGGCCGACTCGCACCGCTTTGCCTGGGTAGGCTTAGATCCTCTAAGCGGATTACCAGTACTCGTGTGCGGGTCGGTTTCAGCTCTGCGTGGAAGCATCATTTCTTCATGCCCGATGGGCGGGGGCCGTTTCCTGCTTAGATAAGAACTAAATAATAGAATGTATGACGGGTTTGAGGCCGAAACAAGGAATTTTCAAGCAAGTTTTCAGTTTAGTTAAGTATCATGAAATTGTGGGGTTTTGTCGAGCATGAGACTTTAATTCACTGAAAACGAGCCCGAAGCCATGACCGCAATATTAATTATTTTTCTCACCCAAACACTTTAAGGAATTTATTTGTTTGATTGGATGTTTAAAGTGCCCATCAACGGGTCATTTTGGAGTCGTTGAATCCATTTTGTGAGACTTTTACTCGACATTGAGATGAATTGACATCTCAAGCCCTGTCGCCCAATGAAACCAAAAGGGTTTATAAGCATGAACGGTCTGACTCGCACCGCTTTGCCCGACCAGGCATAGATTCTCTGGGCGGTTTAGCAGTACTCGCGTGCGGTCGGTTTCAGCTCTGCTTGGAAGCGTCACGCAGCCCACCTATTTCTTTAAGCCCCGATGGGCGGGTCCGAAAACTTTAAAGAATGCGTTGTGAATGCCAAGACTGCATAAATATACAGAAATTAATAAGCGATAAAGCACATTCACACCAATGTAACACAACAAAATGTTAGTATTTTAATATTCATACCGCCTGAAGAAAATCGTCATCATTTTCCCAGTGAGCCGCTAAAGTTTGTGTCTAAAGCATCCGTTTTCATGTAAAGTGCTACGCATGAAATAAAAACCTGTGCATGTACATTTCATGACCTGCTTTCTTTGACACTTGACAGCAATTTGATGACGAACTGAATGTCAATTTCATTAAAAGTTGATAAGGACATGTCATTCTGACTGTTAAAAATGTACATTTAAGGAGAAACTGATAAGCTGCTCCCCTAATCGCATGGACAACAAAACATGCTACAGAAGACGGTTTTGAAAACAAAATTACCTCCGGCTCAATGTGGGTGTTTTGCAATGGTTGACATAATGAGATAGCTAATAAACCCTAGAGTGAAGCAGCAGTATGAGGCAAAGAAAACAAACTCTTAAGAAATGGAATTTATTTTTCTGCTGTTCATGATAGTACGAACGCAGTGGGTTGTGTGCAAAGTACGTGAACCCCAAAGGGGTTCATTTAAACTTTGATAGCGACTCGCTGTCGTTCGTACTTTCATGAAAAGCAGAAAAACTAAGTTTATTGTTTTATAATTACATTCTTTGCCCCTCACCATTGGGCGAAAAATAGGGCAAACTTTTTAAACTGAAAAAACTTTTACACGCCATTTTACTACAAAGAGAGGAACGGCGTTGACCTCACCAACGCCCGTAGGGAACTATGGTTTAGAATGACGTCATTGACGTCACTGAAAATCATGTGACCGATGCGTTCACGGAAGTATGAACTACACTGTTTTCTATGTGTTTACATTACATTTTTTTTATTCATGAGCCGGATAAATTTCATACCCTATCAGTTGAGCATGAAAAAAGGTTTTATAATCCTTGGGCCAGGTTTGTGCAGTTTAGGTCTGTACACTGTTCTTTCTACCTCTGGAATGAACAATATACAACATTTCCATACCCCCTACTTAATCTTAAGACCGCCACAAATATCAGAGAGAGAGAGAGAGAGAGAGAGAGAGAGAGAGAGAGAGAGAGAGAGAGAGAGAGAGAGAGAGAGAGAGAGAGAGAGAGAGAGAGAGAGAGGGAGCAAACATTTGAAAAAATACATGTTGAAACGCTTTTTCCTTGGTTTCAACTCATCACAAAGAAAAACAAGGCATCGCATGCGATACAAATCCCCTCGCACTAGACCACTTCATGTGTGAAAAACACTGAAATGGCAAAAGTCCAACTTGCTTGAGATATTATCATATGCAACATTTGTGTAAAGTTTGTTTAAAAATCCATCAATAAATGTACATTCTAGAGTGATGATAATGTTTCTCTAAAAATAGCATAGTGACCTTGACTTGAGGCCATGACCATGAAAGTAGATCTTGCTCAAGATATTATCATAAGCATCTTTTGTGTGAAGTTATATTAAAATCTGTTAACAAATGTAGGCGGTAAAGTGATGAAAAAGTTTTTTCTAAAATAGCCACAGTGACCTTGACCTTGAGGTCATGACCTTGAAAGTCAAAGCAACTCAAGATATTATCAGAAGAAACATTTGTGTGAAGTTCTATAAAAATCCATCAATTAATGTAGGCGCTAGAGCGATGACAAAGTTTTCCTAAAAAAATGCCACGCTAACCTTGACCTTGAATGTCAAACTCGCTCGGGATATTGTCATAAGGAACATTTGTGTGAAGTTATATTGAAATCAGTGAAGAAATGTAGTCACTAGAGCGATGACAAAGTTTTTCTAAAAATAGCCACAGTGACCTTGACCTTGAAAGTCAAAATCGCCCGAGATTTTGTCATAAGGAACATTTGTGTGAAGTTATATGAAATCGGCGAAGAAATGTAAGCGCTAGAGCCATGACAAAGTTCTTCTAAAAATAGCCACAGTGACTTTGACCTTGAAAGTGGAACTCGCTAGAGATATTGTTATAAGGAACATTTGTGTGAAGTTATATTGAAATTGGTGACTAAAATGTAAGCGCTAGAGCGATGACAAAGTTTTTTTTCTAAAAATAACCACAGTGACCTTGACCTTGAAAGTCAAACTCGTTTGAGGTATTGTCATAAGGAACATTGTGTGAAGTTATATTGAAATCAGTAAAGAAATGTAGGCGCTAGAGCGATGACAAAGTTTTTCTAAAAATAGCCATAGTGACCTTGACCTTGAAAGTAGAAATCGCTCGAGATATTGTCATAAGGAACATTTGTGTGAAGTGGTATTGAGATCGGTGAAGAAATGTAAGTGCTAGAGGGATGACAAAGTTTTTCTAAAAAAAGCCACAGTGACCTTGACCTTTGGGCCTTGACCTTGAAAGTCGAACATGATCGAGATATTGTCATAAGGAACATTTGTGTGAAGTTATATTGAAATCGGTGAAGAAATGTAAGTGCTAGAGGGATGACAAAGTTTTTCTAAAAAAAAGCCACAGTGACCGTGACCTTTGGGCCTTGACCTTGAAAGTCGAACATGATCGAGATATTTTTATATGGAACATTTGTGTGAAGTTATATTGAAATTGGTAAAGAAATGTAAGTGCTAGAGGGATGACAAAGTTTTTCTAAAAATAGCCACAGTGACCTTGACCTTGAGGTCATGACCTTGAAAGTCGAACTCGCTCGAGATATAATCATAAGGAACATTTGTGTGAAGTTATGTGAAATCGGTGAAGAAATGTAAGCGCTAGAGCCATGACAAAGTTCTTCTAAAAATAGCCACAGTGACCTTGACTTTAAAAGTGGAACTCGCTAGAGATATTGTTATAAGAAACATTTGTGTGAAGTAATATTGAAATTGGCGAAAAAAATGTAAGCGCTAGAGCAATGACAAAGTTTTTCTAAAAACAGCCACAGTGACCTTGACCTTGAAAGTCAAACTCGTTTGATGTATTGTCATAAGGAACATTGTGTGAAGTTATATTGAAATCAATAAAGAAATGTAGGCGCTAGAGCGATGACAAAGTTTTTTCTAAAAATAGCCATAGTGACATTGACCTTGAAAGTCGAAATGGTTCGAGATATTGTCATAGGGAACATTTGTGTGAAGTTATATTGAAACCGGTGAAGAAATGTAAGTGCTAGAGGGATGACAAAGTTTTTCTTAAAATAGCTACAGTGACCTTGACCTTTGGGCCTTGACCTTGAAAGTCGAACATGCTCGAGATATTTTTATAAGGAACATTTGTGTGACGTTATATTGAAATTGGTGAAGAAATGTAGGCGCTACGGCGATGACAAAGTTTTTCTAAAAATAGCCACAGTAACCTTGACCTTTAGGTCATGACCTTGAAATTCGAACTCGCTCGAGATATTGTCATAAGGCCCATTAATGTGAAGTTATATTGAAATCAGTGAAGAAATATAGGTGCTAGTTTTTCTAAAAATAGCCACAATGACCTTGACCTTGAGGCGATGACCTTGAAAGTCGAACTTGCTCGAGATATTTTTATAAGGAACATTTGTTTGAAGTTTTATTGAAATCGGTGAATAAATGTAGGTGCTAGAGCGATGACAAAGTTTTTCTAATAATAGCCACAGTGACCTTGACCTTGAGGTCATGGCCTCGAAAGTCGAACTCGCTCGAGATATTTTTATAAGGATCATTTGTGTGAAGCTATATTGAAATTGGTGGAGAAATATAGGTGCTAGAGCGATTACAAAGTTTTTCTAAAAATAGCCACAGTGACCTTGACCTTGAGGTCATGATCTTGAAAGTCGAACTCGCTCGAGATATTGTCACAAGGAATGTTCGTGTGAAGTTATATTAAAATCGGTCAAGAAATGTAGGCGCTAGAGCGATGACAAAAGTACGTACCGTGCGTACGTACGTACGGGACAAATGTTATATCCCCCCTCACAACTATGTTGTGCGGGGGGATAAAAATAGTCATCGGAAGAGATGGCAAATCCCCCGACCAAAAGCCAATATGGCCTCTAGAAGATTGTTCACCAATAGAATGTGCACCAGAATTAAACCAGCAATATATTACAAAAGTATTGCAGTTATGGCCATCACAAGATTATACTTCAGGAGAGATAACTACCAAACCAGGGTACTCAGAACTGCGCATAACATGCCTGCTAAAGCTTATGCATTTCTGTACAAAGTACCAGCAATATGTCTCAAAGGGTGTTAGAGATCACAAGCTGGTCATACTGTTATATTGGAAGGGTAGATAACTCAAATATTTATCATAGCACCCAGAATTGTGGTTCTTAGGCATGAAGCGCCGTCTCAACCTTGTATACAATTGTGCCAAGTACCATCAATATATCTCAAAGGGTATTGGATTTATGGCCATCAAAAGGTTATATTGTCAGGGGAGATAATTAAAAAACCAGGGCACCAAGAGTTGTGGTTTTTGCACGTGACACACCTGCTTAACCTCATGTACAACTGTAACAAGTACCATCATTATATCTCAAAGAGTATTG
The DNA here is from genome assembly GCA_963580285.1 of Lucinisca nassula. Classification (NCBI taxonomy): domain Eukaryota; kingdom Metazoa; phylum Mollusca; class Bivalvia; order Lucinida; family Lucinidae; genus Lucinisca; species Lucinisca nassula. The sequence goes on along the minus strand of OY757012.1, from coordinate 16,904,553 downwards.
GAGATGTGGCCATCACAAGGTAGTGATTCTATATTATTGGAAGGGGAGATAACTCATAAACCATGGCACCCAGAGATGTGGTTCTTGTACAAGACACACCGTCTCGGCCTTGTGAACAACTGTGCCAGGTATCATCAATATATCTTAAAGGTATTGGAGTTATGGCCATCACAAGGTAGTCACTCTATTGTATTGGAAGGGGAGATAACTCAAAAACCATGGCAGCCAGGATTGTGGTTCTTGTGCATGACACACCGCCTCGGCCTTGTGAACAACTTTGCCAGGTATCATCAATATATCCTAAAGGGTATTGGAGTTATGGCCATCACAAGGTAGTCACTCTATTTTATTTGAAGGGGAGATAACTAAAAAACCACGGCACCTAGAGTTGTGGTTCTTGTACATGACACACCGTCTCGGCCTTGTGAACAACTGTGCCAGAAAATCATCAATATATCTTAAAGGGTATTGGATTTATGGCCATCACAAGGTAGTCTTTGTATTTTATTGGAAGGGGAGATAACTCAAAAACCATGGCAGCCAGAGTTGTGGCTCTTGTGCATGACACAACCCTTCAACCTTGTGAACAACTTTGCCAGGTACCATCAAAATATCTCAAAGGGTATTGGAGTTATGGCCATCACAAAGTTGTCAATCTATTTTATTAAAAGGGGAGATAACTAAAAAGTATGGCATCCAGAGTTATGGTTCTTGCGCATGACACTCCGTCTCAGCCTTGTGAACAATTGTGCCAAGAACTATCAATGAATCTCAAAGGGTATTGGAGTTATGGCCATCACAAGGTTGCGTCTACGGACAGACGACGGCTATTTTTGGCAGGATTGATACTTAAGTGGCTACTTTAGCCACAGAAAAGAAGTATTTTCTGTGTCTAACGGAATAAATCCCAATGACTTACATTGATTCTGTCCATTTACATAGCCACCTAACTATCCATTTGTTGGTGCGGACACACGGACGGACGGACGGACGCCAGGCTGATCGCTATATCCCCCGAACCTATTCGGTCGGGGGATAAAAAAGAAGGAAAATCCCTACAGGCCTATTGGCTCCAGAACAGCCATTGTTATTTAGGTAACAATATCAGAACACCGTACGCATAAAGTCGTCAGTTATTCCGACCACTATGAATCCAAAGTAAAACAGTTTCAAGTTATTTCAAGTTATTTCTTTTAACTTATATCCTGAGCCGTTTGGCTAAACACTGCTGCATTTTTTTTTTATTTTTTTTTGCTTAGCAAACCGTCGACGTGTACCGGGAATGAGCGTTTAAACACAAGGTGACGACGTCATGTACACACGTTCTTTAGCACTCTGCCAAAAACACGTAGATTTTATACCATACCCGTTGTGGAAGAAACTGACAAACATTTCCCTTCAATACGGAGCACTCTAGCAAGCTCCTCGATAACGTGGGTTGTGCCATCCCAGCCCGGACATATACAAGGCAATTGTGCCTTTTTTTTTTATCAGATCTTAGGCCGTCTTCTGCTTTTCAGTAAACATTTTATGTCCTTTTCTGCGCATGTGTCAAAAAAGTTACAGCGACTAATTGGAAGTTGACCGCAAAGCGATACAATACAAAATTCCCGGAGCACAGCCAATTATACGTACACCATCCAGTTATCTTATCTGCTTAATACGTGTATACGTAGTCCTAGCAGAATATGTTACATTAAAAAAAATCAAAGGAGAAATCAAGACTATCATACGAAAGCCGGGTAGGGCCATTTCTTATTTCTAACTTCTAATCTGCTTAATACGTGTATACGTAGTCCTAGCAGAATATGTTACATTAAAAAAAATTCAAAGGAGAAATCAAGACTATCATACGAAAGCCGGGTAGGGCCATTTCTTATTTCTAACTTCTAACTTCTAACTTCTTACTTCTAACTTCTAACTTCTTACTTCTAACTTCTTACTTCTTACTTCTAACTTCTGACTTCCATGTTGTATATTGTTGTTTTTAATATATTTTGGGGGGAGGGGGGAGGGGGCGGGGTGATTTTACGGCCCTTTCAAGATTTTTTACACTCATATCGAGCCGACCGTTGATCAGAGGTAAGCGAAATCCGAAGTACCCGGAGAAAAGCCATCTTGCCTTCCGTTGCAGAACTTGGTGTTTCACACTGGCAAACCTGTGTTGGCGTGTGTGTGTGTGTGTGGGTGGGTGGGAGGGAGGGTGTGGTGCGTGCGTTCGTGCGTGCGTGCGTGCGTGCATGTGTGTGTATACCTGTGTGAACATTTCTACACTTCCATTCAGTCTGCTTTTTTCTCTCTGTCCCTCAGTTTCATCTCCTTCATCTTCCAAAATCTCGGACATGCCCTTCTCGGCATTTACTCCTTTTCTTCGTTGAGGTCGATAGGCATGGTGGGCGAAGCTTGCTTACCGAGTAATGATTACTATCCGCGGACGCCTGATTACACTCTTCTGGAGTCTATGTCTGTTGATATGATCATTGATATTTGCCATTTGTCTATGGATTAATGACTGTGGTTAACAGGGAACGGGAGGTCACGGGTTCGATCCCGGGCCGCGACATACCAAAATCGTTAAAAATGGTACTAGCTGCTCCTCGCTTGGCACTCAGATTTACGGGGTAGAGCTAGGACTGGTCGACCCAGTGTCAGGTTAATGTGACTGGGTGTGGTATCATGTAATGTGTCTGGGACATGATACTTCAGTGAGGCAGCACTATAAAAGTGAGCATTGGGCTCCCTGCCGCAACCAGACACAGTCGTGATATAACTGAAAAATTGTTGAAAGCGACATTAAACCCGAATTCACACACACACACACACACACACACACACACACACACACACACACACACACACACACACACACACACACACACACACACACACACACACACACACACACACACACAATAATATATCTTATATTCTCTGGGAGACAACACAATGACACACAAGGGTTGACGTGTCGTTTGACAAAAACAATCAAAAACCTCGGCAGGCTAATTCGTAAGCTATTAACCAGTGAAGTGCATATTCTCTCACCAAAAAAAATGACGACCGCCCTTCTTGAATCTGTGGAAGGAAGACAATAGCCAAAAATATTTCCCGTGTAAATGTATTTTTGGGGCTGGAAGAGCTGTCTTTTAATAGAACGAGAATGGCCAAATTGCATTAAAGTAAGCTTTGCTTCTACCAAAACTTTCAGATCATAGATGTTTGTCTAAGTAGGAACTAAATGAGAGAGAGAGAGAGAGAGAGAGAGAGAGAGAGAGAGAGAGAGAGAGAGAGAGAGAGAGAGAGAGAGAGAGAGAGAGAGAGAGAGAGAGAGAGAGAGAGAAACGTCATATTGCCTGTCTCCATCATTTCATGCGACGTGCTACGTTGCCTCTGATCTCTGTAGTCGGCTATCCGGTTGTAAGGAGGATACAGGGGGTGATTAAAATTCATGAGTTTTTTTTATGACGTCATATGAGTCTTTTGAAACGGTTAAATTGTTTAATTTTTAAAACTCATAAATTCTACTTTTAAAGCATATTCTGACATATTCTTATGCCATTACTTTTTAACTATACCATATTCAAATAGCCGGCCTCGGTAGCTCAGTCGGATGCGCGTCTGACTGGTGATCAAGAGGACGCGTGTTCGATAACTACCGGGGTCGGCAGCATTCTTTCCTGGGGATCGATCATGCAATCTTTTCTACGGCCATTCACCCCCTTCCGCTGATTCAAGAAGGGAAGTTGTCAGTTTCTGGCGAAAGAAAGTGACCGTACTGGTTAACCACTTACGTATAAGCCTGCCCAGGAAAAGTGTGGATAGATAAACTGACCGGCTCAAAAATGACCCCAAATAGTGTTGACTGGGCCGTTAAACTCCAATACAAACAAACAAATTGCTATTCAAGAAAACTTCAAAATATGATGATTATGATTATTTTTTAATATGAATTTTAAAGTCAACAAATTAAATTTCATTCTGTGGCTTAGGCATACATTTTTTCTCGAGGTTTCTTTTTTTTAGCTTTTTCTGATACAAAAGAAATTATATAGCTCTTTTTATCATTTCCTGACAAGGTATTATTTCGTGATTTATTTTTAAATTGCTTAAACTTTTTTTTTAAATTTTGATTTAAACGGTTATATTTTGGTTTACGAAAGCCTACTAGGGTCAAAATAAGATGAGAAAAAATATATTTTCTTGTACAAACAAGAAAAATTTTCGTACGAACGAGAAACTTTCTCGTACAAACGAGATATATTCTCGTACAAACGAGAAATTTTCGCGTACAAACGAGAAATTTTCTCGTTCAAACGAGAAAAAATCTCGTACGAACGATAAACTTTCGCGTAGGGACGAAAAAAATTCTCGTACGTACGAGAATTTTTTCTCGTTCCTACGAGAAATTTTCTCGTACAAACGAGAAAAAAAATCTCGTACGAACGAGAATATTTGGTCAAGGTAATGACTCAATTACTCCTAAGGCTTGTAAAGTCGATGATGTAAAACCATTATGTAGATAACCCATCATTATTAGTATAAAGGTTTTTGGGTCGATTGTTTTGTCAGTTGACCCAGCGTTAAGCAAAGTAGTTGCTGTCCACGTGACTATTACTGATCTGTAGAAAATCCAGGTAACGGCAATTTATAGAATAAAGCTGCGCTATTCTTAACGCTGTGATATCATTTTGTTGCGTACGAGGGTTATCTTTAGAATCTGGTCAGGAATCATGTGTTTGGTTTGGCAAACAATGTAGACCCAGATAATGTGTCGCAGAACGCGATGTCTGATCAATGTCTACAGTATTTGCTTACAGTACAGGAATTAAAGGGTTAAACAAAATGGGCCAGGATCATTTTACAGTTACATTTATTTATTTTATGCTTCCCCTTAAGAAGGGAAGAAACAAAAATAAATAAAACGTTGCCTCTAATTTTGTGGGATATTTACCCGACATTGAGATGAAACGACTTCTCAAGCCCTGTCACCCAATGAAACCAAAATGCTTTATAAGCAAGGCCTCGCACCGCTTTGTCTAGGCTGGCTTAGATCCCCTGAGCGGTTTACCAGTGCTTGTGTGCGGCCGGTTTCTGCTCTGCGTGGAAGCATTGTGCAGCCCATCTATTTCTTCAAGCCCCTATGAGCGGGGGCGAATATAAATAAGTTATAAATAAATCAAATAATGTTACAGATTCAGTATGAACAAATGAAATCTTCTATTAGGGCTGATACACATGCTGTCACCACATTTATTTATTTATTTATTTATTTATTTATTTATTTATTTTTTTTTTTTTTTTTGTTTGTTTATTGATTGATTGACTATTTATTTCATTATTCATTATTAGAAATTTCTTGACACATATGCACACATCGCAAAAACCAGGTAACATCGGCGGGCCGTTAACCCTTTCAATCCTGTAGATCGGTACAGATACCTTTGTAAACAGTGTAGATCCAGACAAGACGGTCATAATGAGCCGTCTTACCAGCACGAGTGTGTGTGTGAATTCGGGTTTAACGTCGCTTTCAACAATTTTTCAGTCATATCACGACGGTGTCTGGTTGCGACAGGGAGCTCAATGCTCACTTATAGTGCTGCCTCACTGAAGTATCATGTCCCAAACACATTACATGATACCACACCCGGTCACATTATCCTGACACTGGGTCGACCAGTCCTAGCTCTCCCCCTTAAATCTGAGTGCCAAGCGAGGAGCAGCTAGTACCATTTTTAACGACTTTGGTATGTCGCGGCCCGGGATCGAACCCGTGACCTCCCGTTCCCCGGAGCGCACACTCTACCAACTGAGCTATCGGTGCCGGTTCTTACTAGCACGGCCACCATTTGAGGTGAAAGAGTCAATTCACTTCTACCCGTCGTAAAACACCACGTTGTTCAATACACGTGTTATGATGAGTTTCCAGATTCTTGTTATGAACAAGAAAAAAACGTCGTACGAACGAGAAACTTTCTCGAACAAACGAGAATATTTCTCGTTCTTGCGAGAAAGTTTCTCGTACGAACGAGAAATTTTCTCATTCCTACGAGAAAGTTTCTCGTTCTTACGACATTTGTTTCTTGTTCATACGAGAAATTTACCATCTTCTTAATTTAATTATCCCTTATCACTTCCTTTAAACGGGCGCTAGGCGAGGGAATCAGGGCCATTCGTATAATCCCTGTTTTGATACATACCTTTTTTGTTCAAACTGATGTTTGTAGCCATTGCCTATATGTACCTTTAACTGCCAAACTGCTGTTTGTTTGTTTTGTTTGTTTGAGTTGAGGTTTAACGTCCCCATCAACACGTAAGGTCATTTTGGAGACGCTGCTTCCAATTTTGTGGGATTTTACCCGACATTGAGATGAAATATCATATCAAGCCCTGGTGCCCAATGAAACCAATAGGGTTTATAATGTTGGTTGGTGCCTGATGCTCTGTCTCTGGTCGGGCCCATCGGAGTCTAACTGTTGGTTTTCTTTTGCTCCAGCATTTCAGTGGTTTCTTGCTGTCGAGTCCTCAGCGTTGTCTCACCTCTGTGGTTCTTTGATTTTTGTGTTCACGGAGATGTTGCACTGATGAGTAAGGAGGCCTTCATGCGGACTGAACAAATTATTTGTCTTAATCGCGACAGAAGTAAGGGCGAGGATTGTGGCCACGTAAAATCGATTTAAGCCCCCCAGTGGAAATCTTCCACTGACCGTTCCAAGGCGGCTCTTCTGTGGCGATTTATTTATGTTGTTGTTTGTTACTTAGTGTGTGTATCATTTGTGTCTTTTAATTTTGGATGGCCATATGGCCATTTTGTGGGAAAGTGACTGTCCTTATGGCCTTCCTTTGTTTAGGTTTCCATTATGGTCTGGTCGCTTAATGTTTGTATTTCTTTCCCTTTGGTGTCTTTTATGGGTAGAGTAAGTTAATTGTATCAATTCCTGATCTTTGTTTTACTTCTACTTTTTATAAGCATGGACGATCCGACTCGTGCGCACCGCTTTGCCTGGGCAGGCTTAGATCCTTCAGCTCTGCGTGGAAGCATCATGCAGCCCATATATTTCTTCAAGCCCCGATTGGCGGGGGCCGAACTGCTGTTTGTAGCCATTGCTTATATGTACGTAATATCTTGCATGCGAACACTCTGCTTCTTGGCAGAGATACCATAGCAAAAGGAGTCTTCGTGCATATGCACCCAGCAAAGTCTACCTTAGTTATTAAACCTTAGCCTGCCAATCACAATAATTGTCGCCTGCTTTGTTGCCTGCTTGTTACTTGTTGCAAACAGTGTTGAGCAAGATACTGAACCTGTAGTGGTGGTTTGAGTCCATACTGTTTGCCGGTATGCTTTGTGTTACGTACTCGTCATCTTTGAAGACACTGCTTTCATTTTGTGGGACCATGAACCGACACTGAGATGAAATGACCTGTCAAGCTCTACCGCCAAAAGGAACCGCTAGGCTTTTCGTTTGAATTGAGGGTTAACGTCCCCGTCAACAATAGTTAGGTCATTTTGAAGACGTTTCCAGTTTTGTGGGACTTTTAACCGACATTGAGATGAAATGACTCCTCAAGCCCTGCAGCCCATGGAAAAACAAACACGTTTATTGAATATACGGTCCAACTCGCACCGTGCACCCTAAACTATTTCACCAATTCCGATGGGCGGGGACCATCGTTAGGACGGTCCGACTCGCACCAAAAACGTTTGCAAGATGAACCAGCAGACGACATTTTCACATGAAGTTTATCATGGCATCTTCACTGTCAAATATGGGCCAAGTAACATCCATATACCACAGAGAAAATTTCTCATTACTGCGAAAAATATTCTCGTTCGTACGGGAATTTTTTTCTCGTTCGTACGAGAAAAGTTCTCGTTCGTACGAGAAAGTTTCTCGTTCGTACGAGATTTTTCACAACAGTTGTCGCCTGCGTTATTTAAAAAGCCATTGTTGCAAACAGTGTGGACCTGTAGCAGCAGTCTGGTACGGGTCCGTGCTGTTTGCCTATATACTTTGTCTGTATGTTGAGGTTTTACATCCCCGTCAGCACTTTTTAGGTCATTTTCAAGACACTGCTTCCATTTTGTGGGACTTTTACCCGACACTGAGGTGAAATGAAATCTCATGCCCTACCGCCCGAAGGAACCGCTAGGCTAGGGTTTAACGTCCTCGTTAACAATATTTAGGTCATTTTGGAGATATTGCTTCCAATTTTATGGGATTTTTACCCGACATTGGGATGAAATGACACCTCAAGATTTTCCGAATCAATAAAACCATTCACATGTATATGCACGGACGGTCCGACTTGCACCAATTTACCTTGGCAGGCTTAGACTTTCTAAGCGGTTTTCCAGTACTCATGTGCGGTCGGTCTCAGCTCAGTGTGGAAGCACCTTGCAGCCTCATCTATTTCTCCAAGCTCTGATGGTGCGTTTAAGGAGCTGCCCGACACGTACCAAAAAGTTGCAAGATGAAGCAGCAGACGACGTTTTCACATGCAGTTTATCTTAGCATCTTAAGGGTCAAACATGGGCCAAGTGGCATCCATGTACCACAGCGAAAGTTTCTCGTTCGTACGAGATTTTTTCTCGTTTGTACGAGAAAGTTTCTCGTTCGTACGAGATTTTTTGTCTTAATAATTGTCGCCTGATTGTTGTCTGTCACTTTAAAAGCCATTGTTGCAAACAGTGTGGAGCAAGATACTGCTCATGTAGTGGCAGTCTGGTATGGGTTCGTACTGTTTGCCTGTTTGCTTTGTCTTTGTGTTAAGGTTTTGCGTTTGTTCGTTGGTATTGTAGATTAACGGCCCAGTCAGCACTATTGAACGACCCGCAGAAAAAGCGACCGACTGAAGTCGGTTGATTTTCTAAGAGTGCCCTAAAATCACCGTGTCATTCTGTCATTCGGTCATTCGGTCATTCTGTCAGTCCGTCTGTCCGTCCGTAACCCGTTTGTGAAGATTGGTGATAGTGACTTAACCGCTTGGAATATTTAAACAATTTTTGGCATACTGATAGATATCAATGAGATCTAACCAATGAACTTGAGAAATATTAAATTCCATTTAGTACAGCCTCGCCGAGGCGAAAAATGTGAAAATTTTCGAACTGCTGCTCCCCGGAAACCGTTGGGCCGATTGAAGTCAAATTTCATATGGAGCCTCTGTGGGATGGGGGAAATCAAAATTTGCTCATGGAGTCCAAGTCACATGTCCAAAATGGCCGCCAAGTTATATATGGTCTGTCTGTCTGTCCGTCCGTAACCTGTTTGTGAAAATTGGTGATAGTGACTTAAACGCTTGGAATATTTAAACAATTTTTGGGATACTGATAGATATCAATTGGATCTAACCAATGAACTTGCGAAATATTACATTCCATTTAGTATAGCCTCGCCGAGGCGAAAAATCCGTAACCCGTTTGTGAAAATTGGTGACAGTGACTTAACCGCTTGGAACATTTAAACAATTTTTGGCATACTGATAGATATCAATGAGATCTAACCAATGAACTTGCAAATATTACATTCCATTTAGTATAGCCTCGCCGAGGCGAAAAATGTGAAAATTTTCGAACTGGTTCTCCTCGGAAAACGTTGGGCCGATTGAAGTCAAATTTCATATGGAGCCTCTATTGGATTCGGGAAACCAAACTTTGCTCATGGGGTCCCGGTCACATGACCAAAATGGCCGCCAAGCCATATATGGTCTGTCTGCCTGTCCGTCCGTAACCCGTTTGTGAAAATTTGTGATAGTGACTTAACCGCTTGGAATAGTTAAACAATTTTTAGCATACTGATAGATATCAATGAGATCTAACCAATGAACTCGCGAAATATTACATTCCATTTAGTATAGGCTCGCCGAGGCGAGAAATATGTAAATTTTCGAACTGCTTCTCATCGGAAAGCGTTGGGCCGATTGAAGTCAAATTTCATATGGAGCCTCTATGGGATGGGGGAAACCAAAATTTGCCCATGGGGTCAAGGTCACATGACCAAAATGGCCGCCAAGCCATATATGGTAAGAACCCTTCAAAAATAGTCTTCTCCAGAACCACTGATTTTCACGAAACTTGATAAATAGCATCCGGGACGTAGGCCCATCATAAGTTGCTAAAATGGTGACCCTGGGTTGACCTTGACCTTCTTTGTGCCTAGGTCAAACTTTGACATATATGCTTTTGTATTGGAAAAGTGAGAATGCATTTTGTCCTGCAAACGATTCAGAATACAGTACTAAAGTATAAGATATATTTTTGCTCCTTACGATAAGGCGCATTTATTGGGGGAACCGTTTTAGGTCCAGGTCACATGACCAAAATGGCCGCCATATCCATATATGGTAGCACTCATAAAGCTAAAAGCATCCGGCGGGTCGTGCACTTCAGCTGAAGCACTGGTTTTATGTCATTTTGAGCCGGTCAGTTTATCAATCCACACTTTTCCTGAACAGGCTTATACGTAAGCGGTTAACCAGTACAGCGCGCATTCTTTCGCCAGAAACTGACAACTGCCCTTCTTGAATCATTTGATTTGATTTGAGGTTTAACGTTCCCGTCAACTCTTTGTAGGTCATTTTGGCGACGTCACCCTTCTTGAATCAGTGGAAGGGAGAGAATGACCGTAGAAAAGGTTTCGTGATCAATCTCCACGAAAGAATGTTGCCGACCCGGCAGGTATCGAACCCTCGTCCTCCTGATCACCAGCCCGACGCACATCCGACTGAGCTTCCGAGGCCGGCTTGAGGTTTTACGTACCCATCATTTTATGAAGACACTGCTTCCATAGTGTGGGACTTTTATCCGACACTGACATGAAATGACATGTCAAGCCCAACCGCACAAAGGAACCGCTAGGCTTTTCATTTGAACTGAGGCTTACCGTCAAGACTTATTAGGAAATTTTGGAGACGTTGCTTCCAATTTTGTGGGACTTTTATCCGACATTGAGCTGAAATGACTTCTCAAGCCCTGCCGCCCAATGAAACCAATAGGGGTTAAATGCATGGCCGTTCCGACCCGCAACACTTTACCTGGACAGGCTTAAATCTTCTAAGTGGTTTTCCAGTACTCATTGCGGTCAGATTCAGCTCTTGCAGCCAAATCTATTTCTCCGAGCTCCGTTGGGCGGGGTTTAAAAAGCGGTCTGAATCACACCAGAAAGTTAACGGACGACATTTTCATATGAAGTTTATCTTAGCATCGCTATGGGCCAAGTGGCAGCCATGTACCACAGAGCAAAGCCTCTGATCAGACTGCGCAAATGCACAGGCTGATCTGAGTCTTCACTTTATGCACTTGCACAACAAGAGTTCTACGAGAAATATTCTCGTTCGTACGAGATTTTTTTCTCGTACGTACGAGATTTTTTTTCGTTTGTACGAGAAAGTTTCTCGTTCGAACGAGATTTTTTTCTCGTACGTTGTATACGACATTTTGTCTTGTCATAATACGGGTATTGATTAACGTGGTGTTTTACGACGGGTAGCAGTTAATTGACTCTTTCATCTCTGAGTTTCTGCGGTGGATTCTTCCATCTTTGTATTTGGAATCGTCCATACTTGATGTGACCAATAGCAGGATAGCAACTGGTGTTCGTGCTGGTAAGACGGCACATCATGAGCGTCTTATCTGGATCTATACTGTTTGCAAAAGTGTCTGTACTGATCTAGAGGTTTGAAAGGGTTAAAGGTCCGTAGATGTTATGATAGCATGCGTACGTGAGTGTATATGTTTCAAGAAATTTCTAATAATAAATGAATAAATAAATGTGATGACAGCATATGTACCAGCCCTTTGTTAAATCTAAAATAGAAAATTGCTTTTGTTCATACTGAATCTACAACGTTATTTATTTATTTATTTTTGTTTGTACGAACATAAAATAAATAACAGTAGAAGAGCCGATAGCTCAAGTTTCATATCACTAAAGCGGCAGGGTCAGTTTTATCCACTGCAACTTATTTTTTTAAAACCAAAGCATTGACAGCACTGGTGGGTCGATCGTTTTTTTTTGTTTTTTGTTTTATTTTTAAGGGTAGGCTAGAAAAATGATCCTGACCCATTTCGTTTAACCCTTAAATTCCTGTACTGTAAGCAACAAGTGTAGACATTGATCAGACATCGCGTTCTGCGACACATATTCTGGGTCTACATCGTTTGCCAAGACTGACACATGATTCCAGTCCAGATTCTATAGATAACCCTCGTACGCAACATAATGATATCACAGTGGTAAGAATAGCGCAGCTATTTTCTATAAATTACCATTATCTACAGATAAGTAATAGTCACGTGGACAGCAACTACATCTGACAAATCAATCGACCCAAACACTGTTACTATAATAATGATGAGTTATCTACATAATGGTTTTCCATCACCGACTTTACAAGCCTTAAGAGTAATTGAGTCATTACTTTGACCAAATATTCTCGTTCGTACGAGATTTTTTTTCTCGTTTGTACGAGAAAATTTCTCGTGGGAACAAGAAACAATTCTCATTCGTACGAGAATTTTTCTCGTTCCTACGCGAAAGTTTCTCGTTCGTACGAGATTTTTTCTCGTTTGAACGAGAAAGTTTCTCGTTTGTACGCGAAAATTTCTCGTTTGTACGAGAATATTTTCTCGTTTGTACGAGAAAGTTTCTCGTTCGTACGCAAAATGTTTTCGTTTGTACGAGAAAATATTTTTTTCTCATCTTATTTTGACCCTAGTAGGCTTTCGTATTGGTTTGCAATTTGACAACATTTATATATTATAAATTTTACTGCTTTCATTACCCTATACCCAGATAGGACCTTTCATGAATTATATAGAGGATCTTACATGAGTGTTCATGCATTATTGAATTTATTAAACGAGTTGAGGAAAAGGGATTATATCTATTTGCTCATGTATTATTGAATTTATTAAACGAGTTGAGGAAAAGGGATTATATCCCTTTTCCTCAACGAGTTTAATGAATTCAATAATACATGAGCACGAATGCAAGATTCTATTTATCATATGACATTTTAAACACATTTTATTCACGATTGTTTACAAAAATGTCAATATTCCGCCGCTAGTAAACGCGACGTCGTTAAGGACGTCGTACATGTAACGTTACGGGACGTAACTAGCTAATTTGCATATTTAATCCACTAGTGGATTATCGAAAATAATACATGACGTTATTACACACTCAGATGCGACGTAATATGATAAATTTGTATAATTGTAAAGATGATTTTTTAAAGCAAAATTTTAAACTTCATATGAAATCACAATGATGCATTGTGGGATAGAAATATGTTTATCTGAACCCAAACTAGTGTTGGGTAGGGAATGGTAGGGGTTGGGGTAGGTAGGGGTATGGTAGTATAGTGTAGGGAAGTGTATGGTTGGGAAGGGTGAAAAATAAACCATCGTGGTTCAAATTAACCCCCAGAAAGAATGAACTGTTTGCTTAGACATATTAATTAGTATGTCTCTTGGTCGAGTACTTCAGCTTTTCATCAAATGATTAGGATAGAAGCAAACAAAAGATTGGTAATTGCATACCCTGTTGCCGCAGTAAAGTTTTTTTATTACCTCCCTCCGAGATCCCGATTTGTTTGTTTTATTTGAAGTTTAACGTCCCCGCCAACACAAGACGTTATTCCAATTTTGTGGGACTTTTACCCAACACTGAGATAAAAATGACATCTCAAGCCCTGCCGCCCAATGAAACCAATAGGGTTTATAAGCATGGGCAGACCGACTCGCACTGCATTGCCTGTGCAGGCTTAGATCCTCTAAGCCGTTTACCAATACTCGTGTGCGGGTTGGTTTCAGCTCTGCGTGGAAACATCAAGCAGCCCATCTATTTCTTCAAGCCCCGATGGGCGGGGGCTATCGAGATCCCGATATCGGGTTTACCTGGGTGTTTAATATGGGGCGCCGTTCTACAATTTAATCCATATTTGTAGATCACTTATTATTTATGGATATCCATAATTCGAATTAATGATACCTATTATTCGATTTATAGATATCCATTAATAGATCTGAATTAAGGATATCCATAATTCGAATTATGGATATCCATATATAATTATGGTTATCTATGATTCGAATTACGGTTATCCACTATTCGGCTATTTTATGGATATCATTAATTCGAATAGTCAATGTAAATCGATCGGAATTAATGATATCAATAAATTCAATTATGGATATCCATAATTCGATTATGGATATCCATTATTCGGCTGTTTTATGGATATCCATAATTCGAATTATGGATATCCATAAATCGAATTATTGATATCCATAGACAAGTATGGATATCTATAAATAGGGAATAAATAGTAAAACGGCGCCGCATAGTTTTATAGCTCAATGAAAGATTGTAAGATGTACGGATTTATACACATTGTAAACGTGACATTGCCGATTTGAAAAATTTATCACCTGATCATATTTAAAGATTGGTAACCCGGAAAGTACACAGGTGTTGTTTTTGTTTGTGGGCCGCTTTTTGTCATATATAAGAGAAATGGAGAAAAGATATTTTATTTATTTATTTTTTTTTGGGGGGGGGGGGGGGTTACGGTCCTTTCAAGATTATTTCACTCATATCGAGCCGATTGTAAATCAGAGGTGGGCGAAAACCGGAGTACCCGGAGAAAAACCACCTGACCTTCCGTAGCAGAACTTGGCGTCTCACATGTGACCCGAGCGAGGCTCGAACCACAGCGGTGAGACACCTAATGATCAAGAGTCAGCGTTCTTAACCACTATAGGTCACGGAGGCCCCTTAGGAGAAAAGATAGAAGGAAAATGGTAACACATGAGAAACAAAAAGGGAAACAACGAAAGAAAGAAAGAAAGAAAGAAAGAAAGAAAGAAAGAAAGAAAGAAAGAAAGAAAGAAAGAAAGAAAGAAAGAAAGAAATGGAATCGAGCCTCCCTCAGGCCACATCAGTGACAATATCTGCAACACAAGTTCGTGATTTTTTTCTAGGGTAGTCCGGTTTTCGCCTACCCCTGCTTAACGATTGGTTCGAAATAAGTGAAAAAACATTGAAAGAGCTATGAATCGAAACCTGAACCCCTCTCCCACCCCGCAAAAAAAATAAAAAAATCGATTAGCGTCGTTCCCCCATATTGTGACGTTTGGTGAGGTTATGTAGCATGCAGTGGCGTCAAACTTCACGGCGATGAACATGACGTCCTATTCCACACATACTCTGTCAAAAGGTTCCTATACATGATTCTACTATCACAGTTTACTACAAATGAAAAATACACAAAATGATTTTGTTAAGGTTTGAGGACTCATTTTTCCATGCAAAAGCCCAAACTGTTTTTGTTTATGTAAAGTCGCAAGCCTAGGCTATTGCTTAAAACACCGAGGGGGTGAGAATTTCGCAGAATAAATCATTACAAATCTCAAGATTTAATACCATAAAAAATACATTTAGCAGAAGATACATGTAAACTTTTATTAGATACTCTTTGTGTCTATTCACAAAAGATTTGGAACTTTAATTTCATTTGAAAAGAGAGTATAGGCACGTCGCGTGCAAAATGCTGCTTTTAATTAAAACTCCTTAGTTTTGTCAGTTTGGTTTGAGGTTTAACGGCCCCGTCAACACTGTAAATGTCATTTTGAAGACGTTGCTTCCAATTTTGTGGGGCTTTACCCGACACTGAGTTGAAATGACATCTCAAGCCCTGTCTCCCTATTAAACCATTCGGGTTTATAAGCATGGACGGTCCGACTCGCACCGCTTTGCCTGGGCAAGCTTAGATACACACATGTACTCAAAGTTTACCAGTACTCGTGTGCGGGTCGGTTTCAGCTCTGCGTGGAAGCATCTTGCAGTCCATCTATTTCTTCAAGCCCCGATGGGCGGGGCCCGTGAAACTCCATAGAAAATCACAATTGGTAGTGCTACATGCTAAATGAATTTTCTACATTATTTTCCATCATGGTTAACAGCAATGGTAGAAACAAAGCGCTTAAAAAATGTAAAAATTGAATGGCAGTTATAGAAATAACAACAGTTTGAAAATTGCTATATTTTAATTGAAGGGAAGATAATTTAAGAATTTCAAAAATTAAAGCTTTGATTGTAGTGCAAGATCATGAGGAGTGAGTTTCGATGTTCAATGGACATCATCTTTCATCTCAGACACAAAATTATCATCTGTGCATGCGCAATACCACATTCCTTGCAAAACCGGTCTAGGCACACATTACAAAACAACTCTTAAGCAGAATAGTATGCGCGCATGCAAGTTTATGCATTTTGTAGTTAAACGTCAGATTCGCATGTCCACATCCATCTGTAGCTGAAAAGCTATCGGATAGCTACTGAAATTAACCATGAAGATGGTACAGTTACTTTTTTGACCGAGTATATACTGAAGCGAAAAAGAAACTCAACTCCAAATATAAATGCGAGTATTTGCAGAAATAATCATGTTTGCAGAAAATGTGTTTGTTTGATTTGAGGTTTAACGTCCCCGTCAACACTGTAAAGGTCATTTTAGAGACGTTGCTTCCAATTTTGTGGGACTTTTACCCGACATTGAGATGAAATGACTTCTCAAGCCCTGTCGCCCAATGAAACCAATAGGGTTTATAAACATGGACGGTCCACCTCGCATTGCGGTTCCTGGACAGGCTTAGATCCTCTAAGCGGCTTACCAGTACTATTGTGCGGGCCGGATTCAGCTCTGCGTGGAAGCATCATGCAGCCCATATATTTCTTCAAGCCCCTATGGGCGGGGGCCGTTTGCAGAAAATCGATATAATGACGCAACAATATAGTCATTCTTGAATGTAACTACCATAGAGAGTTCAATTTCAGTGAGAATGTTTGGAACACAAATCCGTTTTGTCATAGAGGTAGTCATTTCACAAGTTCAAAACATAAGCAGTTAATAGCGAGTATGTCCTCCGTTCGCATTCAGTTCTTCACACACACACGCCTGGTCATGGACATGATTAAGCGATTGATATCTGCCTGTGGAATATCATTCCACTCCTGTATGAGCGCGAGACGCAAGGGTTGATGCGTTGTTGGCGGCTGGGAGCGGTTACGTACGCGCCTTTCCAAGACGTCCCACAAATGTTCTATAGGAGAGAGATCTGGACTATACGGAGGCCAGTGCATCACGTCAACGTTGTTTTGCTGAAGAAACGCCTTGCTGAGCCTTGCTACATGCAACCGAGCGTTATCCTGTTGAAACGTAACGTTGTGCTGTCGTACATATGGAACCACTACCGGTCGGAAAACGATGTCAACGTAACGCTGAGCCGTCAATGAATACCAGGGGCGTTCTATGACCATAAGATATGCCAGCCCACAGCATCAACCCACCGCCTCCAAATCGATCACGTTCAACAAAATAGATTGTCACGATAACGCTCTCCGTCACGCCTATACACACGTTGACGGCCATCAGCTCTGTACAACAAGTACCAGGACCCGTCAGAAAACATTACGTTACGCCACTGACGAAAAGGGAAACGTGTTTGGCTATTGTTGTGTGAGCCACGACATTCGAACCTGACGTCGTCGTGGTGTTAATGGCATACGAACGTACACATGACAAGGACGTAAGCCAAACTCTCGAAGGCGATTCCTGACAGTATATGTACTTATTCGATTGTTGTGCGTTCCTAGTGTCACCTGAGACGTCTCGACGGCTGTACGGAACCGGTTACGAAGTTGGGTTCGACGCATGTATCGGTCCTGTCGACGTGTCGTGACGCGTTGACATTCACTTCTGGGCCTGTCATTTGTCTTTCCCGTTTGACGTAGACGCTGGTACACGCGAGTTATCATCGATTCACTCACTTGGAAGTTCCTGGCGATGACAGCCTGAGACGTCCCACGTAAAAGCATTTGGACCGCCACGTTACGCTGATCTTGCGTCAAACGTACCAAATTCCGTAGAGAAATTTTACCGAACTTTTGAAACCTAAATTCCAGGTAACACAATATGCCAATATGATGAGGTTACTGTATACATATAATGTACTGCACGAGGAAATGTTGAAAACAACGAATTGCCAAGTTGAGCGTTAAACTGTGCAGATATCGCCAAAATGTTTTCTGCATAAGAAAGTTTAAAAAGTATGAAAGTAAATCGCAAAATGATTTTTCAGTCAACACATTGTCATGATACAGCAGCCACAGTTTTCTGCCTTACTGATTGCGCTTGTTTGGTTATCTTTGTTGCTTTAGCTGCATTTTCCAGCCTTCATAAACCATTTATTCGATAAACAGTGGTAGTTTGGTATGAAGTTACCATGACGGCAATACCTCTGAAAGACGACAATGTTCAGTGAATATAACAACGCGACCCTATTTCAGTCTTTTTTTAGCTCACCTGTACGTGACAAGGTGAGCTTTTGGGATCACTTTTCGTCCGTCGTCCGTCGTCAGTGCGTGCGTGTGTGCGTGTGTGTGTGTGTGTGTGTGTGCGTAAACTTTTTCTTCAAATGACATCTCCTCCTAAACCACTGATCGGATTTTGAC
Source organism: Lucinisca nassula (assembly GCA_963580285.1). Taxonomy (NCBI): domain Eukaryota; kingdom Metazoa; phylum Mollusca; class Bivalvia; order Lucinida; family Lucinidae; genus Lucinisca; species Lucinisca nassula. Next base: position 16,886,029 of record OY757012.1, on the reverse strand, counting down.
CAAACTTCACAGCAATGATCCTTAGGAGGTCCCCTTTCAAAATTGTTCAAATGGTTCCGGTCCTTTGCACATCTGGGTCACAGGAGCTAAAAATAGATTTTTTAAAACAAAATTTTAAAAATCTTCTTCTCTGAAACCGCAAGGCCCAGGTCATCGATATTTGGTATGAAGCTTCATCTAGTGGACCTCTACCAAGATTGTTCAAATTATAGCCCTGGGGGCCAAAATGCCCCCGCCCCGGGGGCCTTTGGTTTTACATAGGCTTATATAGGGAAAATCATTAAAAAATCTTCTTCTCTGAAACCACAAGGTCCAGGTCTTTAATATTTGGTGTGAAGCTTTACCTGGTGGACCTCTACTAAGATTGTTCAAATTATAGCCTTGGGGCCAAAAATGCCCCCGCCCCGGGGGCCTTTGGTTTTACATAGACTTATACAGGGAAAATCTTTAAAAATCTTCTTCTCTGAAACCGCAAGGCCCAGGTCTTCAATATTTGGTATGAAGCTTCATCTAGTGGACCTCTACCAAGATTGTTCCAATTTTAGCCCCGGGGGCCAAAATGCCCCCGCCCCGGGGGCCTTTGGTTTTACATGGGCTGATACAGGGAAAATCATTAAAAAATCTTCTTCTCTGAAACCACAAGGCCCAGGTCTTTAATATTTGGTGTGAAGCTTTACCTGGTGGACCTCTACTTAGATTGTTCAAATTATAGCCTTGGGGCCAAAAATGCCCCCGCCCCGGGGGCCTTTGGTTTTACATAGGCTTATACAGGGAAAATCTTTAAAAATCTTCTTCTCTCAAACAGCAAGGCCCAGATCTTTGATATTTGGTATGAAGCTTCATCTAGTGGACCTCTTTCAAGATTGTTCAAATTATAGCCTTGGGGCCAAAAATGCCCCCGCCCCGGGGGCCTTTGGTTTTACATAGGCTTATACAGGGAAAATCTTTAAAAATATTCTTCTCTCAAACGGCAAGGCCCAGTTCTTTGACATTTGGTATGAAGCTTTATCTATTGGACCTCTTTCAAAATTGTTCAAATTAAAGCCCTGGGGGCCAAAATGCCCCCGGGGCGGGGGCCTATGGTTTTACATAGGCTTATATAGGGAAAGTCATTAAAAAAACTTCTTCTCTGAAAACACAAGGCCCAGGTCTTTAATATTTGGTGTGAAGCTTTACCTGGTGGACCTCTACTAAGATTGTTCAAATTATAGCATTTGGGCCAAAAATGCCCCCGCCCTGGGGGCCTTTGGTTTTACATAGGTTTATACACGGAAAATCTTTAAAAATCTTCTTCTCTGAAACCGCAAGGCCCAGATCTTTGATATTTGGCGTGAAGCTTCATCTAATGGACCTCTTTCAAGATTGTTCAAATTATAGCCCTGGGGGCCAAAATGCCCCCGCCGTGGGGGCCTATGGTTTTACATAGGCTTATATAGGGAAAATCATTAAAAAATCTTTTTCTCTGAAATCACAAGGCCCAGGTCTTTAATATTTGGTGTGAAGCTTTACCTGGTGGACCTTTACTAAGATTGTTCAAATTATAGCCTTGGGGCCAAAAATGCCCCCGCCCTGCGGGCCTTTGGTTTTACATAGGTTTGTACAGGGGAAATCTTTAAAAATCCTTTTCTCTGAAACCGCAAGGCCCAGATCTTTGGTATTTGGTGTGAAGCTTCATCTAGTGGACCTCTTTCAAGATTGTTCAAATTATGGCCCTTGGGCCAAAAATGCCCCCACCCCGGGACCCTTTGGTTTTTCATAGGCTTAAATAGGGAAAACCTTTGAAGATCTTCATGTCTGAAACCAGAAGGCCCAGGTCTTTGATATTTGGTATGAAGCTTCATCCAGTGGACCTCTTTCAAGATTGTTCAAATTATAGCCCTTGGGCCAAAAATGCCCCCACCCCGGGACCCTTTGGTTTTTCATAGGCTTATATAGGGAAAACCTTTAAAAATCTTCTTGTCTGAAACCAGAAGGCCCAGGTCTTTGATATTTGGTATGAAGCTTCATCTAGTGGACCATTACATAGTTTGTTCAAATTATAGCCCTTGGGCCTAGAATGTACTGGAGACACTAATTTTCAGGTGAGCGATTCAGGGCCCTCTGGGCCCTCTTGTTTTTCAAACGGTCCAGTATTTCATAATTGAAGGAAAGACGTATTTTAATCAGTTTACGGCTCTGAACAATCCAGCCTCCTTTTGACTGAAGGTCTGCGGAATTTCAACTCTGATGTCATTAGCTGCAACAGAACCAGAAAATCATGTCTTTGCCATCCAAAGCCCTAAGTGACCGTATGTGACCTTGACGTAAGAAAGGTCAAGGTCAACCAAAATGTCATCATTTGAACAAATGTGAAAGGGACCGTGTCCCCAGTATTGTATATCAAGTTTCAATGTCATAGGCTTATTGGTTCCTGAGAACGGGCGATTTCAAAAACTTTTACCATATATGGGCATGGTGGACATTTTGGTCATGTGACCCAGACATTCAGAATATATGTCTGTTCTTCCACCCCATAGCGGCTTCACATGTAATTTGGTTCCAATTGGCCTTGTAGTTTCAGAGTAGAAGTCGTTTGGATTTGTTTGGATTTTCAAATGAGAAAAGAGGGTAGGTACATTTATCTCCTCTTTTTATGTCTTTTTCCCCACTTTTTTGATTTTCTAACTCCATTTTCAAGATGCTGAGAGACCTCTAAATAAATTCATATCATAGTTAAGTGTGAGAAAATAAAGTGCATTAAACTCCTTAAATACGGGTGCTACGAATTTCAAATCCCTGACTATAGCACAAATGTTAACACTCATGAGATGATTTGTCTAGTCAGTACCGTCATATTTTGTTTATATTGGAGTTTAATACCCCAGTCAACACAACTTTAGGTCATTTTTGAGCCGGTCAGTTTACCGATCCACACTTGTCCAGGCTTGTACGTATGCGGTTAACCAGTACAGTGCACATTCTTTCGCCAGAAACTGCCCAACTGAATCAGCGGAAGGGAGAGAATGACCGTAGAAAAGATTTCATGATCAATCTCCACGAAAGAATGTTGCCGACCCCGGCAGGTATCGAACCCGCGTCAACCTGATCACAAGTCAGACACGCATCCGACTGAGCTACCGAGGCTGGCTACCGTCATATTTAGAGGTCTTTCTTTTTAGATATCTTTATGTTTTTTATTTAGAAGCTTCCGTGGTGTAGTGGTAAAGCTACTCGCCTCATAAACCAGGGGTCGTGGGTTCGATTACGGGCTTCTCTAGTCTTTGGGATGTGTTTTTAAACCAACGTCAGTCTCCGTATGAAGAATGGTCGAGATGAAGTACATGTATATGGCTGAACCAGCTGCATGTAACAGAATGCGCATAGACACGGGTTTATGACCGACAATTTGGAAGTATTTTCCCCGAACACATTAATTGCAAGTTATTCTGATTCATGGCGGATTCCTGAGAGCGATATTTGCCCGAGCCGTCAGACGAAGGAAAATATCGCTTTTCGGCGGGAAAAGTGGTCAAGTTGTTTGTTTATATTGGAGTTTGAAGGCCCAGTCAACAATATTTAGGTCATTTTGAGCCCGTCAGTTTACCTGTCCACACCTTTTCCTTGACAGGTTTATACGTATGCAGTTACCCAGTACACAGTGCACATTTTTTCGCCAGAAACTGACAAGTGCCCTTCTTGGATCAGCGGAAGGGAGAGAATGACCGTAGATAATATTTCGTGATCAATCTCCACGAAAGCATGTTGCCGACCCCGGCAGGTATCAAACCCGCGTCCTCCTGATCACCAGTCAGACGCGCATCCGAGTCCGGCCGTAAGATCTAGCCGAACCATTCTGAAACGATCAGAAAAATATTCAGCAACGTATTACATGCACGTAAAGCGGAAGCTGTTGTCAAACATTTTAAAAGTGCGACTTCATATCAGTCAACAATATTTAGGTCATTTTGAGCCCGTCAGTTTACCTGTCCACACCTTTTCCTTGACAGGTTTATACGTATGCAGTTACCCAGTACACAGTGCACATTTTTTCGCCAGAAACTGACAAGTGCCCTTCTTGGATCAGCGGAAGAGAGAGAATGACCGTAGATAATATTTCGTGATCAATCTCCACGAAAGCATGTTGCCGACCCCGGCAGGTATCAAACCCGCGTCCTCCTGATCACCAGTCAGACGCGCATCCGAGTCCGGCCGTAAGATCTATCCGAACCATTCTGAAACGATCAGAAAAATATTCAGCAACGTATTACATGCACGTAAAGCGGAAGCTGTTGTCAAAACTTTTAAAAGTGCTACTTCATATCTACCATACACATTACACAAATACATGTACAGGCGCCCATGTAAATCGCCCCCGCCCATCGGGGCTTGGAGAAATTGATTGGGCCGCACGATGCTTCCATGCAGAGCTGAAATTGACCACACACGAGTACTGAAAAACCGATTAGAAGGACAGCCTGCCCAGGTAAAGTGGTGTGAGTCAGACCGTCTAATGCTTTAGAGCCTTTTGGTTTCATTTGGCGGCAGGGCTTGAGATGCCATTTCATCTCAATGTCGGGTAAAAATTCAACAAATTGGAAGCAACGTCTCCAAAATGACCTAAATAGTGTTGACGGGGACGTAAACAAACATTTCACGAGACAAAAAAAAAAAAAAAATATATATATATATATATATATATATATATATATTTATATATATAAACGAAACTACCACTAGCCGTAGTGTAGTGGTTATGCTACTCGCCTCGCCTTGTAAACCAGGGGCCCGGGCTTCGCTAGACTTTCGGATGAGTCTTTAAACCGAGGTCCCGTCTCCGTATGACCTTAGGTGTTGGTGGGACGTAAAACTCACCACCACGAGCCTTATACATGTACTTACTCGACTGTCCGCAACTAACGGCAAGGGCAATAGAAGAATCGGCGTGAGAATAACTATTAATAATTTCCTAATCTTGTACAGATCCTTGAAGAATTCCTTCATATTGTAATACTGATCCGTTTGTGCTGAGATACACCTTAATATATGCTTTTTTTTATTCGCGAGTAAATATCACCGCAAGGGAACGTTATTGAATGTTGGTTTTCGTTTCGTTTTGATTGACGATTAGGTGTGAAGGTCATGTTTTGACTGTCAGCGTGACTAAACGGCAGGTCATTACGAAAACATGCCTTTTCAAATATGTTGGTAAAATTTTACCACCAAAGATGACATTTTACAGGTAAAAATCGTAATATTTTTCATGTTCTGCTCAAAACATAGATTGTTGGTACTCGTTAGAACCGCCTCGACAAAGCGGTACTAAAGAGTACCTACAATATATGATTTTGAGCAGAAATAAGAAAAATAATGTATACCCCTGTAAACCCCACTTCTACCATATAAAGAACCGGCCCCGATAGCTCAGTTGGTAGAGTTTCCACTCCGGGGAACGCGAGGTCACGGGTTCGATCCCGGGCCGCGACATACCAAAGTCGTTAAAAATGGTACTAGCTGCTCCTCGCTTGGCACTCAGATTTACGGGGTAAAGCTAGGACTGGTCGACCCAGTGTCAGGATAATATGACTGGGTGTGGTATCATGTAATGTGTCTGGGACATGATACTTCATTGAGGCAGCACCATAAAAGTGAGCATTGAGCTCCCTGTCGCAACCAGACACCGTCGTGATATGACTGAAAAATTGTTGAAAGCGACGTTAAACCCGAATTCACACACACTCTACCATATAAAAGTGGGGTTTGAAGGGGTCAAAATTATATAGGCGTGTTTTCATGATGTTTAAACCAAAAAAACCGGACACATCATTACGTCAGAAATGTTTTTGTTTAGTATGGGTTTAGGGCCTACTGTTAAAAGAAAGAATTTGCTCGCTGAGGGAGTTCACGCTTTCCTTTCACAGTAACCCCTCATATAAGGAAGGAAAAACATGGCCCCACTAAAGAAGGGAGGCATGTGTGATCTCCCATGTAATGCTGGTTTGCTTAATAAACTACTCCGTTTTGCAGGTCTTAAAATGTCCTCTGCAGTCATCACGTAAAATCGATCCTCTTAGAATGACATCTATTTATAGCAGATATCGTACGAATATAAGAAACATTAGCATTTATTTGTTTGTTTGTATTGGAGTTTAACGGGACAGCCAACACCGTGGCTATTTTAGGTTATTTTTGAGCCGGCCAGTTTACCTATCCACACTTGTCCTGGACAGGCTTATCCGTAAGCGGTTAACCAATACAGTGCACATTCTTTCGCCGGAAACTGACTACTGCCCTTCTTGAATCAGCGGAAGGGAGAGAGATTTCATGATCAATCTCCATGAAAGAATATTGCCCACCCCGGCAGGTATCGAACCCGTGTCCTCCTGATCACCAGACAGATGCGCATTCGACTGAGCTACCGAGGGCGGTCACTTTGCATATGACGTCTAAACGTTGCATATGACGCGTCAACGTTGATGCAACGTCCATTGCGCTGTTTCAACAAAGGCAGTCGTCAGTTGTTCACTGTTCTGGTTAACCGCTTATGTATAAGCCTACACAGGAAAATTCTGGTTAGGAATACTGACCGGTTCAGTATTACCTAAATATTGTTATCTGGGCCGTTAAACTCCAAGCAAACAAACAAACAAAACCCAGCTGTAATTATTACAAAAGCATTCTTCGGTTTTCGATTAGAGTAGCGAAAGTAGAAGTGTATTCCTTCTTTCTTGTTAAAAACATGTATAGTCGAACATCGATGGCTCAAACCCCTTTGGACCATAAAATTTGTTCGAGACAACGGTGGTTCGAGCCACGGAGGGTTATTATACATGACATACTCTGGTGCATTATGGATATAATTGTTAAATATGTTTTCGTTGTTATATATTGTAAATGTATGTTGTGTGTACTCATTAGAATCGCCTCATCAAGGTCAAGGTCACTATGGCTATTTTTAGAAAAAAAAACTTTGTCATCACTCTATTACTTCATACAAATGTTGGGTATGGTAATATCTCAAGGGAGTTTGAGTTTCAGGGTCCTCATGTCAAGGTCACTGTGGCTATTTCTAGATTTTGTATTTGCTCTAGCGGCTACATTTATTGATAGATTTTAATATAACTATATTGATTTAGCACTGGATTATTTCTTCAGTTTCTGTTATGGGTCTGAAAATTTGCCTTTGCGCAACTGAATCAAAGCACGATTTCCGATGAGCTATCCTGTCCGGCGACAGGTCCTATTGCTTGTTACAGCCAACATCATCTCAAATTCAAAAGCATGAAAAATGTGGACGGCCAGACGGATGGACAGGGGGAATAATGTATTGTTGTTGCGATCTTATGTTTAAAGTTTGAAGTCGATGCGTTTAACGGTTTGCAAGTTATTAAGACGAGAGGACCATGATGGTCCTACATCGCTCGAATTGTCACACAATAACAATGGGACGTCCACTATCGGTCACCTCCGATGAGTGGTCACCTTTTGTTAATGGTTATTTTTATCCCTCGTTTCTCTCTCTCCCCCAGGTATTTTGCTGTATATTTAATCTCTGATAACCTGTGATCTCCCCAGCCCATCGGGGATTGAGGAAAAAGATGGGTTGCATGGTGCTTCCACGCAGAGCTGAAACTGACTCCACACGAGTACTGGTAAACCGCTTAGAGGATCTAAGTCTGCCCAGGCAAAGCGCCGTGAGTCGGATGTCCATGCTTATCAACCCTATTGGTTTCATTGGGCGACAGGGCTTGAGATGTAATTTCATTCTCAAAGTCGGATAAAATTCCCACAAAATTGGAAGCAACGTCTCCAAAATGACCTATACAGCGTTAAATCTAAAATAAAACAAAAACCTGTGATCTCCCTCCTCCCGTCTAAACCATAATAATTTATAATGGCCAAACATCCTCTGTTAAACCATCAAAATGACAAAATGACAGAGGATCGAGTAGGATAGAACCATTCATGGAATGTAACGCATATAAAAAAACCACGTTCCAAAACAATATGTCCTAATGATCTAGCTTTTGATCTGACATGATCCATATTCAAGATACATGTAATATCAAGACAAACATTCTGGTACAGTTTCATGAAGACTGAAGCCAAACTGTCGCCCCTAGAGGGTGAACAAGGTTTTAAAGCAATTTGACCTCGTGACCTAGTGACCTAGTCGATCCGACTTGGAACTTGACCTGCATATGATTAAGACAAATATGAAGATTGGAGCAAAACTGTGGTCTCTAGAGGGTGAACAAGGTTTCATCACGAAAACACACCTGTATAATTTTGACCCCTTTAACCACACTTTTATATTGTAAAACTGGGGTTGAAAGTGGTAAACCATATTTTTCTTATTTCTGTTCTAAAATATAGATTGTGGGTACTCGTTAGAACCGCCTTGATGAGGCGGTTCTAACTAGTACTCACACTCTATATTTTGAGCAAAAATAAGAAAACTAGCATAATTTTTCATCTCACGACGTTAAAGTTTACAATGCATTTGTATTGGCGTGTTTTTGATATGTAACTGAATTTGACCGGGTGACCTTTTATTTGACATGACCTATATTCAAATTTGATAAGGTATAATCTAGATTGAGGCAAAACCTTGTCATCTATGTGAGGGTAAACAAGGTTTTAAACCAACTTGAACTAGTAATATAGTGTTAGACCCAGCATGACCCATATTCGAACTTGCACGAGATATTATCAAGAAAATTACTCTGCTGAACTTACATGAAGATTGGAGTAAAACTGTGGCCTATAGAGAGTGAACAAGGTTTTGGCGCATTTTTTCCTTGTAGTCTAGTTTTTTTTTTTAATTCGACATCACCCATATTCAAACTTTACCAAGATATTATCAAGACAAACATTCCGGTAAATGTTGACAACGGACGACGCACGATGACGGACGACGCACATAGGACGGACACATCTTGTGTCGTAACCTTACCAAGGGTACATAACTCCACGATTAATAGACCAGTTCTCAAACTCACTCAAGCTTTTGTTCCCAGCCCATGTATACGTGTATATTTCTGGAAGTTCGATCATAACTAAAGGACTTATGCTTGTGACAAGGTCAAAAACAGACATTTCCTATGATGGATAAGCCAACAGCACCAGTTTTCGAACTCATCCGAACTGTCATCTCAAACCTGCTTATTTGTTAATTTCAGGAAGATCTGATCAAACCTTAAGGACTTATGGTGATGACAAGGTCCAAAATAGGTATTTTCAGCAAAGAAAGGGACACAGCTCTATGAGTAATAAGCCACATTATTAGTTTTTTTCGAACTCATTAAAGCTTTTATCCCTAACTCAGTTATATATATGTTTCAGGTAGATCCGATCAAAACTTAGGGCTGTATGGTGATGACAAAATCAAAAATACGTATTCTCAGCAATCAAAGAGACATAACTCTATGACAGACAGGCCGACCTAGCCAGCGTTTGAACTCATTCAAGCTGTTATCCCTTACGTACTTTTGTGTTAGTTTGAAAAAGGTGCGAATTAAGCTACAGGACTTATGGTGATGACAAGGTCCCAAATAGGCATTTTCAGCAAAGAAGGGGGCATAATTTCGTGAGGAATAGACCGACATCGCCAGTTTTCGAACTTTAACAATATTGTAGCGGGAGTACATAACTTGTCATGAAATTTTGTATTGTTGTGACTTTACGTTTAAAGTTTAAAGATGATGCGTTAAACGGTTTGCAAGTTATTAAGAAGAAAAAAAAACACGTTAAATGTGATAGGACGGAAGGACAGGCAGACAGACTGATAGACAGACGACAGAGACAGACAGACAGACACAGACAGACAGACAGACAAACAGACAGACAGACAGACAGACAGACAGACAGGGTGAATACATGTACTATAGGGCACCCACAAAAATTATGCGGGACCGAAACTAAGTCAGCCAATTATTTTAGGCAGGCAAGTATTAGTTTCTACAAAACATAGCTTGACACGTTCTCTGGACACAAACAAGTATTAGCTTTTTCAAATTTCACATTAACTTGTGTAGTCATTGAATTGGAGAGTAAAATGACAAAAGTTGTACATGTATTAGTTTGCCAGTATATATGAAAGTGTTAACAGCCACGGATTCAAGTAAGACTTTCCGAGTGTTTACTTCAGTGCCCCATATAAACAGAAACTACAAATCTTTTACTTTTAATGACAATGGCTTGCACTAATAAAGGATAGTACAGGTGCATCTACCTTCATTTCCGTTTTCTTTCATTTCGCATTTTAGGTTAATTTATGGAAAAAATCGTCACCCCAGGTGGCCGTCCAACCATCTTTTTAAAAACACGAAAAGAAATAATAGATGTACCGACAGTGTATGATTTTAGGAGCAAATTCAAACTCATGAAAACCCAGAATCCATGTTTATTTTTAAGTGTAAGAGCACACAAAGTCGTGTGTTAAACTTAAGGTGAATCTACCGGGTATGTGAGGTGGTTCTAACGAGTACCCGGAATCAAATAATGTATAACATGCATTGTCCACTTTTCTCTATATAAAGTGGCGGTGTACAGGGATCTTCATTTCATGGATTTGTTAACATGATGAAAAAGGTCATCGGAAAACATCACGAAAACACGCCTATACAATTTTGACCTCCAAACCTCACTTTTATATAGTAAATCTGGGGTTTACAAGGGTCTACATTAATTGTCTTATTTCTGCTCGAAACAAGAAATAAGAAAATATCACAATTTTTCATCTTAAAATTTTCATTCTTTCGGCGGTTAACTTAACAATGTATTTGTATAGGCGTGTTTTCACTATGAAGCACTACGATCCAGCAGTACACTAAACGGTACAAAATGCGAGACATATCTCTGAAACTTTGATCTCTCAAGCACAGGCGCAGAGTATTGAAGTGTATTGAATTACATAATTTTTAAATTGATTTTTTATTTTCTTTTTCTAACAACAAACCAAGTTTCGCTTCATATCTCAGCAGGCACACGTCGCAAAGGCAATGTCAAATCAACGTCGGTGCAACGTCAGGTATAGACTGGAATCAGTCCAAAAGTTTAACCAATATCTTCTCATTTGTATTAGCATTGATTTATATTATTCTCCTCTCTAATACTTTCTGATCTCCAAATTCATTTGGTGCTATGGGATGGAAGCCATTGCTTTTGAGCTGGGTTAAAAAGAATAAGCATATTCTTATAAGTGAAATGATTAAATGAATGGACTGTTTCCAGTCTACGTCAGGTACAACGTCATGACGTTGCACCGACGTGGATGTGAAGTTGCATATACATCATGACGTTGCGCCGACGTTGATGTGACGTCACAATTACGTCATGCACCTGCTGGGAGGGGCCTACTCGATCTGATTCGTCGGTAGTGTTTTCATTAATTTTGTGGTATGAATACATCTGCTCGTCTGGGCCTGGTGTTATTAAACTTTCCATGCTCAGCTCACGTGATCATGGATTTTGTATTAATGAGACATAACGTTAACAATTCTGTGGAATGAAAACCCCTGTAAACCCCACAATATATAGAGAAACGACGGGTAAACAGGGGTATACAGTAAAATTCCTTTATTAAGACCAGCTTTGGGACTGTTCAAAAGTGGTCTTTGAGACCACTTTTGAACAGTCCCAAAGGCGGTCTCTGACCAGAGGACACTATATGCAGAAAACACAAAGAGAGAATAACTGCATCCTACTAAGGAGCTTTTCATAGCAGAATTAGTCTGAATTTTTAGGTCTTAATATCGAGCATAGCGGCGGGTGCCGAAGGCAGCGTCGACGTCCGCCGAAGTCAGCGTCGAGCGAGCTTGTATCTAGGTAACGCGTATCATCACAAGACACAATCTATGCAAGAAAGTTTGCTTGCGGTCTGGAACTAGCATACACCGCTTTTCAGGTTTCCATGTATTCCATTTAAACCATGAAACCAGAGCCTCAAAAATCTTTTGTAACCCGTGTCTGTCACCGGATGAATAGTGTGTCGCAAGGCTGATTGGTGATTCGGTTAGTTGTAATAGCTAAAAAATCAACATTTGCATATCAGTCAATTAATATATTTTTCATATTTATGTGTTGGCATAAATTTGTTCATTTTGTATTTATTTTTGTTGTTATTATTTATGAATAAATTATAGTGACATCACGAGGTCGAGTCATGACCTTGGGAATTTTCTACACCGCCATATTTATTTCTGTCGTTATGAACTGGAGGCACTCGAACAAAAATGAATCTGATGATTAAATCGGGCAATCTACACGTAAGTGATCTTCAGGCTCAGGTGTGTGATTTTTGACCTTGCGAACTCGGCCCATGCAACAACTTGGAAAGTTCAAGCTCAATGTAGGGACATCTCGACCCCTTGTCCTGGTTCCGGGTCTTTTCGGCCCATAACAAAATCGGCCCATGACAAAATCGATCCATAGCAATTTCGGCACATAAATGATTAAAAGGCAGTTATAGAGGTCAATTATCAGCCAAAAAAAAAAAAAAAAAAAAAAAAAAAAAAATGAAAGATATAGTTAATTTATGATAAAACACATGCATATACACTTTATTTTCACCGCTCGGCATCTGTATCATTATTTTCAATAATTACCTTCCTCAGATGTGACTTTGTAATGGAAGATAAGAAATAAAAATAATATAAAAGAGGGTGTGTTAATTTAGCCAAAAATTGTACATGTATAATTATGAACTTGGAAATACTAGTTCTGGGGTCATTGCTTATTTGTTTGGAAGTGTCTAGAATGCCGGGTCCGGCACTCTAGACTCGGTTACTAAAGTGACGGATACGGTACTCTAGCCATTCCTGTGTGGGCAGGCTAGAGTGCCGGTAATACCCGGTAATTTTGTTTGATTTGAGGTTTAACGTCCCCGTCAACACTGTAAAGGTCATTTTGGAGACGTTGCTTCCAATTTTGTGGGACTTTTACCCCGACATTGAGATGAAATGACATCTCAAGCCCTGTCGCCCAACGAAACCAATAGAGTTTATTAGCACGGAGGGTCCGCCTCGCACCGTGGTTCCTGGTCAGGCTTAGATCCTCTAAGCGGTTTACCAGTACTAGTGTGCGGGCCGGATTCAGCTCTGCGTGGAAGCATCATGCAGCCCATATATTTCTTCAAGCCCCTATGGGCGGGGGCGGAATACCCGGTAATACAATACTTGATGGCTCTAATCCGCCAGAGCGCATCATACTTACTAAGGACGAATTAAAGAAAACATTTGCCTGACATAATATCTAAAATCATCAACCATATTGGAGGAGAGAACGGTACGTATACTAAGGATATCAACAACTGCAAAACCGGATCAAGAGAGAATACTTCACATGATTTTGACACTGCGCCAACCAGGAACAGAAGCACAATGACCCCTGGAATATTTAGGAACTTATATTTAATTGCCTCAACACAAAACAATATAACCCAGATACGAAGGACAACTCTATCAGACTATCTTGCAGTTATATATCTGCCACTGCAGATTTAACACTAACTTTAACTCTGTAATAATAGAGCCAACTTAGGGATACACCTACTGGCGTGACTCCTTCTTCTCCTTTATGAGACGAAAACATACATATACAATACGAGAAAAATATTAGCACGATACTGGTCTGATTATTGACTTGACCTTTTAACAATAGCATGCTACAAAGCACTGACATGTTACTGTTTGGGATGAAACAAAAGCAAGCAGTGGAATTAAAAGCATGCTTATTTTAAGACATAATCGTCCAAATATTTCGGACGTCTTATTTCACGTTTGGGTTTTGATAGGGACGGGACATTTACTTGCCTTTTATCAAAGGTATCTGAATCACCTGTTGGACTGTCAGCGGCAATTTCTATTGGACTAGCAATAATGACAGGGTGACTGTAGTCTTCAGTAATTACTGTATGTTCTGACTGAACAGATGAATCTAATGCTGGGGTAGAAAGTGTGTTTGGAATAGTTGCTGGAGGGGGAGGGGAAGGACTGGTAGTCAAATCGCACTCGTCCTCGTCATCAGTCAAAGGGTCATTCTTTGAGAATGGGTGATAAGAGGAAGATTCTTTTGGTACTAAATAACACTCCTCACATTTGACTTTATAAGAGGATAGCCGTATCTGGTTTCCAGTGAACTTTTTAATGAGACACCATTCTCCATCAATTTTGACTACGAGATATCTGTTACGGGATTTTGATTTATCCTTATCAGAATATAAATAAACCAAATCGCCGATGTCAATGGCGTAGGACGGTTTAGTTTTACCACTTTTGTGTTTTGATTTTTCACTTGAGGAGTGGTTGGTTTCACGCAACTTCTGTTGCGTACGGATAATGTCACGATCTGAAATAGGTAGCTGCTCATGTGTATATTGACTTCGATGGGTCGACAACTCCCTAGCTGACAATCCGGAGTAGCGAATGCGCGAATTCAGTCCGGCCACCGCTATGGCTAGGGTAAGAGCAGAAACCGAACCACCGTTTGGTTCTTGTCTCAAGATTTCATCTTCTAGTTCAAGAATCGCTCGCTCCGCAACAGGGTTTTTATTTGGATTTTTGACGCGACCGACTTCGAGACATAACCGAAGTGACTTCAAAGTTTCATTATTCTTGAGGGCAATAAATCCGGGAGCGGGGTCTATCCTAATTACTGCAAATGGCCCATCAAGGGGATGTAACTCATTAGTTAGACGAGTTAAAGCATCACAAAGGGTGCCTTGTTTTTCATCACTAATTATGCATGCTGAGGTATATGAGGTCAACGTTTCCCGAAGGACAAGTATTAATTGGCGTTCTCGCTTGAGTATATCGGCTGCAAATGAAACGTCAACGGTTTCTGGGGGATCATCCGATGACTGTTTTACAAGAGAATCTGGAAACTTGTGAAGTGACATGCATACGTGACAAATGCTGTAACACTGCTCAATGGACTTTGACAAATCCAAGGCATAAAAGTGACGTTGCATTACGTTGATGCTTTGAGGGGTGGTCAAGTTTAATATGCGAAGCTGTGATCAAACCATCTAATACAGACCGTGGGACGATGATCAGTTCACTTGAAGGACTGAGTGGATCATCCCGACGTACGACCAACATGCCATCTGTTGCAATAGTAGCGACTGAAAGATACCTTTTAACATCTCTGATGTTGGTTGTTTTCTTTGAGGGACGAGTCCCTTGCTTAAGGTGAGCATGTGTCCTTCTCAAATCAGGACAGTCAGTTTGTATGGCTAACCAGGCAGACCTTGTTGTAAAGGGTAAAAGTGGCATATTATTATGACATCTTGGTCCTGAACAGATCTGACGACTGAATCCTCCAACCAACTAATAAATGAACATATTTGACAACGTGGTTCAGTGCACTCGGGTGCGTTACGACTTGCAAAATCAGACGGAATGTTGGCTGATCCATTTTAATGCCTGATACTTATCTGATATCTACTGACTGTGTAAAGGAATGAGGTTACACGTGGACTAGCTGAAAATTTTCCTCTACAGAGTTTCTCAACAGCCTGAACACATGGTTTGGAAACTGTTAATAGACATGTGTTGTGTTTTGATTGAATTATGTATGGACTAAAATGCTTTACAGCTGCAGCAATACCCAAAGCTTCAATTTCACAGGGTAGCCAACTGACATGATGCTTTCTCAGCTTCGCACTGAAGAAGCCTGCAAGTAAAAGTTTGTTACTCCGGGATATATACATAGTAGCACCAATGCCATATTTGTCACGTAGCCATCAGTTACTATCCAGATTTGGTCATCAGCTCTGGGTAATGTTATTGATCGGTGATTTAAAAGAGCCTTCTGAGCATTTAAGGATTTCTGAAGTAGTTCATCAGTCCATGAAATTTTATCGTTAGACTGAAGACCTGAAATCGCACTTTCAAGGGGAGAAATATGACCAGCGCATTTCGATAATACTCTACCAAGCACTGTATGCTCCAATAAAGGAGCGCAGTCCATGAACTGTTTCAGGAGAAAGGCATTTTGATAATTAGCAATTCTATGGGGACTGGCAGATAATGAACCTTGGGACCACACCCAGCCAAGTATTGTGATAGTAAGTGGACAGATGGTAGTTTTGGATGGAGACAGCTTTAAGTTACATTTCTGTAAGGTTGGTTGGTGCCTGATGCTCTGTCTCTGGTCGGGCTCATCGGAGTCTAATTGTTGGTTGTCTTTTGCTCCAGCTTTTCAGTGGTTTCTTGCTGTCGAGTCCTCACCGTTGTCTCACCTCTGTGGTTCTTTGATTTTTGTGTACGGAGATGTTGCACTGATGAGTTAGGAGGCCTTCATGCGGACTGAACAAATTATTTGTCTAAATCGCGACGGAAGTAAGGGCGAGGATTGTGGCCACGTAAAATCGATTTAAGCCCCCCGGTGGAAATCTTCCACTGACCGTTCCAGGGCGGCTCTTCTGTGGCGATTTATTTATGTTGTTGTTTGTTACTTACTGTGTGTATCACTTGTGTCTTTTAATTTTGGATGGCTATATGGCCATTTTGTGGGAAAGTAACTGTCCTTATGGCCTTCCTTTGTTTGGGTTTCCATTATGGTCTGGTCGCTTAATGTTTGTTTTTCTTTCCCTTTGGTGTCTTTTATGGGTGGAGTAAGATAATTGTATCAATACCTGATCTTTGTTTTACTTGTACTTTCTAAAACTCTTTTCCAATTGCTATATAACTCATCAAGGGTATTTCTTCCACAGTAGAGATTATCAGCTAATTTTGCAACAATTCCATCTTGAATGCAGTCACCTAAAACTCTGCACATAAGTTCTTCAAGCGCTGTTTCAGAGCCCGGCATACCCATGGCGCAGCGGGTATAAACTCTGACGCCGCGATAAGGTGTTGCTACTCCGCAATATTTCATTGACGATTTAGACAAGGCTATCTGATAAAATGCGCTCGTCAAATCAGAACTTATAAGGTATTTCCACTGAGCAATTTGTCGAAGCGTAGAGTCTACGTCTGGCATTCAGGAAGGTTGCGGCTTGCTATAGCGACCTACATCTGCAAAAGCTGTTACCAAGCGATAACTCCCACTTGCCTTTTTCGCGAGAAAGGAAGGATTGAGATACTCTGCCGTTATGCCTAAAGAGTCTTGGCGAGCAAATACTCCTTGATTTTCTAGTTCATCAAACTTCTGTTGAAGTTCCAGAAGTTTGTCGCGCGCATATTGTGGAACGCGGCCTTTACGTTTGGGAGGCTGAACGGGACCCATATTAATCGTGACCTCAAATCGGCCACACGCACCATTATAAACCTGTATATTGGGGTCAAATACCTCATCAAAGTCTCGGACCAAGGTACGAAACTTGGCCTTATCAGCCTCTGAAAGGGTATTGTCAGGATCAATAGTGACAGTGTCTGAATGACACTCTGTTGAGGAAGGGGGTGGCTTATACGAAGCTATATCGACATCAGTAGACTCGTCAAAAGAAAGCTCCTTTGTAAGGCGTATTTGACAAAAATGTTCATTTTTGTGGACTGAAAGGGGAACATTAGTGTAATTAGGGATGCGAATCTTACCATTGACAGCCTCAATGATACTAGGCTGGGGCCAATTTTTCAGTGACCTCACATTTCCTGTTCTATCCAGATTTGGATAGCTATAGTGCATTCAGGCTGTAACTCAGTGGGTAAATTGACTTCTAAGTAATTTCCTGGCCAAATGACAGATGATGCCGCTGGCCTCAAAATATACGCTTGAGTACGACGTACACGATTATACGAATCAGAGGGCGAAGTACCGTAGTACACAAGTGCTGTGTCGCCAATACGTATTTGCTGCTTGGCAGGGCGAATGGAAACGTCATTAATTGACATAAAAGGTATACCAGCTAGAATGTCTACATCTAAATCATTGACCACTAGTGCTTCTAGTTTTAAATCAATACAGTCTCTGTTAAGTATAATATTAGTTTCACCCACTATGGCGAAAGGCGTGATACCATCAGCTTGTAAAGCACTCTGATTTGATCTTTTGATAACTGCTCCAATGTGGTGGGCTACTGATGCTTTAATCGTGCTAATTTCAGCACCGGTGTCCAACGTGATTTTGACAGGATATTCATGGTAAAATGCCTTAAAATGGGGAGACTGCTTTGTGCTCACAAGACGTGTGGATGGTATGACGCTATGGTCATGAGTTTGAGCGACAGCACTAGTTTGCATGGCACTCAAGCTTTCGGCTTCCGCCTCACTGTCAGTACTATCCTCAAGGGCACCAGTCACTGTTCTAACTTTAGTAATGTAGGCTTTATCATCAGCTGGAAGGAATTTACATTTGCTGAGAAAATGATGAAATCTATTTCGTCCTGCTTGTTGACATAATGGACACACAGGACGCTTAGTGTCAGTTGTCACTATAGAGTCTGATGAATGTCTAGATTTGACATTTCTTGGGGTTTTAAATGCAGTACGTAAAACCTTAGATTCAGTGGCAGAAGCTATTTCATCCAAAAGTGAATCCAGGGCCTGAGAAATTTCCGGTTTGATAGATGCCAAGGTTTTGGATCTTAACTCTGTACCATATCGTTGTTTAACAAGAGATGGTAAATCCTTGTTTATTAATCTGAGCCATGTAAGTGCAAGAAAGTTTTCTAGAGATGGAGACAATTCCTCATCTTCAGCAGGTATGTCACCGTGATGTCTGATGGATCCATCCGCGTGTAGCAGATTATCCTCTATGAAACTTTGTAACCTTTGGAACAAGTCCTCGTGTCTTTCTCCTGGTTCTAATTTAATGGAGTTAAAGTCAATGAAGTGTGCGCCAGTAGATTGGAAGCCATAATGTGTGCGTATTGACTGCCATATGCTGGAAATAGAAGTGGAATTTTTCACAATAGTATTCCTTGAGATAACTGGGCAGAAATTAGCTATTTGACCTAGCATAAGTTCTAACTGAGTTACTTTCTGAGCACCAGTTCGCCTAATTTCAGCAGGAATAGCATCACCGTCGTCGGTTAAGCCCCTGAGGACGTTGGTAGGGGTTTTCTTCAGCCAGGTAAAACCATCAATCAGAAAGGGAGCGAAATTTTGATCAAGTGAAAGAGTGTATTGAAGGTTTTGACGCCAAGCTTCAAAGGAAGTGATAGTTTCCTGTTTTGTGAGCGACCACTGTTTAGGAGCTCTGATCTGAGTTGCCATTTTGGAAGGAATGTAGTTACTTTATCAACCAAGATGAGTTCCTTTGAAATAAATCCAGTTTATAATGCCACAGAGATAGACAATGTCACGTGACCTGTTTTTGTCAAGCTAGTTCCAAGTATTTATATAATAACTGTATGTTTATACATGTTAAGGCTGCTAGAATGCGAGTCATTGATCGCTGCCACCACGCCAACCAGGAACAGAAGCACAATGACCACTGGAATATTTAGGAACTTATATTTAATGTCCTCAACACAAAACAATATAACCCAGATACGAAGGACAACTCTATCAGACTATCTTGCAGTTATATATCTGCCACTGCAGATTTAACACTAACTTTAACTCTGTAATAATAGAGCCAACTTAGGGATACACCTACTGGCGCTGTGTATATCAACAACTGCTAAAATTGGACACTAGCAACTCGCAATGTTATGGTTATTATTTTTATTTGTGTTATTATTTTGCATATATTAGATACTAAATTGTGCGGGCTTCAACATCACTGATGCATTTAGTAATTACGTTGATTGATGATATTGATCAATTCAATAATTTAATTCCCCGGTAAATATGGTTTGTTTGTTTTGAGGAGAAACCCAATTAACGTTACTGCATACTTTCTTTCCACGAAGGCATTATAATAATGACCCGCGTCGTGAGATAACCGGTTAATTGCATATGCGAACAAAAGAGGCGCAGATCAGCCTGCGCATCCGTTTAGTTCACAGACTATCATGCCATGTGAGAGAAATAATATCGGTTATATCTCGATTCTAGGGGGGTAGATGATGGAAATAGCAAATAATTAATATATTACCGGCACTCTAACCAGCCCAATTTTAGCAGTTGATGATATACAATGTTTCAAAATCATGTGAAGTATTCTCCCTTGAGGCGGTTTGGCAGTTGTTAGTATACGTACCATGTGGAGTATTCCCTCCTCTAATTTATGGTTGATAGTTTTAGATATGCCAGGTAAATGTTTTCTTTCTTCAATTCGTCCTATGTATGATGCTCTGGGTCGGATTATAGCTACATGTATCAAGTATTGTATTACCGGGTATTACCGGCACTCTAGCCTGTCCACATAGGAATGGCTAGAGTGCCGGGTCCGTCACTTTAGCCACTGAGTCTACAGTGGCGGACCCGGTACTCTAGCCTCAGAGGCACATGTCGGTATGCAAAACAATTAATAATCACTTTAGGTTGTTGCCTTTATCGACAAGTGCAACAAACAGAACGATTATCACTTTACTCAAACCTCAGTCATTATTGGGACACGTGCCAATCATCCATAAGTGTGTTTCTCCTAATGCTTGTCTTTAATTCTTTCTTTATTTCTTGCTTTCGGTTTCATTTTATGAATGTTATAACATTGGACAGGGACGCATCGACAGCTATATGTGGGCCTAGCGCCGGGGCCCAACGAAAGACTCACATCAGCCTGTGCATACGCGCAGTCTGATTTGTGTGTAACTATGAATCATAAAGTAGCCAAAGCTACCTCATGCCTCCAGCGATCATGATCATACTGTGCGGCTGAGCAAGTCGAGCTGTATATGCTTGGCTCGTGAAGTAGCCAAAGCTTCCTCACGCCTCCAGCGATCATGACCATTGACCATACTGTGCGGCTGAGCAAGCTGGTCTGTCAATGCTCGGCGAATTGTAGAAGAAATTGTTCACTCGACAGCAAGAAACCACTGAAATGCTGGAGCAAAGGAAAACCAACAGTTAGACCCCGATGGATCCGACCAGAGATAGAGCATCAGGCACTAACCAACATTACCTTGAATTAAATCTCTCTTATTCTCAATAAGCCTTTACACTGGGACCGTCATAGAATCTGAGGCCTGACCAACCGGCGTGCAATTAAAGAGGGAAGCAAAGTTGTCAACCGTGATTAGGTTAACTACCATGCATGCAGTCTGTCGTATAACATTTATGTTGTACCCAATCTTTTTATATCGAAGAATGATTTTACAAAATGGGTGCTGAAGTCAGTGCTGTTATATATATATATTTCTGAATTTGTATACTGTCACCATAAAATTCGGGTTCCGATAGACCTTGTTGCAGAAAAGATTTAAGTCCAATATTGAATTTTTAAATTAAATCAGAATGACGTCTATAAAATTTTGAAAAGGCTTTGCGTAGTTTATGGTACCGATAACCCTGATTAAGAAGTTTAGGCGTTAACAATTTATTACAAGTGTTGAAGTCAGTTACATGACTACACACTCTGGCAAATCGAATTAATTGCGAAATATAAACGCCATAGGATGGCGCACGAGGAACATTACCATCCAAAAAAGGAAAATGTATAATCTCACAATCAAAATGATCGCGTTTATCATAAATTATGCACGAAACAAGCCCATCTAAAATTTAAACCATTTAAACCTCCAAAATGGCCATTTTTTCTGAAGAAAATCCGTGATATTTTTTTTGTAAATACTGCAAACATAGGTTTTGGGTGATGATGACAAAAATGGTTTTATGAGTTGATTAGAGTTACTGCCTACTTCATAAACATAGAGATGGTGAAGCTATGTTTCTTTTATATTTTCCAAGTTTCCATGGCAACCAAGGAATTGACTATGCACTAAAATGGAGTAAACTCTCCTGTATAAGACAAAATATGACATGTGTGACATTGAACAAGTTAGGCATTTCTAATGGCAGGTCATGTTTAAAACTTTATGTGTGGTAATTTGTCTTGTTGTCCTTAATTGGTTATCACAGCAACTTGAATTCAGTCGTTGTTTTTATTTTTTTGCTTGTTTGAATTGAGGTTTAACGTCCCCGTCATCACTATTTAGGTCATTTTTGAGATGCTGCTTCAAATTTTGTGGGACTTTACCCGACACTGAGATGAAATGACAACTCAAGCCCTGCTGTCCAATGAAACCAATAGACTTATATGCATTGGGCGGTCTGACTCAAACCACATTGCCTGGGCATACTAAGTCCTTCTAAGCGGTTTACCAGTGCTCATGTGTGGTCAGTTTCAGCTCTGTGTGGAAGCAATATGCAACCCAGTCTATTACTCCAAGCCCCGATTGGCAGGAGCAGGCAGTCATTGTCACCAAAGTAACAAGGAATGCTTATAAGGCCCATTTTCTGCCCCGTTACAAAAAAGTTCTCTTTTTTCTGATACATTGCCTACAGCGTCCCATTTACTCTTGGTGTCAATGGTTACATTGACACCAAGAGTTAATCCCTCACACAGTTGTCAATTGTTTTAAACCTGTCTACAACTTAAGGTAACATAGAGCGCCTTGTTCCCAAGGAAGTCATCATATGTGATGACAGGAATCCGTTTTCGGCGAATAAAAGTCAGCCACAAGACAAGTTGACATGACTGTAACAAAGCAAAGAAATTGGCCGCCGTGGGTGGTATTCGAACTGGGTCCTTTGGGTGAAAATCCAATATTTTCACCATAAAGCGCAAGTCGAAAGAGCTTAATCGCTGACACAGTTTTAAAATGTTGTTTATAAACCTGAAAGCTATGCACATTATTCCGAGGTATATAGTGGAACTTAGAAGTTGCGAGAAACGTCTTTGGTTGGGCCCCTCGAAGTCTAACTGTTGGTTTTCTTTTGCTCCAGCAATTCTGTTGTAGTATGCTGTCGAGTCCTCAACCTTGTTTCATCTCTATAGTTTTTTTTTATTTCTATGTTCTCGGAGATGTTACACTGATGAGTTAAGAAGCCTTCATGCGGACTAAACAAAATTAGTGTATACCGCAACAGAGGTAAGGGCGAGGATTATGGCCATGTAAAAGTGATTTAAGCCCCACAGCGGAATTCTTTCCACTGACCGTTCCAAGGCGGTTCTTCTGTGGCGGTTTATTTATGTTGTTGTTTGTTACTTACTGTGTGTATCACTTGTGTCGTTTTATTTTGGATCTCCAGTTGGCCATTTTGTGGGAAAGTAACTGTCCTTATGGCCTTCCTTTGTTTAGGTTTCCATTATGGTCTGGTCGCTTCATGTTTGTGTTTCCTTCCCTTTGGTATCTTTGATGGGTGGAGTAAGTTAATTGTATCGATTCCTGATCTTTGTTTTACTTCTACTTTGTATTAGATTCATTGTCAAGGAAGAATAGGAAACATTGGGTTGTCACTGACAGCTTCATCTAAAATACCCGATTTTGATATTTTCTTCCTTCTGGACTGTCGAAAGCGTAAAACTAGATCACACGGCACCAGAAAAAATGGCAAATATAAACGTAAATTACGCGCTTTTAAAATAAACAATACCAGGCTGAAGTGACTGTTCATAATATTAATGAATCATGGACGCCACTGAACGCTTGAGTTTCTAAGTTCATTACCCATTTCTGTATTACTGATTCTCGACACCGAGGCGAATAAATTCTACGATAGTTTTAATTAGTTATACGATGCTGCTCTTTTAAATAGAGGCTATACTCAGAATGCTCTCCGTCCTTTCATCGATTCTGAAATTAATCACAAACGTCATTACATCAAAATATCCTTCATTAATAAGGGTCTGGATTTTATAGATTTTCCTAGTATCTTCCGGGACAGTTCGGTGATTTCATCTATTCCTGCTTATTTTCAAAACCATGAAACGCCCCATAATTTGCTATTAATAAAATTAACATGTTAGATCTACCATTTTTAATTTCAATAAACTTGTTTCTGATCTTGATATTAACGCTAATACTCCTGATACCTTTGATTTTAAAAATTCAGTGTATTGCTATCCTGCTGCTGGTCGAATTGTTATTGGCAAATTTAAAATTATTCCTGATTCAAGGATACGTAATATAATTTCTAAAGGATCGAAATATCGATTTCTTTCTAAAATTGATTAAATAAGCGTAGAGATGAAATCGTTGCTTGCTTGAATGAATTTGGTAATCGAGAGCATAAAGTTTTCAAAGAATGGAAACTTAGCATTCGGAAATTAGTGACCAAAAGCGTTGCTTTCTAATCTCAAAATACGACCTTATTACCTCCTAAACTTAAGACGTCTTTACGTCACCTTAAACTAGGTATTAAAGAATTTAATAGGAAGTTTGTTTTGGCTCCTGCAGATAAGACCGCTAACAATGTAGTCGTTGTTTGACGGCTCCACTATGTTAACACTCATCAGCATGAACTTGGTGGTACTAAGGCCTATGAACTGCAGTCTTTGGCTGTAGAGAGGGTTTTAGTTGATGACCACATCTGTCATTCAGCCAACCAAGTGTGCAGTATGTGTTACAGAAGGCCAAGAAAGCTTCCTACGTTATATTGGTTGCCCAAAATGAAAAAAGACCATACACAATAGAAGTAAAGGTAATGATCAGGATTGATCAGGATTCGATACAATTAATCCACAGGTCCCATCAGAGACAACAAGGAAAAGAAAGACAAACATAAAACAACTGGACCCTAATGGAGACATCACAAGCGGAAAGCCGAAAGGAAAGTTATTGTCCCACAAAATGGCCAATTGGATATTCAAAGCAAAATAATATAAGCGATACACATACCCAAAGACAATCCACACCAAAAAAAAATACAACAACAAACAAACCGCCTTGGAACGGTCAGTGAAACGAATTCCACTGAGGGCTTAAACCGATTTTACCGGCCACAAAGCATGGTTTATTTCAAATTCATGCTCTTGTTCCACCACTGAACTCTCCAAACTATTAACTTCATGTTTTACTGCTATCAAAACACATGTGATTAAATATTGCGACACAGTCTTTGAAAGGTCAGGGAGAAATCTGTTTCGCTCTATAAAAATTCTAATGAAGTTTTAAATAAATTGAAATCCAGACATTTTCGTGCTTCAAGTCTGTCTACTTACGACTTTTTCACCCTATACACTACACTTCCTCACAGTCTTATAAAAGAACTATTTAATGATTTAATTGAATGGACATTTCATAGGGAAGACTCCCTCTATCTTGCGTGTAATGTAAGAAATATGTTATATAAAAGGGTTATCCTTTGGAAGCAAGTAATACACCAAAGAATTGAAAAATATGGAGTGTGCATGTTTTCTGGGCCAGACTAGATAGTTTCGGCCAATTAGGCCTCATCAGTGACCCTCAAATATTTTCAAAATTCCAAAACGGAATCAATGATCCCAAATGACAAAAAATATGTTTGTTTGTTTGGTTTGAGGTTTAACGTCCCCGTCAACACTGTAAAGGTCATTTTGGAGACGTTGCTTCCAATTTTGTGGGACTTTTACCCGACATTGAGATGAAATGACATCTCAAGCCCTGTCGCCCAATGAAACCAATAGGGTTTATTGGCATGGACGGTCCGCCTCGCACCGCGGTTCCTGGACAGGATTAGATCCTCTAAGCGGTTTACCAGTACTAGGGTGCGGGCCGGATTCAGCTCTGCGTGGAAGCATCTTGCAGGCCATATATATCTTCAAGCCCTTCAAGAAAATATAAACTACACTATATGGTGGGCAGGGAGACGTTTTACGGCCGCCACACATTCCCAGACACCAGCTGTAGTGACGTTAAATATGTTCTATAAATGGAGTATCCTTTGGAAGGAAGGAATACACCACAGAACTGAAACAAATGGAGTGTGCATGTTTTCTGGGACATACTAGATAGTTTTGGCCAATTAGGCCTCATCAGTCACCCTCAAATATTTTCAAAATTCCACAATGGAATCAATGATCACCACGGACAAGAAAATATGAACTATACTATGATGAAGGGCAGGGAGACGTTTTACAGCCGCCACGCACTCCCAGTCACCAGCTGTAGTGACGTTAAATGTGTTCTTTAAAAGGGTTGTCCTTTGGAAGCAAGGAATACACCACAGAACTGAAAAATATAGAGTGTGCATGTTTTCTGGGCCAGACCAGCTAGTTTCGGCCAATTTGACCTCATCAGTTACCCTCAAATATTTTCAAATTTCCACAATGGAATCAATGATCCAAAAGGACAAGAAAACATAAACTACACTATGATGTAGGACAAAGAGACGTTTTACGGCCGCCACAAATTCCCAGACACCAGCTGTAGTTACGTTAAATATGTTCTATACGAAGGTTATCCTTTGGAATGCTTTTTTCACTTCTGAAGAGCATAAAATTATACTTTATCGACATGTCAGAAAGTATGTGAAGGTCTCACCTTTCTACTTGACAATATTTACAAAAGATTTGGTACTAAGTTATCTAGACACGTTGTAAGTATTCCGATGGGTAAAAATAGAGCAGCCCTTGTGGGTGATCTGTTCTTGTTTTGTTATTAAAGAGACTTCATGATGTCCCTTTCCGTTCAAAATCAATCTGAAATCATTTAAAGTAGAAGTAAAACAAAGATCAGGAATTGATACAATTAACTTACTCCATCCATAAAAGACACCAAAGGGAAAGAAATACAAACATTAAGCGACCAGACCATAATGGAAACCTAAACAAAGGAAGGCCATAAGGACAGTTACTTTCCCACAAAATGGCCATATGGCCATCCAAAATTAAAAGACACAAGTGAGACACACAGTAAGTAACAAACAACAACATAAATAAATCGCCACAGAAGAGCCGCCTTGGAACGGTCAGTGGAAGATTTAAGCCTTTAGATCGACTTCTAGATATTTGGATGATCTATTAAATATTGACAATACCTATTTCGATGGTTACAGAAAGCCAAGACAAGCTTCCTACATTATATTGGTTGCCTCAACTTCATAAAAGACCTAGACCCTAATTGAAACATCACTAGCATTCAAGAATCACTAGCATTCAAACAAACTTCTTACTGAGAATAAGAGAGATCTAATTCAATGTAACGTTAGTTGGTGCCTGATGCTTTGTCACTGGTTGGGCCCATCGGAGTCTAACTGTTTGTTTTCTTTTGCTCCCGCATCTCTGTGGTTTCTTGCTGTCGAGTCCTCACCGTTGTTTCATCTCTGTGGTTGTTTGATATATTGTGTTCACGGGGATGTTGCACTGATGAGGTAGGAGGTCTTCATGCGGACTGAACAAAGTATTTGTTTAAATCGCGTTGGAAATAAGGGCGAGGATTGTGGCCACGTTAAAACGATTTAAGCTTCCCAGTGGAATTCGTTTCACTGACGGTTCCAAGGCGGTTCTTCTGTCGCGGTTTAGTTTTGTAATGGTTTGTCTTTGAGTGTGTGTTTCGTTGATATTATTTTGTTTTGGATAGCCGATTGGCCATTTTGTGGGAAGTAACTGTCCTTTCGGCTTTCCGCTATTGATGTTTCCATTAGGGTCTATTTGTTTCATGTTTGTGCTTCTTTCCCTTTGGTGTCTCTGATGGGAGCTGTGGGTTAATTTTATCGATTCGTGATCATTGCCATCTCTTCTATTTTTCATGGCATTAAAGTACAGTGATTAAACGTTATAATTACGATAACACACCCGTACGGCATAATGCATTTTTTAAATCTTCAAAATGGCTACTTTTCTGATGAAAACCCTTAATATTTTTCCAATAAATGCTCATAACATAGTTTGTGTGTGCTCGTTAGAACCGCCTCATTGAGGCGGTTCTAACGAGTACCAACAACCTATGTCTTGGAGCAGAAGTAAGAAAAATAATGAATACCCTCATAAACCCCAGTTTTCTCTATATAAAGTGGGGTTTAGGGGGTCTTCATTTCACGGACTTGTTCACGTGATGATATCCACCAAATAACAATGACAATATGGCGGCATTTCATAAGGTTCTACACTGTTTGTCCAAACTATAACAAACAGAACAAACTTAGGAAGAATATATGTTACATTTGGACTTCCTACACTATGTTGTAGAATATATAGTGCGAAGAACTTTACATGAGACTGGCTACCTCTATTACCATAATATCACACCGACTGAATGCGTATATTTCCGAAGAGGTCCATATTGTTTTATTCGATACAGTGAATGAGTCGCCATTCACGAGATGCCAAAAAGTCACGAGAAGTTAAGAAAACCGACCTAATTGGCGAAACACTCACTAATTTATTATTTGCATAAAGTTCAGTCTCATGTCAAATTGCACGAGCTTTACTCTCACAATCATTTTACATTATCCATTAATATTAGTGGTTTTATCACAAGTGCATTAGAATCTATAAATGACATTTTGCACTTGCTTTTTGCAGATTAAACGTACAACTTTTTGCTGATTTCACTTGCAGTGGTCGCTACCTTCTGGTGTGTTTTCTTTGTCAAAATAGGCGACCATTGGCTTTTTTCGCAGATTAAACGTACCAGACACATTACATTTTGCGTTTTTTTGTGCAAATTCTGGTGCTGGCCAACGCTCAAAAATATGAAAACAAAATTTCTTTTTTTTTTTATAAAATATGAACTGCGGCGACAAGCTACAACCAGTTATCAACTATCAACTATTTCGCTTTTTCGCAGGCTAGCATGACAGCTTCCCTTTTGAAGATTAAACTTACAACATAGCAGTGCATTTTGCGTATTTTTCTTTCAGTTCAGGAACTCGCCAAGGCTGGCAAAAGTGAATACATTATTTCTTTTCATGACAATTAATTCTGTTGATAAACCTCATTAATCAGTACTTAATTTTGGCAAATTTATTTAACATCTTATTTTTGAAGAACTAACTTACTATGTAGTGTGTGTGTGAATTCGGGTTTAACGTCGCTTTCAACAATTTTTCAGTCATATCACGACGGTGTCTGGTTGCGACAGGGAGCTCAATGCTCACGTTTATAGTGCTGCCTCACTGAAGTATCATGTCCCAGACACATTACATGATACCACACCCAGTCACATTATCCTGACACCGGATCGACCAGTCCTAGCTCTACCCCGTAAATCCGAGTGCCAAGCGAGGAGCAGCTAGTACCATTTTTAACGACTTTGGTATGTCGCGGCCCGGGGTCGAACCCGAGACCTCCCGTTCCCCGGAGCGGACACTCTACCAACGGAGCTATCGGGGCCGGTAAACTTAAACTGGAATGTCGAAAACGCAGAACTAGATCTCACGGCACCAGGAAAAATGGTAACTTTAAACGTAAAACACGTGCGTTTAAACGAAACAATACTAGACTGAAGTGACTGTCAATTATATTATTAAATCATGGACGCCACTCTATGCTTTCATTTTTAAGTTCATTACCCGTTTCTGTTTTACGTCTTCTGGACACCGAGGCGAATAAATTCTACGATAGTTCTCATCAGTTATATGATGCGACTCTCTTAACTAGAGGCTATACTCAGCATACTCTCCGTCCTTACATTGATTCTGAAATTAATCATAAACGCCATTTCTTCAAAATATCCTTCATTAATAAGGGTATGGATTTTATAGATTTGCCCAGTATCTTCCGTGAGAGATCGGTGCTTTCTTCCATTCCTGCTTATTTTCAAAATACTGAAACACCTATAATTTGCTATAAATATAACAAACCTGTTAGATCTATCATTTTTAATTTCAATAAACTTGTTTCAGATCTTGATATTGATACTAATACTCCTGATTCATGTGATTGTAAAAACTCAAAGTATTGCTATCCTGCTGCTGGTCATGTAATTACTGGCAATTTGAAAATTATTCCTGATTCTAGGATAAGGAATATAATTTCTAAAGGACCGAAATATCGGTTTCCTTCTAAAATTGATTTCAGTAAATGTAGAGATGAAATCGCTGCTTCCTTGAATGAATTCGGTAATCGATGGTGTAAGCGAGAGTATGTTGAGCATAAAGCCCTTAAGGACTGGAAACTTAGCATTTTAAAACTAGTAAATAAACGCATTTCTTTCTATTCTCAAAATACTAACTTATTACCTCCAAAGCCCAAGACGTCTTTACGTCATCTTAAACTAGGTATTCAAGAATTTCATAAGAAGTTTGTTTTGGCCCCTGCAGACAAGGCCGCTAACAACGTCGTCGTTGTGTGACGGCTCCACTATGTTAACACGCTTAAGAAGGAGCTTGGTGGTACTATGGCCTATGAACTTCAGCCTTTAGCTGAAGAGAGAGCTATAGTAGATAAACATGTTTGTCTTTCAGCCACCAAGTTTGCTGTGTGTGTTAACGAAGGCCAAGACAAGCTTCCTACGCTATACTGGTTACCAAAACTTCATAAAAAACCTTACAAAGCACGGTTTATTGCAAATTCTAGCTCTTGCACTACCACTGAACTTTCTAAATTATTAACTTCCTGTCTTACTGCTATTAAAACGCATGTAATTAAATATTGTGATAAAGTCTTTGAAAGATCAGGAAGAAATCTGTTTTGGTCTATAAAAAATTCGAATGAGGTTTTAAATAAATTGAAATCTAGACATTTTCGTGCTTCTAGTCTGTCTACCTACGATTTTTCCACTCTTTACACTACACTTCCTCATAATCTTATAAAAGAAAAGCTTAATGATTTAATTGAATGGACTTTTCACAGAGAAGATTCTCTCTATCTTGCATGTAATGTCAGAAATGCATTTTTTACTTCTAAAGAGCATAAGAATTATACACTTTGGTCATGTCAGAAAGTGTGTGATGCCCTCACCTTTCTACTTGACAATATTTATATTAGATTCGGTACTAAGTTATTTAGACAAATTGTGGGTATTCCGATGGGTACTAATTGCGCACCTCTTGTGGCTGATCTGTTCTTGTATTGTTATGAAAGAGACTTCATTTTGTCGCTTTCCATTGATAACCAATCTGAAATTATTGAAGCTTTTAGCTCTACTTCTAGATATTTAGATGATTTATTAAATATTGATAATACCTATTTTGATGGTTTGATCAGTCAGATTTACCCCCTTGAACTTCAGTTAAATAAAGCAAATTCTTCTGATACCGAGGCCCCGTTTTTGGATTTACATCTGTCTATTGTAGATGGATTTGTTTCGTGCAAAATTTATGATAAACGCGATGACTTTGATTTTGAGATTGTAAATTTTCCTTTTTTGGATGGTGATGTTCCTCGTGCGCCATCCTATGGCGTTTATATTTCGCAATTAATTCGATTTGCTAGAGTGTGTAGTCATGTAACTGACTTCAACACTCGTAATAAATTATTAACGGCTAAACTCCTTAATCAGGGTTATCGGTACCATAAACTACGCAAAGCCTTTTCAAAATTTTATAGACGCCATTCTGATTTAATTTCAAAATTCAATATTGGACTTAAATCTCTTCTGCAACAAGGTCTATCGGAACCCGAATTTTATGGTGACTTAGCATATAAATTCAGAAAAATATATAACCGCAATGACTTCAGCACCCAATTTCGTAAAATCATTCTTCGATATAAAAAGATTGGGTACAACATGGATATTATACGACAGACTGCATGCATGGTAGTTAACCCAATCACGGTTGGCAACTTTGCTTCCCTCTTTAATTGCACGCCGGTGGGTCAGGCCTCAGATTCTATGACGGCTCCAACGTAAAGGCTTATTGAGAATTAGAGAGATCTAATTCAAGGTAATGTTGGTTGGTGCCTGATGCTCTGTCTCTGGTCGGGCTCATCGGAGTCTAACTGTTGGTTTTCTTTTGCTCCAGCATTTCAGTGGTTTCTTGCTGTCGAGTCCTCACCGTTGTCTCACCTCTGTGGTTCTTTGATTTTTGTGTTCACGGAGATGTTGCACTGATGAGTTAGGAGGCCTTCATGCGGACTGAACAAATTATTTGTCTAAATCGCGACGGAAGTAAGGGCGAGGATTGTGGCCACGTAAAATCGATTTAAGCCCCCCAGTGGAAATCTTCCACTGACCGTTCCAAGGCGGCTCTTCTGTGGCGATTTATTTATGTTGTTGTTTGTTACTTACTGTGTGTATCACTTGTGTCTTTTGGTTTTGGATGACCATATGGCCATTTTGTGGGAAAGTAACTGTCCTTATGGCCTTCCTTTGTTTGGGTTTCCATTATGGTCTGGTCGCTTAATGTTTGTATTTCTTTCCCTTTGGTGTCTTTTATGGGTGGAGTAAGTTTATTGTATCAATTCCTGATCTTTGTTTTACTTCTACTTTACTATGTAGACGATTTTTTTCCCTTTTCTGTGACAAAACTGGCGCTCGCCAAGATTCGCAATAAGAAAACATAATTTCTCTTCATGAAAATTGAACTGTTAAGATAATTCCAATTAGCACTTATTAATTCATGCAGGTTAAAGTGACCGTTTGCTTTATGCAGCTAAAATGTGACGCGTCATGAGATTTTGTGCCCAAATGGGGCATTACGTCATTCCGAGAAAACGTGAAGAATCGCGACGTCATAATTGACGCAGCTAATTTATGGCGCACCTGTTGCTAATAATACTTTAAACAAGAGCCTTTTACTTTGTAAATTATAAAGTTTGCATAGAATTTATAAGCAAAAATTTGAAAACGGTTCTGCGTTTCCTACTAGGAAAGAATTTTGACCGGTTGTGTTGACCGATTGTACAAAGAAGTAATAAAACACACAAATTGAAAAAGTGCCGACTAGCTCAGTCGGTAGAACGCTTGCCTACCACGCACAGGTTCCCTGGTTCGACTCCGAACTCCTATTTCATTTTTTTAAAATTATGTTTGTTTGTTTTAGAGGTTAATGGCCCAGTCAACACTATTTAGGTCATTTTTTGAGCCGATCAGTTTGCCTATCCACACTTTTCCTGGGCAGGCTTATACGTGAGTGGTTAACCAATACAGTGCACATTCTTTCGCCAGAAACTGTCGACTGCCCTTCTTGAATCTGCGGAAGGGTTAAAAATATGTATTTTGTAGAATTGTTGCGAGAGTTGTATGCCTTGAACACCATATACAGGGTCACCAAAAGTTTAAAGTGTGAAAATAGTATTCCTCAGATAAGTGTTCGTTTGTTTGTTTGTATTGGAGTTTAACGGCCATGTCAACACTATTTAGGCCATTTTTGAGCCAGTCAGTTCACCTATCCACACTTATGCTGGGCAGTCGTATACGTAAGCGGTTAACTAGTACATTTTACATTCTTTCGCCAGAAACTGATAACTGCCCTTCTTGAAACGGCGGAAGGTAGAGAGGATTTCATGATCAATCTCCACGTAAGGATCTTGCCGACGCCGGCAGGTATCGAACCCGCGTCCTCTTGATCAACTCTGATAGACTAATTAATTTGCACTTGCTCACGGTTTTAATAGAGGTAAATAGCTCGTTCCCTTGATTCAGAGGGTTTAATACCAAGGTTCCACGGTGAAAACAACAGCAGATCTCCCAAATACACTTTGACATTACAGGACACATGCAGGGGAGGCAGGCAAGTCTTTCAAATATATTTTGCCTCCTTTATATAAAATAATTTGGAAACTGAATAACACACAGTTATGCGCCTTAACAACTTCTTTCAAGGTTTGATTCCTGATTAGCATGTTATAGACCAGCGGTATAGTGGCCATCAATCCAAGGCCGGTGGATTCCTCCAGCATGTAAGACCACATTGTCAAATTCAGCACCTTCAAGAATGCCTATACGGATAAGCTTAGTAATCAAATAATAAATTATGTTTTGATTTAAAGGAAAGAATTTGCTCCTGAGGTGCGGAAAAGTATCGTTTGGCAAGACACTTAAATAAATGTTACTAGGCACCTATCACTGGGAACATCATATGTATGTACACGGATATGCACCACTTTCAAACCAAGGGTTTCGCAAACAGTTACTTCTATACTGTTTGCGCAACCCTTGATTTGAATTCTATACTCCCACATGTTAGATGTATGGAGAATAATTGTAGGTTGATAGAAAGAAGACTCCAGGCTAACATATTTAAAAATCGAGATTTAGTCTTACACGTCTTTAACATAAAGTAAAATTTAATATGATACCGAGTTCGAGTCGGGCTCGGGTCACATGCGAGACACCAAATTCTGCAACGGAAAGTCAGTTGTTGTTTTTTTCTCCGGGTACTCCGGTTTTCGCCCACCATTAATTAACGATCGGCTCGATATGTTAAATAATCTTGAAAAGACCCGTCAAAATAAAAACAAAAAAAAAAAAAAATTTGGTACTGCCTATCTTACCATTCACCTTACGATTTAGAAAAAAAAAACATAGCATTTAATTCACCAGTACTGAAATGCTTAGCACTGAAATACATGTACCATGCAGCCTCGTCCCGCTGGGCGAGTGAAATCAACACCAGTTTAAGTATATGAATCAATTCAATAACTGCAAGTCAAGTATAAATTTAAGGCATTTTAGTGCTTATATACGAACAACGAGTATATAAGTAGTGATTATATACGAACTACGAGTATATATGTACTCGTAAATGTTTTGACTCTATATTGATGTGCTTGTTTCTATTGCTGAAACTGCGAATACAAGTGCAACTGCATGTTTTGAGTCCTCATTAAATGTCGGCATTAGTGTATTCTGCAGCTAGTACTGGTCATGTTTGATGATATAAGTTTGGACATACTAGCTTTATATGCACTTTAATTTGTTTGCATAAAGTATTACTATAATTGCAGTTTTGCCTGTCAAATATTGCAATGTACTTTCACTGTCAGGGAAAAAGTTTATTAAAGTTAGAAATTCAAATAATTGCTGGCTGTATTCACTTTAACTAGGAATTGTCTATGGCCCTGGTAGAGCCCACATATTTATTATAGCCGTGCCACCCTCTCTCGACCTTCTGGTTTATCTCGACAAGTGGCGCCCTTACTATACACCATCTGCATGTATGGAATGGAATAGCCGATTTGATTTTATGGCAAAGTTATACTTCATTATATTTAATTGATAGGCCCATGTGAGATATGTGTTCCTAACTGTCTCAAAGAAGGACATTATTCTGTCGAAATTTTGGAATAGCTTTCTTATCTGTGCTACATAGCAGTATTGTAATACGCCTGATAGAAATACCTCACTGAGGCGGTTCTTCCAAGTATCCACAATTGTGTTAGTTAAAATATTGCATACCCTTATAACCCCCAATTATCTGCATGGCGTTTTTGTTTGTTTGTTTTGGTGTTATAGTGTTATACAACCTTGTCAACACTACTTATATCATTTTGGAAACATTGCTTCCAATTTTTGGGGGACTTTTATCCGGAACATTTCAAACCCTCCCCCATAAACAAACTGTTACAGTTTATATGCAGTACAATCTCGCTATAAATGCTTCGCCTGGGCAAGCTAAGACCTTTTTACTGTTTTAAAAACTTGTCAGGTAGGCACAATGTAGACAGTCTATTTCTCCTAGCCCTGATGGGAGGGGACGTTATGTAAAGTTTGTTTTGCAAGGATGTTCATGACAAGGAGATGCTAATTTACTCACGCATTAGCTTTAAATCTGTACGATTTGCACACACACAATAACACATAAACTCACACACTCACACACTCACACAAGGATATAAATGTCAACTTTACTTCATCCTGCGATTTTATATACCAAATCAGTTGGTTGGTGGGGTAATCTGATAAAATACTTATGAATTGCATGTATGCCACTATTTAATGGAGATAACTGATTTATTTACAATAAAATTTTGCTATAATTGCAATGATGCACAAACAGTTTTGTCGAACAAGTAAAGGATTGTGCGAATTTTTTCTCTGTTTTATTACTATTATTATTATTATTATTATTATTATTATTATTATTATTATGATTTTCATATGGAATTCATGTTTTTACAAGCCATCATGAAATTATTCATGCAGCTATGACCTAGAATGGGAGCAATGATGCGTTAAAAAGTTTGCTCCCATAAGCCAGACTTTGCCGTAAAAGTAATTGATACAGTCCAATTTTGGCTATTTAGATGTAGCATTCAAATAAATTTATATTGGTGACATAAACAAAAAAATGCAAGTAGGTGGGCTACTCTGTATCCAAGCAAAGCTGATCTCTCTGGCAATGGTGGAAATAAATGTTGTTACATGATCTTTAATTGGATTTAGCAATGCACATTCACATTACTTTTATTTAGATTGAATGAGAAAATATATTCCCAGCTCTACAGGAGTATTTTGTTCGAGAAATTTTAGGATTTTAAATTTGTTGCCATGGCAACATAATTCTCCCCAACAAATATTTAATGAATGATTGCTACTAGGTGAATAAATAATTGTGTAAAAACATGATTTGCTGATATTTCATTTTCTCTGAATGCTTTATGTGGCGTTGAAGTCAAGAATCACTAGCAAATATTAATTTAATATAACCAAAAATGCAAATTTTGTATATTTGGGGTCAGTTTTTAGAGACCTATATCTCGTATACCGCTCAATGTTTTCATCTGAAATTTCACATATGCACTTCAGTATTACAAAGCTATCAGAAAATGGCAAAAACTCATTTTCGGTAATGGACCCCATTTGGACCCAAAATCTCATGACGCGTCACAAATATTCAACATAACAGTTCATTTTTAGTATATTTTCCCTTCAAATTAGGTCCTCGCCGAGGCTCGCACTTATTAAAACTTAAATTCTTTTCATGGTATATTAACTGTAATAGTAGAGGCAATTCACTTGTCACTTACTGATTTTTGCAGTTTAGACTTACAATTTGCTTTTTGCAGAGTTAACTCGCCACAAACATTATCTGTTTTGCCTCATTTCTGTGGCAATACAAGTGTTCGCCAAGGCTCGCACATATAAAAAATAAATTTCTTTTCATGATATTTGAGCTCTAGTGCTAAAGTCCAATTATCCACACGATCTAAGGCTTTATTCCTGGAATTATGAGTTTTTCTGTTTTTTATCTGGCCTAAAAGTCTGTCCAAAATCGTAAAAAAATTGTCAGATTTGGTTATCTTTAAAGCGCTGCCACCTGGTGGTAGTACAATTTTCCAAACTTTTTATTGCTGATTGTTTAATATCCATACATGGACTTTATCTTATCACTGTATGTATGCATTATCTGGGACAAGCTGTTGAAATAAGAAAACGTCTTATGAAATCGAGACTCTTTCAAGAAAATTATCATCTCTTCATGTGCCATGCTTCCTTAGCAACAGTTTCTAGGCAACCGTTAGAGACTTAAAGATCTTGTATAGTTTTTGTTATGTATATAACCTATATGCATGTCACGGGATACATATTTTTATGTCACGTAAATTATGCTTGCTTTTTTTTCATTGAAACTTCCTTATTTTCTCATATAAACTGTCTTAAGGTGGCTGAAAGGTTGGTGGTGAATAAAATTTGTGCTAGTTTAGACCAAAGTCACGAGACCTGTATAAGTTGCTTTTTTGTACTTACTGTGGTAGAATTTATTACATGTAAACTTTTGATCTAATTCTGAGAAGATCACCCTCGGCCGGATTTTTTTTTGGTACAAAAACTGCTCCTTAAAACTGCCCTTTGGTTACTGTAAAAAGATATATCACTTGCCGAAATAGTACTTACTGTGTCTCTTGTTCTTATTTCTAGTGAAATCATAAGATTGTGGGTATCTATGTTTTTGAGTATACTTAAGAAAATACATGTATATTCCTGCAAATCTCAGTTTTCTACAGTCGTTCACTCCCTTCAGCTGATTCAAGAAGGACGGTTTATCAGTTTCTGGTGAATGAATGTGTTCTTTCCTGGTTAACCGCTTGTGAATAAGCCTACCCAGGCAAGTCTGGATAGGTTAACTGTCTGGCTCAAAAATAACCTAGGACCGTCAAACTCCATTATGAAACTAGACAAAAGTGCCCAGTGGGGCACGTATACCCCCGGCCAGTGCCATCACCTCAGCTGAAAATAGCAATGTCAAAAGCTTCTTTGCATATACAGGCCATATTCCATAGAATGGCCATTTTCAAGATTCAAAGGGCAATAACTCTAAAAAAGGAAAGCAAGAGTTATGGTCCATGTGTTCTGCACGTTGTCTCATGGTGTTTAACATTTATGTGAAGTTTCATAAAAATATATCAAGCGGTTGAAAAGATATGGAACGGACACGAAAATGCAAGTTTAAACATACAAAGGGCAATAACTCTGAAAATAGAAAAGCAAGAGTTACGGTTCATGTGTTCTGCACGTCGTCTCATGGTGTTTAACATTTATGTGAAGTTCCATGAAAATATATCAAGCGGTTGAAAAGTTATGGAGCGGACACTAAAATGCAAGTTTAAACATACAAAGGGCAATAACTCTGAAAGTAGAAAAGCAAGAGTTATGGTTCATGTTTTCTGCACGTCGTCTCATGGTGTTTAACATTTATGTGAAGTTCCATGAAAATATATCAAGCGGTTGAAAAGTTATGGAGCGGACACTAAAATGCAAGTTTAAACATACAAAGGGCAATAACTCTGAAAGTAGAAAAGCAAGAGTTATGGTTCATGTTTTCTGCACGTCGTCTCATGGTGTTTAACATTTATGTGAAGTTTCATGAAAATATGTCAAGTGGTATAAAAGTTATGGAGCGGACACGAAAATGTTAACACACACACACACACACACACACACACACACACACACACACACACACACACACACACAGAGAGAGAAAATACGAAAACTATATACCCCCATGGCATACTGCGTATGCCGGGGGTATAAATATATATATATAAACAAACAAATAAATAAAATGACTTGTCCACGTGATGTGGTACGTGTGATTTTTTTTATCAATGTAGGTTATTACTCAATATGTCCATTTAGTCAATATATTTATTAAAACAAAACACAAATGAATAAGAAAATAATTATTTATTATTGCAGATCAAGATGTCAAGATGATGTCATGGTATAATACGAGTACAACATGTAACAATTGTTATAAACACTACTTCATTAATGATATCACAATCGAATTTCGATGGCTCGAACACCTTTGGAACTTTGAGAATTTGTTCGACCATGAATGGGGGTAGTTCGAGTAACTAAGGATTACTACATGTTATAACGTCATGTCATGAAGAATAATGCCGATAATTTTGGAATATCTTTTCTGAATCATAATAATAAGACTTTTATGCGTGTGTGTGCACGCTGCATTCATTTGCAAGTTAAAAGACTAAACTGGCCTTAAAATGTTTCTTTCTATAGATTCCCTAGGGCTCAAGAATGGGTAATTGTTAACAAACCATCGGTGATTGAGCCTATGTATCTGAAGTTCCATTGTCTTTCGGAAACAAACTTAAATGAGCCGGCGCATAACAAAACCCACAATAAGACTGGTGTGACCAGCACAGACTCAAGTCAACCTGCGCACCCATCCACTATGACAAGACCTTATGCTTCTGTCTCTTAACATAGATATTAACCTATGGTAGGTACATGTGGTCAGCGAAGACTCTGATTAGACTGCGCAAGATTCTGATCTGAGTCTCGCTGGTCGTTCAAGACTTCTTGAAGATTTTGTCATGGGCTGGCTCAAATATTTTTACAAATTTGCGTAATCCCCAGTTTCCATTAGGAAAACATGTCCATGTGAAATTTAGAGTCCAACATGGTGTCAGAAGTGGCAAACATTAGTAAAAATAATAATATCCTTCTTATTTCGGCTTCAACATAGATTATGCGTGCTTGTTAGGACCGCCTCAATGAGGCGATTCTAAGGAGTACCCACAATCTATGTTTTTGAGCAAAAATAAGGCAGATAATGAATACCGCTGTAAACCCCACTTTTCGCTATATAAACTGGGGTTTAGGGGTCCTTCGTTCTACGGACTTGATATCGTGATGAATTGCAACGCATTATCCCTCTCAAACCTGTAGACCAGTACAGATACCTATGTTTGTAGACTAGATCCAGATGAAACCTCTATAAAGGAGCCTCTCATTAGGATCTAGACTGTTTGCCACCCTATTTATGAGTTTGACGAAACGTCAAATTTGCAATAATAGACGTGCCCAGTCAAATGATATCGAAATGAAAGTTTAACAGTTTAAAAAAGTCAGGTTATAAACACATCCATCATGAAAACTTGCCTATATAATTTTGACCCCTCGAACCCAACTTTTATACAGTAAAACTGGGGTTTACAGGGATAAATCTTATTTCTGCTCTAAAATATAGATGGTGGGTGCTCGTTAGAACCGCCTCAATAAAACGGTTCTAGCGAGTAGCTACAATCTATTTTTTCAACAGCAATAAGAAAAATATCACATTTTTCTTATCCTAAAATTTTAGTTTATTTTTTCGGTGATAAAGTTTACAATGTATTTGTATCGGAATGTTTTCATAATGGGAAACGTTCGTTTCACATTAAGTAACCCCTTACAGTTGTAAGTGGTATATTTTACTTATCTAAATGAACTACATACTGTCGCTGTTTGTTATGACCACATCCTGAATGAGCTCCCGAAACCAAACAACAAGAATTCTGCCGAAGGCTATGTTCGTCTGTGATGAGTGGAAATCAATTGTTGATACTAGAAATGACGCAAATGTTGACGGATTGACAAACGGACGAACGAACGGACAGTCAGTCGGAAAACGGTACTTCCAAATTGTTTCATGCCTTAAGCAGGCATGGCAAACCTAAAAGACATTTTCGCTGAAATCATTAAAAAATAGCTGGCTTCAATAGTAAATGATAGAAAGACATCGGTATAACAACTCTAACAACAAGTGCAGCCGAACTTCAATGGCCCGAACATCTTTGGGCTCATGAAAAGTTGTTCGAGACTGGGCTAGTTCGAACAACATATTGTTTGTTTTCATAAGCCGTAACAAAAACATGCTTATTCAAATACATTGTAAATTTTACCACGAAAAAGTAGAATTTTTAAGCTTAAAATTTGTGATATTTTCTTTTCTCTGCTCCAAAGATAAATTTTGGGAACTCCTTGGAACCGCCTTGCCGGTTCTAACGGGTACCCACAATCCCTGTAAACCCTAATTTTACTATATAAAAGTGGGGTTTAAAGGGGTCAAAATTATATAGTCGTGTTTTCGTCATGCAAAGCCAGGAGGCATACTGCGTATGAAATACATAAATCTATGTTGTACTCAATAGAATCGCCAAATCAAGGAATTTCCTAAGGACTCAAGAACGAGCTGTGATACATTCATGATAAATGAGCCATCTGTGTTCAAACC
Source organism: Lucinisca nassula (assembly GCA_963580285.1). Taxonomy (NCBI): domain Eukaryota; kingdom Metazoa; phylum Mollusca; class Bivalvia; order Lucinida; family Lucinidae; genus Lucinisca; species Lucinisca nassula. The sequence goes on along the minus strand of OY757012.1, from coordinate 16,844,945 downwards.
CTTGAAGTTTCACTGTAACATATAACACGTAGAACAGCGTAAAGAAATACTTGCGGAATACTGCACATATTGAATGACATAATCTATATCTATTGTGTACCATGACCAACCAATCAGCTTATACTGGTTTTATTTGACCAAATTATTATCACCCAATTGTTTCTCTGTTTGAATTCAAACCAATTAGATGGCTTCTTATGAAGAGGGACACCTATGTGGTAACATAATCAACATTAAAATGTTTTTAATATCAGAGTACTGAATAGGTACAACAATCACATTCAGCATCAATTATGACTTCCTTATTTAGCAATTCTCATGCTATGCATATCTGGATCTCTGAAATTGAAGTTTCATTCAGTATTTTTTAAATAAATTCATTGTTTCCTCAGCTGGTCACTTTCTCTTTGTTTTGACAAAGATATATTGCATCACATAATTTGATTTGTCAGATTTGTGGACTATGGTATATCGTGTATAAACACTACTTTCATATCCATACTTGATATTCCCTTAAAATCACAGTTAAGCCCCGCCTACCACAGCTAGACAAAATGATGAATATAATCATTGGATGGTTTCAAAGGAAATAAAGTAGGTCATTGCATTGTTTGATGTTCAGCAAAATTATAGTGAATACAAGATTTCCTCGATTAGAGGGCTATTGTATAAATTGCAGAGTCAAGCAGTGCAAAACATACAGCGATGTAGGGATTCTATTTCTTGCAATTACATGTATTACATATTTTTGTTGTGGGATGAAATAACTAGAGAGATTTGACGGATTCGGGCCTTGCTATTGTATAATTTAAGGATAATATAATTTCTGGTTATAAGTATCGATATATTAGTACATGAAGATGCAAAAGGGGTAGTAAACGAAATAAAAATGGACGGTTAGACTGCTGATAAAAATGCATGCGTGGTGCTTACAAGTCCGTGCAATGAAAATTCCTGTAAGCCCAAGTTTGTATAATGGTTGAAAGCTGGGTCTACAAGGTTAAATATTTTTGCTCAAAAACATAGAATACGGGAACACATTAGAACCATCTCAATGATACATTTATAGCGAACACCAACAATCTTTGTTACCTAAGGAACATATCCTTATTTTGTTCTGAAACATGTCAGATTTGGAAACATTCATTTACATGTAATACATTACGTTACACGGTTGTGTTATCTGTAAGACACTTTAGAGCATATGCTAATATATGATTTGTATTATATATCTTGTTATTACCACATTGATAAGTGCAAGCATTTTCTACATTTCACAACGGTAATAAGTCTGTAGTATACAGTTAGTTGGTCTTAAATAAATATAATAGCCGAATGTGCTTTAATTTAAAATTATTATCACAGATTTTCGTCAGAAAAATAACATGACATTGTTATAGGCATAAAACTAAATAGTGTCCCACGAATGTATTTTTTTCATTGAAAATATATACTGTTGGGGGATGCATAGTTTCTGCGTGTTACGTTCCAAATTAGAAGTGGAGGCAATGATCAGGAATCGATACAATTAACCCACAGCTACCATCAGAGACACCAAAGGGAAAGAAACACAAACATGAAACAACAGACCCTAATGGCTACATCACCAGCGGAAAGCCAAAAGGACAGTTACTTTCCAACAAAATGGCCAATAGGCTATCCAAAATAAAATAATATAAGCGACACAAACACCCAAAGACAAACCATAACAAAAATAAACCGCGACAGAACCGCCTTGGAACGGTCAGAGGAAACCAATTCCACTGCGGGGCTTAAATCGATTTTTATTGGCTACAATCCTCGCCCTTACTTCCGTCGCAATTAAGACAAATAATTTGTTCAATCGACATGAAGGTCTCCTTACTCATCAGTGCAACATCTCCGTGAACACAAAAATCAAACAACCACAGGGATTAAACAACGGCGAGAACTCGACAGCAAGAAACCTCTAACATGCTGGAGCAAAAGGAAACCGACAGTATGACACAGATGGGTCGGACCAGAGACAGAGCATCAAGTACCAACCAACATAAGCCTTTACGCTTGAACCGTCATAGAATCTGAGGCCTGGCCCGCCGGCGTGCAATAAAAGACGGAAGCAAAGTTGTCAACCGTGATTGGTTTTCTACCATGCATGCAGTTTGTCATATAACACTTATGTAGTAGCCAATCTTTTTATATCGAAGAATGATTTTACGAAATTGGGTGCTAAAGTCTTTGCAGTATTATATTTTTCTGAATGTATAATTTATACTAAGTTACCATAAAATTCGGGTACTGGTAAACCACTTAGAAGGTCTTGAACTAAGAAATACATGTACATTCTCGTGAAAAGCGACAATCAAAGATTTCAACCTACCCATGGCACAAAGAGGAAGATTAACTAAAAATGAGGAAACCAAAAGAGGAAGAAAAAAAAAAAAAAAAAAACATTCACAAACAGCACAGTAACCAGCTCTCTCTTCATCAGAATAGTTGATCAAGGTGCAAAAGGCACATATAATGTAGATTAAATAAATAATAATAATAATAATAATAATAGTATTGATACACAACCATACGTATTTATCATATGACGTCGCGTCTGAGAGTGTAATAACTCCATGTATTGTTTTCGATAAACCACTAGTGGATTAAATATGCAAATTAGCTAGATACGTCCCGTAACGTTACATGTACGACGTCCTTAAGGACGTCGCGTAAGGACGTCGCGTTTACTAATGGCGGAATATTGATATTTTTGTAAATAATCGTGAATAAAATGCGTTTTGAATGTCATATGATAAATAGAATCTTGCATTCGTGCTCATGTATTATTGAATTTATTAAACTCATTGAGGAAATAGGATAAAATGCTCGGCAGAGCCTCGCATTTTATCCCTTTTCCTCAACTCGTATAATAAATTCAATAATATATTGAATTTATTAAACTCATTGAGGAAAAGGGATAAAATGCTCGGCAGAGCCTCGCATTTTATCCATTTTCCTCAACTCGTTTAATAAATTCAATTATACATGAACAGTCATGTAAGATCCTCTATATAGAACATGGAGAGCCCTGTCGGAAGCCTGGCATGGCAAAGTGGTGCGGGTCGAACCGTCCCCGCATATAAATAGAAGTGAAGACAATGACCAGGAATCGGTACAATTAACCCACAATTGCCAGCAGTGACACCAAAGGGAAAGAAATACAAGCACGAATTAACTAGGCCCTATTGGAAACATCAATAGCAAAAGCCAAAAGGACAGTTACTTTCCACAAAATGACCAACTGGCTATCAAAAACTAAATCATATAAGCGAAACACACAATAACACACCATAACAAAAATAAACCGCGAACCGCCACAGAAGAACCGCATTGGAACGGCCGGTGAAATGAATTCCACGGGGGGTGGGGGGGGGGGGTTAAAATCGATATTCCACGCAGCCGAAATCCCCTAAACCCTGTTGGCTTGTTCTGGCGATAGGGCTTGAGATATTATTTCATCTCAATGTCGGGTTAAAGTCCCACAACATTGGAAGCAACGTCTCCAAATGTCCTTAACAGTGTTGACGGGGGCGTAAAACCTTTAATCAAACAAAAATAAAATCTCCAAATGAAGGGTTAACCTTTTTTCAAATGTTTGTTAAAAATACAAAGTGGTACTCGTTTGAAGACAATTCTTAAGAGCACCCACAGTCTGTGGTTTACACAGAAACTTATAATAACGGATTTCCGCTAGCAAAAAAATACATGAAAACATAATCTCAATTATTAGGGTTTGTTAATATAAAAGAGATTCCTTATATGTGTAAGAGATTGAACATCAAGAGCCTCTGATCCAATCTGCATCCTGAAAGTCATTCTTCTGTTGATACAGACATGGACGTAACGCTCGATAAGCATATTACACATGTGTATTTGCAATAAAGAGAAATGACTCGGAGTCTAACTGTTGGTTTTCTTTTGCTCCATCAATTCTGTTGTTGTATGATGTAGAGTCCTCAACCTTGTTTCATCTCTGTAGTTTTTTTATTTGTATGTTCTCGGAGATGTTACACTGATGAGTTAGGAAGCCTTCATGCGAACTAAACAAGATTAGTGTATACCGCGACAGAGGTAAGGGCGAGGATTATGGCCATGTAAATCGATTTAAGCCCCCCCCCCAGTGGAATTCTTTCCACTGACCGTTCCAAGGCGGTTCTTCTGTGGCGGTTTATTTATGTTGTTGTTTGTTACTTACTGTGTGTATCACTAGTGTCTTTTTATTTTGGATGGCCATTTGGCCATTTTGTTGGAAAGTAACTGTCCTTATGGCCTTCCTTTGTTTAGGTTTCCATTATGGTCTGGTCGCTTCATGTTTGTGTTTCTTTCCCTTTGGTGTCTTGGATGGGTGGAGTAAGTTAATTGTATCGATTCCTGATCTTTGTTTTACTTCTACTTAGAAACGTATGTATTAAACACCAAGGCCAGGTCAGTTTCATTGCTGCTACTGGTAACATGTAATCCATTACAACCTGTTGCATACGGGCAGATTGGACTCGACACCTCGGTAGAGCAAACCGTCTAGTTTCATAATGAACAACTATTCCGAGTTTCAAATAAATATGTTCAGTAATGACAGAGATATTACAAACTGTTCAAGTTTTTTGCAAAAATTCTGAGTCGAAAAAGGGGCATAACTGTGCCAAAATATTTTGTGGGTTACCTCACCTATTGGTATGAGTTCTACTTTTCATAATGATCAATTAGTCCAAGTTTCAAGTAAATATGTTCAGTAATGACAGAGCTATTACAAAATGTCCAAGTTTTTTGCATAATGACAGAGATATTACAAAATGTCCAAGATTTTTTTCAAAAATTCTGAGTCGAAAAAGGGGCATAACTGTGCCAAAATATTTTGTGGGTTACCTCACCTATTGGTATGAGTTCTACTTTTCATAATGATCAATTAGTCCAAGTTTCAAGTAATATATGTTCAGTAATGACAGAGCTATTACAAAATGTCCAAGTTTTTTTGCAAAAATTCTAAGTCGAATAAGGGGCATAACTGTGCAATGTTTTAGGTTTACCTCACCTATTGGTATGAGTTCCCCATTTCATCATGTCGGAGTATCAAGTAAATATGTTCAGTAATGACAGAGATATCTCAAAAAATTCCAAGTTTTTTCACAAAAATTCTAAGTCGAAAAAGGGGCATTACTGTGCCAAAAATATTTAAAGGGTTATTTCACCTATTGGTATGAGTTCCCCTTTTCATAATGAACGACTAGTCCGAGTTTCAAATAAATATGTTCAGTAATGACAGAGATATTACAAAATGTCCAAGTTTTTTGCATAATGACAGAGATATTACAAAATGTCCAAGTTTTTTGCAAAAATTCTGAGTCGAAAAAAGGGCATAACTGTGACAAAATATTTTAAGGGTTACCTCACCTATTGGTATGAGTTCCCCTTTTCATCATGTACAACTAGTTCTAGTTTCAAGTAAATATGTTCATAAATGACAGAGATATAACAAAATGTCCAAGTTTTTGCATGACGCAGACGACGACGACACAGGCGACGCCGGAGCTATGACAATACCTCGTCGTTTTCTTCGATAACAGCCGAGCTAAAAATGCATAGGTAATCTCTGGTATAAAAACATGTAGCTGTCATTGTTTCAACGTAAGTCTCCTTTTTTAAAGTCAAGAACATAACTACTAACCCAGCAGGCACATGACGTAATTGTGTCGTCACATCAACGTCGGTACAACGTCATAGCGTTTATGCAACGTCAATTCTACGTCGTGACGTTGCACCGATGTTTATTTGACGATGTCTTAGCGACGTGTGCCCGCTGGAAGATTCTGTTGCATTTCAGCCTCGGTGTCTCCAGCAAAGAAGGTAACTCTTAGTGTGTGACATCATCAGCAACCTCTCAAATATGAGCCCCATCAAAAGAAGGCCGGTCTTTGAGGGCTTGTGACCTGAAAAGTGTTTAATCCTCTGAACCCCAGTTTTCTATACATGAAAGAGTTTACAAGATGTTCACAGCATGGACCTGCAAACGTGATGCGTTACTTCACAAGCTGACTGATTTGAATCGTTCATGGTTGCACATGTCACTTTCGTTTGATCTGATGTATTCGAGTCCACTTCCAATCTGTGTTCAGTTACCGGTGGTGTTGAGAAATACTGACGGCACAGTGTGGAAGTCAAACAAACTGTTTCCTAGTGTTTCTGTACTTCCAACGAGGACCAACACACACACAATGTTTACAATGAAACCAGCCAATACCTGAAACAATTTTTGTATGACACAAATTAATATGATCAGTGAGAGCCATAATTATTACAGAACACAGGCTATTAATGACACAACATAAAATTGGAATTAAACTCCGTTCAGAAAATCTGAACCATCTTTTTTCTTTTTGTTTCATGTTTTTGGGTCGATTGTAATCGACAATCGACTAAGATTTAACATAAGTCTAAAATTTGACATTAATGCAGATGGCCTAATCACAACCGCCGTTCTTGACAAGAGACATCCGTGAGAAAATAGGTCAATTGCTCCATATTCTAAACAGTTTCAAATGTTCCTCATGTCTAAAAATGAAACTGCCAGTTGCACTGGATGTAATAGTGAGTATTTCTGTCAATTAATGTTATGAAAACGGTTCCTTCTGTTTCCTTTTCAATAATTATAAATTTTACACAGGGTAAATTTATGAATGGAAATTCGTCTTGCGTGTACGGATAAATCCATTTTGTCATGGAAACCCCAAAACGGGTAATTGACAAACGGCCAGTCGACACACAACGCGGCGGGCGTCTGATGAAGACCTACTCTGTGCAAAAAGTTCAGATATTTCCAAATACATTTAGAAAAAAACACAGCCAGACACCCCTTAATTTTGAAATGGACTAGTGCCATATATAACTTGTATTTGGTGGTACAAAATGGGTTAAAGTTTACGGCATTAGTTTCAGACCAATCTAAAAATACCGATTGGTAAAGTAGAAGTAAAACAAAGCTCAGGAATTGATACAATTAACTTACTCCATCCATAAAGGACACCAAAGGGAAAGAAATACAAACATTAAGCGACCAGACCATAATGGAAACCTAAACAAAGGAAGGCCATATGGACAGTTACTTTCCCACAAAATGGCCATATGGCCATCCAAAATTAAAAGACACAAGTGATACACACAGTAAGTAAAAACAACAACATAAATAAATCGCCACAGAAGAGCCTCCTTACTACCGCATCACAAAATCGGGTCGATTCGTCACTTTGCTCTAAGTTGGAATAGGAAACGGAGATTTTTGATACGTTTGTAAAGCCCCGTACACATGCTCCAATTTGCGTACGTAAGTAAACTTGCACAAATTAATACAAATTATGCATAGCGGAGCACTAGTATATTTCGCTTAGCGTTCACATGGAAGTTTAAGAGTCTAATCACCCTGCTTGTTTGTTTGTTTTGAGGTTTTACGTACCCGTCAACACTGTACAGGTCATTTTGCAACATTGTATAGGTCATTTCGGGGACGTTGCGTCAAATTTGTGAGACATTTACCCGACATTGTGATGAAATGGCATCTCAAACAATGTCGCCAAATGAAACCAATATGCTTTATTTGCATGGACATTCCGACTCGCACCACTTTGCATGGACAGGCTTAGATCCTCTAATTCATGTGTGGTTGGTTTCAGTTCTGCGTGGAAGCATCACGTAGCCCGCAGCGGGGTGGGAGGGGGGGGGGGGCTAACCACACACACATTTTCATACGTAAAGTAAGTACATATATTTATTTCCACATATCATAACAGATCATTTAGTCTTTTCATTTAAAATGAATAGATTGCCATAGAATGCTGCCGTATTGCTTGGAAATGGGTTTCGAGCTGGAAAATAACAAAAGCAAGTAGTTATGGTGACATGAGGAGATTAACAGTTCTGTTTTGTAACTAACAGAACAACATAACCTATCTCGCATGACCACATAATTACTGTAGAAATGAAGCTGATGCAGTAATGGGGATCAGAGCAAGTTACATTCTGTCGTGTTTCACCAGAGAGCGCACCACTCGAGACAATGGTCCTTATCAATAGTACCTGTTATCCAAGTTTATGTCGATTGTTTATTAATTGACCCAAAGTTACAACGCATAGAAATATTCAGTGCACAAGTTCACGTACCTTCACTGACTTGTAGGAAATCCGGGTAACGGTTATTTATAGAATTTTGACGAGCTATTCTTATCAGTTATCTATGGAATCTATGACAAAATTGGTTGGGCTTAGGCAACAGTGAGGATCCACATCAGAGGCCTTTATCAGGGTCTACACATTTTGCTTTATAAAGTAGAAGTAAAACAAAGATCAGGAATCGATACAATTAACTTACTCCACCCATCAAAGACACCAAAGGGAAAGAAATACAAACATTAAGCGACCAGACCATAATGGAAACCTAAACAAAGGAAGGCCATAAGGACAGTCACTTTCCCACAAAATGGCCATATGGCCATCCAAAATTAAAAGACACAAGTGATACACACAGTAAGCAACAAACAACAACATAAATAAATCGCCAAAGAAGAGCCGCCTTGGAACGGTCAGTGGAAAGATTTCCACTGGGGGGCTTAAATCGATTTTACGTGGCCACAATCCTCGCCCTTACTTCCGTCGCGATTTAGACAAATAATTTGTTCAGTCCGCATGAAAGCCTCCTAAAACTTAACTTAAAATTATGGTTTTAACGAAACACTTTTAGTCTCAAGGCTCAGTCTAAGGATGCGGTACACTCAGTGACAATCGACCCATCAGTTCTTTCAGTGCTTTGATTAATACTAATAGTAGCCCATACAACACTATTGGTGAGCTTTAGACCTGACCCTCCATCAACTTCGCCAGTAAGTCGCATGTCTCGACGATAGTCTGGAAAGGCTGTGATTATTTGGAGAAAATTGCAAAACAAAGAAATGAGACCAGCTAAGTTCATTTGACGATGATTGTCAGGTGAAATTAATTCATGTGGCACACTATATAAATAGATATGCAATTACGACACACCTTTCATTCAAAAACCTTTATAGCGGCTCACCAGGGACAGAAAGCCTCATGCTCCTTTTATACGTTTTCTAAGTCTGTTTGTTCGTCCTTCAATAAATTATACATTCTGGTTTGATTTGTCTTTGAGTGTGTGTATCGCTTATATTATTTTGTGGGAAAGTAACTGTCCTTTTGACTTGCCGCTATTGATGTTTCCATTAGGGTCTAGTTGTTTCACGTTTGTGCTTCCTTCCCTTTGGTGTCTCTGATTGGAACTGAGGGTTATTTGTATCGATTCCTGATCATTGCCATAAAACACGACTGAATGCATAGGAACATATTGGAAGCCAATGTTCATACAGGACCACCAGTGAATTGTAGCACGAAAGTTTGCCCCCATAGCCTAGATCACATGACCAGGATGACAGCCACACCCATATATGGTTAAACACTTTGAAATCGTTTCCGCTGGGACAAAACTGCCGGCGACACAGGAACTTAGGATGCAATCAAAGATTGTGTCCCTGCAATGATTCATGTAAAATGAAGATCCTTAACCCTTGTCCTGCTAGTCCCGGATATGCTTTATCTTTGAAACAATGTAGATCCAGATCAGATGGCTTCGGACGAAGCCATCTGATCACGATCTGCTTTGTTTGCCATTCAGATTGTGAATTTGTTGCAATAATTTGCATCAAGTAATCTGATTGGTTGATAATCGGTAGTGGGTGTGGCATATATAAATATTCAGCAGGACAAGGGTTAAACTTGTTTAAAAGAGGTTACGTGGGGGTTTAGGTCGGTGTGAAGGTGCTGTAAAGCTTTCCATGCAGGGACGTTCTACTGCATTGGGTTCTGTAGGACAATGGACTATTGTGCTTGCAGCACATTACGAAAACACGCAGATACATAGAGGATCTTACATGAGTGTTCATGTATTATTGAATTTATTAAACGAGTTGAGGAAAATGGATAAAATGCGAGGCTTTGCCGAGCATTTTATTCCTTTTCCTCCACGAGTTTAATAAATTCAATAATACGTGAGCACGAATGAAAGATTCTATTTATCATATGACATTTAAAGCGCATTTTATCACGATTGTTTACAAAAATGTCAATATTCCACTGTTAGTAAATGCGATGTCGTACATGTAACGTTATGGGACGTCACTAGCTAATTTGCATATTTAATCCACTAGTGGATTATCGAAAATAATACATGGCGTTATTACACTCTCAGACGCGACGTCATATGATAAAGATATTTCAACAGTAGAATTAATTATTTACTGCTGTTTTTTTTAAATTAGGGTCATCGGTATCATGAACTCAACAAAGCGTTTTCTAAATCTTACAGACAACATTGAGTCGGGCCCCACTCTTCCCCGGCTCTTGTCCTTTAGCATCGATGATTCCATCTGTAAGATTGGAAATATTTGAGAGCCAATGATGAGGCCTATTTGGCCGAAACTAACTAGTCTTGTCTAAAAGACTGTACGTTTCATACTTTTAAGTTCTGTGGTGTTTCTTTGCTTTCAAAGGACACCCCTTTTATGGAATATATTTATCGTCACTACAGCTGGTGTTAAGGGAATGTGTGGCGGCCGTAAAATGTCTCCCCGCCCTTCATCATAGTGTAGTTTATGTTTTCTTGTCCTTTGGGGTCATTGATTCCATTTTGGAACCTTGAAAAGTGCGAGTTTGATGAGGCCTTATTGGCGGAAACGAGATAGTCAGGCCAAGAAAACTGTGAAGCCCATACTTTCAAGTTCTGTGTCGTATTCTTTGCTTCCAATATATAACCCTTCTATAGAACATATCTAAAGAATTCTAAGTAAGTTAGTTGGTGCCTCATGCTTTTCTCCCGTCGGCATTTCAGTATTTCGCGCTGTCATGTCCTTATCGTTTTATCTCTGAATGTGTTCGATCTTTTAGTTCTCGAAGATGTTGCGGTGATGCGTTTAAAACCCTTCACGCGAAGTGAACGAATTACTTGTGTAGAAGTATACATAATTTTGGTATAAAAAGTATACATAATGGTATAAAAACCTAACAGAGTAAAAATAATCAAGTGCACCTTGGTATAATCCTTCTTGGCTACAGGTTACTTACCATATCAAAAACCTTGACATAGCCGTATGAAAATACTATGGCATTCGGTGGGGTCGCCGCTGGCAGCATAAATGAGAATGATGCCGCCAGAGCCGAAGGAAACATTACATATAGCGGGTTCATCTTGAAACCAATGGCCTGAAATTAACATAGAGAACAAGCCGTAAGGGGAATGGATGCACTTTCAGCGGAGGCAACTCCGGCAAAAGTAGTTTTGTCTCCCATATCAATAGCATTCGACTTTAAGAGTAGACCCCTTTTTAGTAGGACTGAGCCTATAGAAAAATGAACAGGAAGTCATAAAAGTTGTCTCCCTTTGTAAAAGGGTGGAAAAATTTGCTAGGTGTTCTCATTCCCCTTAAATGCTGGAAAGAAGTTCATTAACTACATGGTATTTTCGTATTTTGCCAAAATGTTTATAAAAGTGAAATAGAAAAATCAAAGCACTGAGCGTACTGGTGGCTCGATTGTCTCTGTGTATAGGTCGGAGAAATAGTTCTGGCCTGTGATTTAAACTGTTTCATTTAACCCTAAAATTCAGTTTTTAAGCAAATACTTAAGATCTTGATCAGACGTCGTGTTCTATGGCGTCTGGTCGGGGTCTACACATTTTGCGAAGCCAAACCTATGCTTCCATTTCCATAACGCTTCGAAACACTCTGACCTCACTGCGGTTTTTTCTATAGAAAGATATTCCGACCCGCCAGTGATAGTCACGCGGACTTTAGCACTGAACGAGAGCTTTTCTGCTTTGTAACCTTGTGTCGATTGACAATCAAACGACAAAAATAGCCGTGTTATTTGTTCCACAATGAGGTCACAGTGTTGCGTACATGTTAGAGATTTATCTATAAAATCTGGACTAGAATCATGTGGTAGGTTTGGTAAACAGTGTATACCCGGATCAGACGCCACAGAACACGGCGTCTGATCAGGGTCTTCACTGTTTGCATTATGTACAAGAACCTAAGGGTAAACCGAAACAGTCCAGGCCCCCATTCTTCATGACTATTTTCTCAGCCTGCACTAAGAGATAAGCGGCCTCCACTTGGAGATAATTGGCCAATCTGTGCTATCAGTGCTTTGATTTATTTACCCTCAAATCCTCTCACCCTTGAGTTTCTTGAGTGTCCTCTTCCCATTTGGAAAACACGTCTACACAAATACATTTTAATCTTTATCGCCGAAAAAAAAGAAAATTTTAAGATGAAACATTGCGATTGTTTTTCTTATTTCTGCTCAAAATATAGATTGTGGGTGTTCGTTAGAACCGCCTCGGTTCCAACGAGTACCTACAGTCTATATTTTAGGGCAGAAACAATAAAAATAAGGTTTACTCCTGTAAGCCCAAGTTTTACTATATCAAAGAGGGGTTCAAGGGGGTTAAAATTATATAGGCGAGTTTTCGTGATATATCACTGAAATCTACTACACAGGGCGCCTAGCTGAATTGTAAGCGATATATATCCCCACAATAGGGTTTTGAAATTTCCTTTATGGATTCCTCATGAAAAATTAGCTGACATGTAATTTTTCTCGTCAGACTTATGCCCCATTCCTGAGTTATGGCCCTTTGAACAAATTTGGATGAAGTCATGTCAACAAAATATCTCAAGAACTATATAAGCTAGAGCCTTGAGAGTTGATGAATGGATTTGTAGTGAGAAAAAACCTGATTAACTTTTGATTAAATTCTGAAATCTCGTTCAGTTATCCCCCTTTGAAAGTTTTGGCGTTTAGGCGCAAGTATATGGTTGGGGTGTTGTGTTTTACAAATCTTCAAATTTAGTTTGGAGGCACCATACTGCAGCTTGGGGCGCCTTATATATCTCGGTCATAAAATAATTCCACTTACCAAGCTTCCCAATATAGGCATCATTATTGTACAGATAGGTGCATTACCTATAAACTCCGTCAATCCTGCCATTAAGAAGCATAGCACCAAATTTAACACCCATGGCTCGAAATAGTCCATGTGAGATAATTTCCCTGCAAACCATTTTGATAAGCCAGATACCTGAAATAAAAACCGACAGATATTTCAATGAACCTTCATGGTTTTGCGGCATCTGAAAGCATAAGCACAGTGTACTTGTGACAAGCAAAAACTCTGTTTGCGCATAACCACAGTTTGTTTGTTTGATTTGAGGTTTAACGTCCCCGTCAACACTGTAAAGGTCATTTTGGAGACGCTGCTTCCAATTTTGTGGGACTTTTACCCGACACTGAGATGAAATGACACCTCAAGCCCCGTCGCCCAATGAAACTTATAGGGTTTATTAGCATGGACGGTCCGCCCCGCACCGCGGTTCCTGGACAGGCCTCTAAACGGCTTACCAGTACTAGTGTGCGGGCCCGGATTCAGCTCTGCGTGGAAGCATCATGCAGCCCAAATATTTCTTCAAGCCCCTATGGGCGGGGGCTTCGCATAACCACAGTCTGACCAAACAGAGACTCCTATTATAAACCCCAACTTTGAAGAAGTTGGAGGGGCATATTGCTTCTGGGGCGTTTGTCCGATCATCCGTTAGTCCGTTCGTCCGCGCCCATCACGCTTTTTGATGCCTGGCATAACTGAAGAGCCGTTTTGAAATTTCATATATGGATGGCTCATGAAAAAATAGTTGAAGAGTATTTTTTCTTATCCGGATTATGTACCTCTCATGAATTATGACCCTTTGAAATTGTTTTGTTAACTCGAAGTGAAGGCAATGATCAGGGGCCAGTTGTTCAAAGCATCGTTAGCTTAACGAGCTCGTTAGTGGTCATATTGTTAACCATTCTAGCAAGGTTAATATTGAAATTTTTGGTATTTTTGCTGAAAAAATGTGAGCAGCTTTTGCATCCGCAAAAGCTGCTCACATTTTTTCTGCAAAAATATTAGCATATTTGCCATATTTAATGATCAAAGTTTTAACGATACGTTAACTAACTTTGGTGGGGGCAGTTTTGGCCACAGGGCTTTTATTTGAACAATCTTGATAGACGTCTACAAAGTAAAGCCTCTTACAAATTATCAAACGCCTGAGCCTTCTGGTTTCAGACAATAAGATTTTTAAAGGTTTTCCCTATATAAATATTTGTGAAACCAAAGGGCCCCGGCGGGGGCTTTTTTGGCCTCAGGGCGATAATATGAACAATCTTGATAGAGGTCAACTAGATGAAGCTACACAATAAATATTCAACACATGGCCCTTGCGGTTTCAGAGCAGAAGATTTTTTAAATTTTAACAATGTCAATGGACCGGAACCATTTGAACAACTTTGAAAAGGATCATTCCTGTGAAGTTTGGTCAAAATCCGATTAGTGGTTTAGGAGGAGATGTGGCCACGTGAAATCGATTTAAGCACCCCCCCCCCCCCCCCAGTGGAATTCGTTTTACTGACCGTTCCAAGGCGGTTCTTCTGTCGCGGTTTATTTTTGTTATGGTTTGTCTTTGAGTGTGTGCATCGCTTATATAATTTTGTTTTGGATCGCCAATAGGCCAATTTGTTTGAAAGTAACTGTCCTTTTGACGTTTCGCTATTGATGTTTCCATTAGGGTCTACTTATTTCATGTTTGCGCGTCTTTCCCTTTGGTGTCTCTGCTGGGAGCTTTGGGTTAATTGTATCGATTCCTGATCATTGCCTTCACTTCCATTTTGGGTGTCTGTAATCACTATGTCCGCCTGTATTTCTGTCTGATATTCCGCCTGGCTTTCCCGCTTCACGTGCAGTATATAACTCCGTACCCTATACATCGTTTTAGCCCCTTATCTTAGGGTGTGTCATGTCAAAGACCGGTAACTCTTGGTTCTTGGTAAAAATCTTTTGAATAATCTCCCCTTGCCTACAATCCGTGTCCGGACCAAAAGAGGCTGTTTTGACGTGCCTGCCATTCGACCGCTGTTAGATGGTTTTGTGTGGTTTGTGTTTATTGCCTCCACATTGCGTTTTGTGGTGTATGGTTTGATCGTTGTCTGGATTTTGTGATTGTGATGTGTGAGGATAAGTGTGCCGATTATTATTTAATGATGTGGGAAGGCTATGGAATTTGGTTAGGGCTTTTCCTGGGTAACCTGAAGTTCTCATTATTAAACTAATTGCGAGAAAAGCAAACTGGAAAATTCCAAAATAGATCATGACCAGCAGTTTTTGACTTGAGAGACTTAGCCGTATTTTATCGTTAGTCATTTATGCCAGATTTCTTTATTAATTGAGTCGCAAAGGCAACATTTAAGAAACTAAATGCGGAGTGAACTTTCAAACCGCTTAAAATATTTTGATAATTTTTGGCATTCAGATAGACATCGACAAGTTCTGACCAATGCGATAGTCTAATGCTTGATTTGTTTAATAGCCTCACTAACTGACACAAACGAATAACTTTAATAAAGTTAGGAATATTATATTTCTTTTGACAAACAAATGTACATTATCAAGATCTAATCTGTTAAATGCCAGATTTCTTTATGTAAAAAGCCTCGCTAAGGCAAAACGTTAACTGGCTACAGGCGAATAACTTTTAAACTGCAATGAATATTTTGGTAAGACCTAACCACTGACATTGTCTAATGCCTGATTTCTTCATAAGTAGCCACACCGATGCAAATTTTTCACTAACTGATTATGGACAAATATTTTGCAAACAACTAGGAAGATAAGTTCTGGCATGTAGATACGAGGGCGAGTCAGTAAAAACAGTCTAACTTATTTCAGGGTGAGACTGATCTCTTCTTTTCGATGCAATTTCCCCCTAGACTGATACACCTCGACCGACGCTGTTCCAGTGCCATCAGCTCAGAAATGAAGATGCCCGGGGCATTGTCTCTAGATGTGGATAAAATGTAGTCAGGACAACTGCAGTCCTATCGACCACCACGATAACACCTCCGTGTGACATAGCGCATCTCCCCAATGCCCCGTGTCTCAAAAGTAGTTATCTCTGACGATTAACCTGTATGTAATATTGACAACGGCTGACCAGTCAAAAACGAAAACAGAAATATTTGTCTCTTTTTGTTCACGAAACGTCGTTTTTCTTGAGATAGACCCCTCCAGGTACAAGTGTTTTGGTACAATTTGAAGTTATGGTACGGACACGGATTGTAGGCACTGGGAGATTATTCAAAAGATTTTAAACCAAGGCCCATTTGGTGTATAGAAAAGCAAGTGGTCACCTACATACACCATGCAAATCATGCCCCCGTGGTCCAAATGGGCGCATTTACAAAGCAATAAGCTTCTCCTCTGAAACCATAAGGGACAAAGCTTAGATATTTGGTATGTTGCAATATCAAGTGGTCAACTACATAAAATAGAAGTGAAGTCAAAGATCAGGAATCGATACAATTAACCCACATCTGCCATCAGAGACACCAATGGAAAGAAACACAAATATGAAACAACTATGCCCTAATGGAAACACCACTAGTGGAAAGCCAAAAGGACAGTTACTTTCCCACAAAATGGTCAATTGGCTATCCAAAGTAAAATAATATAAGCGATATCCACTCAAAAAGAAGCCATAACAATAATAAATCACGACAGAAGAACCGCATTGGAGCAGTCAGTGGGACAAATTCCACTGTGGAGGGTTTAAATCAATTTTACGTGGCCACAATCCACGCCCTTACTTCCGCCGCGATTTACACAAATAATTTGTTCAGTCCGCACCCTGCTTATCATGCCACTGGGGTCCGAATTGCCATGACCCTTGGCTGGGCGCATTAGCTCCCATTGACTTATAAACGAAAAAAAAAAACTTCAAAAAATCTTCTCTGAAACAATGAAACCATAAGTCCCAGAGCTTAGAAATTTAGTATGTACCAACATCAAGTGGTCACCTGCAAAATCCTGCCAACCATGCCCCTGGGTTACGAATCGGCCACCCCGGGGGCTCATTAGCTCCCATAGACTTATTATGGGAAAAAAAAAAATCCTCTTCTCTGAAACCACGAGCCCAGAGCTTAGATATTTAGTATGAAGCCAAGTCAAGCGATCACCTACATAAATCCTGCCAATCATGCTCCTGTGGTTCAAGGTGGCCACGCCCCCGGGCTCATAATCTCCCAAAGATTTATAATAGGAAACATTTTAAAAATCCTCTTAATTCTCTAAAACCATAAGGCTAAGAGCTCAGCTATTTAGTATGAGGCAACGTTAAGTGTTTACCTACATAAATCTCGCCAACCATGCCCCTGGGTCCTAATTAACCATGTCCCGGGGCTCATTCGCTCCCGCTGACTTAAAATGGGAACTCTTCAAAAACTTTTCTGAATCCACAAGGCCCAGAGCTTAGATATTTGGTATGTAGCAACGCCAAGTGGTCACCTACATAAATCCTGCCAATCATGCCCCTGGGAAATTAACCACGCCCTGTGCTCAATAGCTCCCATTGACTTATAAAGGAAAAATAAAATAAAAAATGCTAATCTCAGAGCCATAAGGCCCAAAACTTATATATTTAGAATGTAGTGGACACCTAAATAAATCTTGCCAAGTGTGTTCCAAGGGTCCAAACTGGCCACGCCATGGGGCTCATTAAACTTATAAAGTGTAAAACCTTCTCCTCTTAAACCAGAAGGCTAAGAGCTTAGTTATATAGCATGAAATAATGTCAAGTGACCATCTGTATAAATCCAGCAAATCATGCCCCTTGGGTCCAAGTTGGCTACGCCCCGGGGCTGCCATAGACTTATAATAGGAAAAATTCAGTAATTTTCTTCTCTGAAACCATAAGGCACATACCTTAGACATTTAGAATGCACCAACATCGTGGTCACCAACATAAAATAGAAGTGAAGGCCATATTCAGGAATCGTTACAATTAAACCACAGGTCCCATCAGAGATACTAAAGGGCCAACTGTCTATCCAAAACAAAATAATATAAGCGATACATACACTCAAAGACAAACCATAACAAAAAATAACCGTAACAGAAGAACCGCCTTGGTACGGTCAGTGAAACGAATTCCACTGTGCGGTGGGAGCGGCGACAATCCCCGCCCTTATTTCCGTCGCGATTTAGACAAATAATTTGTTCAGTCCGCATGAAGGCCTCCAGACAACCATGCCCCGGGGTTCATTACCTCTGATAGACTTATAATGGGGAAAACTTAAAAAATCTTCTATAAAACCATAAGACCCAGAGCTATAATATTTCATATGTAACAACGTTAAGTAGTCACCTACATATACCCTGGCAATCATGCCCCTGGGGTCCAAATTGGCCACGCCCCGGGGCTCATTAGCTCCCATAGCCTTATTATGGGAAAACACTTTAAAAATCTTCTTCTCTGAAACAATAAGACCCTGAGCTTAGATAATAATTGCAGCGACTTTAAGTGGTCACCTACATAAAATATGCCAGCCACGCCCCTAGGGTCCAAACTAGCTACGCCCCGGGGCTCATTAGCTCCTAAGGACTTATTATGGGGAAAAACTTGAAAACAATAAAACCCAGAGATTAGATATTTAGTGTAAACATTAAATAGTAACCTACATAAAGTAGAAGTAAAACAAAGATCAGGGATCGATACAATTAACTTACTCCAACCATCAAAGACACCAGGGGGAAAGAAACACAAACATTAAGCGACCAGACCATAATTGAAACCTAAACAAAGGAAGGCCATAAGGACAGTTACTTTCCCACAAAATGGCCATATGGCCATCCAAAATAAAAAGACACAAGTGATACAAACAGTAAGTAACAAACAACACCATAAATAAACCGCCACAGAAGAACCGCCTTGGAACGGTCAGTGGAAAGATTTCTACTGGGGGGCTTAAATCGATTTTACGTGGCCTCAATCCTCGCCCTTACTTCCGTCGCGATTTAGACAAATAATTTGTTCAGTCCGCATGAAGGCCTCCTAACTCATCAGTGCAACATCTCTGTGAACACAAAAAAATCAAAGAACCACAGAGGTGAGGCAATTGTGAGGACTCGACAGCAAGAAACCACTGAAATGCTGGAGCAAAAGAAAACCAACAGTTAGACTCCGATGGGCCCGACCAGAGACAGAGCATCAGGCACCAACCAACATTACCTTGAATTAGATCTCTCTAATTCTCAATAAGCCTTTACGTGGAGCGTCATAGAATCTGAGGCCTAACCCCCCGGCGTGCAATTAAAGAGGGAAGCAAAAAAGCCAACCGTGATTGGGTTAACTACCATGCATGCAGTCTGTCGTATATCATCCATGTTGTACCAAATCTTTTTATATCGAAGAATGATTTTACGAAAAAAAAAATTGGGTGCTGAAGTTATTGCGGTTATATATCTTTCTGAATTTATATACTAAGTCACCATAAAATTCGGGTTCCGATAGACCTTGTTGCAGAAGAGATTTAAGTCCAATATTGAATTTTGGAATTAAATCAGAATGGCGTCTATAAAATTTTGAAAAGGCTTTGCGTAGTTTATGGTGAGTGAGTGAGTGTTTCAGTTTTACGTCCCACCAACAGCTAAGGTCATACGGAGACGGGACCTCGGTTTAAAGACTCATCCGAAAGTCTGGAGAAGCCCGGGATCGAACCTGCGACCCCTGGTTTACAAGTCGAGTAGCGTAACCACTCGACCACGGAGGCTTCTACCGTAGTTTATGGTACCGATAACCCTGATTAAGGAGTTTAGCCGTTATTAATTTATTACGAGTGTTGAAGTCAGTTACATGACTACACACTCTAGCAAATCGAATTAATTGCGAAATATAAACGCCATAGGATGGCGCACGAGGAACATCACCATCCAAAAAAAAAGAAAATTTACAATCTCAAAATCAAAGTCATCGCGTTAATCATAAATTTTGCACGAAACAAACCCATCTACAATAGATAGATGTAAATCCAAAAACGTGGCCTCGGTATCAGAAGAGTTTGCTTTATTTAACTGATGTTCTGGGGGGGGGGTAAAACTGACTGATCAAACCAACGAAATAGGTACTATCAATATTTAATAAATCATCTAAATATCTAGAAGTGGAGCTAAAAGCTTCAATAATTTCAGATTGGTTATCAATGGAAAGCGACAACATGAAAAGTAGAAGTAAAACAAAGATCAGGAATCGATATAATTAACTTACTCCACCCATCAAAGACACCAAAGGGAAAGAAACACAAACATTTAGTGACCAGATCATAATGGAAACCTAAACAAAGGAAGGCCATAAGGACAGTTACTTTCCCACAAAATGGCCATATGGCCATCTAAAATAAAAAGACACAAGTGATACACACAGTAAGTAACAAACAACACCATAAATAAACCGCCACAGAAGAACCGCCTTGGAACGGTCAGTGGAATGATTTCCACCGGGGGGTGGGGGGGCTTAAATCGATTTTACGTGGCCACAATCCTCGCCCTTACTTCCGTCGCGATTTAGACAAATAATTTGTTCAGTCCGCATGAAGGCCTCCTAACTCATCAGTGCAACATCTCTGTGAACACAAAAAATCAAAGAACCAAAGAGGTGAGACAACGGTGAGGACTCGACAGCAAGAAACCACTGAAATGCTGGAGCAAAAGAAAACCAACAGTTAGACTCCGATGGGCCCGACCCGAGACAGAGCATCAGGCTCAACCAACATTACCTTGAATTGGATCACTCTAATTCTCAATAAGCCTTTACGTTGGAGCCGTCATAGAATCTGAGGCCTGACCCACCGGCGTGCAATTAAAGAGGGAAGCAAAGTTGCCAACCGTGATCGGGTTAACTACAATGCATGCAGTCTGTTGTATAACATCCATGTTGTACCCAATCTTTTTATATCGAAGAATGATTTTACGAAATTGGGTGCTGAAGTCATTGCGTATATATATTTTTCTGAATTTATATACTAAGTCACCATAAAATTCGGGTTCCAATAGACCTTGTTGCAGAAGAGATTTAAAATAGAAGTAAAACAAAGATCAGGAATCGATACAATTAACTTACTCCACCCATCAAAGATACCAAAGGGAAAGAAATACAAACATTAAGCGACCAGACCATAATGGAAACCTAAACAAAGGAAGGCCATAAGGACAGTTACTTTCCCACAAAATGGCCATATGGCCATCCAAAATTAAAAGACACAATTGATACACACAGTAAGTAACAAAGTCCAATATTGAATTTTGAAATTAAATCAGAATGGCGTCTATAAAATTTTGAAAAGGCTTTGCGTAGTTTATGGTACCGATAACCCTTATTAAGGAGTTAAGCCGTTAATAATTTATTACGAGTGTTGAAGTCAGTTACATGACTACACACTCTAGCAAATCGAATTAATTGCGAAATATAAACGCCATAGGATGGCGCACGAGGAACATCGCCATCCAAAAAAGGAAAATTTACAATCTCAAAATCAAAGTCATCGCGTTTATCATAAATTTTGCACGAAACAAATCCATCTACAATAGATAGATGTAAATCCAAAAACGGGGCCTCGGTATCAGAAGAATTTGCTTTATTTAACTGAAGTTCTGGGGGGGGGGGTAAATCTGACTGATCAAACCATCGAAATAGGTATTATCAATATTTAATAAATCATCTTAATATCTAGAAGTGGAGCTAAAAGCTTCAATAATTTCAGATTGGTTATCAATGGAAAGCGACAACTTGAATAAAAATCAAAAATGAGTTCCTTTAAGAGCAATGAAAATATTCATAAGAAAGAAGATGGGTCATCCTACGTAGTTTCGGCTAATAAAGCCTCATCAGTGACCCTGTAATGATCCGGCAACGAAAGCCAGAGAAAGCATACTGCAATTTAGCGAATTTCGAATAGGCAGTCGATTCAAAGACTGATATAAATCAAAATGAGGTACAAATAATTAAAAACCTGTCTATAAATTTGAGTCTAAACTTATAATGTATTTCTTATTTCTCAGAATATTCACGCTGATCTCAAAGGAACAAAAGTAAAATATAAACTGCACTATGGTTGATGTAGTCTCTTTCATAACAATACAAGAACAGATCAGCCACAAGAGGTGCGCAATTCGTACCCACCGGAATACCCACAATTTGTCTAAATAACTTACCGAATAAGTACCCAATCTAATATAAATATTGTCAAGTAGAAAGGTGAGGGCATCACACACTTTCTGACATGAGTGTATAATTCGTATGCTCTTTAGAAGTGAAAAATGCATTGTTAACATTACATGCATGATAGAGAGAATCTTCTCTGTGAAAAGCCCATTCAATTAAATCATTAAGCTTTACTTTTATAAGATTATGAGGAAGGGTAGTGTAAAGAGTGGAAAAATCGCAAGTAGACAGTCTTGAAGCACGAAAATGTCTGGATTTCAATTTATTTAAAACCTCATTCGAATTTTTTATAGACCAAAACAGATTTCTTCCTGATCTTTCATAGACTTTATCACAATATTTAATCACATGCGTTTTAATAGCAGTAAGACAGGAAGTTAATAATTTAGAAAGTTCAGTGATAGTGCAAGAGCTAGAATTTGCAATAAACCATGCTTTGTAAGGCCTTTTATGAAGTTTTGGTAACCAGTATAGCGTAGGAAGCTTGTCTTGGCCTTCTGTAACACACACAGCAAACTTGGTGGCTGAATGACAAACATGTTTATCTACTATAGCTCTCTCTTCAGCTAAAGGCCTTAGTACCACCAAGCTCCTGCTTAAGCGTGTTAACATAGTGGAGCCGTCACACAACGACGACGTTGTTAGCGGCCTTGTCTGCAGGGGCCAAAACAAACTTCTTATGAAATTCTTGAATACCTAGTTTAAGATGACGTAATCCTGCCAGCCATGCCTCTTGGGTCCAAATCTGCTAAGACCCTAGGCGCATTCGCGCGAAAGACTTATAATTGGAAGAACTTCAAACAAAACTTCCACTCTCAAACCATGAGACACACAGGCTACTAAAATGTTCCACAGGTGAGTGGTTTAGATTCCTAAGTCTCTTGTTAGCTTGTGTACCCTTCTTGTTCATTGGAGCATAGCGATTTTAACTATTTTGGTAGGAAGCCACCTAGGAAACATTTCTGTGAAGTTTGAATCAAATTGGCCCAATGGTTTCGGAGAAATTGCTATTTAAAGCAAATTGTTGATGTTTGTTTTCCAAATTTCGCTTTGATGGCCATTTTGCTCATCGGAGAGAAACCATTTTGGAAGAGGGTCATCCAAACAACAATCCTATTAGGTTTGAATGAAATTGGCCTAAGGGTATAGGAGATGTCAATTAAAGTTTTTTTTTCTATTTTTAGCTCTGGAGAGAATCTTCTTCATCGGAGAGGAACAAGTTTATTTTTTTGGTAGGGAGCCACTTAAGCAATATTCCCGTGGAGTTTGAACTAAATTGGCCATAGGGGTAAGGCGGAGTTAACAAACAATATACGACACACCACACGAAGAACATTGGCCGATCACAATAGCTCGAACTTAACCGACATTTGTTTTCAAGGACACCACTCTGTTGCTTAGGCTGAAATAGTGGCCTACAGAGTGTTCACAGGCAAGCTTGACAATCAAAAGGACATAATTCTGTCGCTATTGCTTGTCCAATCTGACCCGTTTTCGGACTCATGTCGATATCCATGTCATTATTATCTCCAAATTTCACGTAGATTCAACAAAAGAAGAAGCTACGCTGTTTACAACGTCGATAAAGGCCATTTTGACAATGAAGGGGATGTAGCTAGTCTACTTTTTGGCCAACTGACCCATTTTCGAACTTGTCCAAGATTATATGCATGTCATTGTTATCTGCAAGATTCATGAAAATCCAACAAAAATGAAGAACTTATGCTGTTCAAAAGGTCTGAAAACGGTAATTTTGAGAATCAAGGGCATGTAACTCTGCTATTAATGGTCCATTGT
This sequence comes from Lucinisca nassula, assembly GCA_963580285.1. Lineage (NCBI taxonomy): Eukaryota > Metazoa > Mollusca > Bivalvia > Lucinida > Lucinidae > Lucinisca > Lucinisca nassula. The sequence goes on along the minus strand of OY757012.1, from coordinate 16,820,979 downwards.
GATCTATTTTCGAACTCGTCCGAAATTTAATGCATGTCATTGTTATCTGCAAGTTTCATTAAATTAAAAAAAATGAAGAAGCAACACTGTTCACATTTCTGAGTATCAAGTGGACGACACACAGCTGTCTTTAGTCCGATCTGATCAACTTTCGACCCTGTTCAAGATTTCATGGATGTTATTGTTATCTACAAGTTTCATGAAACTTCGACAAAAAATAAAGAAGCTACGCTGTTCACAAGGTCATAAATGGTCAGTTTTGAGAATGAAGGGGACGTAACGCTGCCAATACTGGTCCGATGTGATCGATTTTCAAACTCGTCCGAGATTGTATGCATGTCAATGTTGTCTGCAAGTGTCATTAAGACTCGACAAAAATGAAGAAGCTTCGCTGTGTACAAGGCCAAAAATGATCATTTTTGAGAATTACGGGGACGTAACTCTGCCATTGTTGGTCCGACCTGATCCATTTTCAAACTCATTTTCATTGTTATTAGTCCGGGATTTGAGACCGGAATTTTGAAAAAAATAATGACCCAACATTCTCACGCTTTGTTTGTAGTGTTTCATTGAGATAGAAGCCTGTGATTTTTTAGCAAATCTGGTGGGGAAAAGGGGTTGAAAATTCTATGAGTTTATACCCAACCCCATGCGAATGGTATAATTGGATTGCACGACCCGCAGAAAAAGCGACCGACTGAAGTTGGTTGATTTTCTAAGAGTGCCCTAAAATCAACGTGTCATTCTGTCATTCTGTCAGTCTGTCTGTCCGTCCGTAACCCGTTTGTGACAATTGGTGATAGTGACTTAACCGCTTGGAATATTTAAACAATTTTTGGCATACTGATAGATATCAATGAGATCTTACCAATGAACTTGCGAAATATTACATTCCATTTAGTATAGCCTCGCCGAGGCGAAAAATGTGAAAATTTTCGAACTGCTTCTCCTCGGAAACCGTTGGGCCGATTGAAGTCAAATTTCATATGGAGCCTCTATGGTATGGGCGTAACCAAAATTTGCTCATGGGGTCCAGGTCACATGACCAAAATGGCCGCCAAGCCATATATGGTCTGTCTGTCCGTCCGTAACCTGTTTGTGAAAATTGGTGATAGTGACTTAACCGCTTGGAATATTTAAACAATTTTTGGCATACTGATAGATATCAATGAGATCTAACCAATGAACTTGCGAAATATTACATTTCATTTAGTATAGCCTCGCCGAGGCGAAAAATGTGAAAATTTTCGAACTGCTTCTCCTCGGAAACCGTTGGGCCGATTGAAGTCAAATTTCATATGGAGCCTTAATGGGATGGGGGAAACCAAAATTTGCTCATGGGGTCCAGGTCACATGACCAAAATGGCCGCCAAGCCATATATGGTCTGTCTGTCTGTCTGTCCGTAACCCGTTTGTGAAAATTGGTGCTAGTGACTTAACCGCTTGGCATATTTAAACAATTTTTGGCAAACTGATAGATATCAATTAGATCTAACCAATGAAGTTGCGAAATATTACATTCCATTTAGTATAGCCTCGCCGAGGCGAAAATGTGAAAATTTTCGAACTGCTTCTCCTCGGAAACCGTTGGGCCGATTGAAGTCAAATTTCATATTGAGCCTCTATGGGATGGGGGAAACCAAAATTTGCTCATTGGGTCCAGGTCACATGACCAAAATGGCCGCCAAGCCATAAATGGTAAAAATCCTTCAAAATAATCTTCACCTGAACCACTGGGCAGATTTCCACGAAACTTTATAAATAGCATCTGGGACGTAGGCCCATCATAAATTGCTAAAATGGTGACCCTTGGTTGACCTTGACCTTCTTTGTGCCTAGGTCAAACTTTGACACATATGCTTTTGTATTGGAAAAGTGAGAATGCATTTTATCCTGCAAACGATTCAGAATACAGTACTAAAGTATAAGATATATTTTTGCTCCTTACGATAAGGCGCATTTATTTGGGGAACCGTTTTAGGTCCAGGTCACATGACCAAAATGGCCGCCATACCCATATATGGTAACACTCATAAAGCTAAAAGCATCCGGCGGGTCGTGTACTTCAGCTGAAGCACTGGTTAAGTTTAGTTATGTGTAGCTTGCGCTTACAACTGCATGTTAATTTATTGCAGGAGCCAAAATATTTGTCAATACTCGAAGACACCAAAAATGCATGATATGGCGTAATTACATCCGGTGTTACCATAAATTTTGACCATTGAAATTTTACCCTCAGAATTTTGGTAAATTTTACACTATTTTTGCGCTAAATGATTTTTAGAATCTTTTTAAACAAATTCTTTTCGTCCGTATGCAGGACTGTTATTTTTGCACATACATGTGAAACTTGATGACTCTGTATCAATCTGGGCATGAACAAGGGACTCAGATACCTATGGACTCTTTCGTCGGTTTTTCCTGCTGTGTCACAGATCGTGATAAAAATCTATACTAAAACATACATAAAATAAATTATTTTACTGGCTGGTCATAGATGCATCATCACAGGGGCCAACAGATATATTTTTGAAAAGTTACTGATGACCATTTCCCTCTGTTTTTTATTTAATGAGGTGAATATACATCACCAAGCATATTTGTCAGCGATGAATTATCAAGTGATTCTCTAAACTTGTGACTTGAATCTATCAACATTTAATGAATACATTGTATATTTCAAGATTCATTATCCAAAGTTTCCGTTTTGTGCTGAAGGTTCCCCAACTAACATCGACATTATTATATTTTAAACACGTAAATGTTACTGGCCACAACAAGGTCTCTATTGAAATCTTACTGGGTACCTTATTTTCTGGTAAGTCGCACGATTAAAAATAAATAGTACCCGAGCTTTAATGTAATGTAAAGCGACCCCTTAAACATTCTTCCTTCTTCCCTTTTCCAAGAGTAGTGGTTTAACCTGTAAACGTGCATCTTAAGATGTCACCTGCACTTACTTTCTACCTTTTCATTGGGCAAGCTGCCTTCGATAATCTTGTCCCTCTATTCACCATTAGCTCTTAATTATCCTGTGTCTCTTATCACACATAACGGTAACTCACCCGTGCGACATAGTGCATTTTTCACATCTCCAAAATGGCTACTTTTCTGATGAAAATCCTTGATATTTTTGTTATAAATGTTCAAAACACAGGTTAGGGGTGTTCGTTAGAACCTCAATGAGGCGGTTCTAACGGGTACCCACAACCTATGCATTGAAACAGAAATAAGAAAAATAATGTTTATCCCCGTAAACACCACTTTTCTATATATAAAGTGGGGTTTAGGGGGTCTTTATTTCACGGAGTTGTTCACGTGATGCACTGATTAATCTGTTCTTAATCTACCTTTTACTACTTCCCTTTACTGATATTTGCCCCATATATTGATTGTTTTGGGCTTAAAGGCACGTCAATTCTTGTTGGTCATGTTGTTTCCTCTCCAAGAGAAAAGCGATAGAAGAGATAGTAGAGCAGATGAAAGTGAGGGACAGAGGAGAAAGAGGAATATAAATGGAAGTGCAGAAACAGAAGAAATAACAGTATTCCCCCTCTACCCTTACCTGCTGCAAGAACAGCAGGTCTTGTCCAGCTGTAAGCCAGTAACAGTTGGACGCCCTATTGACGCAAGGTAAATGTCAACCTTTGCCTCACCCAACCATACAGATTTACCAAAAAGACCTTCTATGTCAAGCCATCAGGAGTTATCATAATTTGAAAAACAGAGTGTAGGCAATGATCAGGAATCTATACAAAATACCTCGCACCTCCCATTCAAAACATCAAAATGAAAACGTCACGAATGGAAAGCCAGTAGGACAGTTATATCCCCACATGGCCAAACGGCTATCTAAAATAAAAAAAAAACATTAGCAATACATACATCTTAAAGACAAACTATAAAAATAATAAACCACAACAGAACGGGGTCATTAAGAAGTTTTACTGGTGTTGGGGTTTGGGTTTGACACTTTAATTGAGTTAAGGTGGCCTCAGTCCTCGCTGTTGGTTGTCTTGATTAAACCAGGTAAGTTGTTTAGTCTGCATGATGGATTTCTAGCTCATAAATGCAACATCTCCGCGAACATAAAATCAAACGAATAAAGAGATGAGACACCGACGAGGACTCAACAGCGTAGAATAGCTAGAATGCTGCAGTTAGGCTCCGTTTAGCCCTTCCAGAGATAGAGCATCAGGCACCTACCTTCAGGCGATCTGGTGGAAATGCATTCAACTAAATGAAAGGTTAACTTACTTGAGGTTGACACCTAATATGTCAAATATTTTGACCAGGGACGATGTTTGGCAGAATAATTATTACGATTCCTATGTAAATCAAGCTTCTTCTCTAAGAGTGGGAACATCAGGTTCAACACACACTCTCGACTGACCTTTACTGCATCTACATGTAACTAGGTGTTCACAATTTGTGCATGTTTGCCAAAAGACCGACCAAAACCAGAGTCATTCAATCAGCAAATACGTAAGCTGGCGTATATCAAATCCGCAGTTGGAGAATTAGGTGCGGATATCCATCAACTACTATATTATGTTTCTTTTTTGTTTGCAAACCAGAGCCCGGCCATTCAATCAGCAAATAAGCTGACGTATATCAAATCCGCAGTTGGAGAATTAGATCCTGATGTTTAAATGTAGTAGTGTATCTTTTTCTGCAGCAAATTAATGGTTATAAAAAACACCTATAAAACTTTTATGTAAAGTGTTCCACCAAATACTATATAATGTTTCTTTTTTGTTTGCAGACAAATTTTGCAGAACTTCAGTCAAAAGGAGGCTGGAAGCGTAAACTGATTAAAATACATCTTTCCTTCAATTATGAAATGCTAAACGAAAATTTGCCAACCCCTTGAAAAAAGTTTTGTTTGTTTGATTTGAGGTTTAACGTCTCCGTCAACACTGTATAGGTCATTTTGGAGACGTTGCTTCCAATTTTGTGGGACTTTTACCCGACATTGAGATGAAATGACATCTCGAGCCCTGTCGCCCAATGAAACCAATAGGGTTTATTAGCATGGACGGTCCACCTCGCACCACGGTTCCTGGACAGGCTTAGATCCTCTAAGCGGTTTTCCAGTACTACTGTGCGGGCCCGATTCAGCTCTGCGTGGAAGCATCATGCAGCCCATATATTTCTTCAAGCCCCTATTGGCGGGGGCCGCTTTGAAAAAAAGACTGAAATAGCTTTACTGAACATTGTCGTCCTTCAGAGGTATTGCTGTCATGGTAACTTCATACCAAACTACCACTGGTCATCGGATTAATGGTTTATGAAGGCTGGAAAATGCAGCTAAGCAATAAAAGATAACCTAACAAGCGCAATCAGTAAAGCAGAAAACGGTGGCTGCTGTATCATGACAACGCCAATTAAATATGGTTTACTCTTACCATCAAGCTTACGCGACTTTAAATAACTACCCTCATCACAAAGTTATAAACAAGCGGCCGATGGGAAACTGCGCTCACCAGAGCTAAAGTGGGCATAAATCATCCCACCCTTGGTGGCCATTTATTATAACCGACCATAATGGTTTAGTAGAGGCCAATCCCAGGACCATTGCTGCTAAATTATTTTTAAATCAACCATTGTTTTTGTTGCCGTCGCATACATTATGGTCAGCTGTGAACAAACTTAGCAGACCTAAAGTCCAAAATGTTACATACCTGTTTTTGTAATACAAAACTCTAAGTGACCGCATGTGACCTTGAGACAAGAAATGTCAAGGTCAACCAAATGTCATCATTTGAACAAATTTTTGAACGGGCTCGGGTCCCCAATATTGTATACCAAGTTTCAAGGTCATCGGTCCATTGGTTCCTGAGGACGGGCATTTTCAAAGGTTTTTACCATATATGGATATGGTGGACATTTTAGTCATGTGATCGAGACATCCATGTTCTTCCTCCCCATGGCGACTTTAAATGTAGTTTGGTTCCAACTGGCCTTGTAGTTTCAGACTGGCCTTGTCGTTTGGATGTGTTTCAATGTTTAAATGAGAAAAGAGGGTGGGTACATTAACACCCCTTTTTATGTCTTTTTCCCCACTTTTTTATTTTCTAACTCCATTTTCAAGATGCTGAGAGACCTCTCAATAAATTCACATCATAGTTAAGTGTGAGAAAATAAGGTGCATCAAACTCCTTAAAAACGGGTGCTACGAATTTCAAATCCCCGACTATATCTGCAAGTTCCATGAAGATCTGAAAAATGAAGAAGCCACGCTGTTCACAAAATCTAAAATGGCCATTTTCAGAATCTCTTTGAGTACAATAATCGTATAAGAACACAACCTGTGAGGCGTTTGCTATACAGAAACCACTCCCTATCAGAAAAACAATTCCCCATGGAACTCTGTTAACAGCCGCTTTCCATGTGATCAATGGTTCTGGTGACTCACAATCATGACCTGTAACGAAAATAAATCGAAATATGTTTGTAGATAAACCCATTTTGCTCCAAAACAGACCCTGATCTGATCAGGGCCTACTCTGTGTGCAAAAAGTTCAGTCATTTTCCAAATAAATCTTGAAAAAAAAACCACAACGTGTCACCCCATAATTTTGAAATGGACTCCTGCTATATAAAAGGGGGAAAATTCCATTTGGTAGAAGCCTCCGTGGTGATGTGGTTACGTTACTTGCCTTGTAAACCAGGGAATGCAAGATCGACCCCGGGCTTCTCCAGACTTTCGGATGAGCTGTTAGTGGGACGCAAAACTCAAACACTCACTCAGATACCATTTGGTACAAAAAGGGTTAAATAATAACACAAAGAAACTGGTGACCTTTGATAACACATGTTATGGGTCGTCAGACAAATAATGACACTGGTCAAAGTATGCGTCTGCAAAGCTAGACAATATGCATTACGATAACAAACCCGTATGATATAATGCATTCTTTCATTTTTCCAAAATAGCTACTTTCCGAAGAAAATTTGTCATATGTGTCTTATTCATACTCCATAGGTTGTGAGTGCTCGTGAGAACCGCCTTAATGAGGCGGTTCTAACGAGTACCCACAACCTATATCTTGGAGCAGAAATAAGAAAAATAACAAATACTCCTGTTAACCCCAGTTTTCTCTATATAAAGTGGGATTAAGAGGGGTGTTCATTTCACGGACTTGATCACGTGATGGGTTAGACAGCGCAATGCTATATGCAAATGCTGATCTGAGCAATTACTGGTAATGGACGGCTCAAATCTATGTTCCATGATAAAACATGTCCATGACAGCTGGCTCAACCCCATTTGGCAAAAATCAAAACAACTTCGTAGCTAACTGCTTTGGATTAAACACTATTTATTTTTCTTTCAAGATAATAACTACAGAATACAAATATAATTCAGGATCTGATGGTAAGTCATAGCTTATATATTCCATCTCCTGAACTACAAAACAAACAAACCATCATCTACTGAACTCCAAACAAAAACTGAATAATTTTATTTCAATTCACTACAGCTGCAGATCGCTCTTTAAATCCTAGCGCTTTCTTTTGGCGATTTGACTTGAGATATCACTTCATCTCAACTTCGGGGTAATGACCCATGAAATCGGGAGCAACGTCTCCAAAATGACCTATATAATATTGACCGGGACAATAATCCGCAACATAAAAACAGCTGTTTTTATGTGATACGCAGTGGCTGTATAACATCTCATACTACTCGGTTTATTTGTTGTTGGAGTTTCACAGCCCAGTCAACCTTATTTGTGTCATAACCACACCTTTCCTGTCCTTCATCATAGTGTGTGTTATATTTTCTACTCCTTTGAGATAATTGATTTCACTGCGGAATTAAGAAACTATATGAGGCTCACTAATGAGGCCTAATTGGCCTAAACTAGCTAGTGTGGCCCAGAAAACTTTTACATATCATGGTAATGTGTCCTGTGCTGTAGTCCTTGCTTCCAAAGGATAATTTTTTCAGAACATTATACATAAGCTGTTTACCAGGACAGTGCACATTCTTTCGCCAGAAATTGACTACTGCCCTTCTTGGATCGGCCGAAGGCAGAAAATGGCCAAAGAAAGGATACCATGATCAGTCTCAACGAAAGAATCTTTTCGACCTCATGATCAACATCCGACTCAGCAAATGAGGCCGGCCACACATTTTTAAATTGTAATCCTGTAGGATGATCGGACCCATTTAGGGTCTTGTACAGGACTATGCCCGAAACAAGCTACCAGAAAGCATGAATCTGTTTGTTTTTATTCGTAAACTTGTGTATAAACTATTAAGTGTAGTTTTCTTGTCCTCTGGGATCATAGATTTCATTCTGGAATTTTGAAAATATTCGCGGGTCATTGAATTGCTCCGAAACTAGCTAGTCTGGCCAAGAACGTCTACACTCCAGTTCTGTTCTGTATTTTTTGCTTCCAAAGGATGACTTTTTATAGAACATATTTAACGCCACTACAGTTGGTGTAACGGGAATGTATGGCGGCCGTAACAAATGGTCCCTGCCCTTCATCATAGTGTAGTCTATATTTTCTTGTCGTTTGGGATATTAGATTTCATTCTGGAATTTTGAAAATATTCGAGGTTACAGATGAGACCTAACTGGCCGAAACTAGCTAGTCTGACCAGAAATAATTGTACACTCCAAAAGTTTCAGTTATATGGTGTATCTTTGCTTCAAAAGAATAAACCTTTTATACAACATATTTAACGTCACTACGGCTGGTGTAACAAGAATGTGCGGCGACCGTAAAAAGCCTCCCTGACGTTCACCATAGTGTAGTTTATTTTTTCTTGTCCTTTGGGATCATTGGTTTAATTCTGAATTTTAAAGTACTCGAGGGTACATATTAGAAGTAGCGGTAATGACCAGGATACAGTTTACCCACAGCTCCCATCAGAGACACCGTAAGGAAAGAAGCATAGATATGAAATAACTAGACCCTAATGGAAACATCAATAGCGGAAAGCCCGGATGACAGTTACATTCCCACAAAATTGCCCGTTGCCTATCCAAAACAAAATAATATAAGGGATACACACGCTCAAAGACAAACCGTAACAAAGATAAACCGCGACAGAAGAGCTGCCTCGGAATGGTCAGTGTCACATGAATAATTGTCATTGATTACACACAGCTTAAATATTTATTATGGTACACTGAAAATATGTCCCATAACTAACCACATCATGCCTCTCGGCAACAATCCTTAGTAGCTCGAACCGCCACGGTGTCACATACATGTCATAAGGATTGATAAGATGATACTGGAAGATCCTAATTAAGGACACAAACAGAGAAACAGGAAGTATTTAAGAGTAAGGAGAAATATATGGGCTGCATGATGCTTCCAAGCAGAGCTGAATCCGTCCCGCACACTAGTACTGGTAAACCGCTTGGAGGATCTAAGCCTGTCCAGGAACCGCGGTGCGAGGCGGACCGTCCATGCTAATAAACCCTATTGGTTTCATTGGGCGACAGGGCTTGAGATGTCATTTCATCTCAATGTGGGGTAAAAGTCCCACAAAATTGGAAGCAACGTCTCCAAAATGACCTTTACAGTGTTGACGGGGACGTTAAACCTCAAATCAAACAATAAGAGTAAGGATGTTTCTGACAAGAATACTGAATTTATTTGTAAGAAGTTTAGGTCGTAGTACCAAAGCGTTAATCCCAAATCGTTAATCCATAGACAAAATGGCAAATATCAATGTTCGGATCAACAGACATGGACTCCAGAAGAGTGTAATCAGGCGTCCGCGGATAGTAAGCATTACTTGGTAAGCAAGCTTCGCCCACCATGCCCATCGACCCGAACGAAGAAAAGGTGTAAATGCCGGGAAGGGTATGTCCGAGATTTTGGAAGTCTTCCTATGGCTTGCCATTGGCAAACATATCAGAAATAATTCTGGAAATGGCCACATTGTACGGACCCACAAGATCATGGTGCCTCTCATAAAACTTCTTTAGTGTTGATACCAGTTTGGTTTTTTTATACCCCTGGCATAACAACCTGGTAGTGAGCACCTTCCCACGTTCCATAAAGTCCTGATACTTTGAACAGGCTCTAGCATAACGGATTAACTGTGAAACGTAAACTCCATATGCTGGTGCAGACGGGATATTACTGCTCAGGAAGGGAAAGTTAACAATGGGAAAATTGAAGTCATCTCGTTTATCGTACATCCTAGTAGAAAGCTTCCCGTTGTCAATATAGAGATAACAATCCAAGTATGAGGAGGAGGTTGCAGTCTCTGTTGTTTCCTTAATTTCAAGTTCACGTGGATAGATGAATTCCAAGTACTCTGCAAATTTAGCATTTTTCAGAGACAATAAATCATCTATATATCTGTAGGTGAAATTGAATTGTTGTGCAAGGCGTTTCTTGCCTGCTTTGAGGAGACTTTGTACAAACTCCGCCTCATACGAGTACAAGAACAAGTCGGCAAGCAACGGTGCACAATTAGTACCCATTGGTATGCCAATTGTTTGCTGAAATAATAGGCCACTGAACTCCACGAAAATATTGTCAATTAGATATTCCAGCATCCTTATGACATCTGCATCAGTGTACTTTTGTGGTGCATCAGAGTGATCTCGAACGAAGTATGTGTCTTTGTAGCCAAGGACAACATACTGGTAGCGACGGTTACCATTCTTGTGGAAAAAAACATTGATTTATGATTTCCTTGAGTTTAGATTTCCATTTATCATGAGGAATAGTTGTGTAGAGCGTTGAGAAATCGAAAGATTTTATGCTGTTTACTGATAGAAAAGACTGCGATTGAAGATGTTCTAGAAGCTCTTTGGAGTTTTTCAAGATCCACATCTGATTCACACCACTCCTGGCATATGCAGTGTCACAATATTTCTGAAGGCCATCTTTAACTGCAGTAAGGATTCGTGTTAGAATCTGTGAAAGAGGCTTGGTTGAGCACTTAGCTGAACCCGCGATATATCTCTGCTTGTACGGATTCTTGTGAAGCTTAGGAATCCAGTACAACTTTGGAAGTTCCATATCTTCCTCTGGGAGGGAAATTCCAAACGAAAGCATAATCGATTGGTGGTTTCGCAGAATTTCATCTTTGGACAAAGAAGAAATATTATATGTTGGGTTGCCTGTCATAGTGCTCAAACCAAGCTCTTCTTTTAAACAGTTTATATAGTGTGTTTTGCAAACAAACACAATATTGTTAGATGCCTTGTCAGCTGGAACAACGACAAACTTCTGATGGATTTCTGTAAAATATATGAAAAAGGTTGACTTTGGGAGCAAAGAATACATATTAGAATGAAAACCGGAAACTTGGTTTTATTGAGTTTCTTCTTAAACAGCACTCTTGTCTGCAAGGCTGAATACGCCCCCTAGCATCGACTTCAGCGGTACTCGATTTTCAAATTGCTCGCAATGGACTTGATTTTCAAATTGCTCGTAATGAAATAAGGTGTTTCTTAGAGTATATGTCTGTGATGCTGTTACATTCAGCAAGGTAAAATACAACCTCAGTGAGAAGACAGAATATACTATGAACAAAAAGATATAACAACAAAAACCAAGGGATAAAGTCATAAGAGTTAGCATTAAGTGCAAAAATAGCATTCAGCCTTAACCCATTGACCCCTCAGTTCCTGAAGTGGATATTTCCAACTTCAAAACTGGACGCATACATTTGCAGATTAGACAAAGATCTTTAACATGATGGCAGACAGTGGAAACCAGTGAGAAAGCTGGTCTCATATATAATAATGTTATAGTCTTTTCCCTTCCTGTTTCTAAGATGGTCATATAATGTGAGTGTTTGTCTGAACTTCCTTACTGAGGCAATACTGACAGGTTCCCCCACTATTGGTGAGGATTGATTTCACCACGATGTCATCATATACCCATCCTTACCTCAGGCTATAGCTCATGTTCATATTTGAGCCCCGCCAAGCGAATTTGGGTCTTCGAGCATTCCGTCATAACAAATTTTAACTGCGCATGCCCAGCCATTCAGAGGGGCCAGGGATATGGCTTTCTGTCTGAAGGTTCCTCTTGATTCACTGCTTGTATGAGCGAGCAGCGAAGGTTCTGGCGAGACTGCGCGGATGCGCAGGCTCGCCTGAACCTTCGCTGCTCGCATAGGCGATAAGTACCAAAATCGCTTGACGGGGCCCATTTGATAATGAGGCGTCCCACAAAGATCCACACTATTTGCCTAAGTATCCGTAACAAGGGGTTATGGTGCAATATGTTCAAGTTATAGTTGGATTCTGTAACGTCTTCATGATGAAATGAGATTGTGCCCTCACACATTTAAAACATGAGCTATAGTCTGAGGAAAGGAGGGGCATACGGTGACAGCGTGGGGAAATCAATCCTCGTCAACAGTGGGACAATCTGTCAGTATTGCCTCAGTAAAGCAGTTCAGACAAAAGCTCACAATATATGACCATCTTAGAAACAGGAAGAGATAACAACATGCCAACCAAAGCAAAAGGTGAGTAGTGTTAGCGAATAAACAGATTACAGTAATACTTTGGGTTTGTTTCAAGGAGGTGATGTACCTAGTGCAATTATACAGTACAGCCTTGATGGCTCAATCACCGATGGCTCAATACCTAGGCTGATGCATGTTGAGGGGACCTCATAGCAAAATTCAAATGAATCATTCCCATTGATTACTGGGGCATCCGTGATGTAGTGGTTACGCTACTCGCCTTGTAAACCAGGTGTCGCAGGATCGATTCCGGGCTTCTACAGACTTTTGAATGAGTCTTTAAAACGAGGTCCCGTCTCCATATGACCTTTGCTGTTGGTGGGTCGTAAAACTCAAACACTCATTCATTCCCATTGATTACACACAGCTTACATATTTATCATAGAACATCGAAAATATGTCACATAATTAACCTCATCATGCCTCTCGGCAGCTACCCTCAGTGGCTTGAACCACACCAGACCCGAACAGATCTTCATGGCCCTATAGGTGTTCAAGCCATCAAATTGCGACTGTGGTATGTGAACTTTAACACTTTTGACAAAGGCTAGGATCACGTAAACACGCCTATATATTTTGACCCCCTTAAAACCCTTCTTTATATGGCAATGTTTACAATCTCCGCCCAAAAACACAGACCGCAAGTACTCATCAGAACCGCCTCGCTGAGCCTGAGGCGGGTGAGGCGATTTTGATGAGCACTCACAATCTACGCCCCGAGCAGAAACACAGAACAGAATATTTATCTGAAAGTTCTCATTATTTTATATACATGGTTAATAAACAAGACGTCTGTTTTAGTGAAGTACATGTATATCAACCGTCTAATATAGTGTGCAAGATATTTTGATTACTATAGTTGATATCTGATATATTATATATCATTGTTAGTCTATGATTTGTTATATATCATTGTTAGTCTTTAAGATAACTGATATATTTGAATAATTCAGATAACGTATTTATCAATTGATTTGTTTGTTTGTTTTGGAATTTAACGGCCCAGCCAACACTATTTAGGTCATTTTCGAGCCGGTCAGTTTACCTATCCACACTCTCCTGAGCAGGCTTATATCATAGTGTAGATTATATTGCCTTGTCCTTTGGAATCATTGATTCCATTGTGGAATTTTGAAAATATCTGAGGGTCACTGATGAGGCCTAATTGGCCGAAACTAGCTAGTCTGGCCCAGAAAACATGTACACTCCATATTTTTCATTTCTGTGGTGTATTCCTTGCTTCCAAAGTATAACCCTTTTATAGAACATATTTAACTTCACTACAGCTGGTGTGTGGGAATGTGTGGCGGCGGTAAAACGTCTCCCTGCCCTACATCATAGTGTAGATTATATTTCCTTGTCCTTTGGGATCATTGATTCCATTGTGGAATTTTGAAAATATCTGAGGGTCACTGATGAGGCCTAATTGACCGAAACTAGCTAGTCTGGCCCAGAAAACATGTACACTCCATATGTTTCACTTCTGTGGTGTATTCCTTGCTTCCAAAAGATATCCCTTTTATAGAACATATTATACTTAAGCGGTTAACCAGTACAGTGCACATTCTTTCGCCAGAAACTGACATCTGCCCTTCTTGAATCAGCGAAAGGGAGAGAATGACCGTAGAAAAGATTTGATGATCAATCTTCATGAAAGAATGTTGCCGACCCCGGCGGGAATCGAACCCGCGTCCTCCTAATCACCAGTCAGACGCGCATCCGACTGAGCCACCGAGGCCGGCGTTTATCAATCGAGGTATAGTATATGTTACGCTTGATATCTTATTGTCAATTATGACTTTGTTTGTTTGAATTGAGGTTTACCTCCAGGTCAACACTATTTATGTCCGCTTTACTGTGTTTGCAGCATGAAAGGGATAGAGGGCATTTGCTGAATATTCTCCGCAGCATAAAATCAAGTGTCTTAGCCCATTTTCACACCATAGTCGTTGTTTACACACAGGATATTTACAATTATTGATCGCAGTATATTTACAACACAATGTTTGCTTCATGTTCGCATGATATTCACTCTATATTCATTTTGCACGTTTTAATCCATGTTTGCTATACATTTGCTGTATTTGTATGATATTTGCAGCATTTTAATCTACTGTTTTGAATCATGTTTGCAATACGTTTGCAGAATATTAGCAGACTGTTCACATGAATTATTCGCGGCAAACCTAATTTGCATGTTAAAATTGAACATCTTGCGAATGTGGTATTAATACTATTCATGTCTTCATGCGGACGAAACAAAATTAGTGTATACCGCGACAGAGGTAAGGGCGAGGATTATGGCCATGTAAAATCGATTTAAGCCCCCCCAGTGGAATTCTTTCCACTGACCGTTCCAAGGCGGTTCTTCTGTGGCGGTTTATTTATGTTGTTGTTTGTTACTTACTGTGTGTATCACTTGTGTCTTTTTATTGTGGATGGCCATTTGGTCATTTTGTGGAAAAGTAACTGTCCTTATGACCTTCCTTTGTTTAGGTTTCCATTATGGTCTGGTCGCTCCATGTTTAAGTTTCTTTCCCTTTGGTGTCTTTGATGGGTGGAGTAAGTTAATTGTGTTGATTCCTCATCTTTGTTTTACTTCTACATTAAAAGGACAGTTCGCGGAATATTATTGGACTATTTGCCAAACGTTCACAAGATTAGTTCGCAGAAAGGTATGTTTTCCGTAAGGGTAGCGAGAACTATTGGGGCGTTTAAATCAATTCTATGGCCCCAGCCTTCACTCTAGGTTCTCATATTATTTACAACACACAAAACAGGTGGTCCACCTTGTTGTATCAGGTTTTATCATGCCAGGTCTTTGAGCTTCTGAAGCCTCTTAAATACTTTTGTAGGTAAAACATTAGGCCACTTGTGTTTAGACCATTGAGCTAATAACATCGAGCTAAATAAATTAGTAGTTTAGTCAATATGTTTGTTTCGTCATTAGGAACACAACATGGCGCCAGAAAGTAAATAAATTCTAGAAAGAGAGCAAGTAATTTGTGATGAATGTCATATTTTTGTCGTGAAATTAGACAAATATGTCAATTCACAGACTGGATGGCAAGTTAAATTCTATTACTGCTACAGAGTGATTCGGAATTTCGGAATTAATATTAGCTTGTCATAAA
The DNA here is from genome assembly GCA_963580285.1 of Lucinisca nassula. NCBI lineage: Eukaryota > Metazoa > Mollusca > Bivalvia > Lucinida > Lucinidae > Lucinisca > Lucinisca nassula. The sequence goes on along the minus strand of OY757012.1, from coordinate 16,805,373 downwards.
AGTTTAAAAATTAATTGCCTCGAAAAGGAGTAGTTTAATAATATAAGGCAATAAAGTGTAAGATCAATTATCAGTAGTGCTAGTGTCTTCGTGAATATTATTCCTTGGATTAATTATGGCTACGTTTCACGTTACACCACCGGAGAACTTAAATTTTAAGAATCCGGAGGAATTCGAAAAGTGGATAACAAGATTTAAAAGAATTGATATAGCTTCTGGATTAAATAAAAAGTGAAGAACAGCAGATCAATACATTAGTTAATGTATGGGACGCCAGGCCGACGATATTTACCACTCTTTCAACTTACAAACGCTCAACAGAGAGCCTATAAAACTGTCACACACAAGTTCAAAAGCTATTTTGTTGTAAGAAGAAACGTTTTTTTCTAAAGATAAAAGTTTAACATGCGAAAGCAGGAAGAAGGTGAATCCTTGGACACATTTATAATTGCTTTACCCAACTTAGCAGAACGTTGTAATTTTGGTGATTTAAAAGATGAGTTAATCAGAGACAGAATAGGGGTCGGATTGAGAGATTCTCGAGTAGCTGAAAAGTTACAAATGGACGCTGATTTAACGTTAGAAAAGCTATAAACCAAGCGCACCAGAGCGAGGCTGTTAAGAAACAGCAATCCATAGTTCGATCAAAAAAAACTTGACGCAATTAAGAAAAATAACTTTGTCAAACACAAGTCAGGTTCTAGAAAAGCCCAAAGTTATGCCAGCAAGCCCAAAACCCAATCTAGATGTACCAGATGTTGAGCTATTCCTGAGCATAGCCGGAAAAACTGTCCAGCTGCTCAGTGTATCTGCCGAGGCTGCGGGATTAAATGTCACTGGGTAAAATTTTGTCGTACAAAGAAAAACCTACAGGAAGTAGAGCAGCAAAGTGACGATCAGAGCGATAACGATGCCTACTTGGGAACCATTGATGATGCAGAAATGACAAGCCCATGGTTTATTTCTTTGAAAGTAAAAGACACAGATATTTGTTTCGAGATGGACACTGGTGCAGATTTAACTGTAATACCAGAAACGACATACATAAAACTTGGTAAATTTCCTTTAGTCAGTTCGACAAAACGTTTGGTTGGACCAGGAAAAAAAGAATTTAACGTTCTTGGTAAATTCCGAGAGACAATTTCAAATGACTGTAATTCAGTCGAAAGGAAATATATGTAGTGAGGAAACTAACAAGATGTTTGTTAGGAAGACTAACAATTGAGAAACTGGATTTGGTAAAACGTGTCTCTGAATTATTCACACCAGAAACTGTTAAGCAAAAGTTTCCTAAGTTGTTTCAAGGACTAGGAAAGCTCAATGGACAGTATAACATCACTTTAAAGGACGATGCTAAGCCTTACGCCTTGACTGTGCCTAGGAGAGTATCAATACCCCTAATGTCAAAAGTAAAAAAAGAGCTAGATCGCATTGAGGAAACGGGAGTTATATCCAAAATCAACGAGCCAACCGAGTGGTGCGCCGGAATGGCAGTTGTTCCTAAGAATGATGGAAACGTCAGAATTTGCGTCGATCAAACAAAACTGAATGAGAGTGTGAAGAGGGAGAACTTCCCACTTCCAGCAATAGATCAGACTCTAGGACTGTTGTCGGGCGCTAAATACTTTAGCAAATTGGATTGTAATTCGAGTTTTTGGCAGTGTGAGCTATCTGCGACGTCCCGCGAGCTAACATGTTTCAATACGCCATTTGGACGTTACGCTTTCAATAGATTACCTTTCGGAATTTCTAGTGCCAGTAAGTACTTCCAAAGCGAATTACAAACAGACTTGAAGGGATTCCCGGTGTCGTGTGCCAAATGGATGACATTTTAATTTACGGCACAACGGAAAGAGAACACGATGAACGTTTATTTGTGGTGCTTAATAAGATTCAAGACGCGCAATTAACCCTAAATGCGGAAAAATGTGTGTTTATGAGACAGTCAGTGGAATTCCTTGGACATATTATTATTATTACTGTCAGAGGGAGTGCAGCCTGATCCACAGAAACTCTCAGCACTGTTGGACATGGAGCCATCAAGTGACGTCAGTGGAGTAAGACGTATTTTGGGAGTTGTAAATCAGCTTGGAAAATTTTCACCTAAGGTAGCGTAATACACAAAACCTCTTAGAGACTTGTTGAAAGAGAAAAATCAATTTTGCTGGGGCCACGCACAGCAAGATAAAGGAAGAACTGACAAAGACTCCGATATTAGCACTGTATGACCCTAAAAGATATACTGTAGTTGCTTCCGATGCCAGCAATTTTGGTATTGGTTCTGTGATAATGCTGAAACAGGATGACGGCTAGTTGAAACCTGTCGCGTATGCTTCAAGAGCGTTGACGCCAACAGAGCAACGTTACGCTACATTCGAGAAGGAAGAACAAGGGATTACATGGGCATGTGAACGTTTCAAAGACTTTCTCATAGGGATACTTTTTCACATAAATACAGACCATAAACCTCTCGTGTCATTGTTAGGCCATAAAGATATCAGTGAATTAAGTTTGCGCCCGCAACGGTTTAGAATGCGACTTATGCACTTTAACTACACTTTCCCATGTCGAGGATAAGAAATTGGTTATCTCAGACAACTTGTCAAGAGCACCTATCTACCATGAAATTTCACATCAGGAAAAACAATCATGTCCAGAAACGGAAAATTATGTTGATTCTATAATAAATAGCCTACCTGTCACAGACTCTAGATTGCTTGAGATTATTGAAAAACAATCTAAGGACATTGTCAGTAAAAATTTCATTAGTTACCGTGAAAACGGATGGCCAGCACAAAAATCTGACCTCACAGAGCATTTGAAGACCTACTGGTCAATCCAAGGTGAAATTACTGTCAATCATTATTATCAATCAGTGTTGATGAAAGGTAGCAGAATAATTATTCCAGCATGCATGCAGGCTGATATCCTCTCAAAGATACACGGGGCACACCAAGGTATCACAAAATGTCGGGAACGAGCGAAAAATTCGGTTTATTGGCCGGGATTGAGCAAGGACATTGAAAATATGGTAAAAACATGTCACATTTGCGCAAAGACTCTAAATGATCAGGCTGAACCCTTACTGTGGACATCTTTACCTGGACGACCTTGGGATAAACTAGGGACAGATATTTTCCACTGGAAAGGTCACAACTGCTTATTGGTGATTGACAATTATTCAAGGTTCATTGAAATTGCTAAACTTACAACGTTAACGTTATCTGACGTCATTAGCCACATGAAATCGATCATGAGTAGACACGGAATATGTGACACTCTTGTATCAGACGGAGCGGGATGTTATACGGCAGACATGTTTCATAAGTTTACAGAAAACTATGGAATAAATCATGTTTTCAGTAGTCCGAGATATCCGCAAGGGCACAGTGAAGCTGAAACGGCTGTTCAGACTTGGCAACGACCTCTAGAGAAAGCGGACGAGCCGTACATCGCTTTAATGGAATATCGCGCTACCACGATACGTAATGGGTACAGCCCATCAGAACTTTTAATGGGCAGAAAATTCAAGACAATATTACCAACTGCGCCTGGGAATCTGTAGCCAAGGCTGGCGAATTTCACAAAAATTAAACAACGCGAAATTAATAATAAGGAACAGACAAAAAGGAGCTATGATTCGCGTAAACGTGCGAGACCTTTACAACCGCTAGAAAACGGGTATAGAGTATATGTGAAAAACCAACAGACTGAGGGAAATATCGTGAAAAGCACCATTTTCCCACGATCGTACATAGTAAATACGCCACGTGGAATTTTGAGGCGTAATAGGTGGACGTACTAAAACTGAACCAGACTATGATACGGTGAAAACACTCACGAATCCAGTGGTGAAAACAATGGATTATTAAACACTTCCCCTACCAAAGAAGTACAACAAACACTCCCTGAGGGTGTAACTGTCACACGTTCTGGCAGAATTTCAAAACCTCCAGAAAGACTGCAGATTAATTTGTAGTGACTTGGCTAGAGCAGCTCATGTTTTCATTTTTTCATGTTTTGTGAAAACTTATTAGATACATAATCATGGTTCACATAAGGTTAATTTCAATCTCAGCCAAAAGAATATATACAATGTTTCATCTGTCAGTGAAATTATCGTTGGTAATTATATCTGAAATAAAATTTGTGTTATGTGGCAAGTTGATGATGATTTTCTATGATAGTTAAAGATTTACATGCATGTGTTCATGCTAACATTTAACGGTAAAGTTTCTCCTGAGAAAAGGGGGTGTTGCATCAGGTTTTGTCATGCCAGGTCTTTGAGCTTCTGAAGCCTCTTAAATACGTTTGTAGGTAAAACATTAGACCACTTGTGTTTAGATCATTGAGCTAATAACATCGAACTGAATAAATTAGTAGTTTAGTCAATATGTTTTTTTTTGTCATTAGAAACACAGCACACCTGAAGGTAACTAACACACAGATCAAATTAAATATCTGTGCTTGTTTCACTCTCTGTAAGGTCCATAAGTGGGTGCCCTTTGAATTTCGTCGTGCAAGAATGGAAAATGTATAGCCTTAAATTAGAATCTTCTGTAGATTTGAGACGACAAACTACCCTTAGATGTATTCAAAAACATGTCCGAACAGGGGCTACGGTATCGTTTTAATTAGGCTTATTAAGTGCATTTATTAAACAAGGTCACTTTAGGGTTTCAATGTCCAATTTTTGTATGAAAGGGTTATCCGTTTGGACCAAGACGTAAACCACTGATCTGAAACGTATGGATCGTACAAGTTTTTCTGTGTCCAACTATCTAGTTTCGGCTAATTAGTCATCATCAGTGACCCGTAAATATTTTCAAGATTCTACAACAGCGTCAATGATCAAAAAAGGCTAGAATATATGATGTACATAATGGTGAAAGGCAAGGAGGCTTTTCACGACCGCCACGCTCGCTTTAAACCAACTATGGTGAATTAGATAAGTTCCTTAAACTCTTTATTCTTTGGAAACAAATACTACGCCGCAGGTCAAATCAAAGCGCCAAAGGCACTGAAATGAAAGATTCAATGAGAATTGTCACGAAACTTTAAACTTATACGAGGGATGTTCGAAAATAATTGCTTATTATCCTCTAGCTCGATATCTACGATGGACACGATAAAAACCAATACATGCCTGTATAGGGTTATTCAATACCTACATGACGGTGTATAAATGTACATGTTAGACTAATTGTAAGACATAAATGCCTTTTGAATACACACAAGCATTGACCACTTCAGTAAAAATAGTAGGTAGGAGTGCCGACAAGAAAGATAAAATATGGGCTTACATCAAAGCTCGCTCAAAACCTGCTTGTCCTTTGAAGCAGCTGATGATTGAAATTTCTTCTGCTTATGGACATTCTTATGTGTCTTATTACACAGTTCGGCGGTGGAAAAAGAAAGTCTGGTGTAGAGTCGATCACAAATGCACCGAAATCAGGTAGGCCAAACATCTGGATCTCGTAAAAACATTTCCAAAATAAAGGAAATGATTTGAGGAGATGCCATATTTACAATTCGTGATATATTGCACGAAAGGTAGGCACATCACTATCAGCGGTTAACCTAATGTTGAAGAAGCATTTAGGAGTCAGAAAGATTTCTGCTAGATGAGTGCCACATCTGTTGACTGATGAGCAAAAGAGGCAACGGATTAAAGTGGCCAAAAAGCTGGTTCAATTGGTTCGTAAATATAACAAAAAGCAGTTTGTCAATGTCGTCACAGGTGACGAAACCTGGGTCCATTATTTTGATCCCGTCAAAAAGGTTAGCAATAAGATATGTGCCACTAAACGCAGCCAAGGCGCAATAACTGCAGAACGTTCTTTGATTACAAAGAGGGTTTTGTTCTAAGGCGGTTCTTCTGTCGCGGTTTATTTTTGTTATGGTTTGTCTTTGGATGTTTGTGTCGCTTATATTATTTTATTTTGGATAGCCTATTGGCCATTTTGTGGGAAAGTGACTGTCCGTTTGGCTTTCCGCTATTGATGTTTCCATTAGGGTATGTTGTTTCATGTTTGTGGTTCTTTCCCTTTGCTGCCTCTGATGGGAGTTGTGGTTCAACTGTATCGATTCCTGATCATTGCCTCAACGTCTAATTTGTATGCAATCTTCTTCTCTGGTGAAGTACTTGCAATGAAAGTGCCTTTGAAAAGGGCAAAAGCATCGCCGGAAAGTACTACAAAGACGTAGTACTGAAGAAACTGAAAAAGTATTATCAGTAACGACGCCCAGCCACTGATTTTAAACATGTCCGTCTTGTGAATGATAATGCCTCCGCTCATATCTCCGCAATAGTTATGGCGTTTTTGAAGAAAGAACAAGTAACTGTTTTGCCTCAACCCCCGTATTCCCCAGACCTTGTCCGTTGTGATTTCATTTTATTTCCGAATTTGAAATCATTCCTTGCTGGGCGAAAATACCAGTCCCGGCAAGCACTTGTATCTGCCATTCATCAGTACTTTATTACTGTGCCCAAATCAATGTATCGTGACGCCTTCAAATAGTGCATACATTGCCTGAAACTTTCTAGCCATGGGGAGTACTTCGAGGGCATTAAATGAGCACTTGAAATTTGAAGTTTCCAGATAGAAATAAGCAATTCATTTCGAACAGCCCTCGCATGAAGTTTCAAACTGAAAACAAAATAACGTGCTACAGAACTTCAAATATTAAAAGTTTGCAGATAGTTATAAAGTACTATGAAGTATCATTTAATGTTTCGAAGTTTCCATCAAGTTAACAAGTCCGTGAAATAAACACCCTGTGAACTCCAATTTTATAGAGAAAATGGGGATCAAAGGGGTAATTAAGGCGTAAGTACACCAGATTTAGTGACACAGAGGCCCTTCTGATATTTAATCTTCACCCGTGTGTCTCAACCCCCAACTTCTGAAACCGAAACGGATGATGGACAAGACCCAGCAAACACAGCACCCCCCCACCCCCGAGCACACACCCGGGCATCAGGGAGGCCATGGGTAAATATTATTTTCTTTATTCTGACTCAAAAAACAGATAAATGATGCGGTTCTAACGAGCACACGCCATCTAAGATTGATGTAAAAATAAGATTTTGTGTTTGTATTAAGAGTTTAACGGCCCAGTCAACACTATTAAGGTCATTTTTGAGCCGGTCAGTTTACCTATCCACACTTTCCTGTGCAGGCTTATACGTAAGTGGTTAACCAGTACAGTGCACATTCTTTGGCCAGAAACTGACAACTAGAATCAGCGGAAGGGAGAGAAAAGATTTCATGATCAATCTCCACGAAAAAATGTTGCCGACCCCGGCGGGAGTCGGACGCGCGTCCTCCTGATCACCAGTCAGAAGCGCATCCGACTAAGCCACCGACGCCGGCGTAAAAATAAGAACAAATCAAATAGTTTCATTGACAAAAAATGTCTGTTTTGGAGCCATGAAAAATAGAAGTAAAACAAAGTTCAGGAATCGATACAATTAACTTACTCCACCCACCAAAGACACCAAAGGGAAAGAAACACAAACATCAAGCGACCAGGCCATAATGGAAACCTAAACAAAGGAAGGCCATAAGGACAGTTACTTTCCCACAAAATGGCCAAATAGCCATCCAAAACAAAATGACACAAGTGATACACACAGTAAGTAACAAACAACAACATAAATAAACCGCCACAGAAGAACCGCCTTGGAAGGTCAGTGGGAAGAATTCCACTGGGGGGGGGGGGCTTAAATCGATTTAACATGGCCATAATCCTCGCCTATACCTCTGTCGCGGTATACACTAATTTTGTTTAGTCCGCACGAAGGCTTCCTAACTCATCAGTGTGACATCTCCGAGAACATACAAATAAAAAAACTACAGAGATGAAACAAGGTTGAGGACTCTACAGCATACAACAACAGAATTGCTGGGGTAAAAGAAAACTAACGGTTAGACTCCGTGGGGCCCGACCAAAGACGGCGAATCAGGCGCCAACCAAACATAAAGAATACTAAAATAAAATTACATTTATGTTTTTACGCTGGAACCGTCATATAATCTTAGGCCCGACCCACCGGTGTGCAATCAAAGAGAGAAGCAAAGTTGCCAACCGTGATTGGGTTAACCACCATGCATGCAGTCTGTTTTATAACATTTATGTTGTATCCAATCTTTATATATTGACGAACGATTTTACGAAATTGGGTACTAAAGACATTACAGGCATGTATTTTTCTAAATTTATATACTAAGACACCATAGAATTCGGGTTCCGATAGGCCTTGTTGCAGAAGTGTTTAAAGTCCAACATTGAATTTTGAAACCAAATCAGAATGACGTCTATAAAACTTAGAAAAGGCTTTACGTAGTTTATGATACCGATACCTCTGATTAAGAAGTTTAGCGGTTAATAAATTATTACGAGTGTTGAAGTCGGATACACGACTAGACACTCTAGCGAATCGAATTAACTGCAAAATATAAACCACGTACGATGTCGCATGAGGATGATCACCGTCCAAAAAAGGAAAATTTAAAATCTCGAAATCAAAATCATCACGTTTATCATAAAGTTTGCAAGAAACAAATCCATCTACAACAGATAAATGTAAATCCAAAAAGGGGCCTCGGTACCAGAGGAATTTGCCATGTTTAACTGAAGTTCTAGGGGATAAATCTGACTGATCAAACCATCAAAGTTAGTATTGTCAATATTTAATAAATCATCTAAACATCTAGAAGTAGAGCTAAAAGCTTCAATAATTTCAGATTGATTATCAATGGAAAGCGAGAACATGAAGTCTCTTTCACAACAATACAAGAACAGATCAGCCACAAGAGGTGCGCAATTCGTACCCATCGGAATACCCACAATTTGTCTAAATAACTTAGTACCGAATCTAATATAAATATTGTCAAGTAGAAAGGTGAGGGCATCACACACTTTCTGACATGATCAACTGTGTAATTCTTATGCTCTTTAGAAGTGAAAATGCATTTCTGATATTACATGCAAGATAGAGAGAATCTTCTCTGTGAAAAGCCCATTCAATTAAATCAGAAAGCTTTTCTTTTATAAGATTATGAGGAAGTGTAGTGTAAAGAGTGGAAAAATCGCAAGTAGACAGACATTCTTCGATATAAAAAGATTGGGTACACCATGGATGTTATACGACAGACTGCATGCATGGTAGTCAACCCAATCACGGTTGGCAACTTTGCTCCCCTCTTTAATTGCACGCCGGTGGGTCAGGCCTCAGATTCTATGACGGCTCCAACGTAAAGGCTTATTGAGAATAAGAGAGATCTAATTATTGGTAATGTTGTTTGGTGCCTGATGCTCTGTCTCTGGTCGGGCTCATCGGAGTCTAACTGATGGTTTTCTTTTGCTCCAGCATTTCAGTGGTTTCTTGCTGTCGAGTCCTCACCGTTGTCTCACCTCTGTGGTTCTTTGATTTTTTTGTGTTCACGGAGATGTTGCAATGATGAGTTAGGAGGCCTTCATGCGGACTGAACAAATTATTTGCCCCCCAGTGGAAATCTTTCCACTAACCGTTCCAAGGCGGTTCTTCTGTGGCGATTTATTTATGTTGTTGTTTGTTACTTACTGCGTGTATCACTTGTGTCTTTTAATTTTGGAATGCCATATGGCCATTTTGTGGGAAAGTAACTGTCATTATGGCCTTCCTTTGTTTAGGTTTCCATTATGGTCTGGTCGCTAAATGTTTGTATTTCTTTCCCTTTGGTGTCTTTGGTGGGTGGAGTAAGTTAATTGTATCGATTCCTGATCTTTGTTTTACTTCTACTTTGAAGTACGAAAACGTCTGGATTTCAATTTATTTAAAACCTCATTCGAATTTTTATAGACCGAAACAGATTTCTTTCTGATCTTTCAAAGTCTTTATCACAATATTTACACAAATGCGTTTTAATAGCAGTAAGACAGGAAGTCAATAATTTAGAAAGTTCAGTTGTAGTGCAAGAGCTAGAATTTGCAATAAACCGTGCTTTGTAAGGTCTTTTATGAAGTTTTGGTAACCAGTATAGCATAGGAAGCTTGCCTTGGCGTTCTGTAAAACACAGAGCAAACTTGTTGGCTGAATGACAAATATGTTCATCTACCATAGCTCTCTCTTCAGCTAAAGGCTGAATTTCTTAGGCCTTAGTACCACCATGCTCCTGCTTAAGCGTGTTAACATAGTGGAGCCGTCACACAACGACGACGTTGTTAGCGGCCTTGTCTGCAGGGGCCAAAACAAACTTCTTATGAAATTCTTGAATACCTAGTTTAAGACGATGTAAAGATGTTTAAGGCTTCGGAGGTAATAAGTTAGTGTTTTGAGAATAGAAAGAAATGCGTTTATTCACTAGTTTTAAAATGCTAAGTTTCCAGTCCTTAAGGGCTTTATGCTCAACATACTCTCGATTACACCATCGATTACCGAATTCATTCAAGGCAGCAGCGATTTCATCTTTTTATTTATTGAAATTAATTTAAGAAGGAAACCGATATTTCGGTCCTTTAGAAATTATATTCCTTATCATAGAATCAGGAATATTTTTTAAATAGCCAGTAATTACATGACCAGCAGCAGGATAGCAATACACTGAGTTTTTACAATCACATGAATCAGGAGTATTAGTATCAATATCAAGATCTGAAACAAGTTTATTGAAATTAAAAATGATAGATCTAACAGGTTTGTTATATTTATAGCAAATTATAGGTGTTTCAGTATTTTGAAAATAAGCAGGAATGGAATAAAACACCGAGCTCTCACGAAAAATACTGGGCAAATCTATAAAATCCATACCCTTATTAATGAAGGATATTTTGAAGAAATGGCGTTTATGATTAATTTCAGAATCAATGTAAGGACGGAGTGTATGCTGGGTATATCATCTAGTTAAGAGAGCCGCATCATATTACTGATTAGAACTATCGTAGAAGTTATTCGCCTCGGTGTCCAGAAGACGTATAACAGGAACGGATAATGAACTTAGAAATGAAAGCATAGAGTGGCGTCCATGATTTAATAATATAATTGCCAGTCACTTCAGTCTAGTATTGTTTCGTTGGAAAACACGTAATTTACGTTTATAGTTACCATTTTTTTCCTGGTGCCGTGAGATCTAGTTCTGCGTTTTCGACATTCAAGGAGCGAGAAAATATCTGTCCGGCATTTTGGAAATATTACCCCAATGATAAATGTTGCCATTAAATCCCAGTGGAAAAGGGATCTGTAAAGATTTAATCCATTTCAGTTCAGCCTCATGTCTTTTGATAATTTTAAATCTAGATGTAGAATTTGCATCGTAGTAAAGTTTTTTCACTGGTTGTATAACAAAGCTGTTATATCAATGGAGGTGTAATCGTAGTGAGATAAAATATTTTATCTTAAAATGTGTACGTTTTCAAACTCTGATGAAAAACGACGTTGTGGGGAATAAATTTGTACCTCGTGATGTCCTTGGTCCCCGATATTTGGCGTATAGAACACGTTATGCGCAACGTTCAATCGAGTCGACTGCACCGCCTGTTCTATTAAAAGCTAACATCAGATTGTGCAGCTCAATCTTAAAGCTACTTTATGCCAGTAGTCAATACCCTGTATGCACCTGTATGGTGATTGCTGTACTTTTTAACCAGCAAGCAAACGTTCTTAAAATCGACATTAACATTTTGTAGTGATAACTGATTAATGGTCAAAAAGCACTGTCACAGTTTCTCTCGCCACGTCTTTAGTCCCGTTTTATTTATCCTTCACCAGCCAAAAGCTAATTCCATTATTTTTTTCTGAAATAAGAACTTCAAATTTCAAGCACATCATCTGACTGCAAATGATTCCCATGCAATACTGGGCCTGATTTTCTCTGAAACTTGAGGACAAATTCTAAATGCAATCTCATCAAAATTTGCGTAACACTTTAAGGATGAATTGTTTCATTTATAGCACATTTCTGATTGATTCATTTTAAAAGGCACATTTCCTCTAATCAACTATGTGTCTTTTAAAACTTGAACTACATGTAAACAGCCATGTGAGAGAAAATCTTCAAAAGTTAAAATAATAATTTATGATTCGAGAGAAACTGCGCCATAACTGAAAATAAGCCGGGCTACCATTTGTGCATGTCCATATTTCTGCGGTAGTCTAAGACGGATGCTACTTAACAACGTCTAATAAGCTAAGATTGACAGATAGAGTCTCTCATTATTCAAATTGTTCTAGGCCATAGCAGCTGGTTTCGGCCAATTTGGCATTTTTTACCCTCAAATATATTCAAGATACCACAATAAAATCAATGATTCAAAAGAAATGGAACAAAGGCCGCATCACATGCTGTTATGATGTAAAATGTGTTCTATAAAAAAGATTCACGTTTTGAAGCAACAAATACACCACCGAACTGAAGTATGGTGTTGAGGCAGACAACATAGCTCCATTAGAGTCATATCAAGCCAGAAGAAACTGATGCCGAAATCAGAGCTAAACAACAATTAATATGTTCTATGAAATTAAGGCGTAACTATACCTAAGTTAGTGACACAGAGGCCTTTCTGATATTTAATCTTCATCAGTGTGTCTCAACCCAAAAGTTTTGAAACCGAAACGGATGATGGACAAGACCCGGCAAACACAGCACATCCCCCTCCGAGCACACACCGACCGACGTAGCCTATGAGACAGGTCAGCTGGAGGCATCAGGCAAGAGAGCCTACCCGCGGACTTATAGGGTCCCCCACCGAGCCAACATCGGCAAACATGACCCACACTCCACGGAAGTCCCGGGCATCAGGAAGGAGATGTCCAAAGTAGCGAGACTTGCAAAATTTAAAATATAACAAAAAGTGTAAACCAAATCTGCTAAGATACATGTCTCACCTCAGTCTTAGTTTTAGAACAATAAGAATTTTATGCTGCAACAATTAAAGATATAATATAGTTATTTAAATCAGTACTCGAGCACTGACGTCAACACCGCAGTATCAACTTCAGCACTAAGGAACTGATACTGAGCTGTTGATACCCTCGGGGACGAACGAATTGTCCACCAGCAGAGACATCGACCCAGTGGTTGCAATTAAGGCGTAACTATACCTAATTTAGTGACACAGAGGCCTTTCTGATATTTAATCTTCATCAGTGTGTCTCAACCCCAAAGTTTTGAAACCGAAACGGATGATGGACAAGACCCGGCAAACACAGCACATCCCCCTCCAAAGGGATATCCTTTGGAAGCAAGGAATACACCACAGAATTGGAAAATTTATTGAGTGTACATGTTTTTAGGGCCAGACTTCCTAGTTTCGGCCAATAAGGCCTCATCAGTGACCCTCAAATATTTTCAAAACTCCACAAATCATTTAAGTACCATTCCTTACCTTTATCTCGACAACAGAAAACACGAGGAAGTTTTGACGGGAATATAAATAGAAGCATCGCTATGAGTACTGCAGGTACAGCCTCTCTGACGTAACTGAAAAGAAAATGTGACATACAATAAAATGACCGGCCCCGCTCATCGGGGCTTGAAGAAATAAATGGGCTGCATGATGCTTCCACGCAGAGCTGAAGCCTGCCGCACACGAGTACTGGTAAACCGCTTAGAGGATCTAAGCCTGCCCAGGTAAAGCGGTACGAGTAGGACCGTCAATTCTTATAAACCCCGTTGGTTTTATTGGGCTACAGGGCTTGAGATGTTACTTCAACTCAATGTCGGGTAAAACTCCCACACAATGGGAAGCAACGTTTCCAAAATGACCTATATAGTGTTGAAGGGGACGTTAAACATCAACACAAACACAAAAAACACTAAAATGACAGCAGCAATTTATTATTTTATAAGAAGATGCGAGGTCTCATTCAAACATGTAGAACCTGGGTGCTCCGATGATTCACCTAAGTGAGCATGTTTTTGTGTGTGTTTTTTATTGAATGGATCTGGGTGTAACATTTTTCTTTCTTTGTTCTATTTATCAGAGTCGAGTTTAACAAAGTAACTTTGCCTTCTGTGGCTATATATTACACATCCAATCACACCCAATCACGTTAACAAGACCATGCAATTTTACCTGATTCACTATATATAATGGGAACGATTTTAAGTACTCCCTCTATCTGGCTGACCAGTTCACAATTAAAAGAAAAAAAACTTGTTTTCGAAATATGACGTGCTCTTAGACAAACAAAATATATTTTTGATGTAACTGCTCTCATCCATTGCTTTGTCTGAATTTATCTTGATATTGCTATGCCTTACACTTTGTAGTTAAAATGTGATTGTTTGAATTTTGTGCATATGAGGACGAGTCAATAAATAAAAACCGTGAGATCGATCGATCGATCTTTTCTTTTTCTATGCAATTGCCCTCTAGAATGATATACTTGGACCAACGCTGTTCCTGTGCCATCAGCCCAGAACTTAAGAAGCCAGGGTCCTTGTCTACGGCCAACTCCTCAACTGCCACCACGACCTCTTCGTTGGACCGGAAATAACGCCCACGGATATCCTTTTCCAACTTTGGGAATAGGAAATATTCACTAGGAGCTAAGTCCGGAGAATAGGCGGGCGCGGTATTTAAGGCTGACACGATTAATCGTATAATCGATTAATCGATCGATAAATTCCACAAGAATGATTATCATTTCTGATTTGCTTTTAATCGATTACTTGAAAGGAACAATCTATAACCCAAAGTTATGCCTAAAATAGCTTAATGAGTGGCAAACAGTGCAGACCCTGATGAGACGCCGCATTATGTGGCGTCTCATCTGGGTCTCCACTGTTTGCTCAGGCCTGTCTGTTCAAATGTACATATGGTAAAGTGCAACATATGGCAAGAGTCATGCTCAGACAGAAAGCAAGACAGGTAAAATTAAGACAGAAACCTTAGTGATTACTAATCGATTATCGATTGGAATGGTAAGACTGATAATCGATTATCTTTTCAGCTCCGATTAGCCAGCCCTAGTGGTATTAGCTCGTACCCACTCTGCTCAACAGCATACATTGCAATTTTGCAAGTTTCTGCTCTTGCCTTGTTCTGTTGGAGCAGAATCCCTTTGGAGAGTTTACCATGGCGTTTTTCATTGATCACAGTTCTCAGCCTCAGCTGGTCTGGAAAATTTGCATCATACGTACCTATTATTGTACTTTTCTGTGCTACAAAGGCCAACATAATAACGCCTCGTGCGTCCCAAAATACAGCTGCCATCACCTTGCCAGCAGAGGTCTGCGTTTTGAACCTCTTTTGCCTCGAAGACCCCGGCCCCACCCACTGGCGACTTTCAGTTTTATACTCTGGTTCATTATAATGGACCCAGGTCCAATCTACAGTCACCAGACGTGAAAGAAAATAATCTTCCTTTGACCTAAACCGATTCAACAATGTGCTGCATACTGATGCTCTGGTTGCCATTTGCTCGTCGTAGGGGATTTTGAAACCCAACGGGCAATTAGCATGCGCATACCCAACTGTTGAAACGCTATCATGTGAAATGTGTAATACATTCGCTATCTCTTCCATCTTAATTCGCCTATTATAGTACACCAGATCCCGTACTTTGTTACAAATGTCTCTGTGTGTGGTATCTGATGATGGGCGTCCTGAACTGGTTTTGTATTCTAAAGACTTTCTACCGCGTTTGAACTCCCAAACCCAGAATTTAACTTGTGCATGCAGTGGTGTAGAAGACCCATAAATATTAGTCAACTTGTACAGTATTTCCTGGTCTGTTTTCCCTTTCAAATACAATTGCCGAATTACAGCACGGTACTCAACTTTTGACAAAGAGCTTGCTTTTGCATCGCTAGCCATGTTCGTAGTTCAATATCTTATATTTACATTTCCAGTGCAAAGTCTACTGTAAACCTATATAAAACAATTGCGTTCATACTTCCATGAACGCATTGAATCACATGATTTTCAGCCTGTCGCAACCAGACACCGTCGTGATATGACTGAAAAATTGTTGAAAGCGACGTTAAACCCGAATTCACACACACACATGATTTTCAGTTACGTTATGTGACGTCATTCTAAACCATTGTTCTCTACGGGCGTTGAGTACGTCAACGCTGCTCCTCTCTTTGTTGAAAAACAGCGTGTAAATGTTTTTCAGCTTTAAAAGTGTGTCCTTCCAGCATTTTTTCGCCCAGTGATGAGGGGCAAATAATGTAAATATAAAAATAAACTTATTTTTTCTGCTTTTCATGGAAGTATCAACGACAGTGGGTCGCTAGTAAAGTTTACATGAACCCTTTGCATGAGCTGCAGAAAAATAAGTTTCATTTCTTAAACGAGTGAATGACACGACAATGGTGCAGTTTTGCCCTTATGTCTAAAATAAGTATTGAAACAATGCATGGAAATTCTGGTTGTCACGGTCAATTGGGAATGGGAAAGACTGGTTAGTAATTGACTTGCCATTGTATAGTGCGAACAATTTGACCTGAGACTAACCTTTATGCAAGGAATACATTAGTCAATGTAATCGCCAAATAGGTCGGCTTTCGTAAACTTCTCGTGAATTTTCGGCATCCTGTGAATAACGACCCATTAACCGACCTCTATGTATTGTATAGCAATATCGTCATCTTCGGAACACAACGAAGAAAAATACATGCATTCAGTCGGGTGTGAAATTATGTTAATAGAGTTCACCAGTCTCAGGTCAATTTGTTCGAACTATATCAGTAAGTTATTTCATACTTACGATTTTTTAAACAGATGGCCCCAACCAACTTCGCCACCCATATCACGTGTTATCCATAATACTATAAGCATAATAAAATGTAAAATCACTGCTCCCTGGCCAAACCTAAAAAAAAGAAGTAAAACCAATACAGTTACATTGTTTTGTTGATCAGAGTCACAAGCCGCACGTAGAAACCAATTCAGCAACCCATACCAATTTTATAAAAGAAAAACAAAAACAAGAGGACCAAGATAACCCTGAATCGCTCACCTGATTTCAAGAGGTCAAAATACTTCTGAAAGCCATTTAGGTGACAGTTATTCCAAGAGGCATAACTGTTGCATTTAGATGACCACCTGCGCAACATTCTTGGAAAGTTTTAATAAAACTGGCTTAAGAGATTCTATATTAGCTATTTTGTTCATTAGAACAGAACTGTTTTGGTATTTTGGTAGAAGATCACCTAAGGAACATGTTAATGAAGATTGAATGAAACTGGACCAAGGGTAAAAGAGGAATTGACTTTTTAAGATATTTTCTATTTTGTAGCTTTGGTGACCATCTTGTTAAACAGAGCGCAACGATTCAGCAACAATTCTGTGAAGATTGAGTCAAATTGGCCGAAGGGTTTATAGTGTAGTTTATATTTTCTAGTCCTTTCGGATAATTGATTCCGTTCCGGAATTTTGAAAATATTTGAGGGTCACTGATGAAGCCTAATTGGCCGAAACTAGCTAGTCTGGCCCAGAAAACATGTACACTTCATATTTTCTAGTTCTGTGGTGTATTTCTTGCTTCCAAAAGAAAACCCTTTTATAGAACATATTTTAAGGAGGTGTTCATATTTGAAGCATTTACGAAGGTTTTTCTATTTTTAGCTCTGTTGGCCATTTCGCTCATCGGAGCAGAACCGTTTTTGATGGTTCAGTAGAGAGTCACCTAAAACATTGCTACGAAGTTTGAATGAAATTGGCTAAAGGTTTTTTAGGTATTGGTTTTACAGCCCTTTCAAGACTATTTCATTCACATCGAGCCGATCGTAAATCAGAGGTGGGCGAAAACCGGAGTACCGGAGAAAAACCACCTGTCCATCCGTTGCAAAACCTGGCATCTCACATGTGGCCCGAGCCAGGCTCGAACCCAAAGCGGTGAGAGACATAACGATCTTATCGATTGAAAGTCAGAAATTGGTGTGGCGAAATTAATTCATTCAGCAGTACAAGGGTTAAGAATCTGGGAGGTAAAAACCCTGCTGGAGATCTTAAACTCTAGAAAGCATAATACAGTCGAACTTCGATGGCTCGTACACCTTTGGGACCACCAAAAATCTGTTCGAGACAGGGGTAGTTCGAGCCACTGAGGACTATAAAGTGAATACTTTTGGGACTTCTTTTCGGAGTTCGATAATATAAATGCATGCTGTGTGTACTCATTAGAATCGTCATTTTTAGTGTTGTGTGTACTCCTTAGAATCGCCTCATTGAGGTGATTTTAATGAGTACACACAGCATACATTTGCAAGATAAAAGACGAAAATATATCCTAAATTTTCCATTCATCATTTCTTTTAAGGGAATCAAAAACTGGTTCGACTCAGCCGTAGTAAACGAGCCATCGGTATTTGAGCCATCGAAGATCTACTTTATATGCATGCTATAGCAGTCGGAACGAGCATGTGTGGATGGAAGGAATGACAGGCATAAAACAGTATTCCCAAACATTTTTGCTTAGAGGATCTAAGCCTGCCAGGCAAAGCGTTGCAATTCGGACAGTCCTTGCTTATAAACCCTTTTGGTTTCATTGGGCGACAGGGCTTGAGAAGTCATTTCATCTCAATGTCGGGTAAAAGTCCCGCACAATTAGAAGCAAGGTCTCCAAATGACCTATACAGTGTTGACGGAGACGTTAAACCTAAAATCAACCAAACAAACCAAAACATTTTCAAAGCGGAGATTTGAAAAAAAGAAATTATCAACAATTCAAAGATCAGATAAATGTCGAGACCTCCGTCAAGTAAACTTACTTAAGGGAAAACTTCCCACCAATAAAAATTACACTGCAAACATGCATCTTATTGTAACCTTAAGCATGGCGATATTTATTCAATACTCTTGCTTTAGAGGGAGTACCCTTATTTTGGCAGCCATCATTTACTTAAACCTGAACCGTTTCTGCACATACTTTGACATATTGTAGGCAAGACATTTTCCGCTATTTCTACCGGAAGTACTATTGGTCACGTGACGTCCAAATATGGCGGTCACGTGATCTGACCTGGAACCGTTTAAGACATTAACGCTAAAAATGACAGCTTGTGTTGCTACCTACTATATAGTGACTACATATTTATCACCAGTAGTTGTTTAGATGGATGGGGCTTAGTTTGCTCAAAATTGTGACAAAACAGGTAAAGGGCACCTGCTGAAAACTGGTATCTTTTTAACATCATTTCCGGGTGTACAATCAAACAGCTCGTAATTTGGGTAAAACCTGTGCCCTTGTAAACAAGCGCATCGGTGAAACCGAGGGATGCTCCCCGAAGATGCGCAGTAGTATGAGGGTTATTTTAGTGAAATGATCCTATACACTTTGAAGTTTGATAAGACTTGTTTGAAGACAAAGGTTATCGGTACTCGTTAGAACTGTCTGAATGAGGAGGTTCTAACGAGTACCCTCAGCTGATATTTGGAGTACAAATAAAGAAACTACAGTATAACTTTAATGGCTCGAACTCCGAAGGTTCGTTTACCATGGATAAATTGAACCCGTTCTTAAGTCCGCAGGGAAATCCTCAATACCAAACAGACATGTTTTGGGAGAGTTTCTTTCTTTTTTTTTTGTTGCAAATGTATGCTGTGTGTACTCATTAAATTATAATTAGTGAAAATAAGCAATATAGTTATGGCCTTTTGTCAGAATGTAGGTTTTTGTGATGTAAGTATGTGTGCGGAGTTTCATGAGAGTAGGACAAATACTTTTAAAATTTTGACCGGAGTTTAAGTTGTTTGGGTATGGCCTGACAAACACACACCCAAAAGCAATTTGTCAGGATGTAGGTCTTGTGATGGTAATTATGTGTGTGATGTTTCATGCGAGTTATCACCGAGGTTAAGGTTTTTGGTTTAGGTGTGACAAACACACAAGTTGTTCTCTTTTGTCACAATGTAGGTCTTGTGATGGTAAGTATGTGTGTGAAGTTTCATAAGAGTAGGGCCAATTCTTTTGAAGTTATGACCAAGGTTAAGTTTTTGGTTAAGGCGTGACAAACACGCGTTCCGTGGCGTCTGATCTGGGCCTGCACTGTTTGCAACTTACCCCTTTTGGGGTTTCCGGTACCAAATGGTTTAACAAAAAGTCTAAGAATTCCCTAGTTAGTGATTTTCAACAAAGACGGCAAAAATAAGGAGAAATATATGACGAAGCCATGAACAGACTGTCTAACATGGCAGACAGGGGTGGGCCGATAGTGAGGGAAAACCCCGGTGATAAATATTAGGTCAAAAGGGGGTTAATTGACACTCAAAGAGTGTTCGATAGCCAACCTAATAAACATTCAAAGGCGTTAACTAATGATTTCTCATCCACACAGAACTTGAGAACCTATAACCCTGACCAACATTCTGACACTTTGGACACTGACTCTGAAACATTAAGGATAAATACTTTTAAAATTTTGACCGAGTTTAAGTTGTTTGGTTATCGCCTGACAAACACACACCGAAAAGCAATATAGTTATGGCCCTGTGTCAGAATGTGGGTCTTGTGATTGTAAGTAAGTGTGTGCAGTTTCATGAGAGTAGGGCAAATACTTTTGAAGTTATGACCAAGGTTAAGTTTTTGGTTAAGGCATGACAAACACACAGACAGAAGCAATATTGTTTGTCAGAATGTAGGTCTTGTGATTGTTAGTATGAGTGTGAAGTTTCATGGGAGTAGGGATAATACTTTTGAAGTTATACCCGGTTAAATGTTTTGGTTTAGATTTGAAACTGACTTACAAGGAGATTACTATAGGGCACCCAAAATACTGTGTGGGGCCCTAATTAAGAAGGGAAGTAACTCCGTAAATACTGTTGGCAGGGTTAGGCTTCTTACATTCTGTGGTTTCTCTCATAGCCCCCTATCAGTGTATCAAGTTTCACTAAATTACGTTTAAAACTTTTAGAGATATGCTCCGGACAAGTTAATAAAGCAAAAACTAAAAAGGGAAATAACTCTGTAATTACTTGTGATAGAGTTACAGTTCTTGTACTCAACACTTCCTCTGATGGCCATCTATCAATGTATCAAGTTTCACTTAAATCCCTTCTATACTTTAAGAGATATGCTCCGGACAATCTTTTCATTGAAATAGTTAAGAAGGGAAGTAACTCCATAAATACTGGTGACATGGATATGGTTCTTGTATTCTACGATTCCCCTCGTCGCCCTCTATCAGTATATCAAGTTTCACTTAAACACCTGTAATACTTTTAGAGATATAGAGTGTGACGGACGGACGGACGGACGGACGGACGGACGGACGGACAAAGCGGCGACTATATGGCTCCCCCTTCGGGGAGCATAAAAAGACCCATCCCTTCGGTGTAGACGAACCTCATCCGATGGAATGTACTTGCTTTCTTATGAGCGTGATAAGTTGCTCAAGTTGAACTACCCCCTTTGGCGAATAAATGCGCCTACAGCACGCTGAAGGTTAAAGCACCAAACAGACAGATGTAGATAGTAAATATTGTGTTTAAAACAGGCTTCACATGATGTTTGGTGGTTATCCGTGTGGTGAACCAATTTCATTTGGTCATTGTTTGGCCCTGAAGATGCCAAAAAGAACTGCATCTGAAAATGTCGTCTGTTTATGTCGTCTGCTGAGTCTCCTTGCAAACCTTCAAAATATTTTTTTTTGCATACAGGCAAACAGTGTGGACACAGGAGCAGTCCGATCTGGGTCCACCTTGTTTGCAACAATGCCTTTTAAATTAACGAGCCGACGAAAAGCGGAAGACAATTGTTGTGATTTGCATTTTAAGATTTAAGTACTCCAAGTATTGCGCAGATGGGTAGACATACGATATATTGGAACTATGGCAACTGACTTACGTAACTGGGCCTAACTGGCGATATTCTTCTTTTATTAATTCTTTGACTCTGTCGGTTGTCTCTGTGTTACGTGACTTGCAAGAGTTTCTGCAAAATATCCGGGGTAACTAAAATGTATATGTATGGACATCTAAGCTGGCAAAACAAACTCTCCTCATTTAGCCGCGATAATTAAAGCGTGGATTTTATGACATCAAAGCGGACAAAACAAACATTACTATCTGCTAAACGTTCAACTAGTTTGTAAATGGATTTCTAAAAGTAACTGAACCAGGCACCCCATGACTTTCGAAATTTTATCCCACTATATATGTTTGTTGGTTTGTATAGGAGAGCTAAATCTAATAGCCCAGTCAACACTATTTAAGGTCATTTTTGAGCAGGTCAGTTTAACTATTCACACTTTTTTCTGGGCAAGTTATACGTAAGTGGTATACCAGTACAGTGCTTATTCTTTCACCAGATACTGACAACTGTCCTTTTTGAACAGCGGAAGGGAGAGAATGACCGTAAAAAAGATTTCATGATCAATCTCTAGGAAAGAATGTTGCCGACCCCGGCAGGTATCGAACCCGCGCCCTCCTGATCACCAGTCAGACCCGCATCCGACTTAGCTACCGAGGCCGGTACCATATATATGTAGCAAGGAATATGATGTTCAGCTTCAACCATGTTAATGTTCTCCTTTTCTCACCAATCATCACGAAAACACGCATACTCAAATAAATTGTAAACTTTACAACCATAAATGAACATTTCCGATAAAATTCTGATATTTTTCTTATTACTTTTCAAAATATACATTATGGGTACTCGTCTTACGAGTACCCACAATATATATTTTTTGAGCAGAAATAAGACAAATAATATATACCCCTGCAAACCTCAGTTTTACTATAACAAACGAGTTTTGTTTGTTTGTTTGTTTGTATTGTAGTTTAACGGCACAGTCAAAAAAATTTTTTTGTTATTTTTGAGCGGGTCAGTTTACCTATTCACACTTCGCCTGGACAGGCCTATACGTAAGCAGTACAGTACATTTTCTTTCCCCAGAAACTGAAAACGGCGCTTCTTGAATCAGCGGAAGGGAGAGAATGACCGTAGAAAAGATCTTATGATCAATCTCCACAAAAGAATGCTGTCGACCCCGGCTGGTATAGATCCCGCGTCCTCTTAATCACCAGTCAGACGTGCATCCGACTGAGCAACCGAGGCCGGCAAAAATGGGGTTTAAGGGGGTAAAAAGTATATAGGTGTGTTTTCGAGATGTTTGGGCCGATTGTTTATCAATCGACCGAAAGTTACTGAAGTTTCCCGCCATTTACTGTCCACGTGATTATTGCAAGTAATGGTTATTTATAGCAGAGCCATTCGCCCTGTGTGTGATAAAGGATAATTAACCAACTTTATCATATGACGTCGCGTCTTAGGGTGTACAAAAGCCATGTAATAAATTCCGTAATCCACTAGTGGATTAAATATGCAAATTAGGTAGATACGTTCCGTAACGATACACGTACAACGACTTTAACGACGCCGCGTTTACTAATGGCGGAATATTGATATTTTTGTAAAACAATCGTGAATAAAATGCATTTTTAAATTTCATATGATAAATACAATGTTGCATTCGTGCTCATGTTCTATTGAATTTACTAAACTCGTTGAGGAAAAGGTATAAAATGCTCGACGAAGCCTCGCATTTTATCCCTTTTCCTTAACTCGTTTAACAGGCCCCGCACATCGGAGCTTGAAGAAATACATTGGCTGCATGGTGTTTCCACGCAGAGCTGATACCGACCTGCACACGAGTACTGGTAAACTGCTTAGATGATCTAAGCCTGCCCAGGCAAAGCGGTGCGAGTCGACCTGTCCATGTTTATAAGCCGTAATGGTTTCATTGGGCGGCAGGGGTTGAGATGTCATTTCATCTCAATGTCGGGTAAAAGTCCCACAAAATTGGAAGCAATGTTTCCAAAATGACCTATACAGTGTTGACGGGGACGTTAAACCTCAAATCAAACAAACGTCAACTCGTTTAATATATTCAATAAAACATGAACACTCATGTAAGATCCTCTATCAAGCCGATAGCACAGTTTCAATATAATTTTACAGCAATTGTCCTCTTGTGACTATGTACCTAAATTGATAAAATGAGCCCACTCGACAGATCAAGATGGCCACTAGAGCTAAAAACAGAAAACATATCTTCGAAAGACATCGTCTGTCAATAAAATCTGAATAGTTAGATCCTTTCGAAGCAAGGAATCCACTGAATAAACGAAAATAGCAGACTTTGTTTTATTGAGTCTGACCAGTCCTGAAATGTGCAAACTCGGCTCGTGTACTGGGACAGGGACAAAGGTCAGACGCTGTTTGCTTAAAGTACAGGGGCCAGTTGTTCAAAGCATCGTTAGCTTAACGAGCTCGTTAGCGGTCATATTGTTAACTGTTCTAGCAAGTACAATATTGAAAATTTTGGCATTTTTGCTGAAAAAATGTGAGCAGCTGCTCACATTTTTTCAGCAAAAATTTCAACATATTTGCCGTATTTAATGATCAAAGTTTTAACGATACGTTAACTAACGACCTCGTTAGTTTTGAACAACTGGCCCCAGGAATTTAAGGGATAAATAAAACAGTCTAAGTCCCTGATCAGGATGTTCTTTCCAGCCTACACTCAGAGACACTCGACCCACCACTGCGGTGAGTGCTTTGATTATGACAATGCAAACAATTATATGAACTTAGAATGTTTTGTTTGTTTGCTTGATTTGAGGTTTAATGTCCCAGTCAACACTGTATAGGTCATTTTTGAGACGTTGCTTCCGATTCTGTGGGACTTTTACACGACATTGATATGAAAATACATCTCAAGCCCTGTCGACCATTTAAACCAATAGGGTTTATAAGCATGGACGGTCTGACTCGCACCACTTTGCCTGGGCAGGCTTAGAGCCTCTAAGTGGTTTACCAGTACTCGTGTGCAGTCGGTTTCAGCTCTGCGTGGAGCATCATGCAGGCCATTTATTTCTTCAAGCCCCGATGGGCGGGGGACCGTAGCATGTGATGTGTTAGCTGCATATACATGTTCTTATTTGCGTTACATTAAACCAATCTGACTGAATTACTTGACAATAATAATAATTATCATTATTATCATCATTTATCATATGACGTCGCGTCTGAGAATGAAATAACGCCATGTATTATTTTCGATAATCCACTAGTGGATTAAATATGCAAATTAGCTAGATACGTCCCGTAACGTTACATGAACGACGTCCTTAACGACGTCGCGTTTACTTATGGTGGAATATTGACATTTTTGTAAACAATCGTGAATAAAATGCGTTTTAAATGTCATATGATAAATAGAATCTTGCATTCGTGCTCGTGTATTATTGAATTTATTAAACTCGTTGAGGAAAAGGGATAAAATGCTCGGCAAAGCCTCGCATTTTATCCCTTTTCCTCAACTCGTTTGATAAATTCAATAATACACGACCACTCATGTAAGATCCTCTATTTATGCAAATATGATTCCTATATATATCACTTTGTTTGTTATATATACGAAGAGGGTGTGGCCGGTGTTGCATATTTCAGTATTGGTCATGAACAGACTCAATAAAACCGAGTCTGCTATTTTCGTTTATTTTGTGTATTCTTTGCTCCCAAAAGATCTAATTTGAGAACTTATTTATTTTCACTGTAGCTGGTCTTGTGCCGTGTGGCAGCCGTAAAACGTCTCCCCGTACATCATCATAGTGCAGATTTAATTTTCTGGTCATTTGGGATCATTTAGTTCATTTAGTATCATTTTGAAAATATAGTTCTGCTTAAGCCGGTGCTAGAGGGCGTGGCCGGTGTTGCACATTTCAGTACTGGTCATGAACAGACTCAATAAAACCGAGTCTGCTATGTCGTTTTTTTGTGTATTCTTTGCTTCCAAAGGATCTAATTTCAGAACTTATTAGAATCAAACAAGTAACGGGAATAACGATATGTCCACATGAAACAAATACGTTAAGGTTACAACATATTACAGTAATCAAAAGTGCTTACAGGTTTCGTAAGAAGAACAGCTGCAGCCAAATCCAGACAAAAACCAAGAGCACCAGCGACGTTGGAACACAAAATCCCATCCAGTTAGCAAATGTTACTGGTGACTCTAGCCCGTATTTTTCATAAACCCTGAAAACAAACAAGAGGGCCCAATGGTCCTATATCGCTCACCTGTGTACCAGAAAATTATTAGTGTAGGACACAACTTGACATTGCTACACTAAATATCTAAGCTCTGGGCCTTATGGCTTCGGAGAAGAAGATTTTTGAAGCTTTTTTCCATTATAAGTCTAAAGGAGCTAAGGCCAGGGTTAGCAGGATTCAAGTAGGTGACTTTTTATGTTGCTAGATACTAAATATCTAAGCTCTGTGCTTCACAGTTCAGAGGAAGATTTTTTAAGCTTTTCTACATTATGAGTCTATGGGAGCTAAGGAGGTCCCAGGGCGTGGCCCATTTGGACGCCAGGGGCATGATTGGCAGGATTTATGTAGGTGACCACTTGCCATTGCTACATGCTAAATATCCAAGCTTTCTGAAGAAGATTTTTGGAGTTTTTTCCCATTATGAGTCTATGGGAGCTAAGGGGCCCCGGGGCATGGCCCATTTGGACCCCAAGGACATGAT
This sequence comes from Lucinisca nassula, assembly GCA_963580285.1. Classification (NCBI taxonomy): domain Eukaryota; kingdom Metazoa; phylum Mollusca; class Bivalvia; order Lucinida; family Lucinidae; genus Lucinisca; species Lucinisca nassula. The sequence continues at coordinate 16,778,896 of OY757012.1, read as the reverse complement.
TGGCAGGATTTATGTAGGTGACCACTTGCCGTTGCTACATGTAAAATATCTAAGCTCTGGGCCCTATGGTTTCAGAGAAGAAGATTTTTGAAGCCTTTTTCCATAATGAGTCTATGTGAGCTAAGGGGCCCCGGGGCGTGGCCTTTTTTGAACCCCAGGGGCATGATTGGCAGGATTTATGTAGGTAACCACGTGCCGTTGAGTCATGCTAAATATCTAAGTTCTGGGCCCTGTGGTTTCAGAGAAGAAGATTTTTGAAGCTTTTTTTCCATTATGAGTCTATGGGGGCTAAGGGGCCCCGGGATGTGGCCTATTTAGACCCCAGGGGCATGATTGGCAGGATTTATGTAGGTGACCACCTGCCGTTGCTACATGCTAAATATCTAAGCTCTGGGCCCAATGGTTTCAGAGAAGAAGATTTTTGAAGCTTTTTTCCATTATTAGTCTTGAGAGCTAAGGGGCCCCGGGGCGTGGCCCATGTGGAGCCCAGGGACATGATTGGCAGGATTTATGTAGGTGACCACTTGCCGTTGCTACATGCTAATTATCTAAGCTCTGTGCCCTGTGGTTTCAGAGAAGAAGATTTTTGAAGCTTTTTTTCCATTATGCGTCTATGGGAGCTAAGGGGCCCCGGGGCGGGGCCCGTTTGGACCCCAGCGGCATGATTGGCAGGAATTATGAAGGTGACATCTTGCCATTGCTACATGCTAAATATCTAAGCTCTGGGCCCTATGGTTTCAGAGAAGAAGATTTTTGAAGTATTTTTTTTTCCATTATGAATCTGTGAGAGCTGAGGGGCCCCGGGGTGTGGCCAATTTGAACCCCACGGTTAGGATTGGCAGGATTTATGTAGGTGACCACTTGACATTGTTACAAGCTAATTATCTAAGCTCTGGGCCCTGTGGTTTCAGAGAAGAAGATTTTTAAAATTGTTCCAATTATAAGTCTATGGGAGCTATATGTTGCCATGGCAACCGGAATTCCGATCTGATTAGCCCAAAAACCTTATGCAGCCTTTCCCCCTACCTGATGATGCTTCACATGAAACTTGATCAAGATTGGCCGTGGGGTATTAGAGATTGAGTTATTTGAAATTGTTTACGGACGCACGCACGCACGGATGGACGCACGCACGCACACACGCACGCACGACGGACACAATGTGATCACAAAGATTCTACGTGACAGGTGAGCTAATGAAAACCAATATTTGAAGCCAAGTGGCACTGTATTTATTTTCGTTTTAAATGAGCATGCCCAACTAAAAAGCGGCTCCGCCAATCGGGGCTTGAAGAAATAGATGGGCTGGATGATGGTTCTATGCAGAGCTCAAACCGACTGTACGTACTGGTAAGTCACTAAGAGGATCTAAGCCTCACCAGGTAAAGCGGGCCATGAATGCTTATACACTTCATTGGTTAAAATGCGCGACAGGGCTTGAGATGTCGTCACATCTCGCTGTCGGGTAAAAGTCCACAAAATTGGAAGCAACGTCTCTAAAATGATCTATACAGTGTTGACGCGTACGTTAAGCCTCAAATCAACCAAGCAACGAACCGACTAAAAACATCATATAGTTAGCCAAGAATACCATGAAATATAACCCTGGTAACACGCCATTTTATACATCAAAAAGGGTCTTGATAGATTGCCGTCCAACAAAATATGACTTGAAATAAGATTCCGTTGACAATGGTATTTCTAGTGTCCCGTAAGAAAACGCCATTTTCTATGTTCCATGCCTTTGATACAATTACGCCCATCCCCGCCCCAAACCAAAGAGGATGGGGATACATTACTGTTAGTGCGGATCCCTTTTACATCGAAGTTTGCGTTGGCTTTTGCGCAGGCGGTTATTTCGGCGTCAGAGTCAGCGACGGCGTTGGCTGCTTAAAGCACTGTTTTCCTGAACTGATTGATGGATTCTTACCAAACTTGCATAGTGTTATCATACTTCGGTACTTCGCCGACAATGGCTTGACTAATAATAAATTTTATCAGTTACCCTTTATATTAATTGCATTGCAGCACATGGCTCTGATAAAGATATGCTATCTCAGGACAAGTGAGTTTATCAGGTCAACGTGACATTGCACTTTTATGAATGAACCGGGCTACTAGAAAAAAATGGCAAAAATGTTATTATTACTGGACACAATGAAAAAAATAAATACTTTAAAAAATATGATAGGAACAATATAGTCAGGTGATACACGATATATCACCTGAGAATGTTCGTACGCACTGAGGACCACCGATAACTGATCGCAAATTGCTAAATTTAGAGTGTACAAGGGGGTAAAAACTGATAAATAGAATACCAGATTCGTGTCATTTGATATCAAGTTTATCAGGCTCGGCATCGAGAATGCATGTAGAACCGCTCGGCAAGCCTCGCGATTCTACAAGCGTTCTCGAAGCCTTGCCTGATAAACTTGATATCAAAAGACACTCACCTGGTATTCTCTATATGACTATCTTGATGAGGGTGAGTGAAACTCCTACCGCCAATTATCTACCCTGGTAGAAGGTACAGAGGACCCTCGTTATAACGACAGCATTTGTTTCCTATTATTGTGCCGATATAATGGATTCGCCGTTATAAAGAATCCATGTTAGAACTGGTATAGATTATAAAAAGCCTTTTCCCCGTTATTACTCCAAGAAACAAATGTTATAGACATTTGTTAGAATCGCCGGCGGCGATTCTAACACATACCCATAACACTATGGACTCAATTTGTGCATTTCATGTTCGAGTGAAAGCCACGCCGCTCGGAACCGAGGCTAAGCCTTTAACTAAGTATTCATGCCATTAAAATGGCCGTTATTAGTTCACCGTTATAACGAAATTCGTTATAAAGAGGGTTAACTGTACGAGCTGATAGGTTCACAACTCATATCTGACAACTGCGTCAGGATGTCAAAACTTTGGCCAAGTGGATAGAGCATTGGATTTTCAGCCGAGCGGCCCAGGATCGTGTCCCACTGGAGACAGGGATTTTTTCTACTAATATGCTTCATCCCTATATTTTGGAATATGTTCGCATGGCGGCTCATCGGTAATTAAACACGTCGTTTTGTGATCTGCAGTATAAATGAACAGTAAAACAATCGAAAACGGAAGTTTAGTAAAACAACTCACTTGTTCTCTAAAATGCCGATAAAAATGAGATTAGGTATGGCCCCTGTCATTGTTGCTATACCACCAATGTTAGCTGCATAGCCTATAGCTAGTGTCAGTGCTTTACAAAGCCGGAGAAATTGTGGGTCATCTTCGTCTTCTAACCTGAAGAATAGCAGTATAACAAATAGCATACACCGCATGATTATGTTATCTATCAGTTACCCCCTACATTTATTGTATCGTAGCATATTGACCTGATAAAGATATGCTATCTCAGGATAAGTGAGCTTTATCATGTTACCGTAACAATGCACTTTATGAATGAACTGGAGTACTGGAAAAATGACAAAAATGTTATTGTAACTGGGAAAACGGAAAAATTACTTGATAACAGATATCATAGAACAAAAGCTGTCACTACAGGTGACAAATGCCCACACCCCCCCCCCCCCCACCCCCGCGTGGGAGCCAATTTCTGAGTTTTTGCAAAATTTTAAAGGGGAGATAATTCAGATACAAATGACAACAGAGTTATGACCCTTAGTCAGAATTTAGCCCTTGTGATGGTGAATAAGTGTGTGAAGTTTCATGGGGCTTGGTCAACTACTTTTGCAGTTATGATCAAGGTTAAAATTTTTGTGACAGACAAGCAAACATCCAGACAGGACAAATACTATATGCCCCACGAATCAAAGATTCTTGCGGGGCATAAAAATATGGTCAGCTGATACTATATAAATATCGACCGCAAAAATGCTGGGACGCACTGAGGACCATTGATAACTGATCGTAAATTGCTAATTTTAGAGTGTACAAGCGTTCTCGAACCCGAGCCTGATAATCTGATATAAAATGAAACAAAATCTGGTATTCATTTTATCAGTGAATCCCCTTGTACACTCGTACAATTTTGCCAATTTTTAGCAGTCCAGTTCACAGAAGTGCAATGTCATGTTGACCTGATAAAGCTCACTTGTCCTGAGAAAGAACTTATTTATCAGTTCAAGGTATTACAATGCAATTAATAAAAGGGGAAATTGATAATGTTACATTTTGGTTTCTTATTTCTTCTCAAGATTATAATGGCCTTCAAATAGAAAGCTTAGTTGTTGTCGTTGGCAGCTTTCATGAGCCATCAGAAATTTACAGCAATCATGGTGAAACTGTAGAAATATTCCTTTCAGTAGAAATATTTCTTGTGGCCAATTCTGAGCATAAATCCATTATTTGCCAATTTTCCAATTGCCAATCATTACAAGAACATTTCGTGTGAGATTCTACGAATACACAGGCGTGAGCGAGATAAATGTAGAACAAAAGCACAGCATGCGGGTGCCAACGCCCGACTGTAGCCCCTTTTCATAATGAACAACTAGTCCGAGTTCCAAGTAAATATGTGCAGTAATGACAGAGATATTACAAAATGTCCAAGTTTTTGCACAACGACGACGCAGACGAAAATGTCCAAGTATTTGCACGACGACGACGCCAGAGCTATGGCAATACCTCGTCGTTTTCTTCGAATACAGCCGAGCTAAAAATCCGTCCTTAGGATCAACGTTAGGCATAACCGAGTGTAAGTTTTCACAGCGATATGATTTTCTCATAGAATCTGTCATTTCAGTGCATTTGGCGCTTTGATATCTTACCGGTACGAATGGTGAGATAAGGGTCCCCCAACAAGATAATCATTTGGAAGCAAGGAACACGAAAAAACTTGAAATTGTGGAGCGTTCGAGCTTTTCTTTGCCAGACTAACGGTTCTTTCGGCCAATTAGGCATCACTAGTGACCTTCCAATATTTTCAAAATTCAACAATGAAATCAAAGCATATTATTCATTATAGCCACATTGGATATGGAACCCAGCAGGCCCACATCGCTGAGGCAACGTCAAATCAACATCGTTGCACGACGTTACATCGACGTAGATATGACGTTGAATAAATATCATGAAGTTGCATCGACCTCGATGTGTCGTCACAATTACGTCATGTGCCTGCTGGGAAGATGTATGGATGCACTATCTTTCCCATGAGCCACATCAATAGATAACCTGTCCTCGGTGTTAGCGACAACATTGCACCGACGTGGATGTTACGTTGCATAAACGTCATAACGTTGCATCGACGTCGTTGTGACGTCGCAATTACGTCATGTTCCTGCTGGGAAGATGTATGGATGCACTATCTTTCCCATGAGCCACATCAAGAGATAACCTGTCCTCGGTGTTAGCGACAACGTTGTACCGACGTAGCTGTTACGTTGCATAAACGTCATAACGTTGCATCGAGGTCGTTGTGACGTCACAATTACGTCATGTTCCTGCGGGGAAGATGTATGGATGCACTATCTTTCCCATGAGCCACATCAAGAGATAACCTGTCCTCGGTGTTAACGACAACGCTGTACCGACGTAGCTGTTACGTTGCATAAACGTCATAACGGCAGATATTCTCCTCTGAGCCGTTATCCTGCTGAATATATGATTTAAGCCAACCCCATTACCAGCTTTTAGCCATTCAGATTACTTTATAAATAATATTCATTAAATTCACAAACTGTTTGACAAACAGTGCAGATCCTGATCAGATGGCTTCTTGAGAAGCCATCTGATCTGGATCTAAACAGTGTAGATCCTGATCAGATGACATCTGATCTCGATCTACACTGTTTGCAAACGTCGGGGTTGTCTTGAACAGCAGGATAATGGTTAATATGTAAATCACTTACGTTGTGACTGAATCGTCTTCAGTCAAGTTGTTCATACTGCAACACGTATCACGGTAGATCTGACCATTTTGTCTCACCTCAAGTACCTTAACATCAGCCTCACTGCGGTCTTCCAAGTTTGTGTCGATGTCAATGCCTTCATTTGCTCGACCACCTGCACATCAAAAGAAGGCACATAACCATTTCAGATTCTATATTATTTTTATACAAATATAATTCAGTCTGTTAATCATAAATGGAATCTACAGTGTGGTTATCATTTAAGTTTTTGTTTGTTTGATTTGAGGTTTAACGTCCCCGTCAACACTGTAAAGATCATTTTGGAGACGTTGCTTCCAATTTTGTGGGACTTTTACCCGACATTGAGATGAAATGACATCTCAAGCCCTGTCGCCAAATGAAACCAATAGGGTTTATTAGCATGAGCGGTCCGCCTCGCACCGCGGTTCCAGGACAGGCTTAGATCCTCTAAGCGGTTTACCAGTACTAGTGTGCGGGCCGGATTCAGCTCTGCGTGGAAGCATCATGCAGCCCATATATTTCTTCAAGTCCCTATGGGCGGGGGCTTGTTATCATTTAAGAAGAGGACCATGATGGTTCTATATCGCTCACCTGAGCTGAAAGATTTACATACATATGAGTTTTAAAGGTTTTCCTTTTTCTATAGTGGTATTGTTAAACAAGTTGGTCCCTTACCGAAGGGCCATATTTAGTCCCAGTGCTATAATTTGAACAATCTTGGTAGACGTGCACTGGATGAAGCTGGTTGTCATGGTGAATGCAATCAGTAAAATCCACTGTCTTGACTTTTTTCCAAACAATTGTTTAATATATGTGACCAAATTTGACCGTGGCGTAAAACAGGTCAAGGTCAACCATAGGTCATCATTTGAACAAAATGGGTAGGGTCCGAGCCCCCGATGCAGCATACCAAGTTTCAAGGTCATCGGCCATTTGGTTCCTGAGAAGAAGATTTTTTAAGGTTTTTACCATTTATTGGCATGACAGCCATATTGGTCATGTGACCCATTCCTTACTAATAAAATTTAATTCCCCCCTTCCCATAGAAGCTCCACATGTAATTTGGTTTCAATCAACCTAGCAGTTTAGGTAGAGAATAAGATTAAAATACTGAATCTGAGCCATCCAGGAAAAAAAAGGTCAGCGAATGACCTTGACCTTCGGTGTTGAAAAACTTCCATTCAGCTGATTGCAAATATCATTTCTGATGCCACAGGTTACCATGCAATCAGAAAAATCCACTGTTTTGCCTTTTTTCCATGCATATGTCTAAGTGACCATATTTGACCTTGGTATCATTTGAACAAATTTGGTAGGGCCCGAGTCATAAAAAGCATACAAAGCTTCGAAGACATCGGCCATTTGGTTCCTGAGATAAAGATGTTTAAAGGTTTTTACCATATATGGGCATGGTGGCCATATTGGTCATGTGACCCAGTCTTTACTAACAAGCTTTCGTTCCCCCTTCCCATAGAGGCTCCACATGTAATTTGGTTTCAATCGACCCAGCAGTTTAAGTTAAGAAGAAGATAAAAATAGTGAATCTGAGCCTTCCCGGACAAAGGTCAGTAAATGACCTTGACCTTCGGAACTGACAAAATTCTATTCAGCTGAGTGCAAATATCATTTCGGATGCCACAGGTTACCATGCAATCAGAAAAATCCACTGTTTTGCCCCTTTTCCATACATACGTATAAGTGACCATATTTGACCTTGACGTTAAATAGGTCAAGGTCAACCAAAGGTCATCATTTGAACAAACTTGGTAGGGCCTGAGTTACAAATGCTGCATACCAAGCTTCAAGGACATCGGCCATCTGGTTCTTGAGAAAAAGGTTTTTAAAGTTTTTACCATATATAGGCATGGCGGCAATATTGGTCTGGTCATGTGACCCAGTCCTCACGAACAACCTTTCGTTCCCCCTTCCCTCAGAGGCTCCACATATAATTTGGTTTCAATCGACCGAGCAGTTGAAGTTGAGAAGAAGATGAAAATACTGAATCTGAGCCTTCCCGGACAAAGGTCAGTAAATGACCTTGACCTTCTGAACTGGCAAAGTTCCATTCAGCTTAGTGCAAATATCATTTCTGATGCCACTAGCTACCATGCAATCAGAAAAATGAACTGTGTTGCCTTTTTTCCATACAAATGTCTAAGTGACCATATTTGGCCTTGACGTAAAACAGGTCAAGGTCAACCAAAGGTCCTCTTTTGAACAAACTTGGTAGGGCCCGAGTCCCCGATGCTGCATACCAAGTTCCAAGAACATCGGCCATTCGGTTCTTGAGAAGAATATTTTTAAAGGTTTTTACCATATATGGCCAAATATCAAACGCCTGAGCCTTCAGATGAGAAGATTTTAAAGGATTTCCCTTTAAAGGCTATGGAAAAGATGTCGGTCCCTTGGCCAGGCCATTTGCGGACCTAGGGCTATACTTTGAACAATTTTGGCAATGTGCAATAGACAAAACCGTGTACCGAATATCAAATACCTGGGCTTTCTGGTTTCTAACAAGATTCTAAAAGAGTTCCCTATATATAACTCTATGTTAAACATGTGTGTCTCGTGGGCTTGACCATTTTTAGCTCGCAGGGATGAAGTCCAGGAAGAGCTGTTGCACTACTAATCAAGCCAGCAGTTTAAGTGGAGAAGGAGATAAAAATACTGAATCTGAGCCAACCAAGACAAAGGTCAGTAATAACATTGACCTTTGGATTGAATTAACTTCCAATCAGGTGATTGCAAATAATATTTCTGGTGCCTCACGCTACCACGCAATCAGTAAAATCCACTGTTTAGCCTTTTTTCTACACAAATGCCTACGTGTTCAAATTTGATCATGGCGTAAAACAGGTCAAGGTTAACAAAAGATCATCATCTGAATAAATTTTGTAGGGTCTGAGTACCCGATACTGCATACCCAATTTCAAGGTCATCGGCCATTTGGTTCCTGAGAAGAAAATTTTCAAATGTTTACCATATATGAGCATGGCGGCAAAGTTGGTCATGTGTCCTAGTCCTAACGAACAAAATTTCATTCCCCTCTACCAGTAGAGGCTCCACATTCAATTTGTTTTCAATCAACCTACCAGTTTAATTGGAGAATACGATAAAAAAAACTGAATCTGAACGATCCAGGACAAAGGTCAATAAATGAACTTGATCTTTGGAATAGATAAAATTCCATTAAGCTGATTGCAAACATCATTTCTGATGCCCAGGCTACCATGCGATCAGCTCCACTGTTATGCCTTTTTTCCATACGAATGTCTTAGTGTCCAAATTTGACATTGGCGTAAAACCGGTCAAGGTCAACATTCATCATTTGAACAAACTTCGTAGGACCCGAGGCCTCGATAGTATATACCAAGTTTCAAGGCAATCGGCCATTTGGCTCCTGAGAAGAAGACATTTGAAGATTGCATTAACTTTTATTTTACCACAAACGCGCATGTCCGCCATATTGGCCATATGACCCAGTCCATACGAAGATACTTTCGTCTCCGTTTCCTATAGGGGCTCAAATGCAACTCAGCAATACAAGTAAATAAGACAAAAATACAGATTCTGAGCCATCCAGGGCAAAGTAATGACCTTGACATTTGGAATTGATAAACTTCTATTAAGCTGATTGCAAATATCATTTCTGATGCTACAGGCTACAATGCAATCAGAAAATCCACCGTTTTGCATTGCTTCGATACAAATGTCTAATCGACCAAATTTGACATTGACGTAAAACAGGTCCAGATAAAACAAAGGTCATCGTTTGAACAAATTTAGTAGGGCCCGAGTCCTCGATGCTGCATACCAAGTTGCATGGTTATCGACCATTTGGTTCCTGAGAAGAAGATTGTTTAAAGGGTTTTACCATATATGTGCATAGCGGCCATATTGGTCCTGTGTCCCTGTCCTTACGAACAAACTGTCGTTCCCCCTTCCCATGATTCAACATACAATGTGGTTTCAATTGGTCGAGTATTTTCAGAGGAGGTGTAATTTGAACATGTTGACGCGGAGGCGGTCGACGAACGGCAGGCCACTGCCTATACTATAAGCTCCCTTGGAGCATTCGGCTCTGGTGAGCTAAAAACTTCAAAGGATTTCTCCTCCTAAACCAGCGGATACATTTTGAAATAATTTTAAAGGAATGTTCCTTGGGTGACCTTTTAACAAAGTTGCTCAAACCTTTCAGCTTGGATGAACAAAATGGCCGCCAGAGCTAAAAACAGAAAAAAACTCTTTTAAACGACTTCTCCTTAGTCAGTGGATGGAGTTCGAATTGATTTAATTTCACAGGAATGTTCCTTGGGTGACCCACTACCGTTCCATTTTGATAAACTATTTCAATGAAATGTTGTGTGTGTGTGTGTGTGTGTGTGTGTGTGTGTGTGTGTGTGTGTGTGTGTGTGTGTGTGTGTGTGTGTGTGTGTGTGTGAAGGGGGGTGATCATATGTCAAATTGTTCAAACTAGTCCACTCTGCTGAACAAAATGGTCGCAAGAACTTGAAAAAGACTTCTTCTTCTTCTTTTTAAGCAATGCATAGGAATGTTCCATTGGCGAACCTCTACAAAGTTATTCCAAATATTTTGCTCAGCTGAAAATGCTGGTCACCAGAGCTAAATATCTCAAGCCTCAAAATACAAACCTCAAAATGAGTTTGAAATAATTTCATAGAAATGCTCCTTGGGCTGTCACTACGATAACACACCTGTGCGACATGGTGCATTTTTCACATCTCCCATTCACATTCATATCTTAAACCAGGCCACGATGTCACGTGACGTCTTTCGGAACATTCTATTTATAAAACTGTTACACAAATGTATGCCAAGTCGAGTAAAAATAGACTTTTCGCACTCCTGCTTAGAAAGTGCAAAACTTTGTTGGTAGTACCGTTATTAGTCATACAGCGTAGACCAAGATCTGATATAGAGCACATTGCTTCTGATCAGGTTGGCACTGTTCGCCATATGTATGCAACAACAGTTTTGAACATGATTCAGGGCCGTATGCAGACTCTGAAAAGGGGTGGGTTGAGGATGCGAATTTCAGGTATTTTGCAGAGGGTGAAAAATTGTATGAATGTGAAATAATTTCCAAAAGATGGCAGGGGGCTGCGTTTGCACCCTACCCACTCTGTTGAACAAAATCCAAGTACTACCCTAAGACGTCAGAGCGCAGCGTAAGAATGGCCCACGCCCATCGGGGCTTGAAGAAATATATGGGCTGCACGATGCTTCCACGCAGAGCAAAATCCGACACGCACACGAGTATTGGTAAACCGCTTAGAGGATCTAAGCCTGCCCAGGCAAAATGGTGCGAGTCGGACCGTCCATGCTTATAAACCCTATTGGTTTCAATGGGCGACAGGGCTTGAGATGTCATTTCATTTCAACGTCGGGTAAAAGTCTCACAAAATTGGAAGCACCGTCTCCAAATTGTCCTTTACAGTGTTGACGGGGACGTTAAACCTCAAATCAAACAAACAAAAGCAGCGTATGAAGAAAATTCAGGACTGCGCTCGTTTGTTTGATTTAAGGTTAACGTCCCCGCCAACACTGTTTAGGTCATTTGGAGACGTTACTTCCAATTTTACGGGACTTTCAGCTCTGCGTGGAAGCATCATGCAGCCCATCTATTTATTCAAGCCCCGAGAGGCGGGGGCGGTTGGACTGTGCTCGTACACTTGGGCATTGGCAAACAAAATCTACATAATCAGACGCCACATATGGCGATGTCTGATCAGCTCTACTGTGATTGCTTTAAGTTAAACGAACAGTTCGATTCTCAGCTCAGGACTATTTTCCCAACCTACACTCAGAGACGATCGACCCTCCAGTACTCTCAGTGCTTTAATTTGCTCTAGCTGTCATTTTATTCAGTAGAGTCAAGCGGAACCTCATTTTAGCAACCCTGGTAGAGAGTTTTACACTGAGTAACCTGCTTCAGAGAAATTCAATATGTTACTTTAATATTGTTTATATTTTCTATAGGAGCTGTACATCACGAAAACACGCCTATATAATTTTGACCCCCCTTGAACCGCAGTTTTAAATAAAAGAACTGATGTTTACAGGGGCGAACCTTATTTTTCTTATTTCTACTCTCAAATATAGATTGTGGGTACTCGTTAGAACGGCCTCGATGAGGTTTTTCTAACGAGTTCCCACAGTCTATATTTTGAGCAGAAATAAGAATAATATAATACTTTTTTATCTTAAAATTTTCTTTTTTGCAATGTATTTGTATAGGCGTGTTTTCGTAATGAGCTGCAATCTTGTTCAGTGGAGCAGAAACAGGAGGAGGAACCATTTGAGAAAGGGCAGGGCCAGGGAATGATCATTTCTGTGAAGTTATTTGTGAAGATAGTTTCTATTTTTAGCTCTGGGACCATCTTCTTCAGTAGAGTGGAACTATTTTAGTACCTGTGGAGCACATTAATGTGTGGATCATTTCCGTGAAAGTATTTTGGAATTCAACCAGTAGCTTCTAATATTTTTCTGGTACTTTCGGGAAACATTTCTGTGATTGAGAGAGAAATCATTTGAATTCGCGGTCTGGCAACCATCTTGATCAGTCGAGAGGATCTATTTCTGCAAGCCTTGATACAGGGCCATGAGAGCAACACATTATAATAACACACCCGTGCAACATTGTGCATTATTTCACATCTTCATGATGGCCGCTTTTGTATGAAAAACACGTGATATTTTTTTTTTTTTTTTTTTTTTTTGCTGCAAACATAGGTTGTGGGTGCTCGTTAGAACCGCCTCATTGAGGCGGTTCTAACGAGTACCCACAACATATGTCTTGGAGCAGAAATAAGAAAAATAACGTTTACCCCCTTAAACCCCAGTTTTCTCTAAATAAATTGGGGTTTAAGGGGTGTTTATTTCACGGACTTGTTCACGTCATGATTTCTTCAATGAACTTATCTTCACTGCAGCTGTGTTGTGCCGTGTTGCGGCCGTAAAAAGTCGCCACCTACATCATCATAGTGCAGGTTACATTTTCTGGTCTTTTGCGATCATTGAGTTCATTTAGAATAATTTGGAAAATAGAATTCTGCTAAGGCATGGCCGGTGTTGCACATTTTAGTACTGGTCATGGATAGACTCTGCTATTTTCGTTTATTTTGGTGTTTTCCTTGCAATTGCTTCCAAGGGATCTAACTATTCAGGACTTATTAAGAGACAATGTCCTTAGAAGATATGTTTTCTGTATTTAGCTCTAGCGGCCATCTTTTTCTGTCGAGTGGGGCCATTTAAACAATTAAGGTTCAGAGTTACGAGAGGAACATTGCTAAAAATTATTTTGAAATTATGCTATTGGCTTGATAGAGGATCTTACATAAATGTTCATTTAAGAAATGAAATTTATTTTTCTGCAGTTCATGGAAATATGAACGCAGTGGGTCGCGTGCAAAGTAAATGAACCCCGAAGGGGTTCATGTAAACTTTGCTAGCGACCCACTGTCGTTCATACTTCAATGAATAGCAAAAAAAAAATAATGTTTATTTTGTATATTTACATTATTTGCCCCTCATTACTGGGCGAAAACATGCTTGTAGGGCAAGCTTTTAAAGCTGAAAAATATTTACACGCTGTTTTTCTACAAACAGCGGAGCAGCGTTGACGTCATCAACGCCCATAGAGAACAATGGTTTAGAATGACGTCATTTAACGTCACTGAAAATCATGTGATTCGATGCGTTCATGGAAGTATGAACGCAATTGTTTTCTATAGGTTTACACTGGACTTTACACTGGAAATGTAAATATTTATTATGGAATTTATTAAACTAGTTGAGGAAAAGGGATACAATGTGAGGCTTGGCCGAACATTTTATTGACTTTCGGATGAGTCTTTAAACCGTTTGTTTGTTTGTTTGATTGGAGGTTTAACGTCCCCGTCAACACTGTAAAGGTCATTTTTGAGGCGTTGCTTCCAATTTTGTGGGACTTTTACCCTACATTGAGATGAAATGACATCTCAAGCCCTGTCGCCCAATAAAACATATAGGGTTTATTAGCATGGACGGTCCGCCTCGCACCGCGGTTCCTGGACAGGCTTAGATCCTCTAAGCTGTTTACCAGTACTAGTGTGCGGGCCGAATTCAGCTCTGCGTGGACGCATCATGCAGCCCATATATTTCTTCAAGCCCCTATCCCGTCTCCGTATGCCTTTGTTCTTGGGGGTGGGGGGGGGGGGAGCGTTAATCTCAAACACTCACTCACATACTCGAGCATTTTATCCCTTTTCTTCAACGAGTTTAATAAAGTCAATTATACGTGAGCAGGAATGCAAGATTCTATTTATCATATGAAATTTGAAACTCATTTTATTCAAGACAATTTAAAAAAAAAGTGTCAATATTACGCCATTAGTAAACGCGACGTCGTTAAGGACGTCGTGCACGTAAAGTTATCTAATTAATTGTCATGTTTTATCCACTTGTGGATTATCGAATTTATTACATGACATTATCACACTCTCAGACGCGACGTCATAGGATATAGTATGCTATCGGCTTGAGAAGAGATCGCAATCAAAGATATTTTTGTCTATTTTAGTTCAAGTGGTTATCTCCGCTCCGGGGAAGGGACGTCACGAGTTCGATCCCGGGCCGCGACATACCAAAGTCGTTAAGAATGGTACTAGCTGCTCCCCGCTTGGCACTCAGATTTACGGGGAAGAGCTAGGACTGGTCGACCCTGTGTCAGGATAATGTGACTGGGTGTGGTATTATGTAATGTGTCTGGGACATGATACTTCAGTGAGGCAGTACTATAAAAGTGAGCATTGAGCTCCCTGTCGCAACCAGACACCGTCGTGATATGACTGAAAAATTGTTGAAAGCGACGTTAAACCCGAATTCACACACACACACTCAAGTGGTCATCTTGTTCAGTCGACTGAGACCATTTAAGCAAGTTTCAGAAATGACCGTAAAAGGAAATTTTCTGTGAAATTATTTTGAATTTGAGCCAACGGCTTGAGTGGTTATTTCGATTTTTTTTTCGGCGAACCCGTTATGTTTTTGGTTTTGTCCTTCAGTTTCTGTTATTCCATTGGTCATAAAACCACATGTTCGAGGAATTGACGATTTCATTTGTCAATAATTTGTAAATTAAATATTTCCATTCAACAACTACGACAGTTTACGAAAGTGTCCATTCTCTTCAATTTTTGAAGTAGGAAATGTTTCATTTTTTTTTCAAGTGTGTAACAGAGACAGATCAGTACCTCATTAATCGTCTAGTATTTTAATCTACCGCTATTTGAATGGACAAACGGAAACAATTACAGATTTCTGCTTTCGGTTTCCATATATCTGAACGCACTGCAAACGCCTATATAGTGACATTGATTTATTTAAAGCTTTTGATGTCTCTCTTGATAATACCAAATATTTAATGCGTTAGAAGACCAGTCTGATCAGGGTCTTCACTTTCTTGCCATTCCATCTAAATGCTTTGGACATATATATTTAATTGTAAAGAACTATTTAATATTCCATTTTTGAGGGGTTGATTGCAGTAAGTTGAATGCTCGTGAGGGGGTGTTGCAGTTTATATAGAAAGTCAGAAGTTTTTAGGCTTCACAAATTTTAGAACAATTACGGTGGTCTAAATTTTCGCACAGCGTTATTGCAAATTGTTAGTTTGATTTAAATCATTAAAATATAGTATGGGGGATGAGGGTAGAGCGAGGTATCTTGCATCACTGGGGCGTCCAAATGATATTGCTGTCCTTAACCCTTTACCACTCAGATACGTGTTTTTACGTGTCTGCACACCCCCCCCCCCATTTTAAGCCCCAGAAGCACCTAAAATCTGCATTTCTACCCCTTGATAGTTATGTTTGCTTTAGGATTTGTTGGGCAAAAAAGTGACCTGTTTTTTTCGCGCGCCTCCCCACTAAAAATATTCTGGGGGGGGGGGGGGGGGGCTCACATCCCGAAAAATTTTCGGTGTATGGCCCAACCGGCCGCTAAAATTTATATTTGAGGGTGTCTGGTGTCAAAAATGCCTGAAAATTGATGCTGATAAAACATGCTGCAAACAGTGAAAACGGCCAGTGCCAAACACCTTAATTGTTGCCTTGACAGCTGTGTGAAGATTAAAATGTGGTCAAAAATTCATGTGAAAACACACTTTTTGCCAACTTTGAGATGCCCCCTCTTTACCAGGACAATAATGATCAAGTCATGAAAGGTTGCATTTGAAAGCCTGCTGCCCAATGAACATTCATACCGAGTTTGGTGTAAAACAGACCATCCATTATGAAACAATGGCTAGTTGAAGTTGCTGTCAGATGCAACACTGTGAAAATCAACAAAATTCAAAAAATCCCTGAGTGGAAAAGGGTTAAAGCTGGTAGAAGTAGAGGGGAGGGGGGTGTTGTTATTTCTTCTGGTTCTACACTTCCATTAACTTTCCTCTTTCTCTTGTCCCTTACAATCATGTCATCTACTATTTCTTCTCTCTATTTTCTCACTTTCTGTGGGAGACGACACAAAATGACCCGCAATGGTTGAAGTGTCGTTAAACACAAAAATAAACACTCGTTGCTAAATCACTATCGTAGCTCATATTTCAAAACAACCTTCCAATTAAATCTACGCCGAATATCTTTTTAAAAGATATTTCTTGTTTTGTCTTCTACCCTGGTGGCCATCTTGTTTACTCGATTGGATCCATTTTAGCAATTTGGGCACAGAGCCATAAGAGGGATGTTTCTGTGAAATTATTTGAAATTGAGCTATCGGATGAATAACGATTGTGTTCTAATCTTTGCTCAGCCGGCCATCTTGTTCAGTCTAGTGAAAACATTTAACGTCGCCATGCAAGAAACATTTCTGCGATTTTTTTGTGAAATCGAGCCCATGGCTTGTTAAAGTTTTGTTTTTCAATTTTAGCTCGGGTGGCCATCTTGTTCATTTTACAAGTTTTGGTGCTGGTTAATAAGCAGTTCATTTGTATGCAATTATTTGGCAATTGGCTTAGTGGTAAAAGAGGAGATGTCCTTGCAGAAACTATTTAAGATGGTTTTGTGGTCAAACAGGAAATTGTTGACGACGAACAGTTGGATGGACGGGCGACAGACACAAAGCAAAAACACGGGTTTACAAAACTAGAGACAAATGCTTAAAAGGCCGGTAGAGTAAAATTCCTGGGCAAACTAAAAGCAGAATTAAGAAGAATGGGAACACTTCTAAGGGAGGCAACTCCTGAAAAAATATTTATGTTTCCCATGCCAATAGGGATCAACTCTTAAAGGAAAGAATTTGTTCATGAGGAGCAAATTCTTTCCTTTAAGATTAGACACCTTTTTCAGCGCACCAGGGCTTATAGAAAAGCGAACAGGAAGTCCCGAAAGTTGTCTCCCTTTGAAAAATGGCGGAAAATCTGCCAGGTATTTCTATTCGCCTTAAACATAAGGTATACAAAAAGAAATGAAGCGATAAGCAACGATGAATCTAAAGCCCAAGCTATTGATGACGTTCTACCACCATGCTACCATGACAACAATCAAACGCATGCTGCAAATACTGACATACTGGTTATATAAACTATTTCTGTTGAAACGGAATCCGAGGCTGGAAGATCTTGATGTGTTCTTTTAAGAAGAGCTGAAAGTGAAATGCACATTAAGTCCGTGAACGATTATTATCCATCACGAAAACACACCTATATAATTTTGACCCCCTTAAACCCCAATTTTATACAGTAAAACTGGGTTTTAGAGGGGTAAACCTAATTTTACTTATTTCTGCTCTAAAATATAGATTGTGAGTACTCGTTAGAACCGCCTCGATGAGGCGGTTCTAACCGGTTCTAACGAGTACCCACAATCTATATTTTGAGCAGAAATAAGAAATTTGAGCAGAAATAAGAAAATATCACACTTTTTCATCTTAATATTTTCGCTTTTTTTTCAGCGGTTAAGTTTATCATGTATTTGTATAGTCGAGTTTTCGTTACGATATAGATCACATTTTACAGAGAAAAGTGTGGCTTTGGTTCACTGGGTTATATTCCTTCAAAAACATAAGGTGTGGGTATTCGTTAGAACCGCCTCCTCTAACGAGCGCCCCTAATCTACGTTTGGGCTAGATAAAACAAAACAGTCTCAATTTTTCATGTGAAAGATGCTAGTTCTGGAGATATTAAAGAGACGATGGGGCGGTTCAAAAGATCACCCACCCTGCCCCCGCCGATCGGGGCTTGAAGAAATAGATGTGCTGCATGATGCTTCCACGCAGAGCTGAAACCGCCCGCACGCGAGTACTGGTACATGTAAACCGCATAGAGGATTTAAGCCTGCCCAGGCAAACCGGTGCGAGTCGACCCGGTCTGTCCATGCTTATAAACCCTATTGGTTTCATTTGGCGACAGGGCTTGAGATGTCATTTCATCTCAATATCGGGTCAAAGTCCAACAAAACTGGCAGCAACGTCTCCAAAATGACATAAACAGTGTTGACGGGGAAGTTAAACCTCAAATCAAACAAACAGACAAAATTAATTTGTTATTTTTCTTTCAAAAACATAGAGTGTGGATATTCGTTAGGATCACCACCTCTAACCAGCACCCATAATCTATGTTTGGGCTAGATATAAGAAAACAGATCTAGAATCAATTTTTCATCTGAAAGATGTTAGTTCTGGAGATATGAAAGACACCGTGGGGCGGTTCTAATGAGCTTGCACAACCTGTGTTTGTTTTTAGAGACAAGCAGAGACATAAATAAATAATTATTTTACATGGGCATGTTAACCTAGTCAAGATGAAGACCGTGCAATACGTCATGTTAACAATAATATAAACCTGATTCGACAAACTATAAGGGAGGCAATGGTTTAACAATAATTGTCTTCCAATGCTATTGGGGTCTACACGCCTATATAATTTTGCCTCCCTTGATCCCCATTTCATATAGTAAAACTGGTGTTTACAGGGAGTAAACCTTATTTTTTCTTATTTCTGCCCTAAAATACAGAGTATGAGTACTCGTTAAAACCGCCTCGATTAGGCGACTCTAACGAGTACCCGCAATCTATATTTTGAGCAGAAATAAGACAAATATCACAATTTTTCATCTTAAAAATTTCATTTATTTCGGCGGTAAAATTTACAATACTTTGTATAGGCGCGTTTTCGTAATGATGTAACCTACGAGGCTTATCAGGCTATACATTATTATTTTTTATTTCATTATAAGCCTGTCTTAGACGGTGAGTGTTCGTTAGAACCGTTACATGGCTGGAAACAGATATGTTCCACAATCTGTTTTCATTACAGAGATACGTAAAATATTCCAAATTTTCATGTGGAATTAAATCTTGTCTAAGAGTCATGAAAGAAAGAAATACAACATGGGTGTGTTATCGTGGGTTTTTCATAGAAGAAGACAGAATGGGCCCAATAAAGAACCCCAATGTATTGAAAGTTGCAAGGCATGTCCATGTAGCTGATACATGTACCTAAGAAATTGTTACATGCAATATAGCCATTTCTTAAGCTGCCTCTAAAAATGTCGTCTGTTTATGTCGTCTTCTGAATCCTCCTGCAAAGGTTTAAAATATATTTTGCCCTTTGGAAAACACAGAGGAACAGTTTTCAACAATGACTTTTAAAGTATCCGGCAGACGACAAAGCAAACGACAATTGTTGTGATTGACATTATTAAGGGTTAACATATCCCAGTCACATAGCCAATCCTTTCCATTACGTAAACATGCCTATACAGATAAGGCCGACACGATTAATCGTATAATCGATTGATCGATCGATAAATTCCACAAAAATGATTATCATTTCTGATTTGCTTTTAATCGATTACTTGATGGGTACACTTTACTACCCAAAGTTATGCCTAAAATAGCTGGATGAGTGGCAAACAGGGCAGACCCTGATGAGACGCCACATTCTGCGGCGTCACATCTGGATCTACACTGTTTGCTCAGGCCTGTCTGCAGACAGGTAAAATTATGCCAAAATTCTTAGCGACTACTAATCGATTATCGATCGCAATGACAGGACTGATAATCGATTATCTTTTCAGCTCCGATAAGCCAGCCCTGTATACAGATACGTTGTAAACTTTACTGCCGAAAAAAAGCGAAACTTTTATGATGAAAACTTTTGATATTTTACTTTTTTTTTGCTCAAAATATAGATTGTTCGTACTCGTCAGAACCGCCTCGAGGCGGTTCTAGCGAGTACTCCAACTTATATTTTAGAGGAGAAATAAGAAAAATAAGGGGGTAATATAATATAGGAGTGTTATAGAGATGATGGTTAAATGTGACGTCTTTTTTTTTGCCCGTGAGATTCACAACATTCGTTTTGGTTCCTAAAACTGAAATTTTCTGATGAAAATGTGAATATTTCTTTTTCTGCTTCACACACGGATTGTGGCAGTTCTAACCAGGCTACGTTGGTTCAGATACCATCGACGCCCATGCTGATCGAATTTTGACCCCCTGTAGATGCGTAGCTGAAATTCACGTAGTACTTTAATATCTTGGCATTATGTAGAGTGACAAGAGCGCTCTAGCTTGAGGCGTAGAACAGGTGCACATAGTATTACATTAACTTGACAGTATATAGAGTGATAAGAGCGTTCTCGCTTGAGGCGGGGTACAAGTGCTCGTAGTACTACAACATCTTGACAGTATGAAGAGTGACAAGAGCGTTCTCGCATGAGGCGGGGTACACGTGCTCGTACATGTACTACTACAATATCTTGACAGTATGTAGAGTTTTGATTTTGTTTGATTAGAGGTTTAACGTCCCCGTCAACACTGTAAAGGTCATTTTGGAGACGTTGCTTCCAATTTTGTGGGACTTTTACCCGACATTGAGATGAAATGACATCTCAAGCCCTATCACCCAATGAAACCAATAGGGTTCATTAGCATGGACGGTCCGACTCGCACCGCGGTTCCTGGACAGGCTTAGATCCTCTAAGCAGTTTACCAAATTACCAGTACTAGTGTGCGGGCCTGATTCAGCTCTGCGTGGAAGCATCATGCAGCCTATATATTTCTTCACGCCCCTATGGCAAGTAGTACTACAATATCTTGACAGTATACAGAGTGATAAGAGCGTTCTCGACTGAGGCGTAGTACAAATGTACATATCTTATCAGTATGAATTTGAAGCGAGTGTTCTCACTTGAGGCGTAGTACAAGTGCACGTAGTAATACAATAGCTTAACTCTATGTAGAGTGACAAGAGCGTTCTCGCTTGAGGCTTGAGGCGGGGTACAAGTGCACGTGCATATAGTACAACAATATCATGGCAGTATCCAGAGTGGCAAGACGTACAAGTGGACTTAGTATTACAACATCTCAACAGTATGGATATGATACGAGCGTTCTCACTCCAGGCGTAGTACATGTATACGTAGTGTTACCTCCCTTCCATTATCTACCTTGGTAGATCATATGCATAGCTTCTAGATTTAAAACCACTCTCTGACAACTGCGTCTGTTGCATCCCTAAACGTCCGACATCCCTAAGTGTCCGACAAAATTTTAATTTCTCGCAAAATTGTTGGAAACGGTGGGGAATGTTCAATTATGACATTTTAAGGGAAAATTTCGAAAAAAATCTTTTTGGAAATATTCGAAATTTAACTTCAATTTTTTCTTGTCGGACATTTCGAGTGCCCCATGCATCCCTAAGTGTCCGCCATCCCTAAATGTCCGACAACATGAAAATTGACTAAGAAAGCATTTTTATTGTTAATAATCAATCAATGATAAATAAAAAGACAGATTTAACGTTAAACCTATGTTAAGAATGTTCACCTTTGGAAATAAGCATTGCAATATATGGATCCGAATATACCGGCATCCTTAGATGTCCGCCAGCATGACAAAATCTTAGTTTCTCGGGAAGATGTCCGAAACGGTGGGGAATGATCAATTGTGACATTTTAAGTGAAAACTTCGCTTTTTTTCTCGAAAATATTCGAAATTTAACTTCATTTTTTTTTCTTGTCGGACACTTAGGGATGACCCATGCATCCCTAAGTGTCCGCCATCCCTAAATGTCCGACAACATGAAAATTGACTAAGAAAGCATTTTTATTGTTAATAATCAATCAATGATATATAAAAAGACAAATTCAACGTTAAACCTATGTTAAAAATGTTCACCTTTGGAAATAAGCATTGCAATATATGGATCCGAATATGTCCGCAATCTCTAGATGTCCACCAGCATGACAAGTAACTTGGAAAATAGTTCTTACCGCTAATAATGAATAACGATTTATAAAGAAAAAGGTGAAGTAATTAAACCTATGCTAAAAAAGAATACCTTCGGAAATAAGCATCTTGATAAGGGATCCCAATATGGTCATCCCTAAGTGTCCGCCATCCCTAACTGTCCAACAACGTAAAAATTGGACGAGAACGCATGTTTTTTTTTTTTGTTTATTAATTTTCAAATAATATTAAATAAAAAGACGTTAAATCCATGTTAAAAATTTTCACCTTCCGAAATAAGCATTAGAATATATGGATTCGAGTATGTCCGCAATCTCTAGAAGTCCGCCAGCATGACAAGTAACTAAGATCTTTTTTTTTTTTTTTTCTTCTTTTTTTTCGCTAATTATCAATTATTATTATAAAAAAAATAGACATCAGAGTGGTTGGCAAATCCCCCGACCAAAAGGCAATATTGCCTTCAGAAAATTTTTTCACAAATAGAAAGCGCATTACACACATTCTCAACCATGTGAACAATTATGCTAAGTATTGTCA
Organism: Lucinisca nassula; assembly: GCA_963580285.1. Lineage (NCBI taxonomy): Eukaryota > Metazoa > Mollusca > Bivalvia > Lucinida > Lucinidae > Lucinisca > Lucinisca nassula. The sequence continues at coordinate 16,756,225 of OY757012.1, read as the reverse complement.
ATAGATCTTGAAGGGTTTTGGAGTTATGGTGATCACGAGATAGTCATAGTATTTTATTGGAAGGGGATATAACTCTAAAACCATGGTACCAAGAGTTGTGGTTCTTGCGCATGACACGCCATCTCAACCTTGTCTACAATTATGCCAACTATCATAAATATACCTTGCAGGGTATAGGAGTTATGGCGATCACAAGATAGTCATTCTATTTTATTGAAAGGGAAGATAACTCAAAAACCATTCTTACGCATGACACGCCGTCTCAACCTTGTGTACAAGTATGCCAAGTATCACCAATATATCTCAAAGCATTCTCTGTTCAGCTCTCGAACAGTCAACAACACTCTTATCATGTCTGTCTGTATGAAAGAGTATCGTCTACCTGAGCCACTTGTGGCTTTTCTGAAGTCCTGTCGACTTCATTGGGTGCCTGAGGTAAAAACAGGCCTCCACCATCAGTTTATGACAGTAAGCCTTCGCTGGGATCTCAGCACTCCAGCTCCAACGAGACCCAGGAAGACAGCCAAGCCACAGCAGCCAGCCAAGGAGAGACCGCTACAAGAGACAGCACCACCAGCAACAGTGACCATAGAGGTCTCTCCAGCACCGACCATTTCAAGACCAACGACAGCCAGCGCCGAACCAGCGCCCGCGCCGACACTGCAGCGACCTTCACCTCCGCCTGCACCAGCGCCTTCTTCGCCAGAGCCGTCCCAGCCAACACCGCCTGAGCCACCGAAGAAGCAGCGCCGCAAGACCTCGCCACCCAAGCCAGCCTACCAGCCACTCGCGCCGGACATGGATTTCGTAACGATCGACCAGCATTTCCGGGTACAAGACCACTACGACTGCCAAGCTGTCCGCCGCTACGATGATCATGACATCTACCTGCTTAGCAGGAAGCCTACAGGTCGAACCTACCCGTACGCGACAGAGTGCTATGCCTTCCAACATCGGGAGAATGGCACTCTGTACGTGTCAAGGTCATCGGACGCGGGGGACGACGAGTTCGTCCCCGGAGCTTGGCGGTTCTACAAGCAGCACTTCTGCATGGCTAAGCCGGTAGGAGATGCTGAGGGCTTGTACCAACGCCTGGATCGTTACGCACTCATCCTGCCTGCTGGTTGGGAAAAAGACTTGCGACCGGTCTTCTTCCTGGACCGTTAGCCGTGCATTTTCCTGAATGGAAACCTGCATAGGCATGCCTCATTGGCAGCCTAAGTCCGATGGCCAAAATTCGCGCGGCCCCAAGAGAGAGCACCGTTGACCTACTTTCCGCTCTCGAGCACGGTAGAGAAATCGCGATTTGCAGCCGAATTGGCACTGATTACTCTACATTTTTGGCTCAATTTAGACAGGCCTTCAAAATTTCTAAAACTGGCAGTGCTTCACTTTTCCTTGGCAGGGCACAGGCAGTCCAACGCCATTGACTCTTGTTGGACAACTGCCGCGATTCGCAGCCCAGAAGCACAAAACTTACGTCTCGCTGTGGAGCTATGGAGTTCAGTCCGCTCGACCTTGGCAGACGTAAAATGCCTTAACTTGAACGAACGAACGAATATATCTCAAAGGGTATTTAAGTTATGGCCATCACAAGATTGCGTATACGGACGGACGCCAGGCTGATTGCTTTATCCCCCGAACCTTTTCGGTCGAGGGATAAAGACAAAAATATGTTATACCTGTGCTAAAAACTTTACCTTAAATTACACAAACGCCTACTTAAACATATTAAAAAATTTACCTGAAACAAAAAAAAACAAGACAACGCAAGCGTAGCATCCCCTCGCAACTGCATACCATTCATTAACATTGTTGCGAGGGGATAATTATGGCTGCTTCTACGAAGAATACTGTGTCTTCTATCCTGCTCACAAGGTTTTCAAGGTCAAGTCCATTGTGACCTTGACCTTTGACCCCTGACCTTGAAATTCAATAGGGTTCATCCTCTGTACATGGTGAACATTTGTGGAAGGTTTGATGCTTCTACGATGAATACTGTGTCTTCTATCCTGCTCACAAGGTTTTCAAGGTCAAGTCCATTGTGACCTTGACCTTTAACCCCTGACCTTGAAATTCAATAGGGTTCATCCTCTGTACATGGTGAACATTTGTGGAAGGTTTGATGCTTCTACGATGAATACTGTGTCTTCTATCCTGCTCACAAGGTTTTCAAGGTCAAGTCCATTGTGACCTTGACCTTTGACCCCTGACCTTGAATGAACATTTGTGGAAGGTTTGATGCTTCTACGATGAATACTGTGTCTTCTATCCTGCTCACAAGGTTTTCAAGGTCAAGTCCATTGTGACCTTGACCTTTGACCCCTGACCTTGAAATTCAATAGGGTTCATCCTCTGTACATGGTGAACATTTGTGGAAGGTTTGATGCTTCTACGAAGAATACTGTGTCTTCTATCCTGCTCACAAGGTTTTCAAGGTCAAGTCCATTGTGACCTTGACCTTTGACCCCTGACCTTGAAATTCAATAGGGTTCATCCTCTGTACATGGTGAACATTTGTGGAAGGTTTGATGCTTCTACAAAGAATACTGTGTTTTCTATCCTGCTCACAAGGTTTTCAAGGTCAAGTCCATTGTGACCTTGACCTTTGACCCCTGACCTTGAAATTCAATAGGGTTCATCCTCTGTACATGGTGAACATTTGTGGAAGGTTTGATGCTTCTACGATGAATACTGTGTCTTCTATCCTGCTCACAAGGTTTTCAAGGTCAAGTCCATTGTGACCTTGACCTTTGACCCCTGGCCTTGAGATTCAATAGGGTTCATCCTCTGTACATGGTGAACATTTGTGGAAGGTTTGATGCTTCTACGATGAATACTGTGTCTTCTATCCTGCTCACAAGGTTTTCAAGGTCAAGTCCATTGTGACCTTGACCTTTGACCCCTGACCTTGAAATTCAATAGGGTTCATCCTCTGTACATGGTGAACATTTGTGGAAGGTTTGATGCTTCTACGATGAATACTGTGTATTCTATCCTGCTCACAAGGTTTTCAAGGTCAAGTCCATTGTGACCTTGACCTTTGACCCCTGACCTTGAAATTCAATAGGGTTCATCCTCTGTACATGGTGAACATTTGTGGAAGGTTTGATGCTTCTACGATGAATACTGTGTCTTCTATCCTGCTCACAAGGTTTTCAAGGTCAAGTCCATTGTGACCTTGACCTTTGACCCCTGGCCTTGAAATTCAATAGGGTTCATCCTCTGTACATGGTGAACATTTGTGGAAGGTTTGATGCTTCTACGATGAATACTGTGTCTTCTATCCTGCTCACAAAGTTTTCAAGGTCAAGTCCATTGTGACCTTGACCTTTGACCCCTGGCCTTGAAATTCAATAGCGTTCATCCTCTGTACATGGTGAACATTTGTGGAAGGTTTGATGCTTCTACGATGAATACTGTGTCTTCTATCCTGCTCACAAGGTTTTCAAGGTCAAGTCCATTGTGACCTTGACCTTTGACCCCTGACCTTGAAATTCAATAGGGTTCATCCTCTGTACATGGTGAACATTTGTGGAAGGTTTGATGCTTCTACGATGAATACTGTGTCTTCTATCCTGCTCACAAGGTTTTCAAGGTCAAGTCCATTGTGACCTTGACTTTTGACCCCTGACCTTGAAATTCAATAGGGTTCATCCTCTGTACATGGTGAACATTTGTGGAAGGTTTGATGCTTCTACGATGAATACTGTGTCTTCTATCCTGCTCACAAGGTTTTCAAGGTCAAGTCCATTGTGACCTTGACCTTTGACCCCTGGCCTTGAAATTCAATAGGGTTTATCCTCTGTACATGGTGAACATTTGTGGAAGGTTTGATGCTTCTACGATGAATACTGTGTCTTCTATCCTGCTCACAAGGTTTTCAAGGTCAAGTCCATTGTGACCTTGACCTTTGACCCCTGGCCTTGAAATTCAATAGGGTTCATCCTCTGTACATGGTGAACATTCGTGGAAGGTTTTATGCTTCTACGATGAATACTGTGTCTTCTATCCTGCTCACAAGGTTTTCAAGGTCAAGTCCATTGTGACCTTGACCTTTGACCCCTGACCTTGAAATTCAATAGGGTTCATCCTCTGTACATGGTGAACATTTGTGGAAGGTTTGATGCTTCTACGATGAATACTGTGTCTTCTATCCTGCTCACAAGGTTCCGGACAGACACACACACACACAGACACACACACACACTAACACACGGACGCACGGCACCGCTGCTATATCCCCATTCGCAACGTTGTTGCGAGGGGATAAAAATGAAAAATTTCTGTTGAAAAAAAAAAAGGATTTGTTTTTATTTCTGCTCTAAACAGATGTCGCGGGCACTTGTTCGAAACGCCTCGCCGAGACTGTACTAACTATTACCAACGATCTATGTCGTAGAGCAGGAGTTAAGAAAATAATGTATAACCCAGCGAACCCCACTTTTACTTTTTTAAATGTGGGGTTTAAGGGTAAAAATTTTAGGCGTGTTTATGTGATGGAAAATAAGCATCTTAATAGCGGGTCCCAATTAATATGGTCACCCAAAATGTCTGCCAACCCAAAATGTCTGACAACATTAAAAAAAAAATGAGAAACATTTGTGAGATGCCAAGTTCTGCAACGGAAAACCATGTGGTTTTTCTCCAGGTACTCCGGTTTTCACCAATCTCTGATTAACGATCGGCTCGATATGAGTGAAATAATCTTGAATGGGCCGAAAAACCCAAAACCAAAGAAAAAAAAATCTTTTTATCGTTAACAATCATAACACATACGATATAAGAGCCGGCGCATGACAAACTCTACAATTAGACCGGTGCGACCAAATCAACCTGTGCAATCATCCTCTATTACAATAGGGGGTGACAATGGGATGCGCATGCTGATCTGAATCTTCGCTGGTCGTTTAAGACTTCCTATTAGATTTCGTCATGCGCTGGCTCATATGTAATAGACGAAATAACGTTACCATTTTATTATATGAGCCCGCGCATGAAAAAGTCTACAAGAAGGTTTGAGCGACCAGCGAAGACTCAGAACAGACCCTTTATAGGGTTTACTGCATCTTCCACGTTCAAGAGACACAACTGACAAAGTTTAAATTATACGTTGTCATGGATGAGAGACATCTCGCAATTCCTATGTAAGATCCTCGTATTGGTTTGTTGTGTGTGATATCAGTAGCTTATTTGCTAATAGACATCATCTTACCCCCCATCGACTGAATGATATACCTTAATATACATGAAATTCAGACTGAAATGTGTCACCTGGACCCGAATAAACAGCAAAAAAAAATTCTCGCAGGTGGCGTCATTCTCTTTTCAGCTACTGACGAGTGAATATCTTTCTCTTGCAGATTTTCCAGACAGATTACAGAGGATTTTAATTGTGTTTTAATTCTGTTTGTGCTATGGTGTCACTGTAATATTGGATAATTATATTTGTTTATTACAGATAACATTTGTGTTTGTGCTATTGTGCTATTGTGTCATTGTAATATGGATATTGGACAATTGGATAATTATATTTGTTTATTACAGATAACATAGAGGTTAGTGCCCTTATTCTTACCAACTATCATACACTGTTTGTTTATATACTCCTATATCCCATTTTTGCAAGTTATTTTAATAAAGGTAAACATGAGTATGAACATCAGCAACTCATCTCAAACCTTGGAGACCATGATCAATACCATGATCAACACCCAATTACCTGTATCTCCATGCTCCCCAAACTCTAGGGACAGCTCATACGGTCGGGGAGAAGGGGACCTGACCATCATGGTGGAAACTCCCAATACCAGCATCTCAAGTCCCGGGACTTCAATCTTGTCGGGATCCAAAACCTCAGGGTCACCTTTCCCCTCCCCCTCCCAGGATAGAAGCCCGCGGACCTATGCAGAGGTCGCTTCCGGTCTAACCTCCCCTGTCATGACAGAATCCCACCAGTCCCACCCACAAGGCAAGAGCCCTCAGACCATAGGGACTATGACGCAGACACCCTCTCAAGAGACCTCAAACCCAGCTAGTCCAGGAAGCCCAAATACCAGCTCCAGCACTCCTAAGCCCCAAAGAAGGAAAGCAACCGCCACTAGACCCACCGGGGTCACGGCGGCTGGGCCTATCATAATGGGAGGGATTAGCATAACCCACACCACCGCCAAATCCCCCAAATTTTATACCCCTAGAACCAGCCCCACAGCCAGCCTACAGCCAAATTCAATTCAAAACCCGGCTACCCCTTTGACTCTTAAAAAGAGGAAACAGGTCGACAGATCCCCCCTCTCCCCAGACGACCAGCCCAAACGAGCCAACGTAGGCATCTCCCCCATCAACCCCAATGAAGGAGACGATTCCTTTGATCGCTCCTTGAATGTAGTCAACATGGCAGTCAACAACATGAGCTGCCATGGATCCATTGGAAGCCCAAACACAACACCCTCCTCAAGCCCACCCCGATCCCCACCCCTATCCCCATCCCCCACCTACGTCACCATTACAAAGGTCGGGGGACCCATCTCAAAGTCGGAAAGGAAAGAAACTATCAGGGACTTCACAGCCTTTCTTAAATACGACAATATCAAATACACCCTTGGACCAGAAGGTAACCCCGGGATCACCTTCAAAATAACAAGCCAGGCCACCCATAAAGCAAAACAGTACACAACCAACCACAGGTTGTCCTTCTAGCCAAAAGCTCAGCTGTCAAGCAGCCCCCCCCCCCCAGTTGGCAGAAAAATGGGTCTAAAGACCCAAGGACCCGACCCTCCAATAAACTCCAATACCGGCACTGGCATTCTAAAAAACACAGGCGTCATCGAAAATGTCCCCATAGCCACTGACCTACAAGAGCTGAAGGTCAAACTCAACACAAGTGGGCACAACATAATAAAAACAAAACGTGTGCTCACAAGAAACAAAAAACCAACCAGGGTAGTGAAAGTGACCTTTCAAGAAAAGGTCGCGCCCAGCATTATTAAAACAGCTGACAGGACCTACTTAATCCAACCGTGCAGGGTACCGAACATACGGTGCAACTCCTGCCAGTCACATGGTCATTCCGCGTGGAAGTGCCCGAACAAAATAAAAGTCTGCCCCCACTGTAGCAGGTGGCACTCCCATTACCAATGCCAAGTCAACTATAGATACAGGAAATGCCCAAACTGCGGGGGGCCACACGTTGTAGCTCACCCCCAGTGCCCTACCTTCCTCACATACAAAAGGAAGGTAGATACCCTTAACAGAATAACCAGGGAGGAATGGAACGGGTGCACGACATTTCGTCTTAACCCATTTCGTCGAATAGACACTTCGTCTAATACGACAATTGGTCTAAAAAAACGGTCTGGTACGACATTTCGTCGAAAACAAAAATAAGGATTTTAGACGAAATGTCGCACCTTTGTTATTTTTCGTCTTTTTCGATTTTTCTCACTTTTTCCCTCAAATATATAGACGATCTGCCTGCTGTCGGCCATATTGTTTGAGACATATTAAGACGTGGCACGCGAAAAGACTATTGAAATTTACATAGAAACTATCCGCCCATAGGGGCTTGAAGAAATATATGGGCTGCATGATCCTTCCACGCAGAGCTGAATCCGGCCCGCACACTAGTACTGGTAAACCGCTTAGAGGATCTAAGCCTGTTCAGGCAATGCGATGCGAGTCGGCCCGTCCATGCTTATAAACCCAATTGATTTCATTGGGCGATTGGGCTTGAGATGTCATTTCATCTCACCGTCGGGTAAAAGTCCCGCAAACTTGGAAGCAACGTCTCCAAAATGACCTTTACAGTGTTGACGGAGACGTTAAACCTCAAGTCAAACAAAATCCGCACTGATTATGAAGAAGCTGCCATAAAGGCAGCTACTAAGGTGTTTGATGTTTGAATTGAGTGCTGCTTTTTCCATCTATGCCAAGCCCATTGGAGAAAGTTTCACAATCTTGGTCTAAATCAAACAGACATTGAAGACTGCATTCTCTACGAGCTGCAAGATGCTGTCAGCCCGCGCTTTTGTTCCCGTGTCGGATATATACATATATGCTTGGAGTTCCGAGCCGGTGTTCTATAGGCAAATCCTAATCTTCTTGACTACATGGAGAGGACATACATCATTGCCAAATAAAAAATGGACGAAAAAATTTTTAGACGAACAAAAAAATAGACATTTTTAGGCGAATTTAGACACTTTTCGACGAAATTTAGTCAAAATGTCGTATTCGACGAAATGTCTTTGAGACGAAATGTCCTTTAGACGAAATGGGTTTAGACGAAATGTCATGGATCCGAATGGAACATTAGGCGTATACAGGAGTCCGTCGTTCATGTAGCACACACATTGGACGATGCCCCCACTCATAACCCCACCCAAACACCTCCCACTATAACCCAGATGCAGACACAACGCATAGCCAGCCCACCAGTACCAAATTATCCCATACCTAACCCTAGCCATACACCCAGCCATAACCAAACGTATGTAACAACAGAACAACTCATCACCATCCTCATTGAGGTGATGAAATTGGATAAATTGACCCTAGCCCCAAAAGACAAAGCGAAAGCAGTGGGAAATATCGTCAGAACCCACACCCACATAAACCCACACCTGAGTACAAACATAACAGACACCCCGGCTAGACAAAAAAGCACTGCCATACAAATGCCACCAACAGGCGTATAGCAGAACTAAGAGCAGACAACCCAACTCCCATCGATACCTAAACACCCAACCCAACAAACCCGACCCCAAGCCCATAGACATTCCGACCCCCACCCACCCGATCCTATAAGGATATATAATGGCGGACTCCACTGCAAAACCACACCCTCCACCAGCCTCCCGACTTGACGTTCTGCAGTGGAACTCCCGTAGCGCTGTCAATTTACATCAACTTAGAGCCTTTCTAGATGAAAAAACAATATCCCCCACGCTATATGCCTACAAGAAACCTGGTTCAAAGATAATAAAAGAACCCCTACGATACCGACATTCAAACTTGCCGCCATCTCCAACAGACAGGAAAAAGGAGGAGGTGGCGTAGCCATTTATATGAAAGATAACATTCCATTCGAAAAGCTAGACCTAAATATCAATGACACACACACGGTAGTCCTATTACTTTTTCAATAACCATAGTGAGGGTAAATGAGAAATATCACGAAAACACGCTGTTATACAGTAAACTGGGGTTCCAGGGGTGTAAATATTATTTCTCATATATCTGCTCAAAAACATAGATTGTGCGTACTCGATAGAATCGCCTCATGGAGGTGGTTCTATCGAGTCCTCGCAATCTATGTTTTGATCAAAAATTAAGAAAAATATCACATTTTTTCATCTAAAAGATTCCATATCGGAGCCGAAATAATCACCATGTATTTGTATAGGCGTGATTTCGTAATGTATTAAAGTGTCTCCGGAATGATTATTACTTTTCCTTATCGTTTTTAGTATCATCCATGTTGCAATTTGATGTATCTGAAAATGATCATTTAAGTAGGCCTTTTTTTGGCAATTTTTGCAAATGATGAAAATTTCTACTCAGCTCAGTTGGAGCAGTGAGATTTCCCAATGATTCAAGTTATGTTTACAATAAATATGAAGCATAATTTTTTCTGATTATGATTTTTGACATATCATAACACAACAAATTTATTTAGACTTAAGCATAGACAGCTCTTCGCCATTACACATATATACAATTCGCGAAACACTGTTGTTAATGTATATATATATAGAGAGAGTGACATACATGTATCCCTACATACAATAACAACTTTTGCTAAACAGTATTATAAATTGCAAGTCTATGTGTTTTTGGTTTAAAGGGTTTGTCGTAGTTTAAAGGCTTTTATTACATACAACTAGAGCTGTCAGTGAAACTGACTAGGGCCCCGGCAGCGCTATCAGAGGAGTAGGAAAATGTTGATGTTAAAAAACTGTAAAGAACAAGGAAATGAAAGAATATAGATCAAAGAGTCATTTTGAACATGATAACTCGGTTTTAGAAACCAACCTAGGTTTTGCGCACAACACATCCTCTCATGATGATTAACATATTACTGTCAAGTTATTCTAAAATCAATCCAGGAATAAGAAAGATATTGATCGGCCACGATAAAAAAGACGTTTTTTTTACCTCTCACCTCTAAGTATGACCTTGACCTTTGAGGTACGGACATGGGTCTTGCGCGTGACACACTGTTACATTATGGTTAATTTTTCTGCTAAGTAATATTTAAATCCATCCCTTTATAAGAAAATTATAGACTGGACACAATAAAAAAGACGCTTTTTTGACCTTTTATCTCTAAGTATGACCTTGACCTTTGAGGTACGGCTGTGGGTCTTGCGCGTGACACTCCGTCACATTCTGGTTAACATTTCTGCCAAGTAATATTTAAATCAATCCAGGAATAACAAAGTTATTGATTTGACACGACAAATACACTTTTTTGACCTTTAACCTCTAAGTATGACCTTGACCTTTGAGGTACGGACCTGAGTCTTGCGCGCAACACTCCATCACATTATGGTTAACATTTCTGCCAAGTAATATTTAAATCCATCCAGAAATAAGAAAGTTATGGAGGAATAAAAAAATTGTGGACGGACGGAAGGACAGACGGACGGACAGAGTTATTACTATAGTTCACCCACACTTTCAGTGCGGGACCCTAATTATTATGGATGGTAAGCTTATTCGAGTTTAATAAAGATATGAGCTTAGTAACGCTTGGTCTGACATAGAAATATTTTTGCATATACAGTCTTATGCATAAGCCACCGGACCAGGGGTTGGTAACTCGAAGCCATCGTAAATATATCAACTTAAGATGTACTTAAGACATACTTAAGGTGACCACCGTAAAATTTATGATCTCGTTATACGGGTAACTGAAAACCTGTCGTATCGATTCCATAACGTTACGACCATCTTACCACTTACGATTTACCTGTGTAATTTTTAATCTCGTGCAAAGCGCTTCTGAAACTTTTGTAAGCTAGGGCATAGCAAAATAAAATAACGCTTAACATCTTACTATAAATGATTAAACCGGGGTTTGTTTAACAACAAGGCAGCCTTGTTGGAGCATTTTCTGCCAAAAAAGGCTTGGGTAGCGGTATCATAAAAAGCAAGGTTCTAAATAAACTATGGGATGAGAACATTGACACAACTGGCGACCCCTTCTCTACATTTCCTCCTGATTTGCCATGCCCGAGCTCATATTAGCATCAATTACTTGAAATTGTCTTAAACAAATTGTGCAACAGCCAAAACTATATATCTTTCAAAAACGGCAGAGACAAAAATTGCAAAAAAGAAACGAAAACCAAACTATATGCAGGAAGAATAAGAAACACGTATCTTGCCGATGAGAATATTGATTGTTTGCATGGGTTGTCGTTGTTTTGAGATTTAGGTCCCAGTCAACACTATATCAGTCATGTTCAGCTACTGACAGCTTTTCTGCAGGGTTGTCATGCAGCCCCCAGCGGGCGCGGATCTTTGCTTTGGTGAATCGTGTATACAACCGAATCTTCAAATGCATAGGCTGATCTGTGGTTCCTGTACAGCAGTCCTCAGAACAGGGCGTACAATATAGAAACTTCTTCATGGTAACACATGTTTGCTTTCCCACCCAACCATTACAATATTTTATCTGTATTATACGCACCCCCCCCACCTCCCCCACGTGTGAAACACAATATGGGATTAAAACATGGTGTCTCGAGGAAGGTTTTGAATAACATAATTCCCACGGTCCATTGAGAATTTTTTCTGATCGCCATCATTACATGAAAACTTACTTGTGCACGAAAAATAGGAATAGGAAGTAGAAATAGTAAGTGAGCAGTCATTACCGCTATTTCTCAAAAACAAGACGATTGTGGTCAGTAGTGCACTTCTTGCACAGGCTATACTATCTTTTACCTTATTTCTTTTTTTTTCTTCTTCTTTTCTTCCTTTGTTGACACGACTATTACACTCACAAATAAACAGCTTGTACATAATAATTACGTACTACATATATACATGTTTATCGGATATGTCGGCCCCTGCCCATCGGGGCTTGAAGAAATAAATGGGCTGCATGATGCTTCCACGCAGAGCTGAAACCGACCGCACACGAGTACTGGTAAACCGCTTAGAGGATTTAAGCCTGACCAGGCAAAGCGGTGTGAGTCGGCCCGTCCATGCTTATAAACCCTATTTATTTCATTGGGCGGCAGGGCTTGAGATGTCATTTCATCTCAGTGTTGGGTAAAAGTCCCACAAAATTGGAAGCAACGTCTCCAAATTGACCTTTACAGTGTTGACGGGGACGTTAAACCTCAAATCAAACAAACAAATCATCGGAGGTGTATAGATCTTTATTTACATGTATTTTTATACAGGTAATTCTGCTAAAGATAGCATATATCTGCCTTAATACAATACCATACAATACATGTATCGCATATCAATACTAAAAGAAACCCTGTGTGCCGAGAAAAAAAGTAGATAGATGTACAACTTCTTTTCTTATGCTTCTATGTTGTGTCTGTTTCTTTCGCATTAGTTAAGGTGAGGTTACGACATGCCTGAGTTGTTCGTAACTTTACGATATGGTTAAGTTGTCTCCGTAAATTACGGTACTTTCGAGTTACTCACACTATTCGCTACGAAGTGATTAAGATATACTTAAGGTCGTCGTAAGCCTTAAGAGAGCTTCGAGTTACCAACCCCTGAGGCTCGGATCTGAGCCTCCTTCAACTTAATTAGATAATTAAACAAGCAGTTCATTATCACAACAGGCACTGACCACCAACAGTTGCTACCCCAGTTATCTATTTGTCCCAAGGTGTTGCATGATGATAATGAAAAACTGTTAGTTTGCTAACATACATGATTTATTCTCCTGAAAAGTTTACTTCATAAGGTTAAATAGTACATCTCAAATATGTTCATATACTAAAACATTGCAAGTTACTAAATTTTATTTTGAATAGAAATCGAATAATAGCCGACAACTAACAAAAGCAATGGTCCTTAATTAGTATTGTATGTCCAGCTCAGACCCAGATCAGACTGGACATACACTCAGACAGGACTCATAGGCAAAACAGTTGGATTTGTCCTACTCAGACACAAAATTGGAATGGGAAATAGAAAATAAGCTACTTCACGACAACAACTGACCACCCAGCCCATCCAGTCAAACTGAAATTTGCTCGTGCAGAGCATGCTTTGTTACAGTCCGCTACATGCGACCTAGATATTTTTCACATGTTTTCTACGTCACACGGTTTTATGAATGGAAATAGTTTACCGTTTACCTATGTGCATAAATTATTATTACTATTATTATTATTATTATTATTATTATTATTATTATTATCATTATTATTCATTACGGAAACACACCTATACAAGTACATGGTAATTGTATCCGCCCCTCCCCACTTAAAAAGAAATATTGTATTCAGGTTGGAATATGGATTGTGGGTGGGTACACGTAGGACCCGCCTCATCGAGGTTTTGACGATTGCTCTGTTCAGGTCTGTATATAACGGGTGCACATGGTCTGGTCTAGAGCGGGAATAGGATAATATTTCCAGATTTTCTTCAAAAAAGTTTTAAGGAGTTAAAATTGTATACGCGTGTGTTCGTGATGAGTTAAGTGATCAGTACTTCATTTATTTCTCGAAAACATTTTCAGACCACCAACGTAACAAATTATGATGACCACTACTCTAGCATCCATACTTGTCATATAAAGTAGAAAACTGCGGGCATTCGACGTCTGGTCGGCGTCGCATTGGCGTCGATGCAACATCTTGTTTCGACGTTGGCTAGGCGCTAGATGTCTTCCGGGATTTGATATTCTCTAACATACCTGTCAATGTATGTAGCCTGAAAACTTGTATTGTGTGTGACAATTTATTATTTATGTTGACCCATCCAGTAATTCACTTTCATGCTATTCTTCCCTTAATAATTTGTATGTATATCACGATGAGCTGTATATGCTTAAGTGAATAAAATTTGAATTGAATGGAAAATAATAGATTGTAATAAACAGCTGCTGTCCATATAATTTTCAAACAGAGGCTTTCCAAAATTTTAGATGAATTATGTTATGAAACATGTTTTATTATTATTTATTTAATTAACATTTAAATAGAAAAATATCAAGTTTAGTATATTAGAAAACATAGATTGTGGGTACTCGTTAGAACGGCATTGAATTACCACAATCTGTGTTTGGAGCATAAAAGAAGTAAAATATCATTATAAGTATCACTGACTCAACATTTTTTTTAGTTTTTTTTTTTTGGGGGGGGGGGGGGGGTGGGGGGTAAAGGTTCCAATAAAATTGTATAGGCATGTTTTCGTTACAAGAAGAAGAAAGAAAAATGGAGTTTTTTTTATTTAATTTTATCAGCATATATCCCCTTTTCTGTCATTCAACCATTTTGCTGATTTATACGTTGTTGTTTTTTTTTTTTTCATTTAAAATTAATTTAAAATTATTTATTTATTTATTTAATTATTTATTTTCATAAGAAGCAGAAAGAGGGGCTTCACATACTGTCATTTGATAATTTTTCGTCAGATTTAAAGTCTAATTTATTTATAAATTATATTAAAACTAAACATGCTATATTTTCAAACTTTTTTAGTATGTTTGTATTTTGTTACTTTGGAATTTGAAAAAAGAAAAGGAAGAAATTAATCATGACAAAATTGTTCAGTTGGCCTACTGAAATCATTTAGGGAGTGTGTCTGTTGTTACAGAAGTGAGGAAACAAGGTAGCTTCAAACAGATAAGAGCTGTCAAACACTCATACCAAACACCGTGATGTCACAGTAGCTTTCAATTTACAGCCAATCAGATAAATTGTCTTCTATAAGACCTAAGCAGAAATTCGCTTTTCCATAACACATTTTACACAAAACGAAGTTATTCTGAATCTGAACTACCGCTGCATTTGACCCATAAACTGATAGCGGACTCAGGCTAGCGGATTCATTTTTGGGCGTTTTATGATCTCACTAATTTGGTATCAACCTTTTTTGTCGTTCAAATAGTTTACGCGACTATATAAAATATATGTGTATCATAATTTTAATGCTGATGAATACGGGCATACGACTTTAAACCAGTTTTGGTCCAACCAAGGTACTGAGTCAAGTTTGACATCACGCCTATTCAATCATATGCGTACGATTCCCCACCCCTAAAAATTCGAAAAAAAAAAAAAAAAAAAAAGATTATAACCCAAAGCATGGATTGTGGGTATCCGTTAGAACCCGCGTCAGGGGTACGGCTATAACGGATATCCACGAGCTTCTTTTTTTGTGAAGAGGTAAGAAAACTAATTTATCATATGGCGTCGCGTCTGAGAGTGTAATAACGTCATGCAATAAATTCCGTAATCCACTAATGGATTAAATATGCAAATTAGTTAGATACGCCCCATAACGATACACGTACAACGTCCTTAACGACGTCGCGTTTACTTACTGCGGAAATATTGACATTTTTGCATACAGATTTTGAATAAAGTACGTTTTATAAGTCATATGATATATAGACTCTTGAGACGGGCCTCCGTGGCCGAGTGGATAAGAGAGCTGACTCTTAGTCATTAGGTCTCTCACCGCCCTAGGTTCGAGCCTCGTTCGGGTCACGAGTGACGGAAGGTCAGGTGGTGTTTCCCGGGTACTCCGTTTTTTCGCCCACCTCTGATTAACGATCGGCTCGATATGAGTGAAATAATCTTGAAAGGGCCGTAAAATCCAAAACCGAAAATAAATTTAATCTTGCATTCGTGATCGTGTATTGTTGAATTTATTAGGCTCGTTGCGGGGAAAGGCATAAAATGCTCGGCAAAGCCTCGCATGTTTTACTTGTTCCTAAACTCGTTTGATAAATTCAGTAATACATGAGCACTCGTTAGATTCTCAATGTATGCCACATGGAACTCCAGTTATAAATTATAGGTTTCACGTTTTAATTTGACTTTTCAAATTAATAATATTTGATTATTAATGATAAAATTACTTTATCAGCCGTTTTTCATGTTAACGGCCACTTAGGTGTATATCAATCAAGATGCATATGTCCGAAGGTATTCTTTTTTAGCATAGGTTTAATTACTTCACCTTTTTCTTTATAAATCATTATTCATTATTAGCGGTAAGAACTATTTTCCAAGTTACTTGTCATGCTGGTGGACATCTAGAGATTGCGGACATATTCGGATCCATATATTGCAATGCTTATTTCCAAAGGTGAACATTTTTAACATAGGTTTAACGTTGAATTTGTCTTTTATTTATCATTGATTGATTATTAACAATAAAAATGCTTTCTTAGTCAATTTTCATGTTGTCGGACATTTAGGGATGGCGGACACTTAGGGATGCATGGGTCATCCCTAAGTGTCCGACAAAAAAAATGAAGTTAAATTTCGAATATTTTCGAGAAAAAAAAGCGAAGTTTTCACTTAAAATGTCACAATTGATCATTCTCCACCGTTTCGGACATTTTCCCGAGAAACTAAGATTGTGTCATGCTGGCGGAGATCTAAGGATGCCGGTATATTCGGATCCATATATTGCAATGCTTATTTCCAAAGGTGAACATTTTTAACATAGGTTTAACGTTGAATTTGTCTTTTTATTTATCATTGATTGATTATTAACAATAAAAACGCTTTCTTAGTCAATTTTCATGTTGTCGGACATTAAGGGATGGCGGACACTTAGGGATGCATGGGTCATCCCTAAGTGTCCGACAAGAAAAAAAATGAAGTTAAATTTCGAATATTTTCGAGAAAAAAGCGAAGTTTTCACTTAAAATGTCACAATTGATCATTCTCCACCGTTTCGGACATCTTCCCGAGAAAATAAGATCTTGTCATGCTGGCGGACATCTAAGGATGACGGTATATTCGGACCCATATATTGCAATGCTTATTTCCAAAGGTGAACATTTTTAACATGGGTTTAACGTTAAATTTGTCTTTTTATTTATCATTGATTGATTATTAACAATAAAATTGCTTTTTTAGTCAATTTTCATGTTGTCGGACATTTAGGGATGGCGGACACTTAGGGATGCATGGGGCACCCCGAAATGTCCGACAAGAAAAAAATTGAAGTTAAATTTCGAATATTTCCAAAAAGATTTTTTTCGAAATTTTCCCTTAAAATGTCATAATTGAACATTCCCCACCGTTTCCAACAATTTTGCGAGAAATTAAAATTTTGTTGGACACTTAGGGATGTCGGACGTTTAGGGATGCAACATGCGTCAAGGAGTCGACTCTTTGGCTCAGAGTTAGAGCACTGGACACTCACCCGAGCGGCCCGGGTTCAAATCCCACCATAGGCGTGGATTTTTTCAGGCTATGCTTCTTCCCTTTGTTGCGGCTTTCATGTCGTAAGATGGGGGGCTCGTCCGGGATCGGACTTTACATGCCAGAATTTGCTTCTTGCCGAAGTTGGCTCCACGTCATCATAAATGATGACTTCTTCGAAAAGGGGGTGTGTTATGGATCGCATTGCCTCCCTTCAGTTATCTACATGCATAGCTAATAGTTTTATAACCATTCTCTGACAACTGCGTCAGGGAGTCGACCCTTTGGCTCAGCGGTTAGAGCACTGGACTATCACCCGAGCGGCCCGGGTTCAAATCCCACCATAGGCGGGGATTTTTTCAGGCTATGCTTCTTTCCTTTGTTGCGGCTTTCATGTCGTAAGATGGGTGGTGCGCCGGGATCGGACTTTATATGCCAGAATTGGCTTCGTGCCGAAGTTGACTCCACGTCATCATTAATGATGACTTCCTTGAAGAGGGGGTGTGTTACCTCCCTTCCATTATCTACCTTGGTAGATCATATGCATAGCTTCTAGGTTTAAAACCACTCTCTGACAACTGCGTCGAGAGTCGATTCTTTGGACTATCACCCGAGCGGCCCGGGTTCGAATCCCACCGTAGGCGGGGATTTTTTCAGGCTATGCTTCTTTATTTTGTTACGGCTTTCATGTCGTAAGAGTAGTGATACAATATCTTCACAGTATGGATATGACAAGTGCATTCTCGCTTGGGGCGTAGGACAAGAACACGCAGTAGAACAATATCTTGGCAGTATGTAGAGTGATAAGAGCGTTTTCGCACGAGGCGTAGTACAAGTGCACGTAGTACTACAACATCTTGATAGTATTTAAAGTGATAAGAGCGTTCTCGCACGAGGCGTTGTACAAGTGCATGTAGTACTACAATGTCTTGACACTATATAGAGTGATAAGAGCGTTCTCGCTTGAGGCGTTGTATAAGTGCACGTAGTACTACAACATCTTGCGGGTATATAGAGTGATAAGAGCGTTCTGCTTTGGGGCGTAGTTCAAGCGCACGTAGTCCTACAACATCTTGACAGTATATAGAGTGATAAGAGCGTTCTGCTTTGAGGCGTAGTACAAGTGCAAGTAGTTCTACAATATCTTAACAGAATTGATATGACACGAGCGTTCTCGCATGAGGCGTAGTACAAGTGCACGTAGTCCTACAACATCTTGACAGTATGTAGAGTGATAAGAGCGTTCTGCTTTGAGGCGTAGTACAAGTGCAAGGAGTACTACAATATCTTAACAGTATTGGTATGACACGAGCGTTCTCGCATGAGGCGTAGTACAAGTGCACGTAGTACTTCAATATCTTGGCAGTATATAGAGTGAAATTCTTTTATGGTTGGGAGGCTTAATTTGGCAAATAAAAAAAATGATGTTTGGGTTTGGTGTGTGTGTGTGTGGGGGGGGGGTTGGGGGGGGGGGGCTTAATTTGCAAAAATAAGGATTTTTTGGGGTCAAATGAGGTGGGAGCCTTAATGGGCTGAATGGACCTTTTATGGCTGAAACAAAAAGTCCATTCATCCCCTGCTGCTCATATCACAGTCGATCGCAAAAACGTTTTTATTTTTTGTCAACTTTTTATTCGATGCCAAGAGAACCATGACGGCCCTATATCGCTCATCTGAACTAAGAGATTTACATAATTGATATTGAAGTTTCACACGGTAGATTGCTCTAACTCTTTGTACAAATGTTTGACCCCAGGAGTACCATTTGAACAATCTTGGTAGAGGTCTACTATTTAAAGCTTCAGGTCAAATGCTAGGGACTTATGTTATTAATATCTGATCCTTCTGGTTTCTGACAATATGATTTTCATAGCCTTTTCCCTAAGTCTACGTAAAACAAGTGAGCCCCGAGGCGGGGCAATTTTTAGCCCCAGGGCTATAATTTGAACAATCTTAGAAGTCCTCTAGATGAAACTACATACAAAATATCAAAAACCTGGGCCTTCAGGTTTCAGACAAGAAACTTTTTGAAGGGTTTTCTATATATCTCTATGGAAAACGTGCGCCCCTAAAGGGGACCATATTTTTTTAACAATCTTGGTTGAGGTCTACTAGACGAAGTTGTGTACCAAATATCAAATGCCTGGGCCAAGTGGGCCACGGGGCCACAAGATGAAGCTACATACCACATATCAAATACCTGAGCCTTCTGGTTTCAGACAAGAAAATTATTAAATGTTTCCCTAAAACTCTCTATGGAACACGTGCGCCCCTAAGCGGGCCCTTTTTCAACCCAAGAGCTATTATTTGAACAATCTTGGCAGAGTTCCACTAGACGAAGTGGTGTACTAAATTCCAAAGGTCTGGACCTTCTGGTTTCAGAAAAGCAGATTTTTAAAGGTTTTCCCGATATAAGTCTATGTAAAACAAGCGAGTCCCGAGGCAGGGGCATTTTAATTACAACGGCTTTAATTTGACTAACCTTGGTAGAGATCCACTAGATGAAGCTGCATACCAAATATCTAATACCTGGCCAAGAAGATTTTTAAAGATTTTAACTATATATCTCTATGGAAAATATGTGGGCCCCTGGGCGGGGTCATTTCTGGCCCCGGGACTCTAATTTGAGGAATCTTGGTAGATGTCCCCTAGACGACGCCGTGTACCGAATATCAAATGCCTGGGCCTTTTCAGGTTTAAGACAAGAAGATTTTTAAAGGTTTTTCCCCCCTATACCTCACGCCAAATATCAAACCTGAGCCTTCTGGTTTCAGACATTAATATTTTACAGGCGTTCCCTATCTCCATGGAAAAAATTTGTTTGTTTGATTTGAGGTTTAACGTCCCCGTCAACACTATTTAGGTCATTTTGGATACGTTGCTTCCAATTTTGTGGGACTTTTACCCGACATTGACATGAAATGACATCTCAAGCCCTGTCGCCCAGTGAAACCAATAGGGTTTATAAGCATGGACGGGCCTACTCGCAGCGCTTTGCCTGGGCAGGCTTAGATCCTCTTAGCGGTTTACCGTACTCGTTATTGGTTTCACTGGGCAGCAGGGCTTGAGATATCATTTCATTTCAATGTCGGGTAAAAGTCCCACAAAATTGGAAGCAACGTCTCCAAAATGACCTTTACAGTGTTGACGGGGACGTTAAACCTCAAATCAATCAAACAAACAAATGACAATGCCATCTTCCCCCTAATAAGTTTTTGGTTCACTTCCACTTATAGGGCTGTCAGGTATGCATTGGTTGTTATAAAAATAAACTTTAAGCAAGATCAGCGTCCGATCTGCATCCACACTACAGTAGAATTTCGATGGCTCGAATACCGATGGCTCGTTTACCATGGCTGAGTCGAACCCGTTTTTGAGTCCCTAGGGAATTTCTGTACATAAGGAATAGGGAGGGTAAAATAGGATATTTTCGTCTTTTATCTTGCAAATGTATGCTGTGTGTACTCATTAGAATCGCCTCGATGAGGCGATTCTAATGAGTACACACAGCATACATTTTCATTATAGAACCCAGAAAAAGATGTCCTAAGGTATGTCTTTATGCCCCCCCTGGCAGTAGCCCTCAGTGGCTCGAACTCCCCCTGTCTCGAACAGATTTTCATGGTCCCAAAGGTGTTCGAGCCATTGAAGTTGGACTGTATTTGCAAATGTACCTAAAAAGGGACGCTAGGCATATATGGGTTTAGATCGGTAGTAACGAATCTTGTTTTCTGTCTGGCCATAACATTAGGAAAACCTGCCCGTGTGAAATAATGGCGTTTAACATGGTGTCAGAAGTGAATTTTTGTTTGGTAAAAATGATAGCTTCTTTCTTATTTCTGCTTTCTACATAGATTGTGGGTGCTCGTTAGAACCGCCTCAATGAGGCGGTTCTAACGAGTACCCACAATCTATGTTTTTGAGCACAGATAAGGAAAATAATGTATACCCCCGTAAACCCCAATTTTCTGTATATAAAGTGGGGTTTAGAGGGGTCTTCGTTGCACGGACTTGTTATCGTGATGACATTGCAGGGTCCGCACAAAACGTCAGGGTGGGTTGGCTGGCGGAACTACAAGTATTTTTAGTCCTAGAGTGACATGTTTTCGCTTGCCACGGCTAAACTCGGCCATAAAAAGATGCATTCTCATAACAAAAAGTAACATCAGGCGTGCCATAGTTTTTTATTGTTTGCACAACTAAATATTTATTTAGCCTGTTTACCTCATGTTCACCCCATAAAATGTGTCAGTAAAATTTGATCTGGCAGATATATTTCTTTATGGGTTAGGAAACAACTAGGCTAGTATTACTCCATTAAATAATATAAGGAAAATAGAAACACTAATTGAGCCCCGCCAAGCGAATTTGTATCTTCGAGCATTCCGTCATGACAAATTTTAACTGCGCATGCCCAGCCATTCAAAGGGGCCAGGGATATGGCTTTCTGTCTGAAGGTTCCTCTTGATTCATTGCTTGTATGAGCGAGCAGCGAAGGTTCTGGCGAGACTGCGCGGATGCGCAGGCTCGCCTGAACCTTCGCTGCTCGCATAGGCGATAAGTACCAAAATCGCATGACGGGGCCCAATTTGGAAACAGCTCATTATTAATACCAATATAGAAAAATCTCAAGACTAACGTTTAACCGATTTTATGTACTCCAGTGATTGAATAAATTTTTACGGCGTAGCCGTTATGGTTTTGCTTTTGTCCTACATTTTTCGTTATTCCATTGGTCAATAAAACCACATGTCCAAGAAGATGACCATTTCATTGGTCAATGATTTGCATAAATAAATCTACTCAAAAGTACGACAGTTTACTGAAGTTTTAACCTAGGAAATGTTTCGTTTTTTATGTGAGACATGAATGAAAAATATATACAGTTTCGGCTTGCTCACCGTCTTGTCCTTTGATGACCATACGTCAAATGTATAATTGTGTTTCTAGTGAATTCTGTAACTGCTGCGGTGAATAGCTATTTTGACCTAATTTCACGTGGTTGGTCTATATAGCGAAAGGAACCATTTCGCGAAAGGAAGGTTCCTTTCGCGAAAGGAAGAATTT
Organism: Lucinisca nassula; assembly: GCA_963580285.1. Taxonomy (NCBI): domain Eukaryota; kingdom Metazoa; phylum Mollusca; class Bivalvia; order Lucinida; family Lucinidae; genus Lucinisca; species Lucinisca nassula. The sequence goes on along the minus strand of OY757012.1, from coordinate 16,733,789 downwards.
TCTGCGAAAGGAATTGTTTGTTTGATTTGAGGTTTAACGTCCCCATCAACACTGTGTAGGTCATTTTGGAGACGTTGCTTCCAAGTTTGTGGGACTTTTACCCGATTTTGAGATAAAATGACACCCAAGCCCTGTTGCCCAATGAAACCAATAAAGAGATATAGCATGACAAAAACATGTAATAATCGCATTACAAATTGACAGATGTTTAATTTATAATATATGCTAAATAAAAGTTGCAGTGTATCATTTGTCTTCAGCATACTTTATGTCCTCCATTTTAACTCAAAATGGACATTTTAGAATATCATTAATGTTATATAAATTCTGAAAAGGAATAAGTGTAATTTGAGTTTTAATTAGGTGCACATAAGATCAAGTTTCCGCCCGTTTGTCTGCTCGTCCGTTTGTTCGTCCGCCTATGTGTTTACGTTCACCATAGCGACAACCCGAAATGTTAACCCTAGAATTTGTGTTCAAAAACAGTAAATGATAACGTTTTCTTATTTGTTGTGCATATACTTGAGATCATATGCTCTTGAAATGAGGTCATGTTTTTAACCTTGACCTTTTACATTGACCTTAGCTCAAACAGGCGGGACACCGCCCTCTGCAAAGCTATTTTTCCTCGCGTGACATCTGAATTGTTTGAATACAGTAAACCAGTTCATAGCTAGACAATTGTTGCTGTCACTATTGTAGCTCATATTGCACGACCCGCAGAAAAAGCGACCGACTGAAGTCGGTTGATTTTCTAAGAGTGCCCTAAAATCACCGTGTCATTCTGTCTGTCCGTCCGTAACCCGTTTGTGAAAATTGGTGATAGTGACTTAACCGCTTGGAATATTTAAACAATTTTTGGCATACTGATAGATATCAATGAGATCTAACCAATGAACTTACGAAATATTATATTCCATTTAGTATAGGCTCGCCGAGGCGAAAAAATGTGAAAATTTTCGAACTACTTCTCCTCGGAAACCGTTGGGCCGATTGAAGTCAAATTTCATATGGAGCCTCTATGGGATGGGGGAAACCAAAATTTGCTCATGGGGTCCAGGTCACATGACCCAAATGGCCGCCAAGCCATATATGGTCTGTCTGTCTGTCCGTCCGTAACCCGTTTGTGAAAATTGGTGATAGTGACTTAACCGCTTGGAATATTTAAACAATTTTTGGCATACTGATAGTATCAATGAGGTCTAACCAATGAACTTGCGAAATATTACATTCCATTCAGTATAGCCTCGCCGAGGCGAAAAATGTGAAAATTTTCGAACTGCTTCTCCTCGGAAACCGTTGGGCCGATTAAGGTCAAATTTCATATGGAGCCTCTATGGGATGGAGGAAACCAAAATTTGCTCATGGGGTCCAGGTCACATGGCCAAAATGGCCGCCAAGCCATATATGGTAAAAACCCTTCAAAATAGTCTTCTACAGAACCACTTGACACTTGAAACTTGATAAATAACATCCGGGACGTAGGCCCATCATAAATTGCTAAAATGGTGACCCTGGGTTGACCTTGACCTTCTTTGTGCCTAGGTCAAACTTTGACACATATGCTTTTGTATTGGAAAAGTGAGAATTCATTTTATCCTGCAAACGATTCAGAATACAGTACTAAAGTATTAGATATATTTTTGCTCCTTACGATAAGGCGCATTTATTGGGGGAACCGTTTTAGGTCCAGGTCACATGACCAAAATGGCCGCCATACCCATATATGGTAACACTCATCAAGCTAAAAGCATCCGGCGGGTCGTGCACTTCAGCTGAAGCACTGGTTTCTAAACAACCTTCCAATTAAATCTACGCCGCATATCTTTTTTAAAGATATTTCTTGTTTGGAATCGGCAGAGATTCTGCTATTAACCAACCCCTTGGAACATACTGGGGGACTCTTCCATTGCTATATGTTGGACAAGCCAATTTGTCATTGGCTTTTTCATTTTTATTCTATTTTGAAGGAAAATTCTGATAGCAAATAGTGTAGGCCCTGATCTGGGCCTGCACTGTTTGCCAGGGTACATGTACCCCTTTAGGGGTTTCGCGCATGCAAAGGGTTAAGACGAGCTAAATGTAAGACTAATTCTGCTTTTAAAAATGTAATTTTTAGGGGAGGTTATTGCAGAGCAAGAGACGTACTTCTGATAAAATACATCAAATATGAATATTTTATATAGAGACTTTTTTGGGACTACTTTGTCCGATGATTGGTTGAACAATTAGAATTATCTGAGATCAAGCGCTATGACAAGATTAACTTATTTAGATATGTAAGCAGTTAACCAGTACAGTGTACATTCTATCACCAGAAACTAACAACTGCCCTTTTTGAATCAGCGGAAGGGTGAGAATGACCGTAGAAAAGATTTCATGATCAATCTCCACGGAAGAATGTTGTCGACCCCGGCAGGTACCGAACCCGGGTCCTCCTGATCACCAGTCAGACGCACATCCGACCGAGCTACCGAGGCCGGCCTTTTGTTCTTGAGTTGTCGTGTCGGTGAGTTGTTGTCGGTCATTTGGTTTGTCGGTGAATATTTGGGTGCCGGAGAGCTTTTTATTTTTCAAGCTGTGTCGCCGAGCTGTCTGTCGGTGAGTGGTGCAGCGCATACTTTTTCTTTTCTCTTTTTTCTCCTTTGACTGCTACACGCTCACATCTAAGCATTACGAGCAGGATTTCCTGGGTGGTAACAGTACTTTTTTAAGCAATGTGGATGAAGAGCCTTGCTCAAGGGCACAACACTTTGGCCAGCGTGAGGCCCGAACCCGCAACCTCTTGATCACAAATCCGATGCGCTACCACTGCACCAAAGCGCTCCATTCTTACATTTTCTTATTAATTTCTATGAAGCCAAAAAGTTTGATTTTAGTTTGAATACTGAATCGGTAAACGTGGACTTTTACCTTTTATAACTCAAGAATATAAAATGGATTCTTTGGATTATACTAATCACCGAAAACCAGTGCTTCAGCTGAAGTGCACGACCCGCCGGATGCTTTTAGCTTTATGAGTGTTACCATATATGGGTATGGCGGCCATTTTGGTCATGTGACCTGGACCTAAAACGGTTCCCCCAATAAATGCGCCTTATCGTAAGGAGGAAAAATATATCTTATACTTTAGTACTGTATTCTGAATCATTTGCAGGATAACATGCATTCTCACTTTTCCAATACAAAAGCGTATGTGTCAAAGTTTGACCTAGGCACAAAGAAGGTCAACGTAAAACCCAGGGTCACCATTTTAGCAATTTATGATGGGCCTACGTCACAGATGCTATTTATTAAATTTCGTAGAAATCTGCCCAGTGGTTCTGGAGAAGACTATTTTTGAAGGGTTTTTACCATATATGGCTTGGTGGCCATTTTGGTCATGTGACCTGGACCCCATGAGCAAATTTTGATTTCCCCATCCCATAGAGGCTCCATATGAAATTTGACTTCAATCGGCCCAACGGTTTCCGAGGAGAAGCAGTTAGAAAATTTTCACATTTTTCGCCTCGGCGAGGCTATACTAAATGAAATGTAATATTTCGCAAGTTCATTGGTTATATCTCATTGATATCTATCAGTATGCCAAAAATTGTTTAAATATTCCAAGCGGTTAAGTCACTATCACCAATTTTCACAAACGGGTTACGGACGGACAGACAGACAGACCATATATGGTTTGGCGGCCATTTTGGTCATGTGACCTGGACCCCATGAGCAAATTTTGGTTTCCCCCATTCAACAGAGGCTTCATATGAAATTTGACTTCAATCGGCCCAACGGTTTCCGAGGAGAAGCAGTTCGAAAATTTTCACATTTTTCGCCTCGGCGAGGCTATACTAAAAGGAATGTAATATTTCGCATGTTCATTGGTTAGATCTCATTGATATCTATCAGTGTGCCAAATTTTTTTAAATATTCCAAGCGGTTAAGTCACTATCACCAATTGTCACAAACGGGCTACGGACGGACAGACTGACATACTGACAGAATGACAGAATGTCACGGTGATTTTAAGGCACTCTTAGAAAATCAACCGACTTCAGTCGGTCGCTTTTTCTGCGGGTCGTGCAATTTGAGACAAAGTTAACTAATAAATGCGGACATGACAAACTTTCTAAAATTGAAAAACAAAATTCAGTTATTCTTTCTTTGTGTTTTCTACACCAATTGACCTCTAGTAAGATACCTCCTTTGGGACTGTTCAAAATAGAAGTGGAGGCAATGATCAGGAATCGATACACCCTTGAGCTCTCCCTCTAAGAGACACCAAAGGGAAAGAAACACAAACATGAAACAACAAACCCTAATGGAAATATCAAAAGCGGAAAGCCAAAGGGACAGTTACTTTCCCACAAAATGGCCAATAGGCTACCCAAAATAAAATACTATAAGCGACAAAAACACCCAAAGACAACCCATAACAAACAAAAATAAACCGCGACAGAAGAACCGCCTTGGAACGGTCAGCGGAAACGAATTCCACTGGGGGGGGGGGGGGGGGGTGTGTGGGGGGGGGGGCTTAAATCGATTTTACGTGACCACAATCCGCGCCATTACTTCCGTTGCGATTAAGACAAATAATTTGTTCGGTTCGCATGAAGGCCTCCTAACTCATCAGTGCAACATCTCCGTGAACACAAAAATAAAACAGCCACAGAGATGAAACAACGGTGAGGACTCGACAGCAAGAAACCACTGAAATGCTGGAGCAAAAGAAAACCAACAGTTAGACTCCGATGGGTCCGACAGAGCTTCAGGTACCAACCAGTATAAGCCTTTACGCTGGAACCGTCATAGAATCTGAGGCCTGACCCACCGACGTGCAATTAAAGAGGGAAGCAAAGTTGTCAATCGTGCTTGGGTTAACTACCATACATGCAGTCTGTCGTATAACATTTATGTTGTACCCAATGGTTTTAAATTGAAGAATGATTTTACGAAATTGGGTGCTGAAGACATTGCGGTTACATATTTTTCTCAATTTATATACTAAGTCACCATAAAATTCGAGTTCCGATAAACCTTGATGCAGAAGAGATTTAAGTCCAATATTGAATTTTGATATCAAATCAGAATGACGTCTTTAAAATTTTGAAAAGGCTTTTCGTAGTTTGTGGTACCGATAACCCTGATTAAGAAGTTTAGCCGATAACAATTTATTACGAGTGTTGAAGTCACTTTTTAACAAAGACCATTTTTTAACAGTCCTTAACATGGTCTGGGTATATCAATTGCACTGAACATGTATATTTTTGTCACTTGATATATGTACAGTCGTATCCGGCAACATTGCGCGGCCGTTTATTTTGTGCACACTGCATTCGCATTTTCAGTAACTGTATCCTTCATTTTTTTCAGTTTCGGCATTAAGTTTAACTAAGCCTTGAGAATATTAGCTTGCACGTCCAGATATGTCGGTCAATTTTCTCAACTTGATACGAAAACCCCTCAAGACTGACTTTAAAACTAGCCAAAAGTGCAAATGTTTTGAATTTAAACTTACTGCATCTGAAAACTAAAGAAATGCATGAAGAACAAAACAACTTGTTTGAGTCACTTGTCGTGCGCAAAGCTGGGCGACAATTTCAAAGGGGTATTCCTTTTCATATTATTCTTAGTCATACCGAAGTGAAGACAATGATCAGGAATCGATACAAATAACCCGCATCTCCCAGCAGAGACACCAAAGAAAAAGAAACACACTTGAAATAACTAGACCCTAATGTCTGACAAGAGGGCCCAATGGCCCTATATCGCTCACCTGTGTACCAGAAAATCATAAGTGTAGGAGACCACTAGACATTGCTACAAATAATATCTGAGCTCTGGGCCTTATGGCTTAGGAGAAGAAGATTTTTTTTTTCCTGTATAAGTCCATAGGTCAATTTTGACCCAAAGGGCATGGTTGGCAGGATTTATGTAGGCGACCATTTTACGTTGCTATATACTAAATATCTATCTAATATATGGTTTCAGAGAAGAAGATTTTTGAAGCTTTTTTTCATTAAAGTTTATTGGAGTTAAGAAGCCACAGGATTTGGCCAATTTGAACCCCAGGGGCAATACTCAGGCAGGATTCATGTAGGAAGCCACTCCACGTTGTTACACCCTAAATACCAAAGCTCTGGGCCTTATGGTTTCAGAGAAGACTATTTTTGAAGTTTTTTCCAATTTAAGTTTTTTCCATTTTCAGTCCATCCATGGTAGCTAATAGGTCATGGGCATGGCCAATTCTGGCCCAAGGGGCATGATTGGCAGGATTTATGTAGGTGACCACTTGCCATTGCTACATGCTAAATATCTCAGCTCTGGGCCCTGTGGTTTCAGAGAAGAAGAATTTGAAGCTTTTTCCAATTAGGAGTCTAAGGGAGATAAGGGGCCCCAGGGCGTGGCCCATTTGGACCCCCGCGGGCATGATTGGCAGGATTTATGTAGGTGACCACTTGCCGTTGCTACATGCTAAATATCTAAGCTCTGGGCCCTGTGGTTTCGGAGAAGAAGATTTTTGAAGCTTTTTTTCCATTATGAGTCTATGGGAGCTAAGGGGCCCCGGGGTGTAGCCCATTTGGACCCCAAGGGCAAGATTGGCAGGATTTATGTAGGTGACCACTTGCCGTTGCTACATGCTAAATATCTAAGCTCTGGGCCCTGTGGTTTCGGAGAAGAAGATTTTAGAAGCTTTTTTCCATTATGAGTCTAAGGGAGCTAAGGGGCCCCGGGGCGTAGCCCATTTGGACCCCAAGGGCATGATTGGCAGGATTAATGTAGGTGACCACTTGCCGTTGCTACATGCTAAATAGCTAAGATCTGGGCCCTGTGGTTTCAAAGAAGAAGATTTTTGAAGATTTTTTTTCCATTAGGAGTCTATGGGAGCTAAGGGGCCCTGGGGCGTGGCCCATTTTGACCCCATGGGCATGATTGGCAGGATTTATTTAGGTGACCACTTGCCGTTCCTAAATGCTAAATATCTAAGCTCTGGGCCGTGTGGTTTCGGAGAAGATTTTAGAAGCTTTTTTTCCATAAGGAGTCAATTGGAGCTAAGGGGCCCCGGGGCGTGGCCCATGTGGACCCCCAGTGGCATGACTGGCAGGATTTATGTAGTTGACCACTTGCCGTTGCTACATGCTAAACACCTTAGCTCTTGGCCCCGTCGTTTCAGAGAAAAATATTTTTGAAGCTTTTTTTCCATTATGAGTCTATGGGAGCTAAGGGGCCCCGGGGCGTTGCCTATTTTGAACCCAGGGGCATGATTAGCAGGATTTATGTAGGTGACCACTTGCCATTGCTACATGCTAAATATCTAAGCTCTGGGCCCTGTGGTTTCAGAGAAGAAGATTTTTGAAGCTTTTTTCCATTAGGAGTCTTTGGGAGCTAAGGGGCCCTGGGGCGTGGCCTTTTTGAAACCCAGGGGCATGATTGGCAGGATTTATGAAGGTGACCACTTACCATTGCTACATGCTAAATATCTAAGCTCTTGGCCATGTCGTTTCAGAGAAGAAAATTTTTGAAGCTTTTTTCAATTATGAGTCTTTGGGAGCTAAAGGGCCCCGGAGAGTGGCCTATTGGACCCCAGGGGCATGATTGGCAGGATTTATGTTATTGACCACTTGCCGTGGTACATTCTAATTATCTAAGCTCTGGGCCCAGTGGTTTCAGACAAGAAGATTTTTGAAGCTTTTTTTTCCGTTAGGAGCCTATGGGAGCTAAGGGGCCTCGGGGCGTGTCCCATGTGAACCCCAGGGGCATGATTTGCAGGATTTATGCAAGTGACCACTTGCCGTTGCTATATGCTAAATATCTAAGCTCTGGGCCCTGTTGTTTCAGAGAAGAAGATTTTTGAAGATTTTTTTCCATTAGGTGTCTATTGGAGTTAAGGGGCCCAGGGCATGGCCCATTTGGACCCCAGGGGCATGATTGGCAGGATTTATGTAGGTGACCACTTGCCGTTGCTACATGCTAAATATCTAAGCTCTGTGCCCTGTGGTTTCAGAGGAGAAGATTACTGAAGATTTTTTCCAGTATGAGTCTATGGGAGCTAAGGGGCCCCGAGGCGTGGCCCATTTGGACCCCAACGGCATGATTGTCATGATTTATGTAGGTGACCACTTGCCGTTGCTACATGCTAAATATCTAAGCTCTGGGCCCTGTGGTTTCAGAGAAGAAGATTTTTTGAAGTTTTCTTTTTCCATTATAAGACTATGGGAGCTAAGGGGACCCAGGGTGTGGCCAATTTGGACCCCAGGGCCATGATTGGCAGGATTTATGTAGGTGACCACTTGACATTGTTACAAGCTAAATATCTAAGCTCTGGGCCCTGTGGTTTCAGAGAAGAAGATTTTGAAAATTTTTCCCATTGTAAGTCTATGGGAGCTATATGTTGCCATGGCAACCAGAATTCCAATCTGATCGGCCCCAAAACCTTAAACGCCTTTCCCCATACCTGATGATGCTTCACATGACATTTGATCAAGATTGGCCATGGGGTATTAGAGACATACTTAGTTGAAATTGTTTACGAACGGACGGACGCACGCACGCACGCACGTGACAGGTGAGCTAATAAAAACTTCAGAGGACAATTTTATTGCAGCTACTAGATAGGGAAGAGTTGCAAAATTTTCATTACGAAAACACGCCTATACCAATACATTATAAACTTTACCGCCGAAAAAAATGAGCATTTCAAGATGAAAAATTGTGATTTTTTTCTTATTTCTGCTCAAATATAGATTGTGTGAATTCGTTAGAACTGCGTCATCGAGGTGGTTCTAACGAGTACCCACAATCTATATTTTAAAGCAGAAATAAGAAAAAATAATATTTAACCCTGTATCCCAAGTTTTACAATATAAAAGTGGGGTTCAAGGGGGCAAAATTATATAGGCGTGTTTACGTGATGTGAGTGTGAATTTTGCGTGGTGGCTTGGGCTGTCGATATCAAAATTTTATGTGCCGTAAGTGCACCAGTCAAATTACTGGACTACACCGTAAATGCACCAGTCAAATTGCCGGACTACACCGTATATGTACCAGTCAAATTACCGGACTACACCGTATAGGTACCAGTCAAATTACCGGACTGCACCGTATATGCACCAGTCAAATTACCGGACTACACTGCATATGCACCAGTCAAAATACCGGACTACACTGTATATGTACCAGTCAAATTACAGGACTGCACCGTATATGTACCAGTCAAATTACCGGACTACACCGTATATGTACCAGTCAAATTGCCGGACTACACCGTATATGTACCAGTCAAATTACCGGACTACACCGTATATGCACCAGTCAAATTACCGGACTACACCGTATATGCACCAGTCAAATTACCGGACTACACTGTATATGTACCAGTCAAATTACCGGACTGCACCGTATATGCACCAGTCAAATTACTGGGGTTAACAGGTGTAAACCTTATTTTTCTAATTTCCACTCTAAAATATATATTGTGAAAACCCGTTAGAACCGTATCGAAGAGGCGGTTCTAACGAGTACCCACAATTTATGTTTTGGTCAGAAATATGAAAAATGTTAGACTTTATCATCTGGTATTTTTTTGTATTTTTCGGCGATAAAATTTACATATATTTATATAAGCGTGTATTCGTAATGGTTTCAAAGGTATTATAGCTTTGAAGTTCGAATTCAATCCAAATGAATATCTACCGAACCTCACGTCATCACAATAACAGGTCTCTCTACCCTTGTAAACACTAATTGATACAGAGGATCTTACATGATTGTTCATGTATTATTGAATTTACTAAACGAGTTGAGGAAAAAGGATAAAACGCGAGGTTTTGCCGAGCATTTTATCCCTTTTCTTCAACGAGTTTAAAAAATTCAATAATACATGAGCACGAATGCAATATTCTATTTATCATATGGCACTTAAAACGCATTTCATTAACGATTGTTTAACAAAATTGTCAATATTCCGCATTTAGTAAACGCGACGTTGTTAAGGACGTCATACATGTAACGTTACGGGGCGTATCTTTCTAATTTGCATATTTAATCCAATAGAGGATTATCGAATTTATTATATAGAGGTTATTATATAGTAAAGGTGTGCCTCTAAGTCATATTGGCACCGGTATGTCATATTGGCCCGAGGGCTTTAGCCCGAGGGCCAATATGACTTCCGGTGCCAATATGACTAAGAAGCCCGAGGGCCAATATGACTTCCGGTGCCAATATGACTAAGAGGCACACCTTCACCATATCATAACCTCTTTATTACATCATTTATATAGCGTTATTGCAACGTGAAGAAATGAAGGCAAAGAGAATATTTACTTTTTAAAGGTTGATGCCGGCATCGAGTGTGTTGAGGATATGTTTTCGGTATCCGCCGAAAAAAAAGAAATTCCTTTTAAATAATATAAATGATTAGTAGGCCAACACTAATCATGCTCGCGGTAATACAGTAACATAATAGTGCGCGGCAAATTACGTCACAAGTGACGTCGCAACTGTAAGTTTCAAAACATAAACAAATCGCCATTTTAAATACAGAATTTCTGCAGTTCAGAGAATGCTTTTTAAGGTATTTTACAGAATGTTTTGTGCTTATTTGAAGACCATTTTAATTTTAAAGGCTCTTAGTGTCATTCATCAAGCTACTGCATAACCGTGTGTAGCAGTCGGTCGCGTAGTTTGTTTACGTTAAAATACAAGACAATTTTTGGGGACATTTTTCCCTCCCACAGATTTCTCCCGCACAATTTCCAGCTCCTCATAAGTGAAGGGATTTGTTCGTTTAAGGTGGTTGGCAAGACCTTATTGTTTCATTGTTTCAAATGTTGGGACATCCCTTCTGTGCTTGAAAGCACCGTCCTTCACAATGCCTCCCAATCGTGAGTGGACTTCTTTCAAAAACCTCTATTTATTACACTCTCAGACGCGACGTCATATGATAAAAACAGAAAAGTCGGATTTACAAATGTCTATGCTAGTGTTATTTTTGTTCAATAACATAGATGGTGGGTATATGTATTCTTTAGAATCGCCTTAATGAGTCTGTTCAGGTAAGCACCATAATCTATGTTTGGTATATGCTAATGTCACTATTTTGCTCAAAACTATAGATGCTTCATCACGTGAAAATGTCCGTGAAATGACCCCATACCCGAAACCCAACTTTATATAGGGAAAACTGGGGTTTATGGGGTATACATTTTTTTTTTATTTCAGCTCTAAGAGACGAGTTGTGGGTACTCGTTAGAAGAGTAGGGTATATTTGCAACACACAACATGATGTCGCTCGTGGGAGCAGTCGTTCGCCGGAACAAAGTGTCCGTGGTGGGGACACTGGAAATTAGTAGTTGTAGATACAGAAAACCGTAAAATTTGGGTTATCTTTGCATATTAATTTAAATGTATCGTGTTCTATTCTCTTCATTTGGGTCAAGCGAATAACAGTCGTCGTTTATTAAAAGTTATTTATTTTTATGACTGTTATGAAATTTGATAACGCCTCGCATTTTTGTTGAATAGTTGGCGTGTCATACTAAGTTATTTATAAGACTTTCAAGGGGCGTAACAAATCAAAACAAACAAAAAAAAAAAATCAACACTGCATATTTTGCAATAGTTTGGTTAGTCACTTTAATTTTGATTAAAGGATTTCAATTAAAAAATACATAAAAATATGCCTAACATAAAGTTTTATGAATCTATTCCAGTTTGTATTGGTGACAAAATATTTGCTGGTAATGAACCTTTTCATAGTTGAAATTATTTTGATACTAATAGTAAGTTGCGGTCCTCCGCGAACGGCCCCGCTAGGAGGGAATTAAAACTGACAGCACTAGGATACCAAGGGGAGATAAACGCGGTTTTCAATTTCTTTGAGAAAACAAACTACCTTGACAAAATATAGGGGAAAACTAAGGGCGCAGACTAAACTTATTGCACTGTTACGAGAGACACACCCCGTACGAGGTTACACACAAGCATGCCTGAAACCAAAACCGTTACAGACCCGATTTCAGAAACAATAAATGATTTAACCGCACCTTAGACGCTACCAACCAAAAAGGAGCGTAGTGATCAAAGGGCGGCCGTCTCACGGCAAAAAGGGGAACAAAGTCAACGGTAGGCACTGTGGTTTGCGGCCTCGGCTTTGCACTTAGGAGTGCCTAACGGTGACAGCGATCCCTGGATCACTGTGAGAAGACCTTAACAGAACGGGGCATGGACCCACCACAAGGAAAATCCATAGCCCCGACCCACCCTCCAAAGGGGTGTGGCAAGCGAGAGGTTAAGACGAGGTGTAGCGTTGTGGTTGCGGCCCACTGGCTTTGCACTTATGAGCGCTGCACCAAAATCCTAGCTGATCGGGAGCCACACTGCCCGAAATAGGATCACACGAGAACACGCCGGAACTGGGCATGGATCCATCACAAGGAAAATCCATCGCCCGGCCTCTCCGGAGGGGGGAAGGCAAACGGGAAATCAGGACGAGATGTAACGCTGGGGTTTGCGGTCTTAGGACTTTGGCACTGAGCAGCGTTGCGTCAAAATCCTGGCTGATCAAGAGCCACACAATCCAAAGGAGAACGGTACACCAACACACTAGCAAACAAAAGGTTCTCCTTCAGGAATGCACATAGATTAGTGGGACAGAAATAAGAAACAATAGGCCTTATCACATCTCTTTGTTTTTCTTTTTTTTCGCTTTCGAATAAAGGATATACATTATAAGGTTACCCAAACGGAATGATCTGGGGGCCACAAAAGGACCCTTTTATAAACACCTGACTAGCAGAAAAATCACAGGAAGGCTCTCTCTAAGCACACATGGTATTGCTTCTGTCCCTCTCTTGACAAATGAATACGGTCCCTATAATAGTGCCTGTGGAGGCGGCCATCGCTGTCCCAACTTTGCCTTCGGAAAATATGAAACGCTTTCCCACAAGTCAACATCATAGCTCGCCACGCGCATACCACCATGGCCGAAAAACCGAACCTCGCCTGGTACATCAAACAGCCCTCGGTACTGCCCTTGTCGTTTAACATAAGAATCACCAAAAAACAGCAAATCGCGCCATGACCGTAATTAAAACGGACGGTCAAGACGACCATATATTTATACAGATAAGGGAAATAAACTAACTAACTAGGGCATGACTTAGCGCGACCCTGAAGGAGGGCATCAACACACAACCACCCACGCAAAACTAAAACAACATACATCCACCCACGCAATGCTCAATTAGGTAGATAAAGCGATAGTTGTAGAATAGTTGTAGAGTAGGAATCCCGTAGAGAGGATAGTATAGGAAAAGAGAGATCAAAAATCTGGAGATAGAAGAAGAAGAAGAAGAGTTTAGTTCCCAAAAAGCGATTTCAAACATTGTTAACTGTAAATATGACACATAAAAACAAGATCGCATAGGAGTGTTCGACTGCGCACATGCGCAGGCGGACGCTTGTAAGCGACCTATGAATTTACACTAACTGCATTGCTAACGAGATCGGCACACGATATCTCGGGCCCTCAAACGACTAGGTAGGAATACAATTCCTCCTATGGTGCCTTCCTTCAAGTAGGATGCGATAATGACATGTAAACATGGCGACTCAGAATGACCCACTTACGGTCCCACAGAATATGACATCCTACGTGGAGGAGGGCATCACATTTTCCTAACTTTAACAAAAAAATGCAGAAAAGGAGATTGACCTACTTCAACATCCTCCGCGATAGAGGTCACCCACAAACTAAAATAAACACGAACTTGGGCCCGAGACGGCGGAGGCCGTCACACTATACTATATGTTGTATGTACAGAATAAACAAAAATCACAAAATATAATCTACAAGCACAACCTTGCAGGTACAAAAACTGTCCTATCCAGCATAAGAGAGCGGGTGGGCTTGCCCCAAAACGGACAACACCATCTTTAAAGCACAAGAAAAACAAACACGACAGGTCCGTGGCGGGGCGAGCACATCCGCCCGCATATATACTCAATAAGCTGGGGACACAGACCAAATAATGTAAAAATGTACATACGTTACAACAATATGCAAAAATCCAAAAAAAAAAAAAAAAAAAATACCAATATCAAAATTGATACAAAAAGCGTAGACGACATCCATAGACATGGTGCTGGCGTGAGGGTGTTGATGCGGCTGAAGCTACAAGCTAGAAGAAAGAAATGGATGGACTCTACAATTTTGTGGTGCAAATAAGCACCACAAAATGGCTAAAAAACTTTGTCTCGAATCCCCTGATTTAATATAAGGTGCATAACACGTAACATGGAAACGTGTATAGCAATCTTTAGAAACGTCTTCCAAATCGCAATGAAACTTTCAAACAAAATTAACTGCTAAACGATCCCCTTAATGATAAGTTCAAACTCGGAGCCTACCCTGTTACACAAAACAACCCACACCCCTTTGCGGCAAACCGCAAAAACCCAAGGCACAGGACTGCTATAAGTTAAACGCAGTGCAATCACGCAGCCAAACCTTTAGAATGGAGTTCCAAATTACTACAACTAAACTATGTTGCACAAAAACAAAGGCTCACATTGGAACTGTGCAACATATCCACAGCCCTTGAAATATGAAGCACGCCTAGCCCAGAAACTCCTACATTTAAAGATGCCCTTTAGCGACAGGACACATGTACTCCTGAAGCAAACGGGAAGACAAAATATAAGCCCCACCGAGACCTGGAAAGGTCACGGCACCGTTTCACAAACCTCTCAGGACGGAGCTCGGCGATTGGCTACAGGGCAAGGGGATGCCCGTGGGCTCGGAGACACCTGAGACGTGAGACGACAAACATGGACGGACGGGACTGGAGCCGAGCGATGGTCTCCCTGTTCACCGGCAACGGGGAATAGGGGTACCACCGAACGGCTACGGTGTAGTGCCAGCATGGATTCGTTCCCTGGGACCCCACCAGCTGACGACCCGCGACACGGGGAAACTGGAAAACAACAACAATCCGCGAATGAAGTCACCTAACTCCCAATCGGCTAGCTGATAACTGTCAAGCAGACAGGAGTCAGCATATTGGCAGCCTAGGGAAAAGAGCAGTACCTCCAACTAATCCCGGTTGGCGAACTGGGGGTAGCCCCTATGTGCCCTTGGCGCCCGGTTACCTTAAAAACATCCGTCAGTCATCTATTTATTTTGCATCAGGACAAAGAAGAAGAACAACGTTGAATTCGAAGGGATGTTTTTTATTGTATCGTGATCCCAAATGAATATCAAAGGAGTCATTAAAATGTCCATTTAAAGAAGCATTTAACCCAGCTAATTAAAAATCAATTAGTCCTTACAAAAGAAACATTCTGACTAAAAGACAAAAATTATTCTATTGTGGAAGCAGGCTACAAACCGCATACAAATCCATGCACTTTCCACTTGTCTGGAGCAAAATAATCCGTAAACAAAATTTACCGCATGACGTTAAATTAAACTGGAAATTTCTTCTGACGTAACGTCAACTTTCAACGTCATTTTCCACGTTTTACGCTGATACTCGTAACCGCTGATACTCGTTTTCAGCATTTCTTTAAGGGCTACTGATGAGGCCTTGATGGCCGAAACAAGCTTGTCTGGCCCAAACAACAAATGGATTCTGCTATTTTCGTTTTTGAATGCGTTCATGGTTCATGGTTCTCAAAGGGCATCCCTTTTAGCCTTATTTAATACACATGATTTAAAGCAAACTAGACATTTGAACAATTTCCTGCAATTGTTTTTAGCGATTGGTGGATTCCATACATGGACTCCTTTAATAGATTGTTCCCAGCAAGGACAATTTATATAGGTATGTTTAATAGACTGTTCCCACCAAGGACACTTTCTGTAGGTATGTTTTATAGACTGTTCCAAGCACAGACACTTCTGTAGGTATGTTTATAGACTGTTCCCAGCCCGGACAATTATATAGGTATGTTAAATAGACTGTTCCCACCAAGGACACTTTTCGTAGTTATGGTTAGTAGACATTTTCCAGCACGGACACTTTCTAAAGCTATCATTAAAAGACTGGTCCTAGCATGGACACTTTCTGTAGGTATATTTAAAAGACTGTTCCCACCACGGACACTTTCTGTAGTACGCTTCATAGTCTGTTCCCAGCAAGGACACTTTCTGTAGCTATGTTTAATAGACTGTTCCCATCAAGGACACTTTCTGTAGGTATGTTTAATATATTGTTCCCAGCACGGATACTTCTGTTGGACACTTTCTATACGTATGTTTAATAAGAAGTTCCCACCAAGCACACTTTCTGTAGCTATGTTTAATAGACTGTTCCCAGCATGGACACTTTTTGTAGCTATGTTTAATAGGCTGTTTACAGCACGGACACTTCTGTATATATGTTTAATAGACTGTTTCCAACAAGGTCTCTTTCTTTACGTATGTTTAATAAACTGTTCCCACCAAGGACACTTTCTGTAGCTATGTTTATAGAATGTTCCCACCAAGGACACTTTCTGTAGCCATTTTTAACAGACTGTTCCCACTAAGGACACTTTTTGTAGCTATGTTTAATAGGCTGTTTCCAGCAAGGACACTTCTCTATATATGTTTAATAGACTGTTTCCAACAAGGACTCTTTCTATACGTATGTTTAATAAACTGTTCCCACCAAGGACACTTTCTGTTGCTATGTTTAATAGAATGTCCGCACCAAGGACACTTTCTGTAGCCGTTTTTAACAGACTGTTCCCACCAAGGACACTTCATGTAGCTATGTTTAATAGACTGTTCCCAGCATGGACACTTTTTGTAGTTATGTTTAATAGAATGTTCCCACCAAGGACACTTTCTGTAGACATTTTTAACAGACTGTTCCCACCAAGGACACTTCATGTAGCTATGTTTAATAGACTGTTCCCAGCATGGACACTTCATGTAGCTATGTTTAATAGACTGTTCCCAGCATGGACACTTTTTGTAGCTATGTTTAATAGAATGTTCCCACCAATGACACTTTCTGTAGCCATTTTTAACAGACTGTTCCCACCAAGGACACTTCCTGTAGCTATGTTTAATAGACTGTTCCCAGCATGGACACTTTTTGTAGCTATGTTTAATAGAATGTTCCCACCAAGGACACTTTCTGTAGCCATTTTTAACAGACTGTTCCCACCAAGGACACTTCATGTAGCTATGTATAATAGACTGTTCCCAGCATGGACACTTTTTGTAGCTATGTTTAATAGGCTGTTTCCATCACGGACACTTCTGTATATATGTTTAACAGACTGTTTTTGACAAGGACTCTTTCTATACATATGTTTAATAAACTGTTCCCACCAAGGACACTTTCTGTAGCTATGTTTAATAGAATGTCCCCACCAAGGACACTTTCTGCAGCCGATTTTAACATACTGTTCCCACCAAGGACACTTCATGTAGCTATGTTTAATAGAATGTTCCCAGCATGGACACTTTTTGTAGCTATGTTTAATAGAATGTTCCCACCAAGGACACTTTCTGTAGCCATTTTTAACAGACTGTTCCCACAAAGGACACTTCATGTAGCTATGTTCAATAGACTGTTCCCAGCATGGTCACTTTTTGTAGCTATGTTTAATAGAATGTCCCCACCAAGGACACTTTCTGTAGCCGATTTTAACATACTGTTCCCACCAAGGACACTTCATGTAGCTATGTTTAATAGACTGTTCCCAGCATGGACGCTTTTTTGTAGTTATGTTTAATAGAATGTTCCCACCAAGGACACTTTCTGTAGACATTTTTAACAGACTGTTCCCACCAAGGACACTTTATGTAGCTATGTTTAATAGACTGTTCCCAGCATGGACACTTCATGTAGCTATGTTTAATAGACTGTTCCCAGCATGGACACTTTTTGTAGCTATGTTTAATAGAATGTTCCCACCAAGGACACTTTCTGTAGCCGTTTTTAACAGACTGTTCCCACCAAGGACACTTCATGTAGCTATGTTTAATAGACTGTTCCCAGCATGGACACTTTTTTTAGCTATGTTTAATAGAATGTTCCCACCAAGGACACTTTCTGTAGCCATTTTAACAGACTGTTCCCACCAAGGACACTTCATGTAGCTATGTTTAATAGACTGTTCCCAGCATGGACACTTTTTGTAGCTATGTTTAATAGGCTGTTTCCAGCACGGACACTTCTGTATATATGTTTAATAGACTGTTTCCAACAAGGACTCTTTCTATACGTATGTTTAATAAACTGTTCCCACCAAGGACACTTTCTGTAGCTATGTTTAATAGAATGTCCCAACCAAGGACACTTTCTGTAGCCGTTTTTAACAGACTGTTCCCACCAAGGACACTTCATGTAGCTATGTTTAATAGACTGTTCCCAGCATGGACACTTTTTGTAGTTATGTTTAATAGAATGTTCCCACCAAGGACACTTTCTGTAGACATTTTTAACAGACTGTTCCCACCAAGGACACTTCATGTAGCTATGTTTAATAGACTGTTCCCAGCATGGACACTTCATGTAGCTATGTTTAATAGACTGTTCCCAGCATGGACACTTTTTGTAGCTATGTTTAATAGAATGTTCCCACAAAGGACACTTTCTGTAGCCGTTTTTAACAGACTGTTCCCACCAAGGACACTTCATGTAGCTATGTTTAATAAACTGTTCCCAGCATGGACTCTTTTTGTAGCTGTGTTTAATAGAACGTTCCCACCAAGGACACTTTCTGTAGCCGTTTTTAACAGACTGTTCCCACCAAGGACACTTCATGTAGCTATGTTTAATAAAATGTTCCCAGCATGGACACTTTTTGTAGCTATGTTTAATAGAATGTTCCCACCAAGGACACTTTCTGTAGCCATTTTTAACAGACTGTTCCCACCAAGGACACTTCATGTAGCTATGTTTAATAGACTGTTCCCAGCATGGACACTTTTTGTAGCTATGTTTAATAGGCTGTTTCCAGCACGGACACTTCTGTATATATGTTTAATAGACTGTTTCCAACAAGGACTCTTTCTATACGTATGTTTAATAAACTGTTCCCACCAAGGACACTTTCTGTAGATATGTTTAATAGAATGCCCCCCCCCCCGCAAGGACAATTTCTGTAGCCGTTTTTAACAGACTGTTCCCACCAAGGACACTTCATGTAGCTATGTTTAATAGACTGTTCCTAGTATGGACACTTTTTGTACCTATGTTTAATAGAATGTTCCCACCAAGGACACTTTCTGTAGCCATTTTTAACCGACTGTTCCCACCAAGGACACTTCATGTAGCTATGTTTAATAGACTGTTCCCACCATGGACACTTTTTGTAGCTATGTTTAATAGGCTGTTTCCAGCACGGACACTTCTGTATATATGTATAATAGACTGTTTCAACAAAGGACTCTTTCTATACGTATGTTTAATAAACTGTTCCCTCCAAGGACACTTTCTGTAGCTATGTTTAATAGAATGTCCCCACCAAGGACACTTTCTGTAGCCATGTTTAATAGACTGTTGGCACCAAGGACACTTTCTGTAATTATGTTTAATAGACTGTTCCCGACAAGGATACTTTCTGTAGCTATGAATATTAGTCTCTTCCCAGCACGGACACTTCTGAAGGTATGTTCAATAGACGGACGGACACTCCTGTAGGTATGTTTAATAGACTGTTCCCACCAAGGACACTGTCTGAACCTATGTCAATTAGACTGTTCCCATCACGGAAACTTTCTGGAGCTATGATTTATTGACTGTTCCCAGCAGCACGTACACTTCTGTAGGTATGTTTAATAGACTGTTCCCAGCACAGTCGGTTTCTGAAGCTATGTTCAATACACTGTTCCCACCAAAGACAATTTCTGTACCTATGTTTAATGGAATGTGCTCACCAAGGACACTTCCTGTAGGCATGTTTAATGGACTGTTCCCGACAGGAACACTTTCTAATGGTATGTTATATAGGGTGTTCCCACCAAGGACACTTGTTTCATATGTCGGGGGCTGGCAAAACGTATATGTGACGAGACAACACGAGGGAACATCGAATCTATGTCCACTTGTGGGGCATTAACACAAAGGAAATTCTAAGATACTTAGAATCCTTTACAATATTTATATGGAATAAGTCTAATATTTATAAACAACACTGGTTACATAATTTTACAAAGACAAACTTAAAGGGACAGTTGACTCGCAATCTATTCCACTTAGGTTAAGACAGAATGAAAATTAGTCTGGGCCCAATTAAATTTCTGTCTTAATACAAGTGGAATACACTTGAATCACACTTGAATTACACATGAAGTACACACACTCATTCACACCCTCACATACTTAACATAATGTTCTTTCTCCCTTCCTGTTGGTGATAAGGACCTGATGAGTGTTTATGGCACCATAATGTTTTATATAAACTTTATATTAACCAGTATATTCACAGTAATGACTGTTTCACCAACCAGTTTTTGCCTCTGTGTTATACCGTGGCGATTACATCTATAGCTGCTCACCGCCGAATAAAATGTAGTAACAGGGGTGGGGGACACATAAACCCCTTTACACCATTCTATACTCATCATCCATATCATCACTGCCTCATATCACTGATGCCTCATATCACTGATGCCTCGTATCACCGTTGTCTTATATCAACGATGCCTCATATTAACGATGCCTTATATCAACAATGCCTCATATCAATGATTGACGTCAGGTGAGCGATTCAGGACCAATGGTCCTGTTGTGTTTAATAGACTATTCCCAGCACGGACACTTCTTAAAGTATGTTTAATAGACTGTTCCCAGCACGGACACTTATTTAAGTATGTATAATAGACTGTTCCCACCACAGACACTTCTTTAGGTATATTTAATAGACTGTTCCCAGCACAGACACTTCTTTAGGTATGTTTAATAGACTGTTCCTACCAAGCACACTTTCTGTAGTTATGTTTAATAGACTTTTCCCAGCACGGACACTTCTTTAGGTATGTTTAATAGACTGTTCCCACCAAGGACACTTTCTGTAGTTATGTTTAATAGACTGTTCCCAACACGGACACTTCTTTAGGTATTTTTAATTGACTGTTCCCACCAAGGACACTTTCTGTAGTTATGTTTAATAGACTGTTCCAAACACGGACACTTCTTTTGGTATTTTTAATGGACTGTTCCCACCAAGGACACTTCTTTTGGTATGTTTAATAGACTGTTCCCAGCACAGACACTTCTTTAGGTATGTTTAATAGACTGTTCCCAGCACAGACACTTCTTTAGGTATGTTTAATAGACTTCCTACCAAGGACACTTTCTGTAGTTATGTTTAATAGACTGTTCCCAGCATGGACACTTCTTTAGGTATGTTAAATAGACTGTTCCCACCAAGGACACTTTCTGTAGTTATGTTTAATAGACTGTTCCAAACACGGACACTTCTTTAGGTATTTTTAATGGACTGTTCCCACCAAGGACACTTCTGTAGGTATGCTTTATAGACTGTTCCCAGCACGGACACTTCTTTAGGTCTGTTTAATAGACTGTTCCCACCAAGGACACTTTCTGTAGTTATGTTTAATAGACTGTTCCCGACAAGGACACTTTCTCTTCCTACGACGGACAGTGCTGTAGGTATGTTTAATAGACGGTTCCCATCAGAGACACTGCTGTAGTTATGTGTAGGAGAAAGTCCAAATAAGTGTACATTCCTGAAAACGGAGCTGAGGCCATCCATAAAAAAATGTTTGCTTGCTCTCCCCCGAACAACCCACTATTTTTCACCCAGACTCCAAAAATTTTATTGAGATCTGGTAAGATTATTTTTTTGAGCACAAACTTTTTTACTTAGAAAAATCTTAAGGATTCAATGTTTATGTTCCCACCAAGGACACTTTCTGCAGCTCTGTTTAATAGACTGTTCCAAGCATGGACACTTACTGTTGCTATGTTTAATAGACTGTTCCCACCAAGAACACTCTCTGTAGCTATGTTTGATAGAATGTTCCCACCAAGGACACTTTTTGTAGTTATTATCTCACCTGAGCCGAAAGCTCATTGGTGAACTTATAGGGTGGTCAGAGTTTGTCTGTCGTGTGCCTGTGTGTCCACATTTTTAAATGTCTTCTCCTCTGGAACCGCTGGGCTGATTGACGTCAGGTGAGCGATTCAGGACCAATGGTCCTGTGGTGTTTAATAGACTATTCCCAGCATGGACACTTCTTAAAGTATGTTTAATAGACTGTTCCCAGCACGGACACTTATTTAGGTATGTTTAATAGACTGTTTCCAGCACAGACACCTCTTTAGGTATGTTTTATAGACTGTTCCTACCAAGGACACTTTCTGTAGTTATGTTTAATAGACTTCTCCCAGCACGGACACTTCTTTAGGTATGTTTGATAGACTGTTCCCACCAAGGACACTTTCTGTAGTTATGTTTGATAGACTATTCCCAACACGGACACTTCTTTAGGTATTTTTAATGGACTGTTCCCACCAAGGACACTTCTTTAGGTATGCTTTATAGACTGTTCCCAGCACGGACACTTCTTTAGGTCTGTTTAATAGACTGTTCCCACCAAGGACACTTTCTGTAGTTATGTTTAATAGACTGTTCCCGACAAGGACACTTTCTCTTCCTACGACGGACACTACTGTAGGTATATTTAATAGACGGTTCCCATCACAGACACTGCTGTAGTTATGTGTAGGAGAAAGTCCAAATAAGTTTACATTCCTGAAAACGGAGCTGAGGCCATCCATAAAAAAATGTTTGCTTGCTGTCCCCCGAACAACCCACTATTTTTCACCCAGACTCCAAACATTTTATTGAGATCTGGTAAGATTATTTTTTTGAGCACAAACTTTTTTACTTAGAAAAATCTTAAGGATTCATGTTTATGTTCCCACCAAGGACACTTTCTGTAGCTATGTTTAATAGACTGTTCCAAGCATGGACACTTACTGTTGCTATGTTTAATAGACTGTTCCCACCAAGGACACTTTCTGTAGCTATGTTTAATAGAATGTTCCCACCAAGGACACTTTCTGTAGCCATGTTTAATAGATTGTTGCCACCAAGGACACTTTTTGTAGTTATTATCTCACCTAAGCCGAAGGCTCATTGGTGAGCTTATAGGGTGGTCAGAGTTTGTCTGTCGTGTGTCTGTGTGTCAACATTTTTAAATGTCTTCTCCTCTGGAACCGCTGGGCTGACTGACGTCAGGTGAGCGATTCAGGACCAATGGTCCTGTGGTGTTTAATAGACTATTCCCAGCACGGACACTTCTTAAAGTATGTTTAATAGACTGTTCCTAGCACGGACACTTATTTAGGTATGTTTAATAGACTGTTCCCACCATAGACACTTCTTTAGGTATGTTTAATAGACTGTTCCTACCAAGGACACTTTCTGTAGTTATGTTTAATAGACTGTTCCCAGCACGGACACTTCTTTAGGTATGTTTAATAGACTGTTCCCACCAAGGACACTTTCTGTAGTTATGTTTAATAGACTGTTCCCAACACGGACACTTCTTTAGGTATTTTTAATGGACTGTTCCCACCAAGGACACTTCTTAAGGTATGCTTTATAGACTGTTCCCAGCACGGACACTTCTTTAGGTTTGTTTAATAGACTGTTCCCACCAAGGGCAGTTTCTGTAGTTATGTTTAATAGACTGTTCCCGACAAGGACACTTTCTCTTCCTACGACGGACACTGCTGTAGGTATGTTTAATAGACGGTTCCAAGTTTGATCCAATTCTGTTCATCCATTAAAGATAATCAGCAGTTTAAAATTTTTCATGATGTCGGCCATTATCACCTAGTTATGCATTGGAGTGGAACCATTTGAATAAATCTGATACAGGTTGATGTAAGGATCTTTCTGACCAAGTTTGATCAAATTCCGTTCAGCCATTAATGAGAATCAGCAATTCGATGTTTTTCACGATGTCAGCCATTATGACCTACTTATGCATCGGAGTGGAACCATTCGAATAAATCTGATACAGGTTGATGTAAGGATGCTTCTGACCACGTTTAATCAAATTCTGTTCATCCATTCACGAGAATCAGCGGTTTGAAGTTTTCCCGATATCGACCATTTTGACCTACTTATGCATCGGAGTGGAACCATTTGAATATATCTAATACTGGTTGATGCATGGATGCTTCTGACCATGTCTGATCAAATCCCTTTCACCAGTTCACGAGAATTAGCAGTTTGAAGTTTTTCCATTATGACCTACTTATGCATCGAGGCGGAACCATTTGAACAAATCTGAGAAATGCTGATATCAGAATGCTTCAGATCAAGTTTTGTCAAAATCTGAGCATTGGTTTTCGAGGAGATGCCATTTGAACAAAATATAAGTCGTAAATATAAAGTAGGTCACCGTGACCTAATTCCACTACAGAGATTTTGTATATAAATTTGAGAACCTAGTGCCCATCGAAGCTCAATACCAAAAATCAGCCAATTATACTATGCGGTTCTAGAGAAGTCGATTTAGTTGTTTTTGCTATTTTTAGTAACGGCGGCCATCTTGGATTGTCGACCCGGATAATTTTCGCAAACTTGTAAGTCTCGAGTCTGATCATGCTGCATATAAATTTTGAGAGTCGTAGGTGCAGTGGATTCGGAGAAGAAGTCGTTTGAACAAGTGTTTACGGACGACGGACGGACGGACGGACGGACAGACAAAAAGTGATCACAATAGCTACACTCTCAGTGAGCTAAAAATAGCAAAACAACTAAATTGACTTAGTATCCGAAAAAGCTTGGTATAGTTGACTCAAAATTGGTATGAGACATCGTTGGGACCTTGGTTCTCAAGATTATTCATATCATCCAAATCTGTAATGAAATTAGGTCACAGTGACATAGTTTGTATTTACGAAGTGTATTTTGTTCAAACAACAGCTCTTCAAAAACTAATGTCCAAACTTGACCTGAAGCATCCTGGCATCAACCTTTCTCAGTTTTATTCAAATGAGCCCTCTCCAATGAATAAGTAGGTCATTATGGCCGCCATCTTGAAATAACTTTACATGGCTTTTTCTCATGAACAGATCAAACTTGGTCAGAAGCAGCCTTATTTGGACCAGTCTCAAATTTATGCAAATGGTTCACTTTACTGCATAAGTAGGTCAAAATGGCTGTCATCTTGAAAAAAATAAAATGACTTTTTCTCATGAACAGATAAACAGAATTTGATGAAACTTGGTCAGAAGCATCCATATAATTATGGACCAGTCTCAAATTTATGCAAATTTATCCAGTGCATAAGTAGGTCAAAATGGCTGACATCATAAAAAACTTCAAACAACTTCTCATGAACCTTTGATTGGAATTTGATCAAACTTGGTCATTAGCATCCTGACATTGATCTTTCTCAGATTTGTTCAAATGTTTCTGCTCCAGTTCATAAGCAGGTCATATTATGGCTGACATGATGGAAATTTTCAAACGGATTTTTCTCATGGATTTTGATCACACTCGGTCAGATACATCCTGACATCGACCTTGTTCAGATTCGTTCACCTGGTTCCACTATGTAGGTCATAAAGGCCAATTGTGGAAAACTTCAAATTGTTTATTCTGAGGAAGTGTTGAACAGACTTGTACTCAGGTTAGCGATACAGGACCATAATGGTCATCTTGTTGTTTTTTATTGCACCCCTTACTCTTTTAGTGCAGTATGGTCACGAAACAGTGACAGAATTAATGGAACACCCTATAGACTATATTATATTCTTGTTCCTTATGATAAACCACATATACTGACATAGATCTTGGTTCCCAATGGGTCACCCGTGGGCATGTCCTACCCCTTCATTTCATAAAATGTGCAATAACTCGGAAACTGCTTATGATCCCCACCCATAAACAATGTATTCTTGTTTCTTATGGTAAGATGCATTTAACGACATTGACCTTGGATACACCGGGGTCCCCTGGGGCATGACCCACCCCTCTTATCATGAAAGTCCTTATATAAGAAACCGTTCGGATCCTCAACCTTAAATCATACATTCTCCTGTTCCTTAAGACGCATTCATTGACACGGACCTTAGGTCCCTCTGGGCTCTTCCGAGCCTGATCAGCCTGGCAGAGGGCATGCCTATCCTTTCTTCAAACAATGCGTTCTCTCGGAGTCAGAAAATGTTGCGATATTGTGGGCGGGATTTAGCCCGTTGTTTTATTGTTTTACAACTTCATGTCCATACGTGCTAACATGAAGCACAAAAAAGCAAAACTACAAATGGCATTTGCACTCTGTCAATGTTAAACGTCGAATAGCACGTAATACAGGCTACAGTATATAATTGCAACACGCAACACTATGACCTTGTCCGGAACAGTCATTCGTGGGCGCCCACTGTCCGTGTTGGAGACATTGCAGTTACACTTATAGAATATCAAAATTGCAGCCTGAATCGCTCACCTGACGTCAATCATTGATATGAGGCATTGTTGATATAAGGCATCGTTAATATGAGGCATCGTTGATATAAGACAACGGTGATACGAGGCATCAGTGATATGAGGCATCAGTGATATGAGGCAGTGATGATATGGATGATGAGTATAGAATGATGTAAAGGGGTTTATGTGTCCCCCACCCCTGTTACTACATTTTATTCGGCGGTGAGCAGCTATAGATGTAATCGCCACGGTATAACACAGAGGCAAAAACTGGTTGGTGAAACAGTCATTACTGTGAATATACTGGTTAATATAAAGTTTATATAAAACATTATGGTGCCATAAACACTCATCAGGTCCTTATCATCAACAGGAAGGGAGAAAGAACATTATGTTAAGTATGTGAGGGTGTGAATGAGTGTGTGTACTTCATGTGTAATTCAAGTGTGATTCAAGTGTATTCCACTTGTATTAAGACAGAAATTTAATTGGGCCCAGACTAATTTTCATTCTGTCTTAACCTAAGTGGAATAGATTGCGAGTCAACTGTCCCTTTAAGTTTGTCTTTGTAAAATTATGTAACCAGTGTTGTTTATAAATATTAGACTTATTCCATATAAATATTGTAAAGGATTCTAAGTATCTTAGAATTTCCTTTGCGTTAGTGCCCCACAAGTGGACATAGATTCGAGGTTCCCTCGTGTTGTCCCGTCACATATACGTTTTGCCAGCCCCCGACATATGAAACAAGTGTCTTTGGTGGGAACAGTGTATTGAACATAGCTTCAGAAACCGTCCGTGCTGGGAACAGTCTATTAAACATACCTACAGAAGTGTACGTGATGGGAACAGTCTATAAATCATAGCTCAAGTGAGTTTCCGTGATGGGAACAGTCTACCTGACATAGATTCAGACAGTGTCCTTGGTGGGAACAGTCTATTAAACATACCTACAGGAGTGTCCGTCCGTCTGTTGAACATACCTTCAGAAGTGTTCGTGCTGCGAAGAGACTAATATTCATAGCTACAGAAAGTATCCTTGTCGGGAACAGTCTATTAAACATAATTACAGAAAGTGTCCTTGGTGCCAACAGTCTATTAAACATGGCTACATGAAGTGTCCTTGGTGGGAACAGTCTGTTAAAAACGGCTACAGAAAGTGTCCTTGGTGGGGACATTCTATTAAACATAGCTACAGAAAGTGTCCTTGGCGGGAACAGTTTATTAAACATACGTATAGAAAGAGTCCTTGTTGGAAACAGTCTATTAAACATATATACAGAAGTGTCCGTACTGGAAACAGCCTATTAAACATAGCTACAAAAAGTGTCCATGCTGGGAACAGCCTATTAAACATAGCTACATGAAGTGTCCTTGTTGGGAACAGTCTGTTAAAAATGGCTACAGAAAGTGTCCTTGGTGGGAACATTCTATTAAACATAGCTACAAAAAGTGTCCATGCTGGGAACATTCTATTAAACATAGCTACATGAAGTGTCCTTGGTGGGAACAATCTGTTAAAAATGGCTACAGAAAGTGTCCTTGGTGGCCACATTCTATTAAACATAGCTACAAAAAGTGTCCATGCTGGGAACAGTCTATTAAACATACGTATAGAAAGAGTCCCTGTTGGAAAAAGTCTATTAAACATATATACAAAAGTGTCCTTGGTGGGAACAGTCTGTTAAAAATGGCTACAGAAAGTGTCCTTGGTGGGAACATTCTATTAAACATAGCTACAAAAAGTGTCCATGCTGGGAACATTCTATTAAACATAGCTACATGAAGTGTCCTTGGTGGGAACAGTCTGTTTAAAACGGCTACAGAAAGTGTCCTTGGTGGGGACATCCTATTAAGCATAGCTACAGAAAGTGTCCTTGGTGGCTAACAGTTTATTAAACATACGTATAGAAAGAGTCCTTGTTGGAAACAGTCTATTAAACATATATACAGAAGTGTCCGTGCTGGAAACAGCCTATTAAAGATAGCTACAAAAAGTGACCATGCTGGGAACAGTCTATTAAACATAGCTACATGAAGTGTCCTGTATATATGTTTTTTCTATACGTATGTTTAATAGAAAGTGTCCTTGGTGGGAACATTCTATTAAACATAGCTACAAAAAGTGTCCATGCTGGGAGCAGTCTATTAAACATAGCTACATGAAGTGTCCTTGGTGGAAACAGTCTGTTAAAAACGGCTACAGAAAGTGTCCTTGGTGGGGACATTCTATTAAACATAGCTACAGAAAGTGTCCTTTGTGGGAACAGTTTATTAAACATACGTATAGAAAGAGTCCTTGTTGGAAACAGTCTATTAAACATATATACAGAAGTGTCAGTGCTGGAAACAGCCTATTAAACATAGCTACAAAAAGTGTCCATGCTGGGAACAGTCTATTAAACAAAAGCTACATGAAGTGTCCTTTGTTGGAACAGTCTGTTAAAAATGGCTACAGAAAGTGTCCTTGGTGGGATTATTCTATTAAACATAGCTACAAAAAGTGTCCATGCTGGGAACATTCTATTAAACATAGCTACATGAAGTGTCCTTGGTGGGAACAGTCTGTTAAAAACGGCTACAGAAAGTGTCCTTGGTGGGGACATTCTATTAAATATAGCTACAGAAAGTGTCCTTGGTGGGAACAGTTTATTAAACATACGTATAGAAAGAGTCCTTGTTGGAAACAGTCTATTAAACATATATACAGAAGTGTCCGTGCTGGAAACAGCCTATTAAACATACCTACAAAAAGTGTCCATGCTGGGAACAGTCTATTAAACATAGCTACATGAAGTGTCCTTGGTGGGAACAGTCTGTTAAAAACGGCTACAGAAAGTGTCCTTGGTGGGGACATTCTATTAAACATAGCTACAGAAAGTGTCCTTGGTGGGTACAGTTTATTAAACATATATACAGAAGTGTCCTTGCTGGAAACAGCCTATTAAACATAGCTACAAAAAGTGTCCATGCTGGGAACAGTCTATTAAACATAGCTACATGAAGTGTCCTTGGTGGGAACAGTCTGTTAAAAACGGCTACAGAAAGTGTCCTTGGTGGGGACATTCTATTAAACATAGCTACAGAAAGTGTCCTTGGTGGGAACAGTTTATTTAACATACGTATAGAAAGAGTCCTTGTTGGAAACAGTCTATTAAACATATATACAGAAGTGTCCGTACTGGAAACAGCCTATTAAACATAGCTACAAAAAGTGTCCATGCTGGGAACAGTCTATTAAACATAGCTACATGAAGTGTCCTCGGTGGGAACAGTCTGTTTAAAAATGGCTACAGAAAGTGTCCTTGGTGGGAACATTCTATTAAACATAGCTACAAAAAGTGTCCATGCTGGGAACTTTCTATTAAACATAGCTATATGAAGTGTCCTTGGTGGGAACAGTCTGTTAAAAACGGCTACAGAAAGTGTCCTTGGTGGGGACATTCTATTAAACATAGCTACAGAGAGTGTCCTTGGTGGCTAACAGTTTGTTAAACATACGTATAGAAAGAGTCCTTGTTGGAAACAGTCTATTAAACATATATACAGAAGTGTCCGTGCTGGAAACAGCCTATTAAACATAGCTACAAAAAGTGTCCATGCTGGGAACAGTCTATTAAACATAGCTACATGAAGTGTCCTTGGTGGGAACAATCTGTTATAAATGGCTACAGAAAGTGTCCTTGGTGGAAACATTCTATTAAACATAGCTACAGAAAGTGTCCTTGGTGAGAATAGTCTATTAAACATAGCAACAGTAAGTGTCCATGCTTGGAACAGTCTATTAAACATAGGTACAGAAAGTGTGCTTGGTTGGAACTTCTTATTAAACATACGTATAGAAAGTGTCCTTGTTGGAAACAGTCTATTAAACATACCAACAGAAGTATCCGTGCTGCAAACAATCTATTCAAATACCTTCAGAAAGTGTCCTTGGTGTGAACAGTCTATTAACCATATCTACAGAAATGTCCGTGCTGGGAACAATCTATCAAACATACCTACAGAAAGTGTCCTTGATGGGAACAGTCTATTAAACATAGCTTCAGAAAGTGTCCGTGCTGGGAACAGACTATGAAGCGTACTACAGAAAGTGTCCGTGGTGGGAACAGTCTTTTAAATATACCTACAGAAAGTGTCCATGCTGGGACCAGTCTTTTAATGAAAGCTTTAGAAAGTGTCCGTGCTGGAAAATGTCTAGTAACCATAACTACGAAAAGTATCCTTGGTGGGAACAGTCTATTTAACATACCTATATAATTGTCCGGGCTGGGAACAGTCTATAAACATACCTACAGAAGTGTCTGTGCTTGGAACAGTCTATAAAACATACCTACAGAAAGTGTCCTTGGTGGGAACAGTCTATTAAACATACCTTTATAAATTGTCCTTGCTGGGAACAATCTATCAAAGGAGTATAGAATCCACCAATCGCTAAAAACAATTGCAGGAAATTGTTCAAATGTCTAGTTTGCTTTAAATCATGTGTATTAAATAAGGCTAAAAGGGATGCCCTTTGAGAACCATGAACGCATTCAAAAACGAAAATAGCAGAATCCATTTGTTGTTTGGGCCAGACAAGCTTGTTTCGGCCATCAAGGCCTCATCAGTAGCCCTAAAAGAAATGCTGAAAACGAGTATCAGCGGTTACGAGTATCAGCGTAAAACGTGGAAAATGACGTTGAAAGTTGACGTTTCGTCAGAAGAAATTTCCAGTTTAATTTAACGTCATGCGGCAAATTTTGATTACGGATTATTTTGCTCCAGACAATTGGAAAGTGTATGGATTTGTATGCGGTTTGTAGCCTGCTTCCACAATAGAATAATTTTTGTCTTTTAGTCAGAATCTTTCTTTTGTAAGGACTAATTGATTCTTAGTTAGCTGGGTTAAATGCTTCTTTAAATGGACATTTTACTGACTCCTTTGATATTCATTTGGGATCACGATACAATAAAAAACATCCCTTCGAATTAAACGTTCTTCTTCTTCTTTGTCCTGATGCAAAATAAATAGATGACTGACGGATATTTTAAGGTAACCGGGCGCCAAGGGCACATAGGGGCTACCCCCAGTTCGCCAGCTGGGATTAGTTGTAGGTCTTTTCCCTAGGCTGCCAATATGCTGACTCCTGTATGCTTGACAGTTAACAGCTAGCCGATTGGGAGTTAGGTGACTTCTTTCGCGGAGAACCGCAAAATACTATTTGTATCAAAATAATTTCAACTATGAAAAGGTTTATTACCAGCAAATATTTTGTCACCAATACAAACTGGAATAGATTCATAAAACTTTATGTTAGGCATATTTTTATGTATTTTTTAATTGAAATCCTTTAATCAAAATTAAAGTGACTAACCAAACTATTGCAAAATATGCAGAGTGTTGATTTTTTTTGTTTGTTTTGATTTGTTACGCCCCTTGAAAGTCTTATAAATAACTTAGTATGACACGCCAACTATTCAACAGAAATGCAATGTACCCAACACGGACAGTGTGTGCCCACGAAGGACTGTTCCGGACAAGGTCATAGTGTTGCGTGTTGCAATTATATACTGTAGGGCGTTAGAACCGTCCCTCTTTGAACCTCCTCAACAGGGCGGTTCTAATGAGCACACAAACCCTATGTTTTCAGTTTAAATAAGAACATTATCACGGATTTTCATCTGACAGAAAAGTAGCCATTTATGAGATGTGAAAAAGTGCACTATGTCGCACAGGTATGGGGCGCCGTTTTACTATTTAATCCGTATTTATAGATATCCATAAATCGAATTATGGATATCCATAATTCGATTTATGGATATCCATAAATCAGCCGAATAATAGATATCATATATTCAGATCGATTTATGGATATCCATAATTCGATTTATGGAGATGTCATTCATGGCTTGAGATGTCATTTCATCTCAATGTCGGGTAAAAGTCCCACAAAAATGACCTTTACAGTGTTGACGGGGACGTTAAACCTCAAATCAAACAAACAAAGGCAATCCGTGCATGCTTTCTTGAGAAAAATGCACATGGTCGTTATATATAGTCTTAACATATTATCCATATAATACTCTACTTGAGATGTATTGAGTACCAGGCAGATTCAGATATATATCCTGGCCCCCGTCCATTAGGGCTTGGAGAAATAGAATTGGCTGCATGAACTGAGAGTACTGGTAAACCGTATAGAAGGCCTAAGCCTGTCAAAACAAAGTCGTGCGAGTCAATGGGCGACAGGGATTGAGATGTTTGTTTGTTTGTTTGTATTTGAGTTTAACGGCCCAGTCAACACTAATTTAGGTCGTTTTGAGCCGGTCAGTTTACCTATCCACACTTTTCCTGTGGAGGCTTATACGTAAGCAGTTAACCAGTACAGCGCACATTTTTTCGCCAGAAACTGACCACTGCTCTTCTTGAATCAGCGGAAGGGAGAGAATGACCGTAGAAAAGATTTCATGATCAATCTCTACTAGTCTGATAATTAAAGTCTGGTCAATTTTAGTACATGTATTTTTTATTATATTAAATATTTATCACCTTGTTGGTAATGGCAAGTACGTTTGGTAGAATCTCCAAACTTAGTATTCTCAAAATTAAGCCAGAGAGACTAGACTAGCAAAACGTTTATACACTATTCATTTTAATGCAAAAGATGCTTTTAATTTCATATTATCCATTTTTTACGCCTAGTGGTTAGGCTAGGTGTAAGTGGGCACTTGTGGAAGTGATGTGTAAATTTTTTTATAACTCCAAATCAAAACTGCCCTTTTGAATCAGCGGAAGGGAGAGAATGACCGTAGAAAAGATTGCATGATCAATCGCCACGAAAGAATGTTGCCGACCCTGGCAGGTATCGAACCGCGTCCTCCTGATCACCAGTCAGACGCGCATCCGACTGAGCGACCGAGGCCGGCAGTATTGAGATGTCATTTCATCTCAATGAAGGCTTAATGCCCATTATAATTGGAAGCAAAGTCTCCAAAATGACATAAATAGTATTGAAGGGGACGTTAAACCTTAAAACAAACAAAACATATATCTCCCACACCATAAGCCACCACTAAGCCTACCCTTCATTACCTTCACCTCCATCCCCACTTTTATTACACACCTAAATCGGACCGGCCCCGATAGCTCAGTTGGTAGAGTGTCCGCTCCGGGGAACGGGAGGTCACGGGTTCGATCTCGGGCCGCGACATACCAAAGTCGTTAACAATGGTACTAGCTGCTCCTCGCTTGGCACTCAGATTTACGGGGTAGAGCTAGGACTGGTCGACCCAGTGCCAGGATAATGTGACTGGGTGTGGTATCATGTAATGTGTCTTGGACATGATACTTCAGTGTGGCAGCACTATAAAAGTGAGCATTGAGCTCCCTGTCGCAACCAGACACCGTCGTGATATGACTGAAAAATTGTTGAAAGCGACGTTAAACCCGAATTCACACACACACACCTAAATCGGAAACCTGACGGGAAGAGTAGAGTTTTTTTTTTTTTGCAAAGGGAGCTGTCTTATTTATTAAGTTTATTTGCAGAGGAGAATTATGGATAGCTATAATTCGATTTATGGATATCCATAAATCGGCCGAAAAATGGATATCCATAATTCGAATTAAGGATATCCATAATTCGATTTATGGATATCCATATTTCGATCTAAATTAATGATATCCATAAATCGATTTATGGATATCCATAATTTGATTAATGGATATCCATTAAACAGCCGAATAATGGATATCCATAATTCGATTTCTGGATATCAATAAATCGAATAATGGATATCCCTTATTCGATTGATGAATCATTAATTCAGTTCGATTTATGGATATCCATAATTCGAATTATGGTTATCCATAATTCGAATTATGGATATCCATAAATAATTATGGATATCCATAAATACTAATGGATATCCATAATTCGAATTATTGATATCCATAAATCATTATGGATATCTATTAATACGGATTAAATAGTAAAACGGCGCCCCATAGCGCGCGTGTGTTATTGAAATGTTTACTCGTTAGAACCACTTTGAATATGTTCTAGAAAAGATTATCCATTGGAAGCAAGGATTACACCATAGAACTGGAAATAAACCTGCTCAGGAAGCGGTTTCTTTGGGGCGGTAGGACTTGAGAGGTCATTTCATCTCAATGTCGGGTAAAAGTGCCACAAAATGGGAGGCAACGTCTCAAAAACGACCTATTTAGCCGGAGTGTTAACCCTCAACACAAACAAACAAAAGAACCAATTTAAAGAGGCGATTCTAACTAGCTCTATATAATCTATTTTCGGAACATTTTATTTAAAATAAAGATAATGTCAAAACTCTATACAGACTTGTTTACAATCTTATCCATCACGAAAACACGCCTATATACTTCTGATTACCTTGAACCCCACTTTTATATAGTAAAAGATATTATTTTTCTTATTTCTGCTCTAAAATACAGATTGTAGGTACTGGTTAGAACCACCTCGATGAGGCGTTTCTTACGTGTACTCACAATCTATATTTTGAACAGAAATAAGAAAAGTATCACTATTTTTCATGTTCAAATTTTCGTGTGTTTTTTTTCGGCGGTAAAATTAACAATGTATTTGTATAGGCGAGTTTTCGTAATGCATTTCACGGACCTGTTAAGGTAATGTATCCCTTACAAAGCCAATCTAGACTAGCATAATATAAGAATCTTATATGGGCGTGAGGGGTGGATTGAAAAAATCCGTCCCGAGGGACACTGTCCGGCATCACGAGGCTTGCCGAGTGATGCCGGACAGTGATCCCGAGGGACGGATTTTTCTATCCACCCCTCACACCCATATTGGATTCTTTTTCTTGCATACCTTCCATTTTTAGCGCGGATTTTTAATGCTGTAGTCACTTCGGTTACCAACGTCCGCCATATTGTGTTGACACTGCAGGAATGTTTAGTCACGTGCTGTGACGTCAACCTTAACGACGGTCGTAATCAACCAGTGCATTTATCAAGCACGCGATTATATTCGATTTTGGGTCGGAACACCAGGGTCAGAACATAAATTTCTATCCCAGGGTAAAATCGCGGATTTTCTTGTCTGGTGTGCAAGAAAACATTATCCAAAACTTTTTTTACTCCTTGTAAGAGACAATAAGGCTTGACATTTCTTGACAATAAGGCTTGACATTTCTTGACAATAAGGCTTGACATTTCTTGACAATAAGGCTTGACCTTTCTCGACAATAAGGCTTGACATTTCTTTAATCAGACGATTCATATGAAATACCAAGCCCTATTTTCTCTGAAAGATAAGGAACGAGCTAAGACCACAGGCACCCTCGATTTCACCAATCATGCTAAGATTGTAGGCATCTTGTGAAATAATGGCGTCAAACATGATGTCAGAAATGGCGAATTTAAGGTAAAAATGATAGCATCTTTCTTATTTCTGATTTCAACATAGATTATGGGTGCTCGTTAGAGCCGCCTCAATGAGGCGCTTCTAACGAGTACCCACAAGCCATGTTTTCGAGCAAAATTAAGGACGATAATGCCCATAAACTCCACTTTTCTCTATAAAAAGTGGGTTTATTTCACAGACTTTTTATCGTGACGGTTATACATGTACTTACGAAATTCTGTTTGTTTCTTAATGTGCCTGTCTGTAACTCTCAGCTGCAGAAGAATGGCATGCGCAATAGGCAGCATCAAGGCCGTTGTTGCCGTATTACAAATCCACATAGACAAGAACCACGTGGGGATCATCAACCCAAGCATTAACCTGTAACATACGAAACAAAAACAAGATGACACTATCTTAAGACACACATATCAAAATCTTACTATCCTCTGAAAAACAAATTATTATTTTCTCTACATACATCGATGGTGCGTCCTCGATAGAAGCACCTCAATGCGGCGGTTCTAACGAATACCTGCACTATAATGTTTTTGCACTGAAATAAGAATAATCATCAGGTAAATCCTTGTAAACCCAAACTTTCTCTCTATTACGTGGGGTTTAAAGCGGTGTTCACTGCATGGAATTAGTTTCCATGGTGGTTGCGCATGCAGCCATCTTGTTCATCGGAGCAGAACGATTTTAACTATTTTGGTAGGGAGTCATACAGGCAACATTCCTGTGCAGTTTGAATTTAATTTTTCCCAGGGTTTAGGTGGAGTTCGCGTTTGAAGCAAATTTACGATGTTTTTCTATTTTTTAGCTCTGGTGGCTATTTTGCTCAATCGAGCGGAACCGTTTTAGCTATCTTGGTAGAGTGTGTACATCCCCTGAAACCACAGTTTTACTATTTTTCTATGTTTTCAAAAATTATCAATCGGTATTACAACATCTACCGGCCCCGATGGCTCAGTTGGTAGAGTGTCCGCTCCGGGGAACGGGAGGTCACGGGTTCGATTCCGGGCCGCGACATACCAAAGTCGTTAAGAATGGTACAAGCTGCTCCTCTCTTTGCACTCAGATGTACGGGGAAGAGCTAGGACTGGTCGACCCAGTGTCAGGATAATGTGACTGGGTGTGGTATCATGTAATGCGTCTGGGCAGTGTTATTGATAAGCTTTTGCCCGAGGAGTACTGTTACTCCTTCAACCAAAGACTTTAGGCGTATCCTGTGATTCTTTGAGAGTATCGGTTCTCCTAAATTCAAATCTAGGGTCGTATCTTCATCTGCCATCACAGGATGGCTGCTTAGTGCACTTAACTTAATTTCAGACGTGGCAATGGCCATATGTAGAAGACGTTAAACACATATTCTATCATCGTAACATACCGATATACATTTTCATGTTAATCAGGTCTGAGAGTTTAGCTATTTTTAAAGAGTGCCCATAAAAATAAAGACAGTCTTTAAATTTATGGACTCACGTGTCTCTAGAAAGCAATGCAAATCGAAAGAATTTTCAAAAATTCGAAAATCGCAGAACATGTGTTACGCAACCTTCTTTATTACATGATAATCTGCGCGTAGCTGAAAACTGAGTATGATCCGTTGTCTTGTTGATTAATAATTCAATAACTTAAATAATTGATTCTGTGTAGTTCAGGTTTTCTCCCTTACACTATAAACAATGAAATATGTCACCTGATGCGTGGCACATTTGTTGTAAAGTACATGAAGGGAGAAAACCTAAACAAGAATATCTTCCGTAGACGTTTTATATAAATACTCGAAAAGTAGACAACAGTTCGAGAAAAAAACTTTCTATGTATGCAATTCATAATGTAACGGATAAATTTATATAATACACTTTCTGCGATTTTTGAATTTTTGAAAATTCTTACGATTTGCATTGCTTTCTAGAGACACGTGAGTCCATAAATTTAAAGACTGTCTTTATTTTTATGGACTGTCTTTAAAAACAGCTAAACTTCTAGACCTGTTAATAAGCTGGCGGACAGCAAAATGGAAAATTACTTTTTTTCTAAAGAATGTAAATCCAGCAAATGTGGTCGTATGTTTCGCATGTTTTTTTGGAATTTCCCAGACGCCATTGAAGGCTCGTTTTGATCAGACTGTGAAGGCTGGTCGGAGTCTTCAGCCGTCACACAGATCATACTGTCATCAAAACGTTTTCAAACCCATGTTTTGTGTCTGCAGTGGCCTTATGTGCTACGCGTTCAAAGGCGGGGGGAAATCTCCACCAATTGTAGCAACTGCATGCGATTGGTAAAAGGCGAGAAATTCAGTGCTCAGCAATAATACAATAAAACGTGCGACCAGTGAAGACTCAGATCAGCAAGCACATCTGTGAAAGCTAATCAGTCTGTCCCGGTTGCTGTGTTTGCGTTCTTTTATGATGCGCTGCCAGTCGTTCTGCTTAATGTTCAAAGACGCCGACGAGACATCTTAGGGCGTTAATTTAATAGGCTACTTGATAGATAGCGGTAAATAAGCATGCACTGCATGCTGACTGCATGCTGACCTGACCACCTGTGATTCACAATTAGATATATGAGTAACCAAGTATTACAGGTTAATCCTGCCATTTTTTTGACTCAATAAATATAATTTTGGTCAAATGTATACGGAACACGGCGGACAAAGAGATCAGTCTGTCCAGCAGTGGTTCTATCTCAGACGTGCATTGACGACAATGTTGCGAGAAAAAAATACGTCGAAATGATAAATGTATGAAAAATAGAAGTGGAGTCAAAGTAAACAACCAGCATGAGGCGCCGACATACACGTGTCGGAAAACGGCAATAAACAAGGTTTTTAAGCCTCCGGTTAAGAGTTTCCGCCAATGGCCAAAGGACGCAAAGAAATGAGTCATGGACGCAAATTTTCTTGCATCTGCGGCCTGCGGACTGCCTGGTCGGATATATATTCGCTGTTACATTAATTATAACTTTCCTAGCCCAGTTGTTGCTTCTGTTTTGTTTTTCCACAAAATACAGAGTAATCCATTTCAACGTGAATTTCTGCGATTTGGGAGAAATAGCCGCCAGAAATTTCTCATGCATGTATTTTTTTTCTTGCGATTTTTCCGGAGAAACTTTGTCAGGTCCTCCACAAACTTAACTTTTTTCGTCTGCGCGTCTGTTTTGATATTTAATTCCTAACTACATGACAATGTGAATCTGTAGATCTGTCGAACCAAATGTTTTTGATTCCGTAGAAGTCAATGTGGTTGCCTAACAAAATTCAGGATCGTATTTTTATGCACACTTGTCATATAGTTACTGTTCATGCTTCAGGCGTTGTTAATAAAGTTAATAATGCGGGCGGCTTTCCCCTAGATAAAAATACCGTTCATGTAATCACGCATCAATAATCGGTTTCCTAATCATGTTGATAGTTGTCATAACTTGAGGCTGAATATATGATCAATATATATAAGCTCAATATATGATCGTCAAAAGGTAAGGTTGAAGTGTTTCAGCGCAATTAATACAAATGCCATCATTCATGAATGGATGAATTTCGAATCGTTCTTGAAGATTGAAACAGTTTTTGTTGAAGACTATGATGCGACGAAAATTACCGCGATTTCGATTGCTTTTTGTCAGGCGTCACGTTTTTTTTTCCATTGCCGATAAGACTGCAATGGAACGACCTTGGCGTATCGCCGATTTGACGGTCGTATTTGGTACGACTTTTTCTTCATTTCTAGGAGTATTTGCTCAATTTTAGAGTCGTATTTACGACGATACGACCCTTATCAATTACTCTGGTCTGGGACATGATACTTCAGTGAGGCAGCACTATAAAAGTGAGCATTGAGCTCCCTGTCGCAACCAGACACCGTCGTGATATGACTGAAAAATGTTGAAAGCAACGTTAAACCGGAATTCACACACACACACACACACACACACACACACACACACACACACACACACACACACACACACACACACACACACATATATTACAATATCTCTTTAATAGAGTAGATAGAATGGAGAGAATTTTGAAGATTCACGGACATTTAAACGAATAGTTGCTAAAGCTTGGTTAAAAAAAAACGAAGTTGGTTGATAATCAGCTACCTTTTTGGATGGCACACCTTATAGTGCTCCATGGAACCGTTCGTCTTAATCTCTGTTAATTGTATCGATTCCTGACCAAAGCCTTCACTTCTATTAAGCATTACTCTGACGATTTTGTTTGATTTTAGGTTTAACGTCCCCGTCAACACTGTAAAGGTCATTTTGGAGACGTTGCTTCCAATTTTGTGGGACTTATACCCGACATTTGGATGAAATGACATCTCTAGCCAAACCAATAATGTTTTATTATAAGCATGGACGGGCCGACTCGCACCGCTTTGCCTGGGCAGGCTTAGATCCTCTAAGCTGTTTACCAGTATTCGTGTGCCGGTCGGTTTCAGCTCTGCTTGGAAGCATCATGCAGCCCATATACTTCTTCAAGCCCCGATGGGCGGGAACCTAATTTCTCTGACGATGATAGACACTGGATCTATGTTCAAGTGTGCTAAGCACGCCTTCATACCTTTATTTATATTTTCTGTTCCGTTATCAGACAAAATTTATAAACGACAACCAATACGGAGAATATTTCTTCTAGTAATAAATGCAATAAAATATCAGCAGTTTTATCTGAGACAGCAAAAAACTTTCTGACATACCACTAAACCAATCTACAAAAGCTATGATATATGTATTACCAGTCAAAGAAGTTGTCTTATTTTTTGTAAACACCTTGTTTGACAATATGTAAATTCAGAAATATATTTGTTTCATTCCTTAAACTGATTTTATTTGGCCAAAACTATTTTCTTCGAATAGAATCAAATGTTTTTGAAACCTATGTGACCAGTAAGATCATGGTATTGAGTGACAACTAATGTTTTTAGATGGTTTTAAACAAATACTCTCAAGATGGGATTATCATTTACTAACTTTTCTACTAAGAGATAATGTTTCTGAACATGCTTGCCCTCACTGACATTAGAATCATAGACCTTATTTCTTAGATTTCATCACCACTAGTTTGTTCAAGCTTCATATCAAACTATTTTTCTCTTGGAATCAGATGATTCAATTTTTTTAAAAGATTCATCATCTGGTAAGTAACAGCTTGCATATGATTTTGGTCTAAACTGATTTGAGTTGAGAA
Organism: Lucinisca nassula; assembly: GCA_963580285.1. Classification (NCBI taxonomy): domain Eukaryota; kingdom Metazoa; phylum Mollusca; class Bivalvia; order Lucinida; family Lucinidae; genus Lucinisca; species Lucinisca nassula. The sequence continues at coordinate 16,692,794 of OY757012.1, read as the reverse complement.
TAAAAATTCCAAATAAGTTATCATTCACGTCAATGTGTTTTTATCATCGTCTTCACAGCACTGAAATTCTTTTCTCTGATATTATCTGGATGTCTTGACAGTTAGTCAGCACAAGTGTTAATGGTGCCCTCTATACATTCAATAGAACAGTTATATCCGGACATAATCAGAGCAAAACTGAATCTTTTTATGTTGCACTGGGGACTCAAGAAGATGTTTGAGAGGCTTACGATCTATTTTAATAATAAACTGTGCATTGTGTAGATAATAGTATATTTTCTGAAGAGTAAAATTAATAGCATAACCTTTTTTTTACTGCCGACCTGTCACCATTTACACGGAGACTTGCTTAAACGGAAATAGGCTTTTCAATAGTCTAGCTGATGGCTTTTGTTGTTGGTTTTCTTTTGCTCAAACATTCAGTGGTTTCTTGCTGTCGAGTCCTCATCGTTGTTTTATCTCTGCGGTTGTTTGGTTTTTGTGTTCTCGTAGATGTTGCTCTGATGAGTCAGGAGACATTCATGCGGACTGAACAAATTATTTGTCTAAATCGAGACGGATTGGCGAGGATTGCGGCCGCACGTGGGATAAGAGGCCTATATTTTATAAAGCAAAACTGGGGGCCTTCATGCGTACTGAACAAATCATTTGTCTAAATCGCGGCGGAAGTAAAGGTAAGGATTGTGGCCACGCAAAAATCAATTTAAGCCCCCCTCCCTGGTACAATTCGTTTCACTGACCGTGCCAATGCGTATCTTCTGTCGCGTTTTTTTTTTGGGTTTGTCTTTGAATGTGTGTATTTTTTATTTTAGATAACCAATTGGCCATTTTGTGGGAGAGTAACTGTCCTTTTGCTTTCCGCTATTGATCTAGTTATTACACGCTTGTGTTTCTTTCCCTTTGGTGTCTCTGATGAGAGGTGTGGGCTGTTTGTATTTACTCCTGATCATTGCTTTCATTTTTATTTTTCATCACCATCATGTTCTTTTGTTAGGCATGCCCATATTAAAGAATTACTAGCATGTGTGTATAGAACATAAGCTTGATTTGAATATGGATAAAAAAGAAATGGAACAACTGTTAAGCTTATTTTAAGAACTTAAAAATACATTGTAAACTTTAACGCCGAAAAAAAAGGAAAATTTTAAGATGAAAAACTGTGATATGTTTTTTTTCTGCTAAAAATAGAGATTGTGTGTACATACAGGTGGTTCTAACGAGTACCCACAATCAATATTGTAGAGCAAAACTAAGAAAAATAAAGTTTAACCTTGTAAAATAGAACTGGAGACAATGATCACGAATCGATACAATTAACCCACAGCTCCCATCAGAGACACAAAAGGGAAAGAAACACAAACATGAAACAACAGACCCGAATGGAAAGATACATCCCAACAAAGTGGCCAATAGGCTTATTCAAAATAAAATAACGAAAGCAACATAAACACCAAAAGACAAATCATAACAAAATAAACCGCGACAGAAAAACCGCCAAGGAACGGTCAGCGGAAACGAATTCCACTGGGGGTGAGATGAGGGCTTAAATCGATTTTACGTGGCCATAATCCTACGCTTACCTCCGTCGCGATTTAGACAAATAATTTGTTTAGTCCTTGTGAAGTCCTTCAGTTTTGCTTCAAAAATATAGGTCTCTTATCCCACGTGACCGCTGGAGATTCGGGTTTGGATTTCTCTGTCCCTTCATTACGGATCACATGGCTGTGTTTTTCTAATGGCAATAAAATAACATAGATATGCCAAAAATGACCTTACCATCCAGGTTCAGTTCCAAACATATACACAATCTTGAGCGCTATTCTGCGGTGTATATTCCAACGTTCTATTGCCGCAGCTACGATAAACCCGCCAACGAACAACATACTTTTGTTCTGAAAATAAAATAAATTAAGTTTATATCAAGAGCTTATTATTTGTTTGTTTGGAGGTTTAATGTCCCCGTCAACACTGTAAAGGTCATTTTTGAGACGTTGCTTCCAATTTTGTGGGACTTTTACCCGACATTGTGATGAAATGACATCTCAAGCCCTGTCGCCCAATGAAACCAATAGGGTTTATTAGCATGGACGGTCCGCCTCGCACCGCGGTTCCTGGACAGGCTTAGATCCTCTAAGCGCTTTACCAGTACTAGTGTGCGGGCCGGATTCAGCTCTGCGTGGAAACATCATGCAGCCGATATATTTCTTCAAGCCCCTTTGGGAGGGGGGCTCAAGAGCTTATTAGAGAGCAACATACTCTCTATTAACTCCATACAGACCCCAGTTTGCGTAGATTTGTATCGAATTGGTCTGAAGGAAACCATTCAGCTGTTTCTCCCTAATACTTCTCAAGGGCCATTGGTGTCAGATGCTGAAACCACAGGGTGTTTTATTTCCCAGTAATCTTAACCAAAACATTGAAGTTTACACCACAGCCAGTGAATCAGTCAATGATCCAGCCAGCAAATAATGTCGCGTCAACGTCGGGCCGACAGCGATACGACGTGTCAACGTCGGATCGCTGTCGGTCCGTCGTTTGCCCGCTGTTTTGTGCTAGCTAGGAAGCTATGTATTCCAAATATGTTAATGATAAATTTCTTTAAACGTGCTTCAGTCTTATGCATTTAATGGTCAATTCTTCAGGCATATATATATTTTTCAAGAAATGAATCACTGGTAATAATTTTTACCTGGCGTCAATAGTGATAAAGATAAAGTGCGTATTTTAATAATAATTAAAGGACAATTTTCCTCAGTTCTCCATGTATAGGTATTCATAGAGGCGATTCTAAGAAGTACATTAAAATTATTTTCATAGAGAAATAAACTCACGTATCCCTTTCCCAAATACTCACCCTTTCTGTTAGTGAAAGAGGAAAGTGTTCCATATAGAAACAATGTTCCAGATAATGCCGGAACTTCACAAATGTTGTTTCAGTTCAGCTTTTCTGTCACCGATTCAGGAGATGTCATTTGAATGGATTGTTGACGACGCACGACGGACGATCACAATAGCTGACCGTGAGCATGTTGTGTTCAGGTGAGCTAAAAATAAGGTTTACCCCTGAAAACCCGTTTTTTACTATTTAAAAGCGGGATTCAATGGGTCAGAGTTATATATGCGTGTTTTCGTGATGTCTCAAGCCATTTGTTGAATTCCAACCATACTGCACTCTCCGCAAGTCGCCGACTTACCTACGGGTCGTGCAATCCAAGATCCAAAATGATCAAAATGCACGTAATATACAGTTTAATCGTTTCTCCTAATTGTCCCCAACGTTAGTTGAAGGGGACTGTAGAAATTGGTTCGTCTGTCTTTTGGTCCGTCACTCCGTCCGTACACAATCTTGTCTTCGCAACTCATCCTACAATTTTAACGGATTTCGATGAAACTTCCAGTTATTGTCCCCATGACCTGAAAACGAGGTTGTGTTCGTCAGATTTTTACCAGAGTTATGGTCCTTTGGCATTTTTTTTCAACAGTAAGTCTTGTCTCTGGAACTCTTCTTACAGTTGTCAGACCTTCCAGTTACTGTTCCCATGACCTAAAGAGGATCATATTATACCGAGGTAACGCTTAGCTGTTTTGGTTTTACCATTTTACCACAGGCATGGCCCTTTATGAGTTGTTACCATTTTATTAACAAGTTCTTGTCTCCCCGACTCCTACATTTCTCAATGAAAATTTGATGAAACTTTCCAGTTAGCAGATGTCAGAGGTCATGCTCGACAGATTTCCCCCGAGTTGTCGTCTTTTGGCAATTGTTCAACAATTATTCTTGTCTCTGTACCACCTCCTGCAGTTTTCAGTGGATTTAAATAAAATCTTCCATTTATTGTTGCCATGACCTGAAGAGGATCATATTGTAAAGAGGCCACGCTTGACTTCTTCTTACTAGTGTTATGGCCTTTCGTCAGTTTTAGCTATTTTTTCAACTGAAGTTCTTGTTTCAACAACTTTTCGAACAGTTCACAATGGATTTTAATGAAACTTTTCAGTTATTGTTGACCCCGGACATTATCAAAGGGGCTATAGTAATGGGTTCATCCGTCTGTCAGTCAGTCCGTCCGTCACTCCGCCCGCCCGTATACACAATCTTATTTCCGCACAGCTCTCCAGGGATTTTGATGAAAATCTCCAGTTATTGTTGTACCCCGATGGAACTCTCAAGTTATTGCTGTCCCCCAATGAAACTCTCCAGATTTTGTTGTCACCTAATGAAACTCTCCAGTTATTGTTGTTCCCCGATGACACTCTCTAGTTATTGTTGTGCCACGATGAAACTCTCCAGTTGTTGTTGTCCCCCGATAAAACTCTCCAGTTATTGTTTTCCGCCGATGAAACTCTCCCGTTATTGTTGTCCCCCGATGAAACCCTCTAGTTATTGTTGTGCCTCGTTGAAACTCTCCAGTTGTTGTTGTCCCCCGATAAAACTCTCCAGTTATTGTTTTCCGCCGATGAAACTCTCCCGTTATTGTTGTCCCCCGATGAAACCCTCTAGTTATTGTTGTGCCACGATGAAACTCTCCATTTATTGTTGTACCCCGATGAAACGCTCCCGTAACTGTTGTCCACCAATGAAACTCTCCAGTTATTGCTGTCCCCCGATGAAACTCTCCAGTTATTGTTGTCCCCCGATGAAACGCTCCAGTTATTGTTGTCCCCCGACGAAACTCTCTAGTTATTTTTCCCCCGATTAAACTCTCCATTTATTGTTTTCCCAAATGAAACTCTCTAGATATTGCTGTCCCCAGATGAAACGCTCTAGTTATTGTTGTCCCCCGATGAATCTCTCTAGTTATTGTTGTCCCCCGATGAAACGTTCCAGTTATTGTTGTCCCCCGATGAATCTCTCTAGTTAATGTTGTCCCCCGATGAAACTCTCCAGTTATTGTTGTCCCCCGATGAATCTCTCTAGTTAATGTTGTCCCCCGATGAAACTCTCCAGTTATTGTTGTCCCCCGATGAATCTCTCTAGTTAATGTTGTCCCCCGATGAAACGCTCCAGTTATTGTTGTCCCCCGATGAAACTCTCCAGTTATTGTTGTCCCCCGATGAAACTCTCTAGTTATTGTTGTCCCCGATTAAACTCTCCAGATATTGTTGGCCCCCGATGATGCTATCCAGTTACTGTTGTCCCCCGATGAAACTCTCCAGTTATTGTTGTGCCCCGATGAAACTCCCCAGTTATTGTTGTTCCCTGATGACACTTCTAGTTCTTGTTGTCCCCGCTTAAACCCTCCAGCTATTGTTGTCCCCCGATGAAACTTTAAAGTAACTGTTGTTCCCAAATGAAACTCTTCAGTTATTTATGTGCCCCGATGAAACTATCCAGTTATTGTTGTTCCTCAATGAAACTCTCCAGTTATTGCTGTTCCCCGATGAAGCTCTCTAGTTATTGTTGTCACCCGATGAAACTATCCAGTTATTAATGCCCCCCCCCCCCATGAAACTCTCCTGTTATTGTTTTCCTCGATAAAACACTCCAGTTATTGTTGTCCTCCGATGAAACTCCAGTTATTGTTGTGCCCCGATGAAACTCTCCAGTTGATGTTGTCCCCCCGTTGAAACTCTCCAGTTATTGTTGTTCCCCCGTTGAAACCCCTCAGTTATGGATGTCCCCGATGAAACTCTCCAGTTATTATTGTCCCCCGATGAAACTCTCCATTTATTGTTGTCCCCCGGTGAAACTCTCCAGTTATTGTTGTTCCCCGATGAAGCTCTATAGTTATTGTTCCCACCCGATGAAACAATCCAGTTATTGTCGCCCCCCCCCCCTATTGTCACCCCCCCCCCCCCGATGAAACTCTCCTGTTATTGTTGTTTCCCGCTGAAACACTTCAGTTATTGTTGTCCCCCGATGAAACATTCCAGTTATTGTTGTGCCCCGATGAATATCTCCAGTTAATGTTGTCCCCCGTTGAATATCTCCAGTTATTTTTGTCCCTGATGAAGCTCTCTAGTTATTGTTGTCACCCGATGAAACTATCCAGTTATTGTTGCCCCCCCCCCCCCCCGATTAAACTCTCCTGTTATTGTTGTTCCCCGATGGAACACACCGGTTATTGTTGTCCCCCGATGAAACTCTCCAGTTCTTGTTGTGCCCCGATGAAACTCTCCAGTTAATGTTGTCCCCCGTTGAAACTCTCCAGTAATTGTTGTCCCCCCGTTCAAACACTCCAGTTATTGTTGTTCACGCGTTGAAACTGCTCAGTTATTGTTGTCCGCGATGTTGTCCCCTCCAGTTATTGTTGTTCATCAATGAAACTCTCCAGTTATTGTTGTCCCCCAATGAAACTCTCCAGTTATTGTTGTCCCCCGATGAAACTCTCTAGTAATTGTTGTCCCCAATGAAACTCTCCAGTTATTGTTTCCCCCGGTGAAACTCTCCAGTTATTGTTGTCCCCCGGTGAAACTCTCCAAATATTGCTGTTCCCCGATGAAGCTTTCTAGTTATTGTTGTCGCCAGATGAAACTTTCAAGTTATTGTTGCCCCCACCCCGATGAAACTCTCTTGTTATTGTTGCTCTCCGATGAAACACTCCAGTTATTGTTGTCCCCCGATGAAACTCACCAATTATTGTTGTGCCCCGATGAAACTCTCCAGTTAATGTTGTCCCCCGTTGAAACTCTCAAGTTATTGTTGTTCCCCGATGAAACTCTCCAGTTATTGTTGTCCCCCGGTGAAACTCTCTAGTTATTGTTGTTCCCCGATGAAGCTCTCTAGTTATGGTTTTCACCCGATGAAACTATCCAGTTATTGTTGCACCCCCCCCCCCCCCGATGAAACTCTCCAGTTATTGTTTTCCCCCGAAACAACACTCCAGTTATTGTTGTCCTCCGATGAAACTCTCCAGTTATTGTTGTCCCCCGATGAAACTCTCCAGTTAATGTTGTTCCCCGTTGAAACTCTCCAGTTATTGTTGTCCCCCGTTGAAACTCTCCAGTTATTGTTGTTCCCCCGTTGAAACTCATCAGTTATTGTTGTCCCCGATGAAACTCCAGTTATTGTTGTCCCCTGATGAAACTCTCCAGTTATTGTTGTACCGCCGTTGAAACTATCCAGTTATTGTTGTGACCCGACGAAACTCTCAAGTTATTGTTGTTCCCCGATGAAACTCTCAAGTTATTGTTGCCCCCGATGAAACTCTCCAGTTACTGTTGTCCCCCGATGAAACTCACCAGTTATTGTCCCCCCACTCCGGATGAAACTCTCGAGTTATTGTTGTCCCCGATTAAACTCTCCAGTTATTGGTGTCTCCCGACGTTCGTCAAAGGGACTATAGTATTGGGCACTTTTGTCTGTTGGTCCGCTCGTAGGCACAATCTTGTATCCGCAATTCCTCTTACAGTTTTCAAGGGATTACGATGAAACTTACAAGTTTTTGTTCCCATGAGCAGAAGATGATGATATGTGATCTAGGTCATGCTGTACTGATTTTACCAAAGTATTTCTCTTACTTATTTTTTACATTATGAAGTCTTGGCTATGCAGCTCAGTTACAGTTACAGTCGAACATGTAGTTATTGTCAGGTTTCGTATGTTTACGGATAAACATCTGTTAGAATCCTCAAGAATCCGTATCATCCGTAACCATCCGTATCCATTCGTAACCCAATCCGCATGATCCGCAGACATAAGCAGATCCGCAGCGGGAATTTCGAAAACCTCAAAATTTTGTTGCGGATGAAATATATGTAAGCATCCGCCATATACATGTTATCTACGTTATCCATACGATAAGTACGTAACTCATACATAAGATACGTAAACTCATCCGCAGTGTACGTAAGATTCGTAACTGATCCGCAACATTTGTCGGGTGTGCGGATGCCTGTGGATACAAAGGGGTACGTAAACACAGTTACGTATGCGTTTCGTGTGGGTTTATATGCGGATGGTGCGGACGTCAAGGAAGCCGAGATGCGCAGACACGAGCGTAACTCATCCGTATCGTCCGTAAGTCATCCGCATCGTCCGTAAATCATCCGTAAAATCCGCAAGTCATCCAGAGTCGTCCGTGACATGAGGCGGATTGGCTCAACCGCAGGTTTCACCCGTAACATCTGCAATTCATACGTAACATGCCTAACTAATTTGTATCGTCCGCAAAGTATAGGTAATTTTGCTCGAATTTGCGTAATTTTGGGGTAAAAATTACGCATTTTCATTATCCAAATATACGCAGGCATCTGCAGGCCCGTAACATGGCCGTGTGACTGTACCATTAATTAATCACCTTCTAGAGTTTTGGAGATATATTTTCTGCAAATTGCTCCTTACAGCATTTTGGAAAACGAATAGCAATACATGTATTCTGTTGTAAGCGTTGTAAAATCTCAAAACATTGTTTAGGACATATATGTTATAGACGTGTTCACCATATACTGGCATTTCAAACGTTGAAAGACACGCGGTCTGCCGCCTTTTATTTGAATATGAGATTTTTAAACTTCGGGAAGTAAAAGAAGACTTTTTTCGTTTCTTTATCGGATTCTCTACCTCCCCCGGTTTATAAATCCCATATTTAAGGGGAATGGGAACACCTGGCAGATTTGTCCGCCATTTTTCAAAGGGAGACAACTTTCGGGACTTCCTGTTCACTTTTCTGTAAGCCCTGTCCCAATGAAAAAGGGGTCAACTCTTAAAGGAAAGAATTTGCTCCTCAGAAGCAAATTCTTTCCTTTAAGAGTTGACCCCTATTGACATGGGAGACAAAAATACTTTTGCAGGAGTTGCCTCCCCTGAAGGTGTTCCCATTCCCCTTAAAGTAGAAGAATGAATTAACTCTATGTTTTAAGTTGATCATTACGATAACACATCCGTGTGATACAGTGCATTTTTCAAACCTCGAAAAAGGTACTTTTTCTGATGAAAATTTGTGATATTTTCCTTATTTATTCTGCGAACAAAGGTTTTGGGTGCTCGTTAGAACCGCCTCATTGAGGCGGTTCTAACGAGTACCCACAACCTATGTCTTGGAGTTGAAATAAGAAAAATAATATACACCCCCATAAACCCCAGTTTTCTCTATATCAAGTGGGGTTTAGCGGGGTCTTTATTTCACGGACTTGTTCACATGATGTTGAATATGTGACTCAAAAAGAGCCATCACGAAACACGCCTATCTATCTATCTATCTATCTTCTGATACTGCGTCGGTCACATTTGACCATTACCGCAGGTGTATATTACATACACTCCAGTTTTGCAGGATGAAAGCCTACACAGTAATCATGTAATTACGGTAGGGATCTTTAACCTGCACAGGGGATGGTTCTCCCTGCACAGGGGGCCTCCAGTTAACGTCCCGATCCGAAGGACGGTGCACTTAATGACATTCATCCCTGCAAATGATGCCAATGGAGCGTGTTCGGACACCGAAATTTTATCGCCGCTGCCGGGGATCGAACCCGGGACCTCTAGCATCAGAGGCAAGTGCACTAACCACTGAGCTATCACGCTATGTACGCCTATGTACTTTTGACCACATTGTATCCCACTTTTATATAGAAAAACTGGTATTTATAGGGATAAACATTATTTTTCTTATTTCTGCTCTAAACTATATATTGTGGAAACTTGTTAGAACCGTCTCAACAGTTATAACGCTTCAGCGCTGAAGTCAACGTGACCCTCACTAATTTGTAAGAAATCCAAAAAACGGTATAATAATCGCCGCGTTATTCTTTTCGATATGAGTGAGTGTTTGAGTTTTACGTCACCACCAACTGCTAAGGTCATACGGAGACGGGACCTCGGTTTAAAGACTCATCCAAAAGTCTGGAGAAGCCCGGGATCGCTCCTGTGACTCCTGGTTTACAATGCGAGTAACATAACCACTACACCACGTAGGGCTTCTATATGAGGTCAGAGTGTTGCGTAAGAGGGAATCTGGGCTGAAATCAAGCACTGGGAAGACCAAGGTTGTAAAGAAAACTTTTTTTCGTGCTCAACTCAATTGGCATTTTAAAATTTATGAGCAGGATAAATGACATTCTTGCACACCAGACAAGGAAATCCTTGATTGTACCCTGGGACAGAAATTTATGTTCTGACCCTGGTGTTCCGACCCCAAATCGAATATAATCGCGTGTTTGATAAATGCACTGGTTGATTACAACCTCATATGTGGCGTCGTCATGCGTGACAGCAGCATTAAAAATTCGTAATAGAAATGGAAGGTATGCAAGAAAAAGAATCCTATATGGGTGTGAGGGGTGGATAGAAAACTCCGTCCCTCGGGATCACTGTCCGGCATCACTCGGCAAGCCTCGTGATGCCGGACAGTGTCCCTCGGGACGGATTTTTTCCATCCACCCCTCACACCCATATAAGATTCTTATATTCTCCGCTGATTTAGGAGGAAAATTGTCTAATTTGTTTCTATTTTAATAGTTATGAGCATAACAAATTTCATGCTCAGCTTAGTTGAGCATGAAAAATATTTTATAACCTCGCATCACGTGAACCTGTCCGTGAAATGAACACCCCCTTACACCCCACTTTATATAGAGAAAATTGGAGTTTACGGGGGTAAACAATATTTTTCTTATTTCTGCTCCAAGACATAGGTTGTGGGTACCCGTTAGAACCGCCTCAATGAGGCGGTTCTAACGAGTACCCACAACCTATGTTTGCAGTATAAATAAGAAAAATATCACAGATTTTCGTCAGAAAAAGTAGCCATTTTGGAGATGTAAAAATTGCACTATATCGCACGGGTGTGTTATCGTAATGGGGGCCTGGATCATTTTACAAGCCTACATTCAGACAATCGACTGAACAGTTCTGTCACTGCTTTGACTTTCTTATGCACCAAACAAAGATGGTGGTGCTTGAGACAGCGCTTCAAACTTTTAGAACAAAATATAAACTTTGTTCCTTCTGGTGGTATTTACAAGGAACGCGATAACGGTTGTTTTGCTAACAAAGCGATACAACGCTTCGAAGCTCTAGAGACACCTGACAATAAATACATGTTCGAAACAAACCTTACATTAATATATTGCTGAGAAGCATCTTTAACTGGCATAATGCCAATAACCGGGAACAGAAACACTGGTAGGAGAGCTGTTACAGCAATCGGAAGCGCTTCGGTGATCCAGAACACCGCCATAATAATGATGACGTAACCACATTCTGCTTCCTGCAAAGTAAGAAGAACACAAATGTACCAAGTAGATGTTAAACATTTTCTAAAAGGTTGCAATCCTAAGCTTCATCCTTTATAAGTTACCCCCTATATTAATTGCTTTGTGACACCATGACCTGATAATGATATGCCATCTTATATCATGAGCTTTATCAGGTAAACGTGACATTGCACTTCTTTGAACTGAACTTCTGGAAATACAGTAAAATTCCTATATTAAGACCACCTTTGGGACTGTTCAAAAGTGGTCTTAAAGACCACTTTTGAACAGTCCCAAAGGTGGTCACTGACAATAGGACATTGTAGGCGGAAAACACAAAGGAAAAATCAGTGTACCCTTCAAAATAAGCTTTTTATAGTAAATTTAGTCCTAATTTTAGGTGATCTTAATAGCGGAATTTCACTGTATTGGCAAAACTGCTGGGGATTAACTGATAAATAGAATACCAGATTCGTGTCATTTGATATCAAGTTTATCAGGCTCGGCTTTGAGAACGTGGCTTTGCCTGATAAACTTGTTATCAAAAGACACGTTCATGGCATTCTCTTTTCATTTTTTTAAGAAAAAGACATCCCTGTTTTACAGCCTGACCTGTCGCTTTGATAAACCATCACTGGCTCTAATTACCCCTGTATCGAACAAATGTTTACGGTCCTAAAGCTGTTCGAGTCATTGAAGTTCGTGTGTGTTCATACCCCCGGCATACGAAGTATGCTATAGGGGTAAATAGTTTTTGTCCCGCCGTTCGTCCGTCCGTCTGTCCACCAGTCCGTCCGTCTTTCCGTCCGTGCGTTCGTTAACATTTTGTTTAAAGTTTAGCGCTAAAGTTTCTAAGAGATTGTATCTTTTTAATAAATGATGACATTCTAAAATTTATGAGCAGGATAAATGACATTCTGTGCTAATCTGCAGGAAAATTGCCCCTATCATTTGTTTTTTAATACTTATGAGCAATATGAATTTCATGCTCAGCTGAGTTGAGCATAAAAAAAGTTCTATAACCTCTGGGCCACTTAACGGTTATTTATAGCCGCGGAATGTTTAATAGATGCGTAAGAGGGTTATCTAGAGAATATGGACTGGAATCATGGGTTCAGCTTCGTTAACAATGTAGACGCGGATCAGACGCTGCAAAACGCGGAAACTGATCAGAATCTAAGTTTTTGCTAAAACAAAAACTGGAATTTAAAGTTAAAATGAAAACAGTTTTGTTTTCCTTCATAAGTCAATGAAAGGAAAGGCCTTGTTTCAAGGAATATGGCACTGCAAACTGCATTGAATGAAAAGTTCCATACGGTTCCAAAGATACAAAGTTTTGAACATGGCCTCAACAACTTCCCAAAAGGTTTTGAATTGTTGATTAACACCCCCTGGAACCTCCATACAGCCGAATGCCCGACTACAGAGATCAGAGGCAACATAACACACCACGTGACGTGATGCAGACAGGTAAGAGGACATTTTTCCTCATTTTATTTCTATTTAGACAAAGATCTATGAGGTGAAAGTTTTGAAAAAAGCAAAGGGTTTGGTGTTCTTCGCGCGATATTTCCCGTGTAAATGTAAAAAATTTTGGCTGAAGGAGCTGTCTTTTAATAGAACGAGAACGGCCAAATTGCATTAAAATAAGCTTTGCTTCTTCCAAAACTTTCAGATCATAGATTTTTGTCTAAATAGGAACCAAATGAGAGAGAGAGAGAGAGAGAGAGAGAGAGAGAGAGAGAGAGAGAGAGAGAGAGAGAGAGAGAGAGAGAGAGAGAGAGAGAAAACGTCCTCTTACCCTTCTCCATCATTTCACACGACGTGTTACGTTGCCTCTTATCTCTGTAACGGCTATTCGGTTGTATGGAGGATACAGGGGGGTGATTAATATTCATGAGGAATGAGCCTTTTGAAACAGTTAAAATTGTTTAATTTTTAAAACTCTTAATTCTACTTTTAAAGCATATGCTGACATATTCTTATGCCATCACTTTTTAATTATGACATATTCAAGTAGCCGGCCTCGGTAGCTCAGTCAGATGCGCGTCTGACTGGTGATCAAGATGACGCGGGTTCGATACTGTAACGTAGTTACATAGGCGTGTGATCTTAATGACCCAAAAAGTGTTGACGTATTGTAAATGCACTTTTGTTACACAAGCATGTCACATGAATGGTTGAAACAACTTTGATGAGTAGTGGGAACTTTATATGACCAATATGCTGTTGAATGGGTAATAAATGTATTTGGGGTTATGTTGATGGGTATATGAAACATTTTAAGCTTTCATAGATAGAAAATTGAAACGTTTTTACCTTGCATATATTTTTAATCCAGTCTTTCGATATTATCTAAAATGCACTATACATTGAGGTGTAAAACTTACTGACATTTACTTTGACATTTCCAATTATGTATTACGCAAGTAACATGTGCTGTTATTCAAATATTTTCGCGGGAGAAAAAGCCAGTGCAGCTTACATAAAACCTGAAATGTATCTACAAAACGTCAATCGAAGGGGTGCATGTTTCTGTTTACGCCAATCATGTGAGCATTCTATGACTGCATAGTACCCAGCAAGTGTGTGCTTACGTGGTCAGCAGGTGTGGAGATACTTTTAACATTTGCTTAATGATGGACGTTTGGTATAAACAGAAGCTGTGTTAACGTGAGAAACAAAAGCCTATGGAATGCTCTGAAACGTATAAAACCTCCAGTTTGATCATGTCAAGTCAGTCAGGTTTACAATTATGTAGCAGTCAGGTTTTCAGTTATGTAAGAGACGTGTTCAGTATATTGGGCTAGATCTAGTCCTGGACACTACCTGTCTCAGAAGCTTTCGATTTTCGATATATTAATTATGTAACATTGAAATATCAAAAGAGACCATTCTACTTGGTCAGAAAAATAAAAGGGGAAAACAGAAACTTTCTAACTTTAATTATTTGCGAAGTACTAACACTTTATTAATGTAAAACTATACGATCATGGTTAAACCCCTCTTCATGGCGTGTCTTACGTCATAATACCTACCGGGATCGGCAGCATTCTTTCGTGGAGATCGATCATGCAATCTTTTCTACGGACATTTTCCCCTTCCGCTGATCAAGAAGGGAAGTTGTCAGTTTCTGGTGAAAGAATGTGCACTGTACTGGTTAACCACTTACGTATAAGCCTGCCAAGGAAAAGTGTGGTTAGATAAACTGACCGGCTCAAAATGACCTAAAATAGTGTGGACTGGGTCGTTAAATTCCAACACAAACAAACAAACTACTATTCAAGTAAACTTCAAAATGTGATGATTATGCTTATTTTTTAATATAAATTTTACAGTCAAAAAATTAAATTTCATTCTGTGGCTTAGACATACATTTTTTCTCGAGGTTTCTTTTATAGCCTTTTCTGATACAAATGAAATTAAATAGCTCTTTTTATCATTTCCTGACAAGCTATTACTTCATGATATATTTTTAAATTGTTTAAACTTTTTTTTTATTTTTTGATTTAAACGGTATATTTTGGTTTGCATTTTCTTATCAATATTAGTGCTTTTATTACCCTGTACCCAGATATGACTTTTATCAATTACATTTGTTTGTTTGCTTGTTTGATTTGAGGTTTAAGGACAAGAATACGTAAATGGGCTCTCCAACAGAAATTTTTAAAAATTTGCATGCGAGTAGGTCTCAACATTCTGCACTCCTACATGCAATAAAATTGATATGTTACCACGTTCGTTTAGGCGCCATGTCCGCACAAAGACCAAACTCATTTGTATAGAAAGCAATGGGAATCCGACAAAAATTGCCTAATTTTCAATATTTTTGGCCAATAGAAAATAAACTGGCACATAGATATAAAGAGCAAACAGAATATAAGAATCTTATATGGGTGTGAGGGGTGGATCGAAAAATACGTCCCGAGGGACACTGTCCGGCATCACGAGGCTTGCCGAGTGATGCCGGACAGTGATCCCGAGGGACGGATTTTTCTATCCATCCCTCACACCCATATTGGATTCTTTTTCTTGCGTACCTTCCATTACTATTGCGAATTTTTAATGCTGCTGTCACTTCGGTTACCGACGTCCGCCATTTTGTGATGACACAACAGGAATGTTTAGTGACGTCACGCGTGACGCCGCCGCGCATGAGGTTGTGATCAACAAGTGCATTTATCAAACACGCGATTATATTCGATTTGGGGTCGGAACACCAGGGTCAGAACATAAATTTCTATCCCAGGGTAAAATCACGGATTTCCTTGTCTGGTGTGCAAGAACATAATTTCCAAAACACCATGCATTAGCAAATATGTCAACAGCCCCTTTAGACGCCAATTGAGGCATTTTTTTCGTAAGTAAACTTGAAGATAAAACGCTATTCTTACGTTTACAGTTTCACGAACAGAGATTCTGTATGCCTGTGAGAGTGGCTTGGTAAAATGTTTTCTACGAATGTCTACAAAAATAATGAAAATAATCGTTTGACCACTGCATACCTCACTTCGCCTTGCAATAGGTAGCGTTTCTTGGCTTTTAAATTTAATTCGCTGGATTTAATCAAGTTATGGGCCCCGTCAAGCGATTTTGGTACTTATCGCCAATGCGAGCAGCGAAGGTTCACGCGAGCCTGCGCATACGCGCAGTCTCGTCAGAACCTTCGCTGCTCGCTCATACAAGCAATAAATCAAGAGGAACCTTCAGACAGAAAGCAATATCCCTGGCCCCTCTGAATGGCTGGGCATGCGCAGTTAAAATTTGTCATGACAGAATGCTCGAAGACACAAATTCGCTTGGTGGGGCTCTTATGTAAAACGACTCGCGTATTAGGAACACAATTATTTGGTACAGTGAAGACTATGGATAGACAGCGGTATATACAAACTGATCTCAGTTATCGCTAAATGTTCGTACTATTTTACATTGTCTCATGACGGTTTACTTTTTGTCTAGGCTAATTTATTTGAAAGGTTGCAGTAAATGGCTTGCCACTGTGAATTTTGCATTGTTGTACGTCACATAAATCAATTTATCATATGACGTCGTTGATAAGCAGTGGATAACGTCGTGTGATAAATATCGTATGACCACACGTGTAATAACACTTTGGCGGGATTAAGTAACGTTATGACGACGTCCATGTCAACAATGCATTTTTCGTACAAAACTTGTCAAATTAAAAGGTGATAAAATCCAATTTAAAGTAGTCATATGATAAAGAGAATCTTACACTCGTGGTCATTTCATATGAAATTTATGAAACTCGCCAAAGGCTCGTTTCATAATTTTCATATGAAATGACCACTCGTGTAAGATCCTCTATTTATCATATGACGTCGTTGATAAGCAGTCGATAACGTCGTGTAATAAAAATCGTATTACCACACGTGAAATAACACTTTAGCGGGATTAAGTAACGTCATGACGACGTCCATGTCAACAATGCATTTTTCGTAGAAAAATTGTCAAATTACAAGGCGTTAAAATCCAATTTAAAGAAGTCATATGATAAAGAGGATCTTACACGAGTGGTCATTTCATATGATATTTATGAAATTCGCCGAAGGCTCGTTTCATAAATATCATATGAAATGACCACTCGTGTAAGATCCTCTATAAATAAATAAATAAATAAATAAATAAGTAAAAATTAAATAAACGCTTCATGTTTTTACAACAGAGACAGAATTTAGTTTATCATTCAGAAGATTTTTATCATTTAACCGACATGGTAATGGAGAATAAGCAGGTTTTCTATTCGGACGTTTGTTTGGTATCCGATGACGTTGCCGGACAACGTACGTGAAATTTATCGACGACGTCATTTACGTATTCTTGACCTTAACGTCCCCGTCAACATTGTAAAGGTCATTTTGGAGACGGTGCTTCCAATTTTTGTGGGAGTTTTACGCGACATTCAGATAAAATGGCATCTCAAGCCCTGCCACCCAATGAAACCAATAGGGTTTATAAGCATGGACGGTCCGGTCCGACTCGCACCGCTTTGCCTGGGCAGGCTTGTATCCTCTAAGCGGTTTACCAGTACTTGTGTGCATGTCGGTTTCAGCTCTGCGGGGAAGCATCATGCAGCCCATCTATTTCTTCAAGCCCCGACGGGCGGGGGCTGTATAATTACAAAGATGATTTGTTTTTTAAATTAAAATTTTAAACTTCTCAAAAAACTTAAAAATCGCAAAATAATGCATTGTGGGATAGAAATCTGTTATCTGAAATCAAGCTAGTGTTGGACGACTTTGAACATAACTCTTGAACGAAATGGATTTTTTGGTGCTGTTTTCAACGCATGGGGTATGGTAGGGATAGGTAGGGGTATAGTAGTAACGTGTAGGGTAGGGTATGGTTGGGTAGGGGTGAAAAATAGAACATCTTGGTTCAAATTAACCTCCAGAAAGTAGCTAAGAATGAAATGGTTGCTTTAACCTATTTATTAGTATGTCTCTTGGTCGAGTACTTTTCATCAAATGATTAGGCTATAAGCAAGCAAAAGATGGATAATTACATACCCTATTGCCGCAGTATAGTTTTTATTACCTCCCTCCGAGATCCCATTTGTTTGTTTGTTTTATTAGAAATTTAACGTACCCGTCAACACTATAGAGGTCATTTTGGAGACGTTGCTTCCCATTTTGTGGGACTTTTACCTAACATTGAGATAAAATGACATCTCAAGCCCTGCCACCCAATGAAACCAATAAGGGTTATAACTCGCACCGCTTTGCCTGGGCAGGCTTAGATCCTCTAAGCAGTTTACCAGTACTCGTGTGCGGGTTGGTTTCAGCTCTTCGTGGAAGCATCAAACAGCCCATCTATTTCTTCAAGCCCCGATGGGCGGGGGCTATCGAGATCTAGATTTCGGGTTTACCTGGGGCCAGTTTCATCAAAGCATTTGCGACGTATTTTCGTCTTAAAAAGATCGTACGAAGTTCTTACGACAAAAATCCTGTTTCATCAAATGCTCAAGATCTGCGATGTTCGCACATTTTGTCGTATTTCTGAGATGAATATTTAGACGTCGCACATTGAAATTTTCGTCTTAAACGTTGGACATGTCACGGAAGTAGATAACGCGCAGCATAGGTTATAGAAACCTACGCTCGTTGTTAAAAGAATGGTGCGTAAATGCCATTTCGCTTACCTTCGCAGACCACGCCCATTACTTATACTAGCCCATGCAATGAAGACCCCTTATTTAATCTTTGGTTTGGGTTGGGGGTTTCCTTATTTTTGGACGGGTTTTTCAAGGAAAAATTCCGTCCTTAAGAATAGCTATGTCCGGGCGGGCGGGCGGTCGGGCGGCCGGCCGGGCGTCAGCGTCCCGGTCTACCTTTTGGTTAACCCTGTCAAACCCGTCCATAATGCCATTTGGCATTTTTCTTGTTTTCTAAATAGAGACTGGGGGTACTCGTTAGAAGCGCCTCTTTGAGGTTGTGCTTACGAGTACTCACAATCTATGTCATTTCATCTCAATGTCGGGTAAAGGTCCCACAAAATTGGAAGCAACGTCTCCAAAATGACATTTACAGTGTTGACGGGGACGTTAAACCTCAAATCAAACAAACAAACGCTGGCTTTCGACCATCGGGGCTTGGAGACATAGAGCTTCCGCACAGAGCTAAAACCGTCCAGACTTGATTACTGGTTAACCGCTTAGTTTGTAAAAGCCTACCCATGAAAAGTGGTACGAGTAGGACCTCTCCTTAAACCATAGCGGCTTTGGTCGGTAGGGTTTATAATGTCACTTCATTTCAAGGTCGGGTAAAAGTCCTTCAGAATCAAAAGCAGCGTCTCCAAAATGACCTGAGTACATGTACATTGTACCAACGGTTGGCGGGGTGCAAACAAAAGAACCAACGCGTTCAGGTAGTTCTAACGATTACCCACAATCTGCGATTAGACTTTTGATTAAAATGAAGTCTCAGTGTTCCACAAATCGACACATAAAACTAGAATTGTGAATAGATTCCCACGCCAAGGGACCACCCTCACCAAAGCATGTTGCCAAAAAAAAAAAAAAAAGACCGCATTGCTCGGCTGGAAAACTGTCTTTGAGAACAGGCGTAGGTGTGGGTTAATGTCTTTTAAATCTTGGAAAACGGCTCGATATGAGTGAAATAATCTTGAAAGGGCCGTAAAACCCAAACCAAAAAAAAAAAAAAAAAAAAAAAATCTTGGAAAAAGTTTGTATCATCATCCAGATATGCATCAAATCCATAAAAAAAATAAATTACTAAGTCTGTGACATTGACCTTGAGTTTTGGTTTTACGGCGTTTTCAAGATTCTTTTATTTCGAGCAGGTCATTAATCAGATGTGGACGAAAACAAAACGGAGTAGCCGGAGAAACGACATGTATCTTTCTTCATACCAAATATGAAGTAAATGCATTAAATTGGTTGGGAAATGTGAGCTCTTATTAAAAAAAAAATTGACATTTAAATAAATCTGAGTCTGTAACCTTTACCTTGAGGTCATGGGCATTGGCCGCGATTATGTTGAAAGTTATGAGTCCGTGACCTTGACCTTGAGGTCAAGGGCAGTGGTGCGGACGGCGGGGAAGAGGATCATGGTCTTGCGTACTGTCATTTCGCCTATGTGCAGACGATTGTATAATGGTGTATACATCTAGCTATAGAACCGGTTCTTTGTAATTTTAAATCAGCCATTCTGTAGGCTCTATGTTGCAAATGAACTGAATTTATTTTTCATGGTAAGGCTGGACGGCCTGACAGACGAACAATCAATGAAAATATATTTGCTGCAGACCATTGCCAGCAACAAACCGGAGCTGAAAACTGATATACGTTAAATACGAACACTTACAGAGGCTACGTCATGTAACGTTATCTGCGGTTCCTTATTAATCGTCATGTATTGACGTTTTGTGTTAAACCGTGCATAACCAGTGTTTTAAGTTCATACGACAAATTGAATCTTGCATTACGAAAACACGCCTATACTAATGCATTGTAAACTTTACCGCCGAGAAAACGAAAATTTAAAGAAGAAAAATTGCGATACTTTTCTTATTTCTCCTCAAAATATAGAATGTGGGTACTCGTTAGAACCACCTCATCGAGGCGATTGAGGCGGTTCTAACGAGTACCCATAATCTATATTTCGAGCAGAAATAGGAAAAAATAAATTTACCCCTGTAAACCCCATTTTTACTATTTAAAAGTGGGGTCCAAGGGGGTCAATATTATATAGACTTGTTTTAGTGACGTATCCGTGCCCTTGTATAAATGAATTTGTTAAATTGAGCGTGAAAAGGTAATACAATGCTCAGCGAAGTCTCACATGTTATCTAATATTATAAACTCAACAGTACACGTGCATTCATGCTGAAAACCCAACAACCCCCCACCCCCCTCCCCCACACACACACCGCATTTACAGACAGACACGCTTGTTGTAAAAGGTTTACTATCAACGATAGTCTGACGTCACGGCGTCAACAAAACAGACCAACTCGCCAGTAGCACAGTGGAAAATGGGTCCAGATTATTAATATCTGTATCTCACGATAATGAAATGGAAACACAAGTTTGAAACAACGTAGAATCAACGTTGATTCAACGTTGTTTATATTGAATGTACATCTACATCCACTGTAATAATAATTTTAAAACGTGTTATCTACTTTATACGGCTATTTCAAGACGGCACGTGATCACGCATGTGACAATTAGTGGCCCCGTTTAAGAGTATATTCAAAATTGCGACATATTTTAGTGAAACGCAAATTTAGCTCTTACGAACACTTTGCGATGTTTTGATGAAACCGACGTACGCAGTTCTTTAAAAAGTGCGTAAGAACAATTTAAGATTAATCGTACGATGTTTATTGATGAAACTGGCCCCTGGGTGTTTAATATGGGGTGCCGTTTTACAACTTTTAATCCATATTTGTATACATCCATAATTCGATATATGGATATCCATAATTCGAATTATGGATATCCATAATTCAGATCTATTTATGGATATCTTTAATTTGAATTATGGATATCTATAGATAATTATTGATATCTATAAATAGGGAATAAATAGTAAAACGGCGCCGCATAGTTTTATAGCTCAATGAAAGATTGTAAGATGCACGGATTTTTTACACATTGTAAACGTGACATTGCCGATTTGAAAATTTATCACCTGGGGCCAGTTTCATCAATAAACATCGTACGATTAACCTTAAATTGCTCGTACACGCGTTTTAAAGAACTGCTTACGTCAGTTTCATCAAAACATCGCAGTGTTCATACGAGCTAAATTTGCGTTTCACTAAAATAAGTCGTAATTTTGAATATGCGCTTAAACAGGCCCACTTATTGTCACATGCGTGATCACGTGCTGTCTTGAAATAGCCGTGTAAGGTAGATTACATGCTTTAAAATTATTGTTCCTGTGGACCAAGATGAATATTCAGTACAAACAATGTTGAATCGATGTTGATTCTATGTTGCTTCAATCTTGTGTTGCCATATCATTGTCGTAAGATACAGATGTTAACTGTCTGGACCCCTTCCCTCTTTCCCACTGGCGCGTTGGGCTGTTTGTGGACGCCGTGACGTCAGATAAGCGTTGATTTAACGTTATAATGAACCTTTCACAAGCACGTTTGTCAGTTAATGCGGGCGGGCCTCTTCCATGAGTGCACGTATATCGTTGAGTTTATAATATTAGTTGAGGAAAAGGAATGACATCTCGGTGAGACCTCGCTGAGGATTTTATTACCGTAATAAATCCGGTAATGCAAGGGCATGAATACAAGATTCAATTTATCTTATGAACTTAAAACACAGTTTACGCACGATTTTAACACAAAAGGTCAATGCATGACGTTGTTTAACAAAGACGCCGCATATAACGTAACGTGAAATACATGGGCCGCATGATGCTTCCACGCAGAGCTGAAACCGACCCGCACACGAGTACTGGTAAACTGCTTCGAAGATCTAATATGTTCTATAAAAGGGTTATCCTTTGGAAGCAAGGAATACACCACAAAACTGGAAATATGGAGTGCCCATGTTTCCTGCGCCAGAATTGCTAGTTTCGCACAATTAAGCCTCATCAGTGACCCTCAGAATATTTTCAAAATTCCGCAATGGAATCAATGATCCCAAAGGACAAGCCCATTGCCAGCACGGGGGGCTGATATAAATATGGCGGCTGCCTTCGGGAGTGTGGCAGAGTGGTAAGACCCCATCGAAAACAGTCCCCTTTCCGAGTCACCCGGTGCCTCGAAATAGGTGGCTGCCTTCAGCTTCTGTGGCAGCTGGGTAAAAGCCTCCAACATACAGAACAATCGTCCGTTCAACCGGTATTATCTTGAGAATAAAATTGTTCAAATGCATCTTACAATTTTTTTTTATATTCAACTCGCTATAACTATCCTTTTAAACCTTTCCTATCTCATGTTACTACCATGCTGCATTTGTACGTGTATCATCTGTGCTGGTGGGCCGCACACTGGACAGAAGACAACCTCATCTGTGTCTAATATATGTTTTGTACTGTGTATGTGTCACTTCCTCATGCTCCATCACTCTGCACATTCGTGAAAGATGCATTTTATATACGTTATTAGATAAGTAACTTGTCATTTCATGTTACCCCAAATTTATTTCATGTTACTCCAAAATTAACAGAATCGGATTCTTATCCCCAAGTTCTGAAGTGTACGTTATCATCTAACACAGCTTTTTTCTTTATTAGTTTATAAAATCCTTTGCTCTTTCTAAAACTAATCACCTCAATAATTTCTTACCATAATCGTAGATATCAAATTTAGCAAAGGATCTCCTGTTTTCAATGCCAAGCTTTTATTTAAGCAAACGTTTTCGGCCCCCCTTGTCTGTAGGGAATAAAATATACAGGTCACTTTCCTTCTGTAGTGAATGGGGATGAAATTCCCTGTTGTAACAGGAGCCACTTGTTTGCCGTGAGAAAGCCCAGGGATCTCCAGCTTTTCAGCACATCATTTTGGCTCATATTTCAAATAGACGAGTGGTTGGGGCTTCATCCGGCCTGAATCAATCGGCTCAGTCGTGTCAAGCTCTAGAATCGCACAGCTTGTTCTTTACTTCCTTCTATCTTTTTACTTATCTTTATGGTACAAACCGGGTATAATTTTGTCTTATTCCTCTGTCTTCGAGTGTTGTTTGATGGGCGGCGGCTGATGGATTAATCGGTGGGCTTGTACTGGGGAAATTCAGCAGAAACATCTGTGAGGGAGAGACTACGGGTGGGGATGGGTCCAAACTGTTCCTCATTTTTTCATTGAAATCTGGGTGCATAGTTGAGATTCATAAAACAGAAGTGGAGCGGAAGGACTCTGGTCCTGTCATCGAGTATAATAGCAATGTAGCCTTGGCGTTGGAAATAGGAGATCCATTTCCATTAAACGTCCCCTTTAGGGCTCCAAGGAGGGTGGGGCGCATAACTATCGAAACATAAATTTCATCCATGGGATCCAACACTAGGAAAAGAGCTTTTTTAGATTTATCTGATGGCGACCCAGAACCGGCTACTTTCAATTTCAAAGCTAATGAATATGTTCTATAAAAGGGTTATCCTTTGGAAGCAAGGAATACACCACAGAACTGAAAAAATGTGGAGTGTGCATGTTTTCTGGGCCAGACTAGCTAGTTTCGGCCAATTAGGCCTCATCAGTGACCCTCAGATATCTTCAAAATTCTGCAATGGAAGCCTTCGCTAGATTTTTAGTGATTTCGAGCAAGGAAGAAAAGGCCGTTACGACTCTTTCACCGTTTATTATTGAAAAACAGATTGAATCCTTAATTGGTACTCCAAAAATGTAAAAAAAAAATAAAAAACGGAACGCTTTTAATAGAAACTAACAGAAAATCCCAAACCGAAAACCTTCTAAAAGTAAATAAATTTTTCAACATGACTGTTTCTGTCACGGAACATAAAACATTTAATTCTTGCAAGGGCATCATCCGTGACAGAATGTTAAAACAGGAATCTGAAGCCAGCATCGTTGAGTATCTGAAAGATCAAGGCGTAACGGCCTGTAAACGCTTTAAAATAAAAAAGACGGAAATCTCATTGACACCAACACTCTTCTACTGACCTTTCACACTACTTCCTTGCCGAAATCACTGAAGATTTTCTACAGGGTAATACCGGTTGACATATACGTGCCCAATCCTCTGCGATGTTTCAATTGTCAGAGGTTTGGACACCATGAAAATGATTGCACTGTCCCTGACGGATCCGTTTGTGAAAAGTGTGATGGAACATATCATCACACTATCAACTGCAAGAACCCTCCAAAGTGCGTGAACTGCGGAAAAATCATATCTCAAAATCCAATGTCTGTGAAGTTTGGAAAACAGAAAAAGAAATTATGAAAATCACGTCACTCAAAACGTCACATATTTGGAAGCCAAGAAAATTCAACAAAACAAATCAGAAAACACATTCGCCAAAGTTGTCCAATCCCTTACTAGCAAACCTGAAACAAAAGAAACATCCACGCAATTTAATGAAAAAGATTTTGAAATTAAACCACATACAAAAGTAATTACCTCTACTTTTAAACCAAAAACCACATCGTCACAACCTAGTACATCGTCACAACCTAGTACATCGTCACAACCTAGTACATCGCCACAACCTACATCTACCCATCATTCAAGAACAGAATCCAGACAAACTTCACAGACCCGTTCATAACCGAACACTCAACATTCAGGCAGATCTCACTCTCGATCCACGTCAGGGACAGAGGATCGAAAAGATAAAAACGGAAAAGATAAACATAAAGGATCAAACCCAAACAGTAAAAGGGCGTCGGCTGATCAAGTAAAACTGGCTAATCAGTACGGCGCCCTTGAGGACATGGAGTTGGACCCTCTACGTTCTCAAAGAATAATAAAAAAATAAAAGGATTAAATTCCTTATTTTAATCTTCTCTCCATTCAATCATGGATAAGAAGTCAATAATTCAATGGAATTGTCGAGGACTGAAAGCCAATTTTAACGAATTTTTAATTTTAACTACACTTTTTTCTCCTAATGTCATTTGTCTCCAAGAAACTTTTTTGAAAACTACAGATAATATTAATTTCAAAGGTTACAGTATGTACAATCATATCACAACGGATAATCAGAAGGCATCAGGAGGTACATCAATCCTGGTAAAATCTAACGTTCCTCATAGAAAATTGATGTAAACACTAATTTACAAGCTGTTGCTGTAAACGTCACTTTATCCAAATCCATAACGATTTGTTCTGTCTACCTTCCACCACATTATAGTTTTTTCTAAACAAGAATTAGAAAATCTAACTAACTAATTACCTAGTCCTTATATATTATTAGGAGACTTTAATAGTCACAGTAAATTATGGGGTTGCTCGGATACAAATGACAAAGGAGAAATCATAGAAAATTTTATTGCTGAAAATGATTTGTGTTTATTTAATGATAAACAACCAACATACCTTCATTCTCCCACAAGAAATTATTTTGCTTTAGATCTTTCAATTGCTCTCCAAATATTTATCTAAATTTTGATTGGTCTGTTGTGGACGATCTCCATGGGAGCGATCATTTTCCGATAGTAATTGAAGAAATTGAATCGACCCATGGGGATCGTCACCCCAGATGGAATTTGAGTAAAGCAAATTGGGAAAATTTTAATCAAATATGTAATGAAAATCTCGAACCTGAAATTTTTAAAACTGCAAATGATATACAAAATTTTACTGACCAATTGATTGATATTGCTGAAAAATGTATTCCTAAATCCTCGACATTTTCAAAAAGAAACAAACCTTGGTTTAATGACGAAGTTAAAAATTCAATCAATAAAAGAAAATCTACATTACGAAAATTTAATAAACAACCAACAAAAGAAAATCTCGCCCCCGCCCATAGGGGCTTGAAAAAATATATGGGCTGCACGATGCTTCCACGCAGAGCTGAATCCGGCCCGCACACTAGTACTGGTAAACCGCTTAGAGGATCTAAGCCTGTCCAGGAACCGCGGTGCGAGGCGGACCGTCCATGTTTATAAACCCTATTGGTTTCATTGTGCGACAGGGCTTGAGATGTCATTTCATCTCAATGTCGGGTAAAAGTCCCACAAAATTGGAAGCAACGTCTCCAAAATGACCTTTACAGTGTTTACGGGGACGTTAAACCTCAAATCAAACAAAAACATAACAAAAGAAAATCTTATCCATGCCAAACATATGCGAGCTAAAGCTCGTAAAACAATAAAATCGGCCAAAAAGCATCGTGGCAGCAATATGTCTCCAAACTGAATACCAGAACACCAACGAAGAAAATATGGGACATGATTAGAAAAATTAGTGGCAAAAACAAATCAAATAAACATGTCCATATCAAATCGAACGGAGATATATGTTCAACGGCTAAAGACATTTCCAATGTCTTGGGGGGAAATTTTCAGAAAAACTCCTTCTAGAAGCCTCCGTGGTGTAGTGGTTACGCTACTCGCCTTGTAAACCAGGGGTCGCAGGATCGATCCCGGGCTTCTCCAGACTTTCGGATGAGTCTTTAAACCGAGGTCCCGTCTCCGTATGACCGTAGCTGTTGGTGGGACGTAAAACTCAAACACTCACTCACTCAGAAAAACTCCTCTAGCTAAAATTATTCAGAAAGCTTCCAAAATATTAAACAAGAACAAGAGAAAAAGAATTTAAATTTTTCATCATTAAATCACGAAAAATATAATTTACCTTTCAGTGCTAAAGAATTATTAGATGCTCTCCATAAATCTCATGATACTGCTGTTGGTCCTGATGACATACACTATCAAGTTTTAAAACATTTACCTAACAAGGCATTGGAAACTTTAATAAATATTTTGAATGATATATGGATCACTGGAAAGTTCCCTGAAAACTGGAGGAAAGCTACCATTATTCCTATTCCAAAACCTAATAAAGACCATACTGAAGCCACTAATTACAGACCTATTGCTTTGACAAGTTGCTTATGTAAAACAATGGAGAGAATGATTAATGATAGGCTGGTTTGGTTCTTAGAATCAAACCAGCTTATCACCAAATATCAAGCTGGATTTAGAAAAAACAGCTCTTCTAACGATCATTTGATTCGCTTAGAATCATTTATACGTGATGCCTTTATTTAAAAAAGAACATGTCGTAGCTGTATTTTTTGATCTTGAAAAAGCCTACGATACCAACTGGAAGTATGGCATCATGAAAGATTTACACACCTTAGGCCTTAAAGGCCGACTACCACTGTTTATTCAAAATTTCTTATCAAATCGCATTTTTAATGTCCGCATAGGAAATACATTATTGGACACATTTGATCAAGAACAAGGAGTACCACAAGGTAGTATTTTATCACCAACCTTGTTCAGCATAAAAATTAATAATATAGCAAATATTATTCATTGATTGCCGTCTGTCAGGCCGTCCAGCGGATTTTGCTTTCAATGAAAAATAAATGTATTTCATTTGCAACATATTCTACAACATGACTGGTTTTAAATTACAAAGAACCTGACTTGAAGTTCTATAGCTACATATATGTATACACAATTATACAATCGCCTGCAAAATATAGACGAAATGAAAGTACGCAAGACTATGATCCCCACCCCACACGTGCCATCTGCATGATGCCGTGAAGCTTTTCCTACATACGAGTGTAAACACATGTACGTGCGTCCTTCCGTATGGGGTGTACGTACGTGATCCTTTGACCTCAGGTTTGACATTGTACCAGGAAGAACATATACTTTTATGAGCTCATATTTTCCAGACCATATGATGGAAATGTGATGATAGGTATAGGCCAATAGGTTTATTCAGCAATACACTTGCCCATACCTATAACCTCTAGGTCAAGGCATATTAGAAAACTTTAAATGTAGAAATTACTTAAGAGCTCATATTTTTTAAAACCATATAATGAATGGATTTGGTTCATATTTAGTACGATGATCGATACTCATTAAAAGTTTTATTCAGCACCCCCGCGCCCATGCCCATGACCTCAAAGTCAAGGTCACGGACTCAGAATATTTTAATGTCAACGCTTAAATAGGAGCTCACATTTACCTATCCATATCATGGATTTAGTTCGTATTTGGTACGCTGAAAGATACAGGTCGTTTCTCCGGCTACTCCGGTTTTCGCCAACATCTGATTAATGATAGGCTCGAAATAAAAAGAGGCCTTAAAACCAACACTCAAGGACAATGTCACAGATTTAGTAATTTATTTTTATGGATTTGGTTCATATTTGATGATACACACATTTTCCAAGATTCAAACGACATTACCCCCACCTACATGGATATCCTCAGGGACAGTTTTCCAAGCTAGAAATGCTGTCTTTATTTTATTTATTTATTTATTTATTGATTTATTTATAATAATAATTATTATTATTATTATTATTATTTCCTTGGTGAGGATGGTCCCCGGGCGGAGGCATCAGTGTCGTATTGACAATTCTAGTTCGATGTGTCGATTTTAGGTACACGGAGTCTTCGTTTAAATCACAAGTCTAATCGCAGAATGTGGGTCGTCATGTCGGTTTTTTGCAGTTAAGCCCCCGTCAACTGTTGGTACATGTATATAGGTCATTTTGGAGACGCTACGTCTGATTTTGTGGGGCTTTTACCCGCCCTTCAGATGGAATGGCATCTTAAGCCCCATCGACCAAAGAAACCGCTAGGGTTTAAGGAGCGGTCCCACTCGCACCACTTTTCTTGGCTAGGCTGTTACATTCTAAACGGCAAATCAGTAATCAAATGATCAGGAAATCACGCCTGTATAATTTTAAACCTCTTGAACCCCACTTTTATATAGTAAAACTGTGGTTTACAGGGGTAAACTTTATTTTTCTTATTTCTGCTCTTAAGTATAGGTCGTGGGTACTGTTATCACGTCTCGATTGAGCAGAAATTAGAAAAATATCACAATTTTTATCTGAAAATATCTTTCTTTTTTGTCGGCGATAGAGGTTACAATGTATTTGTATAGGCATGTTTTCGTAATGTTGGTCAGTTTCAGCTCTGCGCGGAAGCACTATGCAGGCCAAACCCGATGGGCGAAAGCGAACGTCAATTCTAGGTTATACCATGGAATATAGATTGTGGGTACGCGTAAGCACAACCACAACGATGCGCTTCTAACAAGTGCCCTCAATCTCAATTTTTCAAAGAAAAAAAAATAACACTAAGAAACCCCCACCCAAAACTTATAGATTATAACAAGGGGCGGGGGGGGGGGGGGGTAGTATCGCGGGATCTTTATTGCGTGGGCTTGTATAAGTAATGGGCGTTATCTGCGAAGGTATAAACAAAATGAAATGTTGCGTACCATCCTTTTACCAATTTAACCTATGCCGCGCGTCATCTTCTTCAGCTATGGCTGTGATAAGACGAAAATTTCAATGTGCGACGTCTAAATATTCATCTCAGAAATACGACAAAATGTGCGAACATCGCAAATTGTGAGCATTTGATGAAACAGGATTTTTGTCGTAAGAACTTCGTACGATCTTTTTAAGACGAAAACACGTCGCAAATGCTTTGATGAAACTGGCCCCTGATCATATTTAAAGACTGGTAAACCGGAAAGAACACAGGTGTTGTTGTTGTTTGTGGGTCGCTTTTTGTCATATATCAGAGAAACAGGGAAAAGATATAAGAGGTGGTATATGAGAAGAAAAGTTGTAATATGGGAGAAAGAAAGAAAGAAACAACGAAAGAAAGAAATGGATTCGAGCCTCTCTCGGGCCACATCAGTGACAAGTTCTGCAACACAAGTTCGTGAGTTTTTTCTCGGATAGTCCAGTTTTTGCCTACCTCTGCTTAACGATTGATTTGAAATAAGTCAAATAACCTTGACAGAGCCATGAAACCAAACCTGAACCCCCACCCCAACACACACACACACACAAAAACAACAAAAAACAAACAAACAACCCAAAAAAAAAAAAAACAAAAAAAAAAAAACATTAGCGACGTCCCCCATATTGTGACGTTTGGTGAGGTCATGTAACATGCAGTGGCGTCAAACTTCATGACGTCCTATTCAACCAGTGCACATCAAATGCGTGAGAAATTGCGTTCGATATAAACACCTTCTTTGGTGTACAAGAAAACCTATGGTCCGGTCCACATATACTCTATCAAAAGGTTCCTATACATACACATGGTTCTACTACCATAGTTAACTACAAATGAAAAATACACAAAACTAATTTGTTTTGGTTTGAGGACTCATTTTTCCATGCAAAAGCCCAAACTGTTTTTGTTTATGTAAACTCGCCAGCCTATAGGCTATTGTTTTAAACACCGAAGGGGTGACAATTTCGCAGAGTAATTTATTAACAATCTCAAGATTTAATACCATAAAAATTAAATTTATCACAAGCTACATGTAAACTTTTATTAGATACTCTGTGTGTCTATTCACAAAAGATTTGGAACTTTAATTCCATTTGCTAAGAGAAACAGGCGATCAAGTATAGGCGCGTTGTGTGCAAAATGCTGCTTTTAATTAAAACTCCATAGTTTTGTTTGTTTGATTTGAGGTTTAACGTCCCCGTCAACACTGTAAATGTCATTTTGGAGACGTTGCTTCGAATTCTGTGGGACTTTTACCCGACATTGAGTTCAAATGACATCTCAAGCCCTGCCGCCCAATGAAACCAATATGGTTTATAAGCATGGACGGTCCGACTCGCACCGCTTTGCCTGGGCAGATTAAGATACGCACATGTACTCTAAGTTTACAAGTACTCGTGTGCGGGTCGGTTTCAGCTCTGTGTGGAAGCATCATGCAGTCCATCTATTTCTTGAAGCCCCGATTGGCGGGGCCGTGAAGCTCCATGGAAAATCGCAACATGCTAAATGAATTTTCTACATTATTTTCCATCATGGTTAACAGCAAAGGTAGAAACAAAGCGCTTAAAAAATAGAAGAAGTTGTACAAATTGAATGACAGATATAGAAATAATATAGGGATCAACCATGGTTTTTTCATGCATTAACATTCGCCGGGTCCCGAGGAAGCTGTTTGAACATAAAGCCGCCAGGCCGAATGTTCAAATACCTTCCGAGGGATCCGGCAAAGGTTAATGCAATGAAATAACCATGGGTGATCGTTGTTCTTGCATAAGTTAGGATTCCGACAGCAAATTGTGACGAAAACGCCACAGAGCTCCATATAAACTCCATTTAAACTCTTCAAATGCGACCGGCGAACCAACAGGGCGGCCAGTTCAGAATGTTGTTTACAATGACGTTGATACGCAGTAACCATCTGACGTCATCATAGAACTCTAAAACGCTACGTTCAGGGCAACAACGTTACGTCGCTCAACGTAACGTAAACTAAGAAGGCCAGTCTTGTGATATCAAAAGCTCAAAATCCATGTTCAAACAGCAAGCGAATTTCATGTTTTGAACATGGTTTTTGCTGTTTAAGCACGGCTTTCGGTCCATTTGACAATGGCTTCAAACATTCATGCGCATAGATATTTATGCAAGAATATAAGGATCAACCATGGTCTTCATTTGCTGGATCCCGAGGAAGCTGTCTGGACATGAGGCCGCTAGGCCGAATGTTCAAATATCTTCCGAGGGATCCGGCAAATGTTAATGCAATGAAATAACCATGGATGATCGTTGTTCTTGCATAACTTATACGAATCCGGCAGGAAATTTTGAAGAAAACGCCCAAAAGCTCCATATAAATTCCATATAAATTCTTCAAATGCGACAGGCAAACGAAAAATGGCGGCCAGTTCAGAATGTTGTTTACAATGACGTTGTCATGCAGTGACGTCATCATAGAACCCTAAAACGCTACGTTCAGGGCGATAACGTTACGTTGCTCAACGTAACGCAAACAAAGCAAGGCCCGTCTTGTCATATCAAAAGCTCAAAATCCATGTTCAAACAGCACGCGAATTTCATGATTTGAACAGTCATGGTTTTTGCTGTTTGAGCACGGCTTTCGGTCCATTTGACAATGGCTCCAAACAGCCATGCGCATAGGTATTTATGCAAGAACAACAGTTTGAAAATTGCTATATTTTAATCGAAAGGGAGAAAATCTAAGAATTTCACAAATTAAAGCCTTGATTGTAGTGCAAGATCATGAGACGTGAGTTTCGATGTTCAATGGACATCATCTTTCATCTCAGACACAAAATGATCATCTGCGCATGCGCATTGCCACATTCCTTGCAAAACCGTTCTAGGCACATATTACCAAACAACTCTTGAGCAGAATAGTATGGGCGAATGCAAGTGTGTGCATTTTGTAGTTAAACGTCCGATTCGCATGTCTGCATCCATCTGTAGCTGAATAGCTATCGGATAGCTACTGAAATTATGCCTGAAGTTGGTACAGTTACTTTTTTGACCGAGTATATATTACATTTTGCGCATGTTATTAACCCTGCAAGCGTTAAGCTAGTTTAGAAGACGGTATTTTAAATGTTTACATAAATTGTCATGCCTTATTTGAGAAGAAAAGACAAAAATAGATTGTTGTTTGCTCTGGAATATTCTGTAGCGCTTGAAGCGTTAAAATTGTCAACTATATAACCTTTACAAAAACAGTGTCATTTGGTAGTTTCCCTACACAACATATGTACTACTTTTGAGGAAGAACCAGAAAAATATGTGGCTTTCCTTGCCCATTAGATCAAAACTAGTTTAGGTCTTGTTTTCTCTTCTTCTAAACTCTATAAATGTTACTTGTGACACGAAGTCTTGTCCAGCGTGAAACTGTATTTTGACGTATTTGCACTTTATTGAACAGACGAAAGATGTCGTATTGCTTAGCTGCTAGTTGCGCGGTTGTAACGATTGGGAAGCAATGTTGAATGAATCAGTGACGTCGAAATAAATAATGGTTCTCTTCAATATGATTGGACGATGGCGACGTTGTGGTGCCAAAGGTGCTGTTCCACTTGCGTGCAACTATTTTGTTTGCGAGAAATAATGTAAATATAAGTAAAAAAGGTAATTTATTTAAAGCTCGTCGAAGAATGAACAACAACGGGTCACGAGCAAACTTTATGTGAACCCCGAAATTTAAATAACGTTCATCGTATGAAATATGAACAAAATCGGGTCAAACTTTTGAACTTAAACTTCTCTCGTGACCCGATGTTGTTCATACTTCGACGAACGTTCATCGAAGAACGAACAACATCGGGTCACGAGAAAAATTTAAGTCAACCCCGAATTAACGTTCATTGAAGTCTGAAAAACATCGGATCACGAGTAAAGTTTAAGTCAATCCCGAATTAATGTTCATCGAAGTATGAACAACATCGGATCACGAGCAAAGTTTAAGTCAACCCAGGATTAACGTTCATCGAAGTATGAACAACATCGGATCACGAGTAAAGTTTAAGTCAACCCCGAATTAATGTTCATCGAAGAACGAACAACACCGGACCACGAGCAAAGTTTAAGTCAACCCCGAATAACGTTCATCGAAGTATGATCAACATCGGATCACGAGCAAAGTTTAAGTCAATCCCGAATTAATGTTCATTGAAGTGAGGACAGCATCGTATCACGAGCAAAGTTTAAGTCAACCAAGAATTAACGTTCATCGAAGTATGAACAACATCGGATCACGAGTTAAGTTTAAGTCAACCCAGAATTAACGTTCATCGAAGTATATTTACATTTCCAGTGTAAAGTCTAATGTACACCTATAGAAAACAATTGCGTTCATACTTCCATGAACGCATCGAATCACATGATTTTCAGTGACGTTTAAGCGACGTCATTCTAAACCATTGTTCTCTACGGGCGTTGATGACGTCAACGCTGCTCCGTTCTTTGTAGAAAAACAGCGTGTAAATGTTTTTCAGATTTAAAAGTTTTCCCTACAAGCATGTTTTCTCTCAGCGATGAGGGGCAAATAATGTAAATGTAAAAAATAAACTTATTCTTTCTGCTTTTCATGAAAGTATGAACGACAGTGGGTCGCTAGCAAAGTTTCCATGAACCCCTTCGGGGTTCATTTACTTTGCACGCGACCCACTGCGTTCATACTTCAATGAACTGCAGAAAAATAAATTTCATTTCTTAAATGAACAATATCGGATCACGAGCAAAGTTTAAAGCAACCCCCGAATTAACGTTCATCGAAGTATGAACAACATCGGATCACGAGTAAAGTTTAAGTCAATCCCGAATTAATGTTCATCGAAGTCTGAACAACATCGGATCATGAGTAAAGTTTAAGTTAACCCCGAATTAACGTTCATCGAAGTATGAACAACATCGGCTCACAAGCAAGGTTTAAGTCAACCCCGAATGAACGTTCATCGAAGGATGAACAACATCGGATCACGAGCAAAGTTTAAGTCAATCCCGAATTAATGTTCATCGAAGTATGAACAACATCGGAACACGAGCAAAGTTTAAGTCAACCCCGAATTAATGTTCATCGAAGTATATTTACATTTCCAGTGTAAAGTCTAATGTAAACCTATTGAAAACAATTGCGTTCATACTTCCTTGAACGCATCGAATCACATGATTTTCAGTGACGTTAAGTGACGTCATTCTAAACCATTGTTTTCTACGGGCGTTGATGACGTCAACGCTGCTCCGATCATTGTAGAAACATAGCGTGTAAATGTTTTTCAGCTTTAAAAATTTGCCCTACAAGCATTTTTTCGCCCAGTGATGAGGGGCAAATAATGTAAATATAAAAATAAACTTAATTTTTCTGCTTTTCATGAAAGTATGAACGACAGTGGGTCGCTAGCAAAGTTTACATGAACCCCTTCGGAGTTCATTTACTTTGCACGCGACCCACTGCGTTCATACTTCCATGAACTGCAGAAAAATAAAATTCATTTCTTAAATGAACAACATCGGATCACGAGAAAAGTTTAAGTCAACCCCGAATAACATTTCATCGAAGGATGAACAACATCGGAGCACGAGCAAAGTTTAAGTCAACCCCAAATAACGTTCATCGAAGTATATTTACATTTCTAGTGTAAAATCTAATGTAAACCTATAGAAAACAGTTGCGTTCATACTTCCATGAACGCATCGAATCACATGATTTTCCGTGACGTTAAGTGACGTCATTCTAAACCATTGTTCTCTACGGGCGTTGATGACGTCAACGCTGCTCCGCTCTTTGTAGAAAAACAGCGTGTAAAGGTTTTTCAGCTTTAAAAGTTTACCCTACAAGCATTTTTTCGCCCAGTGATGAGGGGCAAATAATGTAAATATAAAAAATAAACTTAATTTTTCTGCTTTTCATGAAAGTATGAACTACAGTTGGTCGCTAGCAAAGTTTACATGAAACCCCTGGGTTCATTTACTTTGCACGCGACCCACTGCGTTCATACTTCCATGAACTGCAGAAAAATAAATTTCATTTCTTAAATGATCAACATCGGATCACGAGCAAAGTTTAAGTCAATCCCGAATTAATGTTCATTGAAGTGAGGACAGCATCGTATCACGAGCAAAGTTTAAGTCAACCAAGAATTAACGTTCATCGAAGTATGAACAACATCGGATCACGAGTTAAGTTTAAGTCAACCCAGAATTAACGTTCATCGAAGTATATTTACATTTCCAGTGTAAAGTCTAATGTAAGCTTATTGAAAACAATTGCGTTCATACTTCCTTGAACGCATCGAATCACATGATTTTCAGTGACGTTAAGTGACGTCATTCTAAACCATTGTTCTCTACGGGCGTTGATGACGTCGACGCTGCTCCGATCATTGTAGAAACATAGCGTGTAAATGTTTTTCAGCTTTAAAAATTTGCCCTACAAGCATTTTTTTCGCCCAGTGATGAGGGGCAAATAATGTAAATATAAAAATAAACTTAATTTTTCTGCTTTTCATGAAAGTATGAACGACAGTGGGTCGCTAGCAAAGTTTACATGAACCCCTTCGGGGTTCATTTACTTTGCACGCGACCCACTGCGTTCATACTTCCATGAACTGCAGAAAAATAAAATTCATTTCTTAAATGAACAACATCGGATCACGAGAAAAGTTTAAGTCAACCCCGAATAACGTTCATCGAAGGATGAACAACATCGGAGCACGAGCAAAGTTTAAGTCAACCCCGAATTAATGTTCATCGAAGTATGAACAACATCGGATCACGAGCAAAAGTTAAGTCAACCCCGAATAACGTTTATCGAAGGATGAACAACATCGGATCACGAGCAAAGTTTAAGTCAACCCCGAATCAATGTTCATCGAAGTCTGAACAACATCGGATCACGAGTAAAGTTTAAGTCAACCCAGAATTAACGTTCATCGAAGTATGAACAACATCGGATCACGAGCAAATTTTAAGTGAACCCCGAACTTTTGCTTGTGGCCTCATACTTGAAGGGGTTCACTTAAATTTTGGTCGTTACCCGGTGTTGTTCATACTAATTCGGGGTTCACTTGAACTTTGCTCGGTACCGATGTTGTTCAGACTTCGATAACATTAAATGAGCCTCGCCAAGCGAATTTTGTCTTCGAGCATTCCGTCATGACAAATTTTAACTGCGCATGCCCAGCCATTCAGAGGGGGCCAGGGATATGGCTTTCTGTGTGAAGGATCCTCTTGATTCACTGTTTGTATGAGCGAGCAGCGAATGTTCTGGCGACTCTGCGCGAATGCGCAGGCTCGCCTGAACCTCCGCTGCTCGCATAGGCGATAAGTACCAAAATCGCTTGACGGTGCCCAAATAAATTACATTCATTTCTTTAATATGCTAACAATTATGCGGATTACAAATTTCATTCCTAACTGAAATGAGCACCGACCAGCCCATCTGGGCTTGAAGAAATAGGTAGGCTGCATGATGCTTCCACGCAGAGCTGAAACCGACCCGCACACGAGTACTGGTAAACCGCTTAGAGGATCTAAGCCTGCCCAGGCAATGCGGTGTGAGTCGGACCGTCCATGTCTATAAACCCTATTGGTTTCACT
This sequence comes from Lucinisca nassula, assembly GCA_963580285.1. Taxonomy (NCBI): domain Eukaryota; kingdom Metazoa; phylum Mollusca; class Bivalvia; order Lucinida; family Lucinidae; genus Lucinisca; species Lucinisca nassula. The sequence goes on along the minus strand of OY757012.1, from coordinate 16,655,639 downwards.
GGGCGACAGGGCTTGAGATGTCATTTCATCTCAATGTCGGGAAAAACCCCACAAAATTGTAAAGCAACGTCTCCAAAATGACCTTTACGGTGTTGACAGGGACGTTAAACCCCCAAATAAACAAAAAAAAAAAAAAAAAAAAAAAAAAAACGAAATGAGCATAAAATTTTTTGTTATTACGTACATGTAAAATGTAAGCCCCGAAAATACGTCTTCTCGTGATGGGTTTCAGATGTTAACCCATAAAATGCCAATCACGAAAATTGTCGTCTGCTTTGTCGTCTGCCGAATACCTTAAAAGTTTTTTTTTTTTGCAAATAGTGTGGACCCAGATCAGACTGCTCCTGCAGATTAGAGGAGCAGTCTGATCTGGGCCCACACTATTTGCCCGTATGCTAAAATATTTTTTAAAGTTTGCAAAAAGATTCAGCAGACGACATTGGCAAACGACATTTTCAGATGTAGTTTTAGGGTTAAGTACATACACTGCGTATATATATTTCAAAACACGGGATAAATTTGACCTTTTTAAAGTACACATTAAAATACGTTATGTATTTCCTCAAAAAAAGGCATGTATTAATTAATATAGATTAGTGTATCATGTTAAGTATGTATACAACCCTCAAAAAGTCACGTTTATCTGTCAAAGTACAAATACCTAAGGGCCCCGTCACACTCAGACAAAGACCTCAAAGACCGCAGTGCGTTCTTAAAACTAAAACTACGCAGAGATAACGGGATGAAATGCAGGAATCTCAGTTTTCAAGTTGGTTCTACGTCCTTACTTCGCCCATGTCAGGATGCCACTGCGTCTAACACGCACCAGCTACGTTTTGTCGCGCGCTTGATCAGGCATACACCACGTCCTTTGCGATTTTACTACGTTTTATTACGTTCTTCCCAAGACCTTTGAGACAACACCACGTGCTTAGTGCGCGTGTACCACGTTCTCACTGCGCCCTTCAAGATGTTATAAATTAAAGTCAACTGCCTCTGCGTTCTCATTCGTTCTGCAAGTTTCCTTGAAATTCGGTGAAGTATTTATACTAAATTGCTTGACGTGACATGGACGCTATGAGAACTTGCTGCAAACGTAAAACGGACGTTTTAAGCACCGAACGAACGTGTAACAAACGTAATATTGTCTTATACAACGTGGTATTAACGTACTTTTGCCTTTGCAGAAACGTGGAACGGTCGTGGTGGGTACGCGATTGACGTGGTATGAGCGTCGTATGAACGCACTGCAATCTTTCCCGTCCATACCAGGTTTGTACTACGTCAATGTAGACCATATTAGGTTCATGCTCCGTTGGTACTACGTCAATGCCGTTGTTTCCATGTCCTTACTGAGTCCTTACTGTGTCCTTATTCGATCACGTCCTCGCCACGTTTTTTTGAACATGTTTAAAAATCATCCACGTCAGCCAAGAACATAAAGATCGCATCACGTCCTTATCGGTTTCTACTGCGTTCCTTCTACGTCGTACAAGTTCGTACTACGTCGGTCCGGTTTTACATTGACGCATTGGGAACTTGGTCTAGTGTGACTGGGGTTAAGCGCGCGTAGATCCAGACGAAAACAAGCAATCTCTCGAGGATCCTTTCTGTTTGCAGACAGTATACTTGACTTGCTTCTCTTATGCGCCCGTGAAAATAAAAACACAAAAGACGGAAGTGTATTATGGCATGTTGGCGTCCGTCCCTCCGACCGTCCGTCCGTACACATTCTTGTACGCTCCATAACTCAATAACTGTTAGGGGTATCTTCATGAAAGTTTATAGAATATGTATTTGGTCAAGACGACGTGTCGCGCACAAAAATGATTAGTTCCCAAGGTATGTCCCTTTCATTATTTTTTATGAACATTCCTGTACGCATTATAATTCGGTAACCGTTATTTCGACGCAAGGCCAAGGTCGGTACCTCAAACGTCAAGGTCGTACTTAGAGGTCAAATGTCAAAAAAGAGTCTTTTTCGTGTCCGGTCATAAACTTTATTATTTCTTGGTGAATTTTGAATTACTTGGCAGAAATGTTAACCATCATAAGACAATAAGTCAAGCTCAAGACCCAGGTCGGTACCTCTAAAAAACCCTATTGGTTTTACTGGACAACAGGACTTGAGATGTCATTTCATCCCAATGTCAGGTAAAAGTCCCACAAAATTGAAAGCAACGTCTCTTAAGTGACATTTACAGTGTTGACGGGGACGTTAAAGGAGTTCTTTCACAAAACATATGAGCCTGTGCATGACAAAACCTACAATACGATTAGTACAACCAGCAAAGACTCAGATCAACTTGTATATACATCCAGTCTGGCCAGTCTTCTCGTGTTGCTCTCTGGCTTATTCGGATGCCTTAAAAGACTCATTCGAACAGCAAAGACTCTGATCAGACTGCGCGCATGCGCAGGTTGGTCTAGGGTTAGCTGGTTTTATTGTTTTTGTCATGCGCAGGCCCGATTATAAAGCAAGCAAACAGTTCAGAACAGATCTAGATCAGAGGTTCTATAAAAAAAAAAATATATAACCCATATGTTACTGACGTCCCTTTTGTTGATATACGCAAACAGTCAAGATCCAGAGCATGTACAGAATCTGATCTTTCATATTCTATTATTTACTGAATATAAAAAGACAAAAACGCGGCATAATACTACAAACAACAATAATAATAATAATACATTGTGGACTAATTACTTTAAAACGAATATTTCAAAAAAATACCAAAGCCAATTTTTTGTCAGTAACTGATCATTTGTTTGTTTAAACATCAATTTCAAGCTATTGTGAATAGTAACTTTGTGCAATTTTCGGCCGAAACGTTCAATAGTGCAACTCTGTTCTGGCGCAATTTTACTAATACGGGGAAGCAAAAAGATAAAACGTCAGAATAGTCTAACTTATATCTTTGTAAAGTTGGAAAATTCACTATCTTGACCCAACAGAATTTAAAACTTTACAAAATTAATTTAAGAATGAATCTAGTCCAAAATCGGTTAGATACATGATTTCGCTATTTTTAATGACACTATTAAGGGAAATGCAGGGCTGTAACTAAATACAATAGGGAAGCAAGAAGATCTTTTCCAAATCAGACAAAAAATTTTCAATAGACAGCTCTTGGATTTTTCTACAAAAATATAACAAAACTTCAATTCTACCTTTAAATGTAATAAAATTATAAAGGTTTCAATGAAGTTTTCCCTATAAAGCTAATGCAAATCGGTAGTCATTTCTATGGAACAGGATTTAGGTAAAAACTCAATTATGCAACATTGAGATTGCAATATGCAATTTTGATATTCTGTTATGCTATATTCAGTTACAATTGTGCAACACTGCATTATGATATTCATTTTTGTAGTCTGCTTTTGGAATTTGTGTAGTTTTCTTTCTGTTTCTCGTCCTATTTTGCAACTTGAAATTCCGCTTCTGCTTCTTCTAGTTCTCATTATTCTCGTTAAGTGGCGCTGTGATCGTTTTTCCGTAAACGTCCGCCTGTATTCGGCAGATACCCAAAAAAATCTGCAAGCGTATTGGTGACACGGAGGAGTGAAAGAAACGAGAGAACTATATTTTTGGCATAAAACGGACGATTTGGGGACACTACACCCTTCCCGATAAAATCATTTACACATAATTTTTATTTTATATGTCCGACCAGGAATCAGCTTTGCTGTGTTTGTTTTGTGTCCAAGTTTTATCTAAATATATCGCAAATGTGTTCAGGCCATTGCACCTCTAAAATATAAATTTGTTGTAAATACTTATAATAATTTTGTATGGCACAGAAAGGCTCCTGTCCAATGTCGTGTAGACCTTGGTGAGACTGCTCCTTTGTGATCGCCTGAAGCAAACTTAGTTACAACTCTCTTTTGTGAAAATGCTTTCAGATGAGAAACGACTTACGTTCCCTCTAACATTTAATTCTGATTTAGGGCATATCCAACGGAATTCTAAAACTAGGCATTTTGGTTCTGTTGTTTGATTTGATGTTTAACGTCACCTTCAACACAATATAGGTCATTTTGGAGACGTTGCTTCCCCTTTTGTGGGACTTTTACCCGACACTGAGATGAAATGATATCTCCAAGCCCTGCCGCCCAATGAAACCAATAGGGTTTGTAAGCACCGCTTTGGCTCGGTAGACTTAGATCCTCTAAGCGGTTTACCAGTACTGGTGTGCGGGTCGGTTTCAGTTCATACAGCCCATCTATTTCTTCAAGCCCCGATGGCCGGGGGTCTGATTCCCAGTTTGTTTTGTCACATGTTTATATAGATGTTCGTAACTGTTTGTGTTAAATGCATTCATTAATTTATAAGAAAATAGAAAACTATCTGACTTTTTATACTAGATTTTTGGCTTCAAGTGACAAAACGCAAAGGTTTCCACTTTTTTGAGAAAAACACAACGCGCAGCAAATTCTTTCATACCGGAGTGCAGGTGGAAAACCCGCACCTGCTACAATGTAACATATCAAGCGCATGAAGCCTCTGTGGTGTAGTGGTTATGCTACTCGCCCCATTAACCAGGGATCGCAGGATCGACCCCGGCTTCTCGAGAATTTCGGATGAGTCTTTAAACCCAGGTCCCATCTCCGTATGACCTTAGCTGTTGTCCCACACACACACACTTGATCCCCACTTTTATAGGGTAAAACTGGGATTGACAGGAGTAAACATTATTTTTCTCATTTCTACTCCAAAATATAGATTATGGGTACTCGTTAAAACCGCATCGAAGAGGCGCTTCTAACGTGTACCCAAAATGTATATTTTAAGCAACAGACAGAAAAATATCATCACGACTTTTCATCTTACAATTTTTGTTGTTGTATTTTTCGGCGGTAAAATGTACAAATCTAATGAATCAAAAACAATTTTGTTTTTGTTTTTGTTTTTTTTCTAGATTCTGTAAACTTTAATAATAAGAAAATAAATAAATAAATAATGTCGTTAAGTTCCGCCAGGTAAACCTGGGTACGCTGTACGCGGTCTAACTGTAATAAAACAAGAAGAAGAAAAAAAAACTTTGATGTAGACCTAATACATGGAAATACATGTAAGTACAAAATGGTTTGGATTCAGCCACTCCATTTGCCAAATCGTTACATGTAGAACTTGAAGAAATATGTAGTAGGCTGGTTAAGACAGTCGCGACACTAGCTCAGCTGAGGCTGGCTGAAGACAGACGGACGGACGGACGGACGAACTGACAGACGACCAGCCATCCAAAATAAAAAGACACAAGTGAAACACACTGTAAGTAACAAACAACACCATAAATAAACCGCCACAGAAGAACCGCCTTGGAACGGTCAGTGGAATGATTTCCACTGGGGGGCTTAAATCGATTTTACGTGGCCACAATCCTCGCCCTTACTTCCGTCGCGATTTAGACAAATGATTTGTTCAGTCCGCATGAAGGCCTCCTAACTCATCAGTGCAACATCTCCGTGAACACAAAAATCAAAGAACCACAGAGGTGAGACAACGGTGAGGACTCGACAGCAAGAAACCACTGAAATGCTGGAGCAAAAGAAAACCAACAGTTAGACTCCGATGGGCCCGACCAGAGACAGAGCATCAGGCACCAACCAACGTTACCTTGAATTAGATCTCTCTAGTTCTCAATAAGCCTTTACGTTGGAGCCGTCATAGAATCTGAGGCCTGACCCACCGGCGTGCAATTAAAGAGGGAAGCAAAGTTGCCAACCGTGATTGGGTCAACTACCATGCATGCAGTCTGTCGTATAACATCCATGTTGTACCCAAACTTTTTATATCGAAGAATGATTTTACGAAATTGGGTGCTGAAGTCATTGCGGTTATATATTTTTCTGAATTTATATACTAAGTCACCATAAAATTCGGGTTCCGATAGACGTTGTTGCAGAAGAGATTTAAGTCCAATATTGAAGTTTGAAATTAAATCAGAATGTCAGAATTAAAGTCCCACATGCATGCACTCACTTACTTGACTGTCTGCAACTAACGGCAAGGGCAATAGAAGAATCGGCGTGAGAATTACTATTAATAATTTCCTAATCTTGTACAGATCTTTAAAGAATTCCTCCATATTGTAATATCACTAGCACGTTGAATTTACATCATATGTACTTGTTATTCACGAGTAATGTAATACTGATTATCACCGTAAGGGAACGTTATTGAATGTTGATTTCCGTTTCGATTGGATTGACGTTTAGTTGTGAAGGTCACGTTTAGCCTGTCGGCGTGACTAAACGGCAGGTCATTACGAAAACATACCTATTCAAATATGTTGGTAAAATTTTACAACCCAAAAATGAAATTTTCCAGGTAAAAATCCTAAAAATTTTTTATGTTCTGCTCAAAACATAGATTTTCGGTACTCGTTAGAACCGTCTCGACGAGGCGGATCTAAAGAGTACCAACAATATATGATTTTGAGCAGAAATAAGAAAAATAATGTATACCCCTGTAAACCCCAGTTCTACATATAAAAGTGGGGTTTGAAGGGGTCAAAATTATATAGGCGTGTTTTCATGATGTTTAAACTAAAAACCGGACGCATCATTACGTCAGAAATGTTTTTGTTTAGTATGGGGTTAGGGCCTACTGTTAAAGGAAAGAATTTGCTCGCTGAGGGAGTTCGCTCTTTCCTTTCACGGTAACCCCTCATTTTGGGAACTACAAACATGGCCCCTCTAAAGAAGGGAGGCATGTGTGATCTCCCATGTAATGCTGGTTTGCTTAATAGACTACTCCGTTTTGCACGTCTTAAAATGTCCTCTGCAGTCATCACGTAAAATCGATCCTCTTAGAATAACATCTATTTATAGCAGATGGCGTACGAATATAAGAAACACTAGCACACTTTATGCATGATTTATTTGTTTGTTTGTAAGCGAGTTTAACGGGCCAGTCAACACCGTGGCTATTTTAGGTTATTTTTGAGCCGGCCAGTTTACCTATCCACACTTGTCCTGGACAGGCTTATCCGTAAGCGGTTAACCAATACAGTGCACATTCTTTCGCCGGAAACTGACTACTGCCCTTCTTGAATCAGCGGAAGGGAGAGAGATTTCATGATCAATCTCCATGAAAGAATATTGCCCACCCCGGCAGGTATTGAACCAGCGTCCACCTGATCACCAGACAGATGCGCATTCGACTGAGCTACCGAGGGCGGTCACTTTGCATATGACGTCTAAACGTTGCATATGACGCGTCAACGTTGATGCAACGTCCATTGCGCTGTTTCAACAAAGGCAGTCGTCAGTTGGTCACTGTTCTGGTTAACCGCTTATGTATAAGCCTACACAGGAAAATTCTGGTTAGGAATACTGACCGGTTCAGTATTACCTAAATATTGTTATCTGGGCCGTTAAACTCCAAGCAAACAAACAAACAAAACCCAGCTGTAATTATTACAAAAAGCATTCTTCGGTTTTCGATTAGAGTAGCGAAAGTAGAAGTGTATTCCTTCTTTCTGGTTAAAAACATGTATAGTCGAACATCGATGGCTCAAACCCCTTTGGACCATAAAATTTGTTCGAGACAACGGTGGTTCGAGCCACGGAGGGTTATTATACATGGCATACTCGGGTGCATAATGGATGTAATTGTTAAATATCTTTTCGTTGTTATATATTATAAATGTATGTTGTGTGTACTCATTAGAATCGCCTCATCAAGGTCAAGGTCACTATGGCTATTTTTAGAAAAAAAAAAACTTTGTCATCACTCTATAACTTCATACAAATGTTGGGTATGATAATATCTCAAGGGAGTTTGAGTTTCAGGGTCCTCATGTCAAGGTCACTGTGGCTATTTCTAGATTTTGTATTTGCTCTAGCGGCTACATTTATTGATAGATTTTAATATAACTACAGTCGAACCTCGATGGCTCGAACCCCTTTGGGACCATGAAAATTTATTCGAGACAGCGGTAGTTCGAGCCACTCTAGGATACTGCCTAGAGGCATAACAAGATACTTTTGAACATCTTTCGATGTTGTATAATGAAAATGTTTGCTGTGTGTACTCATTAGAATCGCCTCACCGAGGCGATTCTAATGAGTACACACAGCATACATTTGCAAGATAAAAGACTAAAATCTCCTAATCATCCCCCACCATTTCTTATCTTGAGGATTTTCCTAGGGACTCAAGTATGAGCTCGACCCAGCCATGGTAAACGGGCCATCGGTGTTCGAGCCATCGAAGTTCTACTGTATATTGATTTAGCACTGGATTATTTCTTCTGTTTCTGTTATGGGTCTGAAAATTTGCATTTTCGCAACTGAATCAAAGAACGACTTCCGGTGAGCTATCCTGTCCGGCGACAGGTCTTATTGCTTGTTACAGCCAACATCATCTCAAATTCAAAAGCATGAAAAATGTGGACGGCCAGACGGATGGACAGGGGGCATAATGTATTGTTGTTGTGACCTTATGTTTAACCCATATATGACAATGGAATCTTCCATCTTATAAATTTGGAGTTGTCCATTTTCAATTATAGGAGTGTCAGATTTGTTTTGTTTAATGTAAGTTGTACAAAAATGTATGTTCTTTGAGCAAACAGTGTAGACCCAGATCAGACGCCGCGTTATGCGGCGTCTGATCTGGGTCTACACTGTTTGCCAACGTCCCAAAAAAGGGCCACTAGGCATACATGGGTTAAAGTTTGAAGTCGATGCGTTTAACGGTTTGCAAGTTATTAAGACGAGAGGACCATGATGGTCCTACATCGCTCGAAGTGTCACACAATAACAATGGGACTTCCACTACCGGTCACCTCCGATGAGTGGTCACCTTCTGTTAATGGTTATTTTTATCCCTCGTTTCTCTCTCTCCCCCAGGTATTTTGCTGTATATTTTATCTCTGATAACCTGTGATCTCCCCAGCCCATCGGGGATTGAGGAAAAAGATGGGTTGCATAATGCTTACACGCAGAGCTGAAACTGACTCCACACGAATACTGGTAAACCGCTTAGAGGATCTATGTCTGCCCAGGCAAAGCGCCGTGAGTCGGATGTCCATGCTTATCAACCATATTGGTTTCATTGGGCGACAGGGCTTGTGATGTAATTTCATTCTCAAAGTCGGATAAAATTCCCACAAAATTGGAAGCAACGTCTCCAAAATGACCTATACAGCGTTAAATCTAAAATCAAACAAAAACCTGTGATCTCCCTCCTCCCGTCTGAACCATAAGAATTTATAATGGCCAAATATCCTCTGTTAAACCATCAAAATGACAAAATGACAGAGGATCGAGTAGGATAGAACCATTCATGGAATGTCACGCTTATAAAAAAAACAAGGTTCCAAAACAATATGTCCTAATGATCTAGTTTTTGATCTGACATGATCAATATTCAAGATACATGTAATATCAAGACACATTCTGGTACAGTTTCATGAAGACTGAAGCCAAATTGTCGCCCCTAGAGGGTGAACAAGGTTTTAAAGCAATTTGACCTGGTGACCTAGTGACCTAGTCTATACGACTTGGAACTTGACCTGCATATGATTAAGACAAATATGAAGATTGGAGCAAAACTGTGGTCTCTAGAGGCTGAACAAGGTTTCATCACGAAAACACACCTGTATAATTTTGACCCCTTTAACCGCACTTTTATATTGTAAAACTGGGGTTGAAAGTGGTAAACCATATTTTTTCTTATTTCTGTTCTAAAATATAGATTGTGGGTACTCGTTAGAATCGCCTCGATGAGGCGGTTCTAACTTGTACCCACAATCTATATTTTGAGAAAAAATAAGAAAACTATCATAATTTTTCATCTCACGGCGTTAAAGTTTACAATGCATTTGTATAGGCGTGTTTTTGATATGTAACTGAATTTGACAAGGTGACCTTTTATTTGACATGACCTATATTCAAATTTGGTAAGGTATCATCTAGATTGAGGCAAAACCTTGTCATCTATGTGAGGGTAAACAAGGTTTTAAACCAACTTGACCTAGTAATATAGTGTTTGACCCAGCATGACCCATATTCGAACTTGAACGAGATATTATCCAGAAAATTATTCTGCTGAACATTCATGCAGATTGGAGCAAAACTGTGGCCTATATAGGGTGAACAAGGTTTGGGCGCATTTTTTCCTTGTAGTCTAGTTTTTTTAATTCGACATCACCCATATTCAAACTTTACCAAAATATTATCAAGAGAAACATTCCGGTACAGTTTCATGAAGACTGAAACAAAACTGTGGCATCTAGATTTTTAACACGATAAATGTTGACAACGGACGACGCACGATGACGGACGACGCACATAGGACGGGCACATCTTGTGTCGTAACCTTAACAAGGGTACATAACTCCACGATTAATAGACCACTTCTCAAACTCACTCAAGCTTTTGTTCCCAGCCCATGTATACGTGTATGTTTCTGGAAGTTCGATCATAAGTAAAGGACTTATGCTGGTGACAAGGTCAAAAACAGACATTTCCTATGATAGATAAGCCAACATCACCAGTTTTCGAACTCATCCGAACTGTCATACCAAATCTGCTTATTTGTTAATTTCAGGAAGATCCGATCAAACCTTAAGGACTTATGGTGATGACAAGGTCCAAAATAGGCATTTTCAGCAAAGAAAGGGACACAGCTCTATGAGTAATAAGCTACATTATTAGTTTTCGAACTCATTAAAGCTTTTATCCCTAACTTAGTTATATATATGTTTCAGGTAGATCCGATCAAAACTTAGGGCTGTATGGTGATGACAAAATAAAAAATACGTATTTTCAGCAATCAAAGAGACATAACTCCATGACAGACAGGCCGACCTAGCCAGCGTTTGAACTCATTCAAGCTGTTATCCCCTACGTACTGTTGTGTTAGTTTCAAAAAAGGTGCGAATAAAGCTACAGGACTTATGGTGATGACAAGGTCCAAAATAGGCATTTTCAGCAAAGAAAAGGGACATAATTTCGTGAGTAATAGACCGACATCGCCAGTTTTCGAACTTTAACAATATTGTAGCGGGAGTAACATAACTTGTCATGAAATTTTGTATTGCTGTGACTTTACGTTTAAAGTTTAAAGATGATGCGTTAAACGGTTTGCAAGTTATTAAGAAAAAAAAAACATGTAAAATGTGGACGGACGGAAGGACAGCATGCAGACAGACAGATAGACAGACGACAGACGACAGACAGACAGACAGACAGACAGACAGACAGACAGGGTGAATACATGCACTATAGGGCACCCGCAAAAATTATGCGGGACCGAAACTAAGTCAGCCGATTATTTTAGGCAGACAAGTATTAGTTTCTACAAAACATAGCTTGACACGTTCTCTGGACACAAACAAGTATTAGCTTTTTTCAAATTTCACATTTACTTGTGTAGTCATTGAATTGGAGAGTAAAATGACAAAAGTTGTACATGTATTAGTTTGCCAGTAAATATGAAAGTGTTAACAACCACGGATTCAAGTAAGACTTTCCGATTGTTTACTTCAGTGTCTAATATAAACAGAAACTACAAATCTTTTACTTTCACTGACAATGGCTTGCACTAACAAAGGATAGTACATGTGCATCTACCTTCATTTCCGTTTTCTTTCATTTCGCATTTTAGGTTAACTTACGGAAAAAAATCGTCACTTCAGGTCCAACCATCTTTTTAAAAACACGAAAAGAAATAATAAATAGATGTACCGACAGTGTATGATTTAAGGGGCAAATTCAAACTCATGAAAACCCAGAATCCATGTTTATTTTTAAGTGTGAGAGCACACATAGTCGTGTGTTAAACTTTAGGTGGTTCTACCGGGTATGTGAGGTGGTTCTAACGAGTACCCAGAATCAAATAATGTATAACATGCATTGTCCACTTTTCTCCATATAAAGTGGCGGTGTACAGGGATCTTCATTTCATGGATTTGTTAACATGATGAAAAAGGTCATCGGAAAACATCACGAAAACACGCCTATACAATTTTGACCTCCAAACCTCACTTTTATAAAGTAAATCTGGGGTTTACAAGGGTCTACATTAATTGTCTTATTTCTACTCAAAACACAGATTGTGGGTACTCATTAGAACCGCGTAGGCGGTTCTAACGAGCACCCACAATCTATGTTTTGAGCAGAAATATGGAAAATATCACAATTTATCATCTTAAAATGTTTATTTTTTCGGCGGTTAACTTAACAATGTATTTGTATAGGCGTGTTTTCGCTATGAAGCACTACGATCCAGTAGTACACTGAAAGGTACAAAATGCGAGACATATCTCTGAAACTTTGATCTTTCAAGCACATGCGCAAAGTATTAAAGTGTATTGAATTACATACTTTTTTAAATTGATTTTTTTATTTTCTTTTTCAAATCAAGTTTCGCTTCATATCTCAGCAGGCACACGTCGCAAAGGCAATGTCAAAGCAACGTCGGTGCAACGTAATGTACAACGTCATGACGTTGCACCGACGTGGATGTGAAGTTGCATATAAATCATGACGTTGCGCCGACGTTGATGTGACGTCACAATTACGTCATGCGCCTGCTGGGAGGGGCCTACTCGATCTGATTCGTCGGTAGTGTTTTCATTAATTTTGTGGTATGAATACATCTGCTCGTCTGGGCCTGGTGTTATTATACTTTCCATGCTCAGCTCACCTGATCATGGATTTTGTATTAATGAGAAATATAGTTAACAATTCCGTGAAATGAAAACCCCTGTAAACCCCACAATATATAGAGAAACGACGGGTAAACAGGGGTATAAGTAAAATTCCTTTATTAAGACCAGCTTTGGGACTGTTCAAAAGTGGTCAAAAGTGGTCTTTGAGACCACTTTTGAACAGTCACAAAGGCGGTCTCTAACCAGAGGATAGACTTGCCCAAGTCCCTACATTTACATTTTTTATTATTAAATGAAAGTCCCTTTAAACAAAAAATATGTAAAAGTCTCTTTAGTCTTCATTGCTGAATGTAGGTGTTAATTTCACAATTTTCATAAAAGACTGTATTGCTTTTTCATTTACAATGTATTTATTTATTTTTATTTTTTTGTAAACAATTATTTCTACAATGGGCATCTAATTAACAGACTTGGGCAAGTCTAACCAGAGGACACTATATGCAGAAAACACAAAGAGAGAATAACTGCATCCTACTAAAGGAGCTTTTCATAGCAGAATTAGTCTGAATTTTTAGGTCTTAATAACGAGCGTAGCGGCGGGTGCCGAAGGCAGCCGTCGACGTCCGCCGAAGGCGGCGTCGAGCGAGCTTATATCTAGGTAACGCGTATCATCACAAGACACAATCTATGCTAGAAAGTTTGCTTGCGGTCTGGAACTGGCTTACACCGTTTTTTAGGTTTCCATGTATTCCATTCAAACCATGATTGAAGTCGGGAACCAGAGCCTCAAAAATCTTTTGTAACCCGTGTCTGTCACCGGATGAATAGTGTGTCGCAAGGCTGATTGGTGATTCGGTTAGTTGTAATAGCTAAAAATCAACATTTGCATATCAGTCAATTAATATATTTTTCATATTTATGTGTTGGCATAAATTTGTTCATTTTGTATTTATTTTTGTTGTTATTAGTTATGAATAAATTATAGTGATGTCACGAGGTCGAGTCATGACCTTGGGAATTTTCTACGCCGCCATATTTATTTCTGTCGTTATGTACTGGAAGCACTCGAACAAAAATGAATCTAATGATTAAATCGGGCAATCTACACGTAAGTGATCTCCAGGCTCAGGTGTGTGATTTTTGACCTTGCGAACTCGGCCCATGCAACATCTTGGAAAGTTCAAGCTCATTGTAGGGACATCTCGACCCCTTGTCCTGGCTCCGGGTCTTTTCGGCCCATAACAAAATCGATCCATAGCAATTTCGGCACATAAATGATTTAAAGGCAGTTATAGGGGTCAATTATCAGCCGAAAATAAAACAAATGAAAGATATAGTTAATTTATGATAAAACACATGCATATACTATTTATTTTCACCGATTTTTACCGCTCGGCATCTTTATCATTATTCTCAATAATTACCTTCCTCAGATGAGACTTTGTAATGGAAGATAAGAAATAAAATAATATAAAAGAGGGTGTGTTAATTTAGCCAAAAAATGTACATGTATATTTATGAACTTGGAAATACTAGTTCCGGGGTCATTGCTTATTTGTTTGGAAGTCTCTAGAATGCTGGGTCCGACACTCTAGACTCGGTTGCTAAAGTGACGGACCCGGCACTCTAGACTCGGTTGCTAAAGTGACGGATCCGGCACTCTAGCCATTCCTGTGTAGGCGGGCTAGAGTGTCGGTAATACCCGGTAATACAATACTTGATGGCTCTAATCCGCCAGAGCGCATCATACTTACTAAGGACGAATTAAAGAAATCATTTGCCTGACATAATATCTAAAATCATCAACCATATAGGAGGAGAGAACGGTACGTATACTAAGGATATCAACAACTGCAAAACCGGATCAAGAGAGAATACTTTACATGATTTTGAATCTGTGTATATCAACAACTGCTAAAATTGGACACTAGCAACTCGCAATGTTATGGTTATTATTTTTATTTTTGTTATTATTTTGCAAGTATTAGATACTAAATTGTGCGGGCTTCAACATCACTGATGCATTTGGTAATTACGTTGATTGATAATATTGATCAATTCAATAAGTTAATTCCCCGGTAAATATGGTTTGTTTGTTTTGAGGAGAATCCCAATTAACGTTACTGCATACTTTCTTTCCACGAATGCATTATAATACTGGCCCGCGTCGTGAGATAACCGGTTAATTGCATATGCGAACAAAAGAGGCGCAGATCAGCCTGCGCATCCGTTTAGTTCACAGACTATCATGCCATGTGAGAGAAATAATATCGGTTATATCTCGATTCTAGGTGGTAGATGATGGAAATAACAAAGAATTAATATATTACCGGCACTCTAGCCAGCCCAATTTTAGCAGTTGATGATATACAATGTTTCAAAATCATGTGAAGTATTCTCCCTTGAGGCGGTTTGGCAGTTGTTAGTATACGTACCATGTGGAGTATTCCCTCCTCTAATTTATGGTTGATAGTTTTAGATAGCAAGGTAAATGTTTTCTTTCTTCAATTCGTCCTTAGTATGATGCTCTGGGTCGGATTATAGCTACATGTATCAAGTATTGTATTACCGGGTATTACCGGCACTCTAGCCTGTCCACATAGGAATGGCTAGAGTGCCGGGTCCGTCACTTTGGCCACTGAGTCTACAGTGGCGGATTCGGTACTCTAGCCTCAGAGGCACATGTAGGTATGCAAAATAATTAATAATCACTCTAGGTTGTTGCCTTTATCGGCAAGTGCAACAAACAGAACGATTATCACTTTACTCAAACCTCAGTCATTATTGGGACACGTGCCAATCATCCATAAGTGTGTGTCTCCTAATGCGTGTCTTTAATTCTTTCTTTATTTCTTGCTTTCGGTTTCATTTTATGAATGTTATAATATTGGACAGGGGCGCATCGACAGCTATATGTGGGCCTAGCGCCGGGGCCCAACGAAAGACTCACATCAGCCTGTGTATACGCGCAGTCTGATTTGTGTGTAACTATGAATCTTAAAGTAGCCAAAGCTACCTCATGCCTCCAGCGATCATGATCATACTGTACGGCTGAGCAAGTCATGCTGTATATGCTGGGCTCGTGAAGTAGCCAAAGCTTCCTCACGCCTCCAGCGATCATGACCATTGACCATACTGTGCGGCTGAGCAAGCTGGTCTGTCTATGCTCGGCGAATTGTAGAAATTGCTGGGCCCTTGCTTACTCATTTACTTTGTGTTTCAATCGGCCTAATTTTCAAACTGTATTCAGCATCAAAAGTCAAGCCCATATAGTGTATTTTTGCAAATTATCACGCAAACATGCCTATACAAATACATTGCCACCTTTATCGCCGAAAAAATGAAAACTTTATGATGGAAAATTGTGATAATCCTATTTCTGCTCAAAATATAGATTTTGGGCACTCGTTAGAACCGCAGAACCGCCTCATGCGGTTCTAACGAGTACCGATAATCTATATTTTAGAGCAGAAATAAGAAAATAAGGTATACCCCCGGAAACCCCAGTTTTACTATATAAAAGTGGGGTTCAAAGGGGTCAAAATTATATAGGCTTGTTGTTGTGATGTATTGCGATGGCAACTGCAAATCGAAGCTTTAACTTGAGAACCGATATGCCTTTATTTACCAAATTAAAATATTTGACATTGGAACCTATGTACAGTAAGAGATTCGAAGAAACTTGCTATGGAATCACAACATTCTTGATAATGAATGGAACTAATAGTATTCTCCAATTATATATACTGACAAATGAATGAAAACGTAAGTGGAAACAAAGACCTTCTGTAACTGCTAAAACATTACGATAACCCACCCGGGCGACAAAGTGCATTTTTGAAAAAATAGAAGTGAAGGCAATGATCAGGAATCGATACAATCAGCCCACAGCTCCAATCAGAGACACCAAAGGGAAAGAAGTACAAACATGAAACAACAGATCTAATGAAAACATTATAGCGGAAAGCCAAAATGACAGTTACTTTCCCACAAAATGGCCAATAGGCTATCCAAAATAAAATAATGTAAGCATCACAAACACCCCAAAGACAAACCATAACAAAAATAAACCGCGACAGAAGAACCGCCTTGGAATAGTCAGTAGACATGAATTCCACTAGGGTGGGGGGCGGGGGGCTTAAATCGATTTTACGTGACCACAATCCTCGCCCTTACTTCCGTCGCGATTTAGACAAATAATTTGTTCAGTCCGCATGAAGGCCTCCTAACTCATCAGTGCAACATCTCCGTGAACACAAAAAATCAAAGAACCACAGAGGTGAGACAACGGTGAGGACTCGACAGCAAGAAACCACTGAAATGCTCGAGCAAAAGAAAACCAACAGTTAGACTCCGATGGGCCCGACCAGAGACAGAGCATCAGGCACCAACCAACATTACCAAGAATTAGATCTCTCT
The DNA here is from genome assembly GCA_963580285.1 of Lucinisca nassula. Classification (NCBI taxonomy): domain Eukaryota; kingdom Metazoa; phylum Mollusca; class Bivalvia; order Lucinida; family Lucinidae; genus Lucinisca; species Lucinisca nassula. The sequence continues at coordinate 16,638,594 of OY757012.1, read as the reverse complement.
AAACTAGGTATTCAAGAATTTCATAGGAAAGTAGAAGTAAAACAAAGATCAGGAATCGATACAATTAACTTACTCCACCCATCAAAGACACCAAAGGGAAAGAAACACAAACATGAAGCGACCAGACCATTATGGAAACTTAAACAAAGGAAGGCCATAAGGACAGTTACTTTCCCACAAAATGGCCATATGGCCATCCAAAATAAAAAGACAAGTGATACACACAGTAAGTAACAAACAACAACATAAATAAACCGCCACAATAGAACCGCCCTGGAACGGTCAGTGGAAAGATTTTGCACTGGTGGGGGGTGGGGGTGGGGCTTAAATCGATTTCACGTGGCCACAATCCTCGCTCTTACTTCCATCGCGATTTAGACAAATAATTTGTTCAGTCCGCATGAAGGCCTCCTAACTCATCAGTGCAACATCTCCGTGAACACAAATAATCAAAGAACCACAGAGGTGAGACAACGATGAGGACTCGACAGCAAGAAACCACTGAAATGCTGGAGCAAAAGAAAACCAACAGTTAGACTCCGATGGGCCCGACCAGAGACAGAGCATCAGGCACCAACAAACATTACCTTGAATTAGATCTCTCTAATTCTCAATAAGCCTTTACGTTGGAACCATCATAGAATCTGAGGCCTGACCCATCGGCGTGCGTTTAAAGAGGGAAGCAAAGTTGCCAACCGTGATTGGGTTAACTACCATGCATGAAGTCTGTCGCATAACATTTATGTTGTACCCAATCTTTTTATATCGAAGAATGATTTTACGAAATTGGGTGCTGAAGTCATTGCGGTTATATATTTTTCTGAATTAATATACTAAGTCACCATAAAATTCGGGTTCCGATAGACCTTGTTGCAGAAGAGATTTAAGTCCAATATTGAATATTGAAATTAAATCAGAATGGTGTCTATAAAATTATGAAAAGGCTTTACGTAGTTTATGGTACCGATTACTCTGATTAAGAAGTTTAGCCGTTAATTATTTATTACGAGTGTTGAAGTCAGTTTCAGGACTACACACTCGAGCAAATCGAATAAATTGCGAAATATAAACGCTATAGGATGGCGCACGAGGAACATCACCATCCAAAAAAGGAAAATTTACAATCTCAAAATCAAAGTCATCGCGTTTATCATACATTTTGCACGAAACAAACCCATCTACAATAGATAGATGTAAATCCAAAAACGGGGCCTCGGTATCAGAAGAATTTGCTTTATTTAACTGATGTTCTGGGGGATAAATCTGACTGATCAAACCATCGAAATAGGTATTATCAATGTTTAATAAATCATCTAAATATCTAGAAGTGGAGCTAAAAGCTTCAATAATTTCAGATTGGTTATCAATGGAAAGCGACAACACGAAGTCTCTTTCATAACAATACAAGAACAGATCAGCCACAAAAGGTGCGCAATTCGTACCCATCGGAATACCCACAATTTGTCTAAATAACTTAGTACCGAATCTAATATAGATATTGTGCAAAGTTCTGGAAAGTTTGTTTTGGCTCCTGCAGATAAGACCGCTAACAATGTGGTCGTTGTTTGACGGCTCCACTATGTTAACACTCATCAGCATGAACTTGGTGGTACTAAGGCCTATGAACTGCAGCGTTTGGCTGTAGAGAGGGTTTTAGTTGATGGCCACATCTGTCATTCAGCCAACAAGTTTGCAGTATGAGTTACAGAAGGCCAAGACAAGCTTCCTACGTTATATTGGTTGCCTAAACTGAAAAAAAAGACCATACACAATAGAAGTAAAGGCAGTGTTCAGGATTCGATACAATTAACCCACAGGTCCCATCAGAGACAACAAGGAAAAGAAAGACAAACATAAAACAACTGGACCATGGAGACATTTCAAGCGGAAAGCCGAAAGGAAAGTTACTGTCCTACAAAATTGCCAATTGGATATCCAAAGCAAAATAATATAAGCGATACACATACCCAAAGACAATCCACACCAAAAAAAAAAAACCAAACCGCCTTGGAACGGTCAGTGAAACGAATTCCAATGCGGGGCTTAAACCGATTTTACTTTGTCACGAAGCATGGTTTATTTCAAATTCATGCTCTTGTTCCACTACTGAACTCTCCAAACTTTTAACTTCATGTTTACTGCCATCAAAACACATGTGATTAAATATTGCGACAAAGTCTTTGAAAGGTCAGGGAGAAATCTGCTTCGGTCTATAAAAAGTCTAATGAAGTTTTAAATAAATTGAAATCCAGACATTTTCGTGCTTCAAGTCTGTCTACTTACGACTTTCCACCCTTTACACTACACTTCCCCACAGTCTTATAAAAGAAATATTTAATGATTTAATTGAATGGACATTTCATAGGGAAGACTCCCTCTATCTTGCGTGTAATGTAAGAAATATGTTCTATAGAAGGGTTATCCTTTGGAAGCAAGGAATACACCACAGAACTGAAAAATATAGAGTGTGCATGTTTTCTGGGCCAGACTAGCTAGTTTCTGCCAATTAGGCCTCATCAATGACCCTCAAATATTTTCAAAATTCCATAACGGAATAAATGATCCCAAATGACAAGAAAATATAAACTACACTATAATGTAGGGCAGGGAGATGTTTTACGGCCGCCACACATTCCCAGACACCAGCTGTAGTGACGTTAAATATGTTCTATAAATGGGGTATCCTTTGGAAGGAAGGAATACACCACAGAACTGAAAAATATGGAGTGTGCATGTTTTCTGGGCCATACTAGATAGTTTTGGCCAATTAGGCCTCATCAGTGGCCCTAAAATATTTTCAAAATTCCACAATTGGATCAATGATCACAAAGGACAAGAAAATATGAACTACACTATGATGTAGGGCAGGGAGACGTTTTACGACCGCCACACATTCCCAGACACCAGCTGTAGTGACGTTAAATATGTTCTTCAATCGGTTATCCTTTGGAAGCAGGAAATACACCACAGAACTGAAAAATATAGAGTGTGCATGTTTTCTGGGCCAGCCTAGCTAGTTTCGGCCAATTTGGCCTCATCAATGGCCCTCAAATATTCTCAAATTTCCACAATGGAATCAATGATCCCAAAGGACAAGAAAATATAAACTACACTATGATGTAGGGCAGGGAGACGTTTTACGGCCGCCACAAATTCCGAGACACCAGCTGTAGTGACGTTAAATATGTTCTATAAGAAGGTTATCCTTTGGAATGCTTTTTTCACTTCTGAAGAGCATAAAAATTATACTTTATCGTCATGTCAGAAAGTATGTAAAGCTCTCACCTTTCCACTTGACAATATTTACAAAAGATTTGGTACTAAGTTATTTAGACAAGTTTTAAGTATTCCGATGGGTACAAATAGCGCAGCCCTTGTGGCTGATCAGTTCTTGTTTTGTTATGAAAGAGACTTCATGATGTCCCTTTCCGTTCAAAATCAATCTGAAATCATTTAAGCCTTAAGATCGACTTCTAGATATTTGGATGATTTATTAAATATTGACAATACCTATTTCGATGGTTACAGAAAGGCAAGACAAGCTTCCTACGTTATATTGGTTGCCTCAACTTCGTAAAAGAACTAGGCCCTAACTGAAACATCACTAGGATTCAAGAATCACTAACATTCAAACAAACTTCTTACTGAGAATAAGAGAGATCTAATTCAATGTAATGTTGGTTGGTGCCTGATGCTCTGTCACTGGTTGGGCCACTCGGAGTCTAACTGTTAGTTTTCTTTTGCTCCCGCATTTCCTAAAAGTCTGTCCAAAATCGTAAAGAAATTGTCAGATTTGGTTATCCTTAAAGCGCTGCCACCTGGTGGTAGTACAATTTTCCAAATTTTTATTGCTGATTGTTTAATATCCATACATTGACTTTATCTTATCACTGTATGTATACATTATCTGGGACAAGCTGTTGAAATAAGAAAACGTCTTATGAAATCGAGACTCTTTCAAGAAAATTATCATCTCTTCATGTGCCATGCTTCCTTAGCAACAGTTTCTAGGCAACCGTTAGAGACTTAAAGATCTTGTATAGTTTTTGCTATGTATATAACCTATATGCATGTCACGGGATACATATTTTTATGTCACGTAAATTATGCTTCCTTTTTTTCATTGAAACTTGCTGTCGAGTCCTCACCGTTGTTTCATCTCTGTGGTTGTTTGATATTTTGTGTTCACGGTGATGTTGCACTGATGAGGTAGGAGGTCTTCATGCAGACTAAACAAAGTATTTGTTTAACTCGCGTTGGAAGTAAGGGCGAGGATTGTGGCCACGTAAAATCGATTTAAGCTTCCCAGTGGTATTCGTTTCACCGACGGTTCCAAGGCGGTTCTTCTGTCCCGGTTAAGTTTTGTAATGGTTTGTCTTTGAGTGTGTGTTTCGTTGATATTATTTTGTTTTGGATAGCCAATTGTCCATTTTGTGGGGAAGTAACTGTCCTTTCGGCTTTCCGCTATTGATGTTTCCAATAGGGTATATTTGTTTCATGTTTGTGCTTCGTTCCCTTTGGTGTCTCTGATGGGAGCTGTGGGTTAATTGTATCGATTCGTGATCATTGCCATCTCTTCTATTTTTCATGGCATTAAAGAACAGTGATTAAACGTTATAATGCATTTCATGTCCACATATCAACCAAATGAGCCCCGCCCAGCGAATTTGTGTCTTCGAGCATTCCGTCATGACAAATTTTAACTGCGCATACCCAGCCATTCAGAGGGGCCAGGAATATGGCTTTGTGTCAGAAGGTTCCTCTTGATTCACTGCTTGTATGAGCGTGCTGCGAAGGTTCTTGCGAGACTGCGCGGATGCGCAGGCTCGCCTGAACCTTCGCTGATCGCATAGGCGATAAGTACCAAAATCGCTTGACAGGGCCCAAATAACAATGACAATATGGCGGCATTTTATACGGTTCTACACTGTTTGTCCATACGATAACAAACAGAACAAACTTAGCAAGAATATTTGTTACATTTGAACTTCCTACACTATGTCATAGAATATATAGTTCGAAGAACTTTACATGAGACTGGCTACCTCTATTACCATCATTTCACACCCGACTGAATGCGTATATTTCCGAAGCGGTCCATATTTTTTATTCGATACAGTGAATGAGTCGCCATTCACGAGATGCCAAAAAGTCACGAGAAGTTTAGAAAACAGACCTAATAGGCGAAAACACTCACTAATTTATTCTTTGCATAGAGTTCAGTCTCATGTCAAATTGCACCAGCTTTACTGTCACAAACATTTTACATTATCCATTAATATTGGTGGTTTTATCACAAGTGCATTAGAATCTATAAATGACATTTTGCACTTGCTTTTTGCAGATTAAACGTACAACTTTTTGCAGAATTCACTTGCAGTAGTCGCTACCTTCTTGTGTGTTTTCTTTATCAAAATAGGCAACCATTGGCTTTTGTCTCAGATTAAATTTACGAGACACACTACATTTTGCGTTTTTCCGTGCAAATACTGGTGCTCGCCAACGCTCACAAATATGAAAACATAATTTCTTTTTTTTTTTAATAAAATATGAACTGCGGCGATAAGCTACAACCAGTTATCAACTATAGCGCTTTTTCGTGGGTTAGCCTGACAGCTTCCCTTTTGCAGATTAAACTTACAACATAGCAGTGCATTTTTGAGTATTTTTCTTTCAATTCAGGAACTCGCCAACGCTGGCAAAAGTGATAGCATTATTTCTTTTCAGGACAATTAATTCTGTTGATAAACCTTTTCTTTTTTTTTTGGTTTGGGTTTTACGGCCCTTTCAAGATTATTTCACTCATATCCAGCCGATCGTTAATCAGAGGTGGGCGATAACCGGAGAAAAACCACCTGGCCTTCCGTTGCAGAACTTGGCGTCTCACATGTGACCCGAGCGAGGCTCGAACCACAGCGGTGAGAGACCTAATGATCAATAGTCAGCGCTCTTAACCAATAGGCCACGGAGGCCTGTGTTGATAAACCTCATTAATCAGTACTTAATTTTGGCAAATTTATTTCACATCCTATTTTTGAAGACCTAACTTGCTATGTAGACGATTTTTTCCCTTTTCTGTGACAAAACTGGCGCTCGCCAAGATTCGCAATAAGAAAACATAATTTCTCTTCATGAAAAATGAACTGTTAAGATAATTCCAATTATCACTTATTAATTCTTGCAGGTTAAAATGACCATTTGCTTTATGCAGCTAAAATATACAACATAACAATTCATTTTTAGTATATTTTCCCTTCAAATTAGGTCCTCACCGAGGCTCGCACATATGAAAACTTAAATTCTTTTCATGGTATATTAACTGTAATGTTAGAGACAATTCACTTGTCACTAACTGATTTTTGCAGTTTAGACTTACAATTTGCCTTTTGCCACATACATTACCTGTTTTGCCTCATTTCTGTGGCAGTACAGGTGTTCGCCAAGGCTCGCACATATAAAAAATAGATTTCTTTTCATGATATTTGAGCTCTAGTGCTAAAGTCCAATTATCCACACGATTTTAGGCTTTATTCCTGGAATTATGAGTTTTTCTGTTTTTTTTTTTATCTGGCCTAAAAGTCTGTCCAAAATCGTAAAAAAATTATCAGAGTTGGTTATCTTTAAAGCACTGCCACCTGGTGGTAGTGCAATTTTCCAAACTTTTTATTGCAGATTGTTTAATATCCATACATGGACTTTATCTTATCACTGTATGTATGCATTATCTGGGACAAGCTGTTGAAATAAGAAAACGTCTAATGAAATCGAGACTCTTTCAATCTTCATGTTTCATGCTTCCTTAGCAACGGTTTCTAGGCAACCGTTAGGGACTTAAAGTTCTTGTATAGTTTTTGTTATGTATATAACCTATATGCATGTCACGGGATACATATTTTATGTCACGTAACTTATGCTTGCTTTTTTCATTGAAACTTCCTTATTTTCTCATATAAACTTAGTCTTAAGGTCGCTGAAAGGTTGGTGGTGAATAAAATTTGTGCTAGTTTAGATCAAAGTCACGAGACATGTATAAGTTGCTTTTTGTACTTACTGTGGTAAAATGTATTGTATGTCACCTTTGATCTAATTCTGAGAAGATCACCCTCTGCATGATTTTTTTTTCACAAAAACTGCTCCTTTAAACTGCCCTTTGGTTACTGTAAAAAGATATATCTTACTGTGTCTCTTGTTCTTATTTCTAGTGAAATCATAAGATTGTGGGTATCTATGTTTTTGAGTATACTTAAGAAAACACATGTATATTCCTGCAAATCTCAGTTTTCTACAGTCGTTCTCTCCCTTCAGCTGATTCAATAAGGACGGGTTATCAGTTTCTGGCGAAAGAATGTGTACTTTCCTGGTTAACCGCTTGTGAATAAGCCTACCCAGGCAAGTCTGGACAGGTAAACTGTCCACCTCAAAAATAACCTAGGACCATCAAACTCCATTATAAAAATATATATATAAACAAACAAATAAATAAAATGACTTGTCCACGTGATGCGGTACGTGTGATTTTTTTTATCAATGTAAGTTATTACTCAATATGTCCATGTAGTCAATATATTTATTAAAATAAAACACAAATGAATAAGAAAATAATTATTTATTATTGCAGATCAAGATGTCAAGATGATGTCATGGTATAATACGAGTACAACATGTAACAATTGTTATAAACACTACTTCATTAATGATATCACAATCGAATTTCGATGGCTCGAACACCTTTGGAACTTTGAGAATTTGTTCGATCATGACTGGGGTAGTTCGAGTAACTAAGGATTACTACATGTAATAACGTCATGTCAGGAAGAATAATGCCGATAATTTTGGAATATCTTTTCGGAATCATAAAAATAAGACTTTTATGCCGTGTGTGCACGCGGCATTCATTTGCAAGTTAAAAGACTAAACTGACCTTAAAATGTTTCTTACTATAGATTCCCTAGGGCTCAAGAATGGGTCATTGTTAACAAACCATCAGTGATTGAGCCAATGTATTTGAAGTTTCATTGTCTTTCGGAACCGAACTTAAATGAGCCGGCGCAAAACAAAACCCACAATAAGACTGGTGTGACCAGCACAGACTCAAGTCTACCTGCGCACCCATCCACTATGACAAGACCTTACGCTTCTGTCTCTTAACATAGATATTAACCTATGGTAGGTACATGTGGTCAGCGACGACGGATTAGACTGCGCAAGATTCTGATTAGACTGCGCGAATGCGCAGGCTGATCTGAGTCTCGCTGGTCGTTCAAGACTTCTTGATGATTTTGTCATGGGCTGGCTCAAATATTTTTACAGATTTGCGTAAACACCGGTTTCCATTAGGAAAACATGTCCATGTGAAATATAGCGTCCAACATGGTGTCAGAAGTGGCAAACATTAGTAAAAAATAATAATATCCTCCTTATTTCTGCTTCAACATAGATTATGCGTGCTTGTTAGGACCGCCTCAATGAGGCGATTCCCAGGAGTACCCACAATCTATGTTTTTGAGCGAAAATAAGGCAGATAATGTATCCCATGTAAACCCCAATTTTCGCTTTATAAGCTTGGGTTTAGAGGATCTTCGTTCTATGGACTTGATATCGTGATGAATTGCAACGCATTATCCCCATCACGTGAACAATTCCGTGAAATGAACACCCCCTTAAACCCCACTTTATATAGAGAAAACTGGGGTTTACGGGGGTAAACATTATTTTTCTTATCTCTGATTCAAGATATAGGTTGTGGGTACTCGTTAGAACCGCCTCAATGAGGCGGTTCTAACGGGTACCCACAACCTATGTTTGCAATATAAATAAGAAAACTTTCACAGATTTTCATCGGAAAAGCAGCCATTTTGGAGATGTAATAAATGCACTATGTCACACGGGTGTGTTATCGTAATGCCTCTCAAACCTGTAGACCAGTACAGAAACCTATGTTTGTAGTCTAGATCCAGATGAAACCTCATTAAAGGAGCCTCTCATCAGGATCTTGACTGTTTGCCACCCTATTTATGAGTTTGACGAAAAGTCAAATATGCAATAATAGACGTGCCCAATCAAATGATTGCGAAATGAAGGATTACTGACTGGTGATCAGGAGGACGCGGGTTCGACTCCCGCCGGGGTCGGCAACATTCTTTCGTGGAGATTGATCATGAAATCTTTTCTACGGTCATGCTCTCCCTTCCGCTGATTCAAGAAGGGCAGTTGTCAGTTTCTGGCGAAAGAATGTGCACTGTACTGGTTAACCGCTTACGTATAAGCCTGCCCAGGAAAGTGTTGAGAGGTAAACTGACCGGCTCAAAAATGACCTAAATAGTATTGACTGGGCCGTAAAACTCCAATACAAACAAACAAACAAATGAAGGATTAACGGTTTAACAAAGTCATGTTATAAACACATCCATCAAGAAAACATGCCTGTATAATTTTGACCCCTCGAACCCAACTTTATACAGTAAAACTGGGGTTTACAGGGATAAATCTTATTTCTGCTCTAAAATATAGATGGTGGGTGCTCGTTAGAACCGCATCAATAAAACGGTTCTAACGAGTAGCTACAATCTATTTTTTCAACAGCAATAAGAAAAATATCACATTTTTCTTATCCTAAAATTTTAGTTTATTTTTTCGGTGGTAAAGTTTACAATGTATTTGTATCGGAATGTTTTCATAATTATGGGAAACGTTCGTTTCACATTAAGTAACCCCTTACAGTTGTCAGTGGTATATTTTACTTATCTAAATGAACTACATACTGTCGCTGTTTGTTATGACCACATTCTGAATGAGCCCCCGAAACCAAACAACAAGAATTCTGCCGAAGGCTATGTTCGTCTGTGATAAATGGAAATCAATTGTTGATACTAGAAATGATGCAAATGTTGACGGATTGACAAACGGACGAACGAACGGACAGTCATTCGGAAAACGGTACTTCCAAATTGTTTCATGCCTTAAGCAGGCATGGCAAACCTAAAAGACATTTTCGCTGAAATCATTAAAAAATAGCTGGCTTCAATAGTAAATGATAGAAAGACATCGGTATAACAACTCTAACAACAAGTGAAGTCGAACTTCAATGACCCGAACATCTTTGGGCTCATGAAAAGTTGTTATAGACTGGGCTAGTTCGAACCACATATTGTTTGTTTTCAGAAGCCGTCACAAAAACATGCCTATACAAATACATTGAAAATTTTACCGCGAAAAAAAAAAATCAAAATTTTTAAGCTTAAAAATTGTGGTATTTTCTTTTCTCTGCTCCAACGATAAATTGTGGGAACTCGTTGGAACCGTCTCGCCGGTTCTAACGGGTACCCACAATCCATGTTTTTGAGCAGAAATAGGAAAAATAATGTATATCCCTGTAAACCCCAATTTTGCTGTATAAAAGTGGGGTTTAAAGGGTCAAAATTATATAGGCGTGTTTTCGTCATGCAAAGCCAGGAGGCATACTGCGAATGAAATACATAAATCTATGATGTACTCAATAGAATCGCCAAATCAAGGAATTTCCTAAGGACTCAAGAACGAGCTGTGATACATTCATGATAAATAAGCCATCAGTGTTCAAACCCTTGAAGTTTCACTGTAACAGATAATACGTAGAACAGTGTTGAGAAATACTTGCGAACTACTGCAAATATTGATTGACATATTCTATATCTATTGTGTACCATGGCCAACCAATCAGCTTATACTGGTTTTATTTAACCAAATTATTTTCACCCAATTGTTTCTCTGTTTGATTTCAAACCAATTAGATGGCTTCTTATGAAGAGGGACACCTATGTTGTAACATAATCAACATTAAAATGCTTTTAATCTCAGAGTACTCAATAGGTACAACAATCACATTCAGCATCAATTGTGACTTTCTTATTTAGCAATCCTCATGCTATGCATATCTGGATCTCTGAAATTAAAGTTTCATTCAGATTTTTTTAAAATAAATTCATTGTTTCCTCAGCTGGTCACTTTCTCTTTGTTTTGACAAAGATATATTGCAACACATAATTTGATTTGTCAGACATCGTGTATAAACACTTCTTTCATATCCATACTTGATATTCCCTTAAAATCTTAGTTAAGCCCCGCCTACCATAGCTGGCCAACATGATGAATATAATCATTGGATGGTTTCAAAGGAAATAAAGTAGGTCATTGCACTGTTTGATGTTCAGCAAAATTATAGTGAATATAAGATTTTTATATACATGTAGCTCCGATCAGTTTTCTCGAATAGAGGACTATTGTATAAATTGCAGAGTCAAGCAGTGCAAAACATACAGCGATGTAGGGATTCCATTTCTTGCAATTACATGTATTACATATTTTTGTTGTAGGGTGAAATTACTAGAGAGATTTGACGGATTCGGGCCTTGCTATTGTATAATTTAAGGATAATATAATTTCTGGTTATAAGTATCGATATATCAGTACATGAAGATGCAAAAGGGGTCGTAAACGAAATAAAAATGGACGGTTAGACTGCTGATAAAAATGCATGCGTGGTGCTTACATGTCCTTGCAATGAAAATTCCTGTAAGCCCAAGTTTCTATAATGGTTGGAAGTTGGGTCTACAAGGTTAAACATTATTTTTGCTCAGAAACATAGATTACGGGTACACATTAGAACCATCTCAATGATACAGTTATAGCGAACACCAACAATCTTTGTTATATAAGGAACATATCCTAATTTTGTTCTGAAATATGTCAGATTTGGAAACATTCATTTACATGTAATACACTACGTTACACGGTTGTGTTATCTGTAAGACACTTTAGAGTATAATCTAATATATGATATGTATTATATATCTTGTTATTACCAGTGCAAGCTTTTTCTATATTTCACAATGCTAATAAATCTGTAGTATACAATTAGGTGGTCTTAAATTAATGTAATTGCCGAATTTGCTTTAATTCAAAATTATTATCACAGATTTTCGTCAGAAAAATAACATGACATTGTTATAGCCATAAAGCTAAATAGTGTCCCATGAATGTTTTCTTTTTTGCATTGAAAAAAAAAACTTTTGGGGGATGCATAGTTTTTGCGTGGTACGTTTAAAATTAGAAGTGGGGGCAATGAGCAGGAATCTATACAATTAACCCACAGCTCCCATCAGACACACCAAAGGGAAAGAAACACAAACATGAAACAACAGACCCTAATGGAAACATCAATAGCAAAAGCCAAAAGGACAGCTACTTCCCACAAAATGGCCAACTGGCTATCTAAAACTAAATACTATAAGCGAAACACACAATAACACACCATAACAAAAATAAATCGCGAACTGCCACAGAAGAACCGCCTTGGAACGGTCAGTGAAATGAATTCCACGGGGGGGGGGGGCGGGGGGGAGCTAAAATCGATTCCACGCAGCCGAAATCCCCCAAACCCTGTTGGCTTGTTTGGGCGATAGGGCTCGAGATAGCATTTCATCTCAATGTCGGGTAAAAGTCCCACAACATTGGTAGCAACGTCTCCAAATGTCCTAAACAATGTTGACGGGGGTGTAAAACCTTTAATCAAACAAAAAAATCTCCAAATGAAGGGTAAACCTTTTTTCAAATGTTTGTTACCAATACATACTGGTACTCATTTGAAGTGCCACATTGTGACAGTTCTTTAGAGCACCCACAGTCAGTGGTTTACAGAGAAACTTATAATAAAGGGTTTCCGCCAGAAAAAAGATATGAAAGCATAACCTCAATTATTAGGGTTTGTAAACATAAAAGAGATTCCTTATATGTGTAAGGGATCGTTAACGAACATCAAGAGTCCAACCTGCATCCTGCTAGTCATTCGTCTGTTGATACAGACATGGACGTAACGCTCGTTAAGCATATTACACATGTGTATTTGCAATAGAGAGAAATGACTTAGAAACGTTTGTATTAAACATCAAGGTCAGGTCAGTTTCATTACTGCTACTGCAGATGGGACTCCACACCTCGGGAGAGCAAACCGTCTAGGAGTTGCTAGATCTCTAAACAAAGCTAGCGTGGGTAGGTGAACCTTTAGCCTTGGCTGGCAATCAACTTAGGAGTTTGAGGTCCCTAAGCCAAAAAACAAAAATGGCAGGGGGACTGACTTTTTTTCTTAATTGAATACTGACTTCCCCTATGGGGCGGACTGGCCTCGCGTTACTTTGTGCACAGCTGTGGTTGTCCAACAAAACCCTGTGTTGGTGCTTGGTCACTTTGGCTGTGCAAGGGGTAGATTGAGCTCTTAATTCCTGATCGGCAATCCATCTAGGAGAAGGCAACGCCGAACAAAAACCTACATAACTGGATTTGCCTATTCTAGCTATGTAAAATTCGTCTGATGGGGCGGAAGAAATCATTTCTCTGATTCAATGGTCCAAATGGCGATGCAGCAGCGTGTTGTGGAGCACGAAGAGCATGACAAGGCACTAAAGAAGTCAGGGTCACCCAATAAACCCTGGCTTACCTCCAGATGTCTCGACACTCTCTTGCCTCTGGATCCAGAACGGTCAGGACGAGAGGGTGAGGTTGACTCTGCCCGCCTCTCCCTCACTATAATCCAATTCACAGCGCATGTCATCTTAATCATATATACACTGTCATTCCAACAGTGTCGTGGGAACAAATTGCACAGGACAGAGCAAAGTGGCAAGGTCTCATCAAAAGGGATGCCAACGAATATGAGGCAAAAAGAATCAGTGAAGCTGAGCAGAAACGCGCACAGCGCAACACCAGAGCTAAGGCATCACCAACAGAGCTGTCTTCCCCCAGCCTCTGTTGCTCTATTTGCAAGAGACAGTTCAGAGCTAGAACCTGTCTCATCAGCCATCTAACAACACACACATAGTAACATTGCTCAAATATGATTAAGATTGGTCATTGTCAGTAATGACAGACGAACTATTATTAAGCATCTTAATGGTAAAATTCCTCTATGAGAAGCTCTATCTCAAAAAAGATAGACAGTACGGAATAATATTATTGTTCTGACTATGCGACTGATATATGCATATTAGATTCATTAGGAACATGTATTATGTCATTAATATGAAAATATGTTTGACGTTAAACTGAAATCCAAATGGTGTAAGTTTTGATTTGGCCTTACAAATATATAGAGGTTAGACACCAGATTATTCTACCTTGATCCGCCATGCTGGGAACACAAGACATGTTTTGTGCACACTTCTGATAATTTGTATCCTTTCTCACGAAGAACAAATTTAGGAAATAACAAAAGCACCGCACGCGGGTGCCAACGCTCGGCTGCAAAAATTCTAAGTCGAAAAAGGACCATAACTATGCCAAAAATATTTTTAGGGTTACCTCACCTATTGTTAAGTTCCCCTTTTCATAATAAACAACTATTCCGAGTTTCAAGTATATATGTTCAGTAATGACAGAGATATTACAAAATGTCCAAGTTTTTTGCAAAAATTCTAAGTCGAAAAAGGGGCATAATACAGTTACTGTGCAAAAATATTTTGAGGGTTACCTCACCTATTGGTATGTGTTCCACTTTTCATAATGAACAACTAGTCCGAGTTTCAAGTAAATATGTTCAGTAATGACAGAGATATTACAAAATGTCCAAGTTTTTTGCAAAAATTCTAAGTCGAAAAAGGGGCATAACTGTGCATTTTTTTTAGGTTTACCTCACCTATTGATATGAGTTCCCCTTTTCATCATGTACAACTAGTCCGAGTTTCAAGCAAATATGTTTAGTAATGACAGAGATAATACAAAATGTCAAAGTTTTTTTGCAAAACTTCTAAGTCGAAAAAGGGGCATTACTGTGCCAAAAATATTTTAAGGGTTACCTCACCTATTAGTATGAGTTCCCCTTTTGCATAATGAACAACTAGTCCGAGTTTCAAGTAAATAAGCTCAAAAATTCTAAGTCGAAAAAGGGGCATAACTGTGCATTTTTTTAGGTTTACCTCACCTATTGATATGAGTTCCCCTTTTCATCATGTACAACTAGTCCGAGTTTCAAGCAAATATGACGCCCCCGCCCATCGGGACTTGAAGAAATAGATGGGCTGCATGATGCTTCCACGCAGAGCTAAAACCGACCCGCACATGAGTACTGGTAAATCACTTAGAGGAGCTAAGCCTGCGCAGGCAAAGCGGTGCGAGTCGGCCCGTCCATGCTTATAAACCCTATTGGTTTCATTGGGCGGCAGGGCTTGAGATGTCCTTTCATCTCAATTCGGGTAAAAGTCCCACAAAATTGGAAGCAACGTCTCCAAAATGACCTTTACAGTGTTGACGGGGACGTTAAACCTCAAATCAAACAAACAAACAAATCAAGCAAATATGTTAAGTAATGACAGAGGTATTTCAAAATGTCCAAGTTTTTTGCAAAAATTCTAAGTCGAAAAAGGGGCATAACTATGCCAATAATATTTTGAGGGTTACCTCACATGTTGGTATGAGTTCGCCTTTTCATCATGTGCAACTAGTCCGAGTTTCAAGTAAATATGTTCAGAAATGACAGAGATATAACAAAATGTCCAATTTTTTGCATGTGCAGACGACGATGAAGACGACGCAGACGACGTCGGAGCTATGTCAATACCTCGTCGTTTTCGTCGAAAACAGCCGAGCTAAAAATGCATTGGTAATCTCTAGTATAAAAGAATGTAGCTGCCATTGTTTCAACGTAATTCTCCTTTTTAAAGTCAAGAACATAACTACTAACCCAGCAGGCACATCGAGGCTTTAGCGCGAAACTATTCTATCTGCAGTTTTCAAAATTTTACAGGAGAAGGAAAAAACTGAAAATCTTCACTGCTTTGACTCCTATGATAATTCTGAAAGGGTTTTTGAGTTTAAAATGTGTATTGTAAACATTGTGGGTAGCTTTTATTGAAAATAATTGAAAAATAAAAAAAATCATCAAATGGACTAGTTACGCGCTGAAATTGAACATTTTCGGCCGTAATTTTCAGTGCGAAACTAGTCTATCTTTTGAAAAAAGCTTGTTTTGTAGCACTTTGAAGCCAAAATAGTTTTGCATTAAGAAGAAAGTGAATAAATTATCATGATGCAATAATTTGGTTCAGCAGAAACCTAAAAGATATGTTTTTATTCTCACATCAAAGTAACAACTATACTGTAGAGTGACTGAGAATTGTTAATTCAACCACTGACAAGGGCTTTGAATTCATTTTACTTCTCTTGCATGAAATATGAAGTTTGATGAGAGGATTTTATTAGGAAGCTTCTTCACCCTTAATTTATCTATACACACAACCTTGTAATTTCTACAGCTCCAATACTTTTTGATATAAGAATAACGTTTCTAGTATCATGGTACAGTACACAATTAGTAGAAGGCATGTCGTATGCTAGAACCACAACCCTGGTTGCCCTTGTATAGTAGTTATCTCCCTTTACAATATAATCACTTCAACACCATTTGAGATATGACTTGGTACAGTGATAGTCATGTCATGTCATGGGCAAGAACCACAACTCTGGGTGCCATGGCTCCAACACTGCTTGAAATATATTGTAAGCACTTTGTATAGTTATAATTGAGGGCAGTCAATGAAATTAATGCATGTCATTGGAAAGAATCACAATTCTTGCTGTCATTTCATTGGAGTTATCTCCCTTGATAATATAACCTTGTGACTGCTATAGCTTCAACCCCTTTGAGATATAATTATGCCATGTGGCACAAATGAAAATGTGGATGAGGTGTGTAAAATGTGCAAGAACCTGAACTCTGGATACCATGGTATTTTAGTTATCGCTCATAGGGATATGATCCATTGTTTGTTTGTTGATTTGATGTTTAACATCCCCGTCAACACTATTTAGGTCATTTTGGAGACGTTGCTTCCAATTTTGTGGGACTTTTACCTGATACTGAGATGAAATGACATTTCAATCCCTGCCGCCCAATAAACCAATAGGGTTTATATGCATGGGTGGGCCGACTCGCAGCAGTTTTCCAGGGCAGGCTTAGACCTTATAAGCAGATTACCAGTACTCATAATGCAGTCGGTATCAACTCTGTGTGGAAGCATTGTGCAGCCCATCTATTTCTCCAAGCCCTGATGGGCGGGGGTGGGGGCGGATATATATAATCCATTGAATTGTATTGATGGCACTTGATACACTTCAGTCCCTTTAGTACTCCTCTCATTATAGCACGGTTTTGGTTATAACACGGTCAGGCCTTGCCTCCGAAATTGTCATTTTACTATTATTTCTATATAAAATTATCCCTTTATAACATGGTTCACTTATAACATGGTCCAATTCTATGCATCCCAAACATAGCGTTATAAAGGGATGGCACTGTACAATGTGGCATTATGATATTGTGATAACCATAGCTTTAACCTCTTTTATTAGTATTGCTGGTACTTGCTAGGTTAGAACTTATGAAGGCATGTCAAGTACAAGAACCAAATATCTGGATGCACAGCTAGCTTATACTGATAAGCTTGCCCAGGCAAAGTGTGGATAGGAAAACTGAGCAGCTCAAAAATGACCTAAATAGTGTTGAATAGGCCATTTAACCCCAAAACAAACACATTTTGAAAGTACATAACAAAGTTCTTGTCATTGTGCCTATCACTGACCATGTGTACATACAGAACACAGCTACTGGTTATTTATAGCAGTGCTAGTCATATCCTTGTGATGTCAGGGTACTGTGTGAAACTAAAAGCTGGACTGAGCAAGTGAATTTTGGAATTGGTTTATCAATCAACCCCTAGTTACTAAATAAAGAAGCTTCTCACTGCTATTGTTCATGTGACTGTCACTACTGATTATGTTTTAGCAGTGCTAGTCATATACTTGTGATGTCAGGGTATTGTGTGAAACAAAAAGCTGGGATGAGCTAGTGAACTTTGGGATTGGTTTATCAATCAACCCCTAGTTACTAACTAAAGAAGCGTCTCACTGCTATTGTTCATGTGACTGTCACTACTGGTTATTTAAAGCAGTGCTAGTCTTATCCTTGTGATGTCAGGGTACTATTTGAAACTAAAACATTGGCAGGACTAGTGAACTTTGGGGGTTAGTTTATCAATCAACCCCTAGATACTAACTTTAGAAGCTTCGCACTGCTATTGCCCATGTGACTGTCACTACTGGTTATTTAATTATAGCATTGATAGTCTTATCCTTGTGATGTCAGGGTACTGTGAGAAACTAAAAGCTGGACTGAGCTAGTGAACTTCGGGATTGGTTCATCAATGAACCACTAGTTGCTAACTAATGAAGCTTCCCTCTGCTATTGTTAAGTGACTGTCACTACTGGTTATTTATAGCAGTGCTAGTCTCATCCTTGTGATGTCAGGGTACTGTGTGAAACTAAAAATATTGACAGGGCTAGTGAACTTTGGGATTGGTTTATCAATCAACCCCTAGTTACAACTAAAGAAGCTTCTCAATGCTATTGTTCATGTGACTGTCACTATAGGTTATTTATTTATCAATCAACCCCTAGTTACTAACTAAAGAAGCTTCTCACTGCTATTGTTCATGTGACTGTCACTACTGGTTATTTATAGCAGTGCCAGTCATATCCCTGTGATGTCAGGGTTCTGTGTGGAACTTAAATCTGGACTGTCCTAGTGAACTTGGGGATTGGCTTATCAATCAACCCTAGTTACTAACTAAAGAAGCTTCCTGTCTGCTTTGTCCATGTGATTTTTGCTGACAAAATCCAGGGACTAGTTATTTTAAGCAGTGCTAGTCCTTTCCTTCTGATGTCAAAGCATTGAGTAAAAACTAAAACCTGAACAGGACCAGTGAACTTGGGGTTTGGCTTATCAATCAAATCCCTGGTTACTGACTAAAGGCACTTCCCATTTGCTAATGTCCATGTGACTTTCAATAACAAAATCCAGGTGCCGATTGTTTTAAGCAGTGCTAGTTCTCTCCTTCTGATTTCAGAGTATTTAATCACTAAATCTGGTTTCTGCAAGTGAACTGGGACATTAGCATATCAATCAACCCTTAGTTACTAACTTAGGAAGCTTCCGGTTTGCTATTGTCCATGTGACTGTCGCTGACAAAATCCAGGCACCAGTTATTTATAGCAGTGCTGGTTTTCTCCTTGTGACAGCAAAAAGTAAAACCTGGACTGGGCTTATTTACTAGGACATGTAATTGGAAGCCACATAACATGTCATAGCACAGTGACTGATCAGGTCTATGCTGGTTGCTGAAAATACTGGAATGTAAGGGTTATACAAGCAGATGTACTAGTTTCGCACTGACTGAAAACATTAAATGCAGATAAACTAGTTGGACAAATATGTGGTTTTCTCAGCAATTTGAAAGGGCATCATAGGGAAATTTTCACACAAGCTGTAAAATGTAAATTACCTTCAAACTATCAAAAAAAGTTATTTTCACCAAAAATGTCATTTAGAATAGTTTCGCGCTAAAGCCTCGACATGACGTAATTGTGTTGTCACATCAACGTCGGTACAACGTCATAGCGTTTATGCAACGTCACATCTACGTCGTGACGTTGCACCGACGTTTATTTGACGTTGTCTTAGCGACGTGTGCCCGCTGGAAGATTCTGTTGCAATTCAGCCTCGGTGTCTCCAGCAAAGAAGGTAACTCTTAGTGTGTGACATCATCAGTAACCTCTCAAACATAAGCCCCATCAAGAGAAAGCTGGTCTTTGTGGGCTTGTGACCTAAAAAGCGTTTTATCCTCTGAACCCCGGTTTTCTATATATTAAAGAGTTTACAAGATGTTCACAGCATGGACCTGCAAACGTGATGCGTTACTTCACAAGCTGACTGATTTGAATCGTTCATGGTTGCACATGTCACTTTCGTATGATCTGATGTATATGAGCCCACTTCCAATCTGCGTTTAGTTACCGGTGGTGTTCAGAAATACTGACGGCACAGTGTGGAAGTCAAACAAACTGTTTCCTAGTGTTTCTGTACTTCCAACGAGGACCAACACACACACAATGTTTACAATGAAACCAGCCAATACCTGAAACAAATTATTGTATAACACAAATTAATATGATCAGGGAGAGCCATAATTACAGAACACAGGCTATTAATGACACAACATAAAATTGGAATTAAACTCCGTTCAGAAAATCTGAACCATCAACTTTTCTTTTTGTTTTATGTTTTTGGGTCGATTGTAATCGAAAATCGACCAAGATTTAACAATAGTCTAAAGTTTGACATTAATGCAGATGACCTAATCACAACCACCGTTCTTGACAAGAGACATCCGTGAGAAAATAGGTCTATTGCTCCATATTCGAAACAGTTTCAAAAGTTCCTCTCATGTCTAAAAATGAAACTGCTAGTGGAACTGGATGTAATAGTGAGTATTTCTGTCAATTAATGTCATGAAAACGGTTCCTTCTGTTTCCTTTTCAATAATTATAAATTTTACACAGGGTCAATTTATGAATGGAAATTCGCCTTGCATGTACAGATTAACCCATTTTGTCATGGAAACCCCAAAACGCGTAATTGACAGACGACCAGTCGACACACAACGCGGCGGGCGTCTGATCAAGACCTACTCTGTTTGCAAAAGTTAAGATATTTCCAAATACATTTAGAAAAAAAACACAGCCAGACACCCCTTAATTTTGAAATGGACTAGTGCTATATATAACTTGTATAAGGTGGTACAAAATGGGTTAAAGTTTACGGCATTAGTTACAGACTAATCTAAAAATACCGACTGGTAAATATGTTCTATAAAAGGGTTATCCTTTGGAAGCAAGGAATACACTATAGAAGAGAAAAATATGGAGTGTACATGTTTTCTGGGCCAGACTAGCTAGTTTCGGCCAATTAAGCCTCATCAGTGACCCTCAGATATTTTCAAAATTCCACAATATCATTGATCCCAAAGGACAGGAAAATATTATCTACACTATGATGTAGGGCAGGGAGAGTTTTACCGCCGCCACACATTCCCACACACCAGCTGTAGTGAAGTTAAATATGTTCTTTAAAAGGGTTATCCTTTGGAAGCAAGGAATACATTACAGAAGAGAAAAATATGGAGTGTACATGTTTTCTGGGCCAGATTAGCTAGTTTCGGCCAATTAGGCCTCATCAGTGACCCTCAGATATTTCCAAAATTCCACAATGGAATCAATGATCCCAAAGGACAAGAAAATATAATCTACACTATGATGTAGGACAGGGAGACGTTTTACCGCCGCCACACATTCCCACACACCAGCTGTAGTGAAGTTAAATATGTTCTATAAAAGGGTTATCCTTTGGAAGCAAGAAATACACAACAGAAGAGAAAAATATGGAGTGTACATGTTTTCTGGGCCAGACTAGCTAGTTTCGGCCAATTAGGCCTCATCAGTGACCCTCAGATATTTTCAAAATTCCACAATGGAATCAATGATCCCAAAGGACAAGAAAATATAATCTACACTATGATGTAGGGCAGGGAGACGTTTTACCGCCGCAACACATTCCCACACACCAGCTGTAGTAAAGTTAAATATGTTCTATAAAAGGGTTATCCTTTGGAAGACTCCTTACTACCGCATCACAAAATAGGGTCGATTCGTCACTGGGTGCAGTATTGTTCTAAGTGGGAATAGGAAACGGAGAATTTTGATACGTTTGTTTGTTTGTTTGATTTGAGGTTTAACGTCCCCGTCAACACTGTAAAGGTCATTTTGGAGACGTTGCTTCCAATTTTTTGGGACTTTTACCCGACATTGAGATGAAATGACATCTCAAACCCTGTCGCCCAATGAAACCAATTGGGTTTATTAGCATGGACGGTCCGCCTCGCACCGTGGTTCCTGGACAGGCTTAGATCCTCTTTGCGGTTTACCAGTACTAGTGTGCAGGCCGGATTCAGCTCTGCGTGGAAGCATTATGCAGCCCATATATTTCTTCCAAGCCCCTATGGGCGGGGGCAGTTGATAAGTTTGTAAAGCCCTGTACACATGCTCCAATTTGCATACGTAAGTAAACTTGCACAAATTAATACAAATTAAGCATAGCGGAACACTAGTATATTTCGCTTAGCGTTCACATGGACGTTTAAGAGTCTAATCACCCTGTTTGTTTGTTTAGAGGTTTTACGTCCCCGTCAACACCATATAGGTCATTTTGCAATACTGTATAGGTCATTTCGGGGACGTTTTGTGGGACTTTTACCCGACATTGCGATGAAATGGCATCTCAAACATTGTCGCCAAATGAAACCAATATGCTTTATTTGCATGGACAGTCCGACTCGCACCAGTTTGCATCGACAGGCTTAGATCCTTAATTCATGTGTGGGTGGTTTCAGCTCTGCGTGGAAGCATCACGCAGCCCATCTATTTCTTCAAGCCTAGATAGGCGGGGGGTGGGGGGGGGGGGGGGCTAACCACTCACAATTTACATACGTAAATTAAGTACATGTATCACATATCATAACTGTTCATTTAGTCATTTCAATTAAAATGAATGGATTGCCATAGAATGCTGCCGTATTGCTTGGAAATGGGTTTCGAGCTGGAAAATAACAAAAACAAGTAGTTATGGTGATATGATGAGATTGACTGTTTTGTAAGTAATAGAACAAAATAACCTATCTCGAATGACCACATAATTACTGTAGAAATGAAGCTGATGCAGTAATGGGGATCAGAGCAAGTTACATTCTGCCATGTATCACTAGAGAGCGCACCACTCAAGACATTTGGTCCTTATCAATAGTACCTGTTATCCCAGTCTGGGTCGATTGTTTATTAATTGACCCAAAGTTACAACGCATAGAAATATTCAGTCACAAATCCACGTACCTTCACTGACTTGTAGGAAATCTGGGTAACGGTTATTTATAGAATTTTGACGCGCTATTCTTATCAGTTATCTATGGAATCTATGACATCATTGGTTGGGCTTAGGCAACAGTGAGGATCCAGATCAGAAGCCTTTATCAGGGTCTACACATTTTGCTTTATAAAAACTTAAAATTATGGCTTTAACCAAACACTTTTAGTCTCAAGGCTCAGTCTAAGGATGCGGTACACTCAGTGACAATCGACCCATCAGTACTTTCAGTGCTTGGATTAATACTAATTGAAGCCCATACAACACTATGGGTGAGCTTTAGACATGACCCTCCATCAACTTCGCCAGTAAGTCGCATGTCTCGACGGTAGTCTGGAAAGGCTGTGATTATTTGGAGAAAATTGCAAAACAAAGAAATGAGACCAGCTAAGTTCATTTGACGATGATTGTCAGGTGAAATAATAAATATTTTAATTCATGTGACATACTATATAAATAGATATGCAATTACGACACACCTTTCATTCAAAATTCTTTATAGCGGCTCACCAGGGACAGAAAGCCTTATGCTCCTTTTATACGTTTTCTAAGTCTGTTTGTACGTCCTTCAATAAATCACACATTCTGGTTTGATTTGTCTTTGAGTGTGTGTATCGCTTATATTATTTTGTGGGAAAGTAACTTTCCTTTTGACTTGCCGCTATTGATGTTTCCATTAGGGACTAGTTGTTTCATGTTTATGCTTCTTTCCTTTTGGTGTCTCTGATGGGAGCTGAGGGTTAATTGTATCGATTCCTGATCACTGCCCTAAAACAAGACTGAAAGCATAGCAACAAAGTGGAAGCCAATGTTCATACAGGACCACTAGTGAATGGTGACACGAAAGTTTGCCCCCATAGCCTAGGTCACATGACCAAGACGACAGCCACACCCATATATGGTTAAACACTTTGAAATTGTTTCCGCTGGAACAAAACTGCCGGCGACACAGGAACTTGGGATGCAATCAAAGATTGTGTCCCTGCAATGATTCGTGTAAAATGAAGATCCTTAAGCTTGTTTAAAAGAGGTTACGTGGGAGTTTAGGTCGATGTGAAGGTGCTGTAAAGCTTGCCATGCTGGGACGTTCTACTGCATTGAGTTCTGTAGGACAATGGACTATTGTGCTTGTAGCACATTACGAAAACACGCATATACAAATATTTCAACAGCGGAATTAATTATTTACTGTTGTTTTTTAAATTAGGGTCATCGGTATCATGAACTCAACAAAGCGTTTTCTAAATCTTACAGGCAACATTGAGTCGGGCCCCACTCTTCCCCGGCTCTTGTCCTTTAGCATCGTTGATTCCATCTGTAAGATTGGATATATTTGAGAGCCACTGATGAGGCCTAATTGGCCGGAACTAAATATTTCAACAGCGGAATTAATTATTTACTGCTGTTTTGCTGCCTAATTGGCCGAAACTAACTAGTCTTGTCTAAAAGACTGTACGTTTCATACTTTTAAGTTCTGTGGTGTTTCTTTGCTTCCAAAAGACAACCCTTTTATGGAATATATTTATCGTTACTACAGCTGGTGTAAAGGGAATGTGTGGCAGCCGTAAAATGTCTCCCCGCCCTTCATCATAGTGTAGTTTATGTTTTCTTGTCCTTTGGGGTCATTGATTCCATTTTGGCACCTTGAAAAGTGCGAGTTTGATGAGGCCTTATTGGCGGAAACGAGATAGTCAGGCCCAGAAACTGTGAAGCCCATACTTTCAAGTTCTGTGTCGTATTCTTTGCTTCCAATATATAAGCCTTCTATAGAACATATCTTAAGAATTCTAAGTAAGTTAGTTGGTGCCTCATGCTTTTCTCCCGTCGGCATTTCAGTATTTCGCGCTGTCATGTCCTTATCGTTTTATCTCTAAATGTGTTCGAACTTTAAGTTCTCGAAGATGTTGCGTTGATGCGTTTAAAACCCTTCACGCGAAGTGAACGAATTACTTGTGTAGAAGTATACATAATTTTGGTATAAAAATTATACATAATGGTATAAAACCCTAACAGAGTAAAAATAATCAAGTGCACCTTGGTATAATCCTTCTTGGCTACAGGTTACTTACCATATCAAAGACCTTGACATAGCCGTATGAAAATACTATGGCATTCGGTGGGGTCGCCGCTGGCAGCATAAATGAGAATGATGCCGCCAGAGCCGAAGGAAACATTACATATAGCGGGTTCATCTTGAAACCAATGGCCTGAAATAAACATAAAGAACAAGCCGTAAGGGGAATGGATACACTTTCAGCGGAGGCAACTCCGGCAAAAGTAGTTTTGAATCCCTTATCAATAAGGGTCAACTTTAAGAGTAGACCCCATTTTATTAAGATTGAGCCTATAAAAAAATGAACAGGAAGTCACAAAAGTTGTCTCCCTTTATAAAATGGTGGAAAAATTTGCTAGGTGTTCTCATTCCCATTAAATTCTGGAAAAAATTTCATTAACTACATGATATTTTCGTATTTTGCCAAAATGTTCATAAAAGTGAAACAGAAAAATCAAAGCACTGAGAGTACTGGTGGCTCGATTGTCTCTGAGTATAGGTCGGAGAAATAGTTTTGGACTGTGATTTAAACTGTTTCAGTTAACCCTAAAATTCAGTTTTTAAGCAAATAATGAAGATCTTGATCAGGCGTCGTGTTCTGTGGCGTCTGGTCTGGGTCTACACATTTTGCGAAGCCAAACCTATGTTTCCATTTCCATAACCCTTTGAAACACTCTGACCTCACTGCGGTTGTTTTCTATAAAAAGTTATTCCGACCAGCCAGTAATAGTCACGCGGACTGTAGCACTGAAGAGCTTTTCTGCTTTGTAACTTTGTGTCGATTGACAATCAATCTACAAAAATAGCCCTGTTATTTGTTCCACAATGAGGTCAGAGTGTTAAGAGAGTGTTGAGTTTTGAGTGTTACACGTAAGAGATTTATCTATAAAATCTGGACTGGAATAATGTGCTAGGTTTTGCAAACAGTGTATACCCGAATCAGACGCCGCAGAAAGCGGTGTCTGATCAGGGTCTTCACTGTTTGCATTATGTACAAGAACCTAAGGGTAAACCGAAACAGTCCAGGCCCCCGTTCTTCATGACCATTTTGACCAGCCTGCATTTAGAGATACATCACGAAAACAAGCCTATATAATTTTGACCCCCTTGAACCCCACTTTTAAGTAGTAAAACTTGGGTATACAGAGGTAAACCTTATTTTTCTTATTTCTGCTCTAAAATATAGATTTGGCTACTCTTCAGAACCGCCTCGATGAGGCGGTTCTAACGAGTACCCGCAATTTATATTTCTAAAATACAGATTGTGGCTACTCGTCAGAACCGCCTCGATGAGGCGGTTCTAACGAGTACCCACAATCTATATTTTGAGCAGAAATAAGAAAAATATCACAATTTTTCAACCGAAAATGTTCGTTTTTAAGGCGGTAAAGTTTACAAGGTATTAGTTTAGGCGTGTTTTCGTAATGAGCGGCCTCCACAAAGAGATAATTGGCCAATCTGTGCTATCAGTGCTTTGATTTATTTAACTTCAAATCCTCTAACCCTTTAGTTTCTGGAGTGTCCTCTTTCCGACATCACTGAAGTTGGGCATGTCTCTTCTACTAAATAGGGTGCCTAGCTAAATTGTAAGCGATATATATCTCGATAATAGGGTTTTGAAATTTCATTAAATTTTATGGATTCCTCATGAAAAATTAGCTGAAATGTAATTTTTCTCGTCAGAATTATGGCCCTTTCCTGACCCTTTGAACAAATTTGGATGAAATCTTGTCAGCAAAATATCTCAAGAACTATTAAAGCCTTGCAAGGTGATGAATGGATTTGTAGTGAGAAAAAACCTGATTAAATTTTGATTAAATTCTGAAATCTCGTTCAGTTATCGCCCTTTGAAAGATTTGGCGTTTAGGCGCAAGTATATGGTTGGGGGTGTAGTGTTTTACAAAACTTCATATCCAGTTTGCAGACTTCACACTACAGCTTGGGACGCCTTACATATCTCATTCATAAATCCCGGGCTTCTCCAGACTTTGGGATGAATCTTTAAACCGAGGTCCCGTCTCCGTATGACCTTAGCTGTTGGTGGGACGTAAAACTGAAACACTCACTCATCTCAGTCATAAACAAGATGTGTTTGTGAAAAACGAACATGTCCCCGGGCATGGTCATTTTTTATTCAAAGTTGCTCACAGTTCAAGATTTTTGTTTGTGTGGGAAGGAAGCCCTTGACACAAGAAACTTACATGCCAAATATGAAAGCTCTATCTTAAACGGTTCAAAAGTTATGAAAAATAATATTTTTTTCTTCATAGTAGGTCAAGGTCATAGGTAAAAAAATTGCATGAATGTAAAGCTCTTTTCATAAGGAACCTACATGCCAAATATTAAGGCTCTTTCTTAAACGGTTCAAAAGATATGAACAATTTTATTTTTTCTTTTAAGTAGGTCAAAGGTCATGGTCATGGTCCAAACATTTTGCATGAATGAAAAGCTCTAATCACAGGGAACCTACATGCCAAATATGAAAGCTCTATTCCAAACGGTTCGAAAGTTATGACCAAAAATGTTTATTTTTTTAAGTAGGTCAAGGTCACAGGCCAAAATTTTTGCATGACTGTAAAGCGTTAGTCACAAGGAACATACATGCTAAATATGAAGGCTGTATCTCAAATGGTTCAAAGGTTATGAACAATGCTAACTTTTTCTTTTATGTAGGTCAAAGGTCAAGGTCACAGGTCAAATTTTGAATGTAAAGCTCTTGTCACAAGGAATCTACATGCAAAATATGAAGGCTCTATCTCAAACCGTTCAAAAGTTATGACCAAAACGTTTTTTTATTTTAAGTAGGTCAAAGGTCAAGGTCACAGGTCAAAATTCTTGCATGAATGTGAAGCTTTTGTCACAAGGAACATACATGCTAAATATGAAGGCTGTATCTCAAACGGTTCAAAAGTTATGACCAATGTTAACTTTTTCTTTTATGTAGGTCAAAGGTCAAGGTCACAGGTCAAATTTTTTTGTGTGAATGTGAAGCTCTTGTCACAAGGAACCTACATGCAAAATATGAAGGCTCAATCTCAAACCGTTCAAAAGTTATGACCAAAATGTTATTTTTTATTTTAAGTAGGTCAAAGGTCAAGGTCACAGGTCAAAATTTTTTGCATGAATGTAAAGCTTTTGACACAAGGAACATACATGCTAAATATGAAGGCTTAATCTCAAAAGGTAAGTTATGAACAATGTTATTTTTTTCTTTTGAGTAGGTCAAAGCACAAGGTCACAGGTCAAATTTTTTGCATGAATGTGAAGGTCTTGTCACAAGGAACCTTCAGGCCAAATATGTAAGCTCTATCGTAAACGGTTCAAAAGTTATGACCAAAATGTTATTTGTCTATTTTAAGTAGGTCAAAGGTCAATGCTAAGGTCACAGGTCAAATTTTTTTGCATGAATGTAAAGCTTTTGTCACAAGGAACATACATGCTCAATATGAAGGCTATATCTCAAGTGGTTCAAAAGTTATGACCAATGTTATTTTCTTCTTTTAAGTAGGTCAAAGGTCAAGGTCACAGGTCAATTTTGCATGAATGTGAAGGTCTTGTCACAAGGAACCTTCAGGTCAAATATGAAAGCTCTATCTCAAACGGTTCAAAAGTTATGGCCAACGTTAAAGTTGTCCACGTACAAACCAATAAACCAACAATAAACAAACAAACGGACAGGGCAAAAACAATATGTCCCCGCTATCGCTACCGGGGACATAAAAAATTCCACTTACCAAGCTTGCCAATATAGGCATCATTAATGTACAGATAGCTGGATTACTTATAAACTCCGTCAATCCTGCCATTATGAAGCATAGCACCAAATTTAATACCCATGGCTCGAAATGGTCCATGTGAGATAATTTTCCTGCGAACCATTTTGATAAGCCAGATACCTGAAATAAAAACCGACAGATATTTCAATGGACCTTCATGGTTTTGCGGCATTTGAAAGCGTAAGTACAGCATCACAAAAACACGCCTACATAATTTTGACCCCCTTGAACCCTACTTTTATATAGTTAAACTGGGGTTTACAGTGGTAAACCTTTTTTTTCTGATGTTTGATCTAAAATAAAGATTGTGGAGACTCGTTAGAACCGCCTCGATGAGGCGGTTCTATCGAGTACCCACAATCTATATTTTGAGCAGAAATAAGAAAAATATCAACATGATTTAAGCATTTTCATTTTTTAGGCGATAAAGGTTACAATGTATTTGTATAGGCGTGTCTTTGTAATGAATAATGTACTTGGGACAAGCAAAAACTCAGATCTGTTTATGCATCACCACAGTCAGACCAAACAAAGACTCTTATTATATCCCCACTTTCCAAGAAGTTGGAGGGGCATATTGCTTCTGGGGCGTTCATCGGTTAGTCCGTTGATAACGCTTTTTGATGCATAGCATTACTGAAGAACCATGTATGCTAGGGTTTTGAAATTTCATATATGGATGGCTCATGAAAACATAGCTGACGAGAATTTGTCTTATCTGGGTTATGTTCCTCCCAAGAGTTATGATTCTCTGAAATTGTTTTGATAAATCGAAGTGAAGGAAATGATCTATCTATCTATCTATCTATCTATCTATCTATCTATCTATCTATCTATCTATCTATCTATCTATCTATCTATCTATCTATCTATCTATCTATCTATCTAAGAGGACTATGGTGCTTTTTAATGACATCTTGTCACATATTCAAAGACGAACTACAAGAGCACCGCATGCGGGTGCCAACGCTCGGTTGCAGCCCATTTTCATAATGAACAACTAGACCGAGTTTCAAACATGACAGAAATATTACAAAATGTCCAAGTTTTTGCACGTCGACGACGCAGACAAAATGTCCAAGTTTTTGCACGACGACGACGCCAGAGCCATGACAATACCTCGTCGTTTTCTTCGAAACTGTCCTCTTGGCTTTCTGCTGTTGGTTTTTCCGTTGCTTCATGTTTGTGTTTCTTTCCCTTTGGTGTCTCTGATGGGAGCTGTGGGTTCACTGTGTCGATTCCTGATCATTGCCTCTACTTCTTTTTTGGAACGGTCAGTGAAAAGTATTTTGAGAAATCTTGTCAGCAAAATATCTAAAAAAACTATTGGAGTTTGAGCCTTGAAAGTTGGTGAACGGATTGGCTAACTGGTTAACTCTGACTAAATTCTGAAAAACACTTCATGGGTTTTGGCCCTTTGTATCAGTGGATATTTCTATAGTGTATGCTTTGGGGTGGATAGCATATCTTTAGAACTAATTATGCTACGGTTTCG
Organism: Lucinisca nassula; assembly: GCA_963580285.1. Classification (NCBI taxonomy): domain Eukaryota; kingdom Metazoa; phylum Mollusca; class Bivalvia; order Lucinida; family Lucinidae; genus Lucinisca; species Lucinisca nassula. The sequence goes on along the minus strand of OY757012.1, from coordinate 16,608,435 downwards.
AAATTTCATATATGGATTCCTAATGAAAAATAGCTGATGCATATTTATGGCCCTTTGGTTTTTTTATGACACCTTGTCAGCAAAATATCTCAAACACTGTAGTGATGAGAAGATAACCTGATAAACATTTGAGGAAATTCCGAACAATACTTCATGAGTTATGGTCCTTTGTAACTTTGGACATTTGTACAGTGTATCCGTTGCGATGCATAGCATAACTTTAGAACCATTTATGCTAGGGTTTTTTAAAATTTCAAATATCAATTTCTCGTGAAGAAATAGCTGACAAGTAATATTTCTCGTCAGGATTATGGCCCCTTGAAGGATTATGGCGATTTGAAACATTTGTGATGAAACTTTGTCAGCAAAATATCTCAAAAACTATTTGAGCTAGAGCCATGATCGATGGTGCATAGATTAGTGTCGATATGAGATGATGACCCGAGTAACTGTTGACTGAATTCCAGATAAAAAACTTCATGAACTAGAGCTGTCAGTGAAACTGACTAGGGCCCCGGCAACGCTATCAGAGGAGTAGGAAAATTTGTGGACGGACAGACGGACAGACAGACAGACAGACGGACGGACAGAGTGATTACTATAGGGTACCCACACTTTCAGTGCGGGGCCCTAATTAAAGCCCTTTGTAACTTTTGACATTTACACAGTGTATGCTCTGTGTTGCATAGCATTACTTTAGAACTGTGTATGCTAGGGCTTTAAAATTAATATATGGATTCCTCATGACATCATAGCTAACACGCGTTTTTTCTCATTTGAAGTATGCTCCTTAAACGAGTTATGGCCCTTGAATTGTTTTTTGTTAAAATCTTCTCAGCTAAATATATCGAGAACTACTGGAGCTAGAGCCTTGAAAGGTGGTGAATAGATTGATAGTGATGAGTAGATGACGTGATTAACTTTTGACTAAATTCCGAAAAAAAAACTTCATGAGATATTGACCTTTGTAACTTTGGACAATTGCACAGTGTACGCTGTGTGTTGCATAGGTATGCATATTATTGTTTTATGCAAGTTTCGTGAAGATTAGACAAAAATTAAAGCTACGCTGTTCACAAGGTCAAAAATGGTCACTTTTGAGAATGAAGGGGACGTATCTCTGCCGTTGCTGGTTCGATCTGACGCATTTTCGAACTCGTCCGAGATTGTATGCATGTCACTGTTTTGTGCAAGTTTTATTTGGAACCGACAAATATGAAGAAGCGACGCTGTTTGCAAGATCAAAAATGATCATTTTTGAGAATTACAGGGACGTAACTCTGCCATTGTCGGTCGGACGCGATCCATTTTCAAACTCATTTTCATTGTTAACTGCAAGTTCCATGAAGATCTGAATAAAATGAAGAAGCCACGCTGTTCACAAAATCTAAAATGGCCATTTTCAGAATCTCTTTGAGTACAATAATCGTAAAAGAACACAACCTGTGAGGCGTTTGCTATACAGAAACCACTCCCTATCAGAAAAACAATTCCCCATGGAACTCTGTTAACAGCCGCTTTCCATGTGATCAATGGTTCTGGTGACTCACAATCATGACCTGTAACGAAAATAAATCGAAATGTGTTTGTGAATTTAGGAATAACAACAAGAAACTGATGACTTTTGATAATACAGAGGACCAGCGTTATAACGGCAGTATGTGTTCCCTATAATTGTGCCATTATAATGAATTTGTCGTTATAAAGAAACCCTGTTAGGAGTATGATAGGTTATAAAAGGTCTTTTCCACATCATTACTACGAGAAAAAAATGTTATAGACATTTGTTTGAATCGCCTCGGCGAGGTGATTATACCAAATATCTATAACATTTGTTTCTTGGAGTATTAGATTTCAATATCCTTTCATGACAATGGATTCGATCTGTGCATTTCCAAGACGATGGAAACTTACGTCGCTCGGAACCCAGGCTAAGCCTTTAGCAAAGTAGTTATTTATTAATAATTAAAATTGCCGCTATAACGCGTTTTGCCATTATAACGAATGTCGGTATAAAGACTGTACATGAGCTACCCGAATGCATTTTAGGGGTTGTCAGACAAATAATGACACTGGCCAACGGGTTCGCCTGTAAAGCTGGACATCATGGTTAGATCTATATGCAAATGCTGATCTGAGCTATTACTTATCATCCCCGGCTCAGATCTATGTCCCATGATAAGACATGTTCATGACATCTGACAGCGTGCGAATTGCCAAAAATAAAGACAACTTTGTAGCTAAATGCTTTGGATTAAACATTATTATTTTTCTTTCAAGACAATAATTACAGAATACAAATACGGTATATAAAGTATAATTCAGGATCTGATGGTAAGCCATAGTTTATATATGTCATCTCCTGAACTAAAAAAAAAAACAAGAAAAACTAGAAATGCGTCCATAGGACACGGATGCCCCCCGCCTAAAAGTATGTCTATGTTCGTATTCATCCATAGAAAGTTATTGACCGTGTTTAAGTTTTGGACCCTTTTTTCACGTTTGACCTCTAAGTATGATCTTGGCCTTGTAGGTAAGGACCTTGATTCGTGTGAGGCAGATTGTCTCATGATGGCCAATATTTCTGCCAAATAATTTCAAAATCCATCCGGAGATAAAAAAGTTATTGACTGCGTTTAAGTTTCGTAACCATTTTTTACCTTTGACCTCCAAGTATGACCTTGGCCTTGGAGGTACAGATCTGGGTTTGCACGTGATACATCGTCTCATGATGGTTAATATTTCTTCAAAGTAATTTTAAAATCCATCCAGAAATAAGTAAGTTATTGACTGCGTTTAAGTTTCGGACCCTTTTTTGACATTTGACCTCTAAGTATGACCTTGACCTTGGAGGTACGGATCTGGGTTTGCACGTGACACATTGTCTAATGATGGTTAACATTTTTTTCAAAGTAATTTCAAAATCCATTCAGAAATAAGTAAGTTATTGACTGCGTTTAAGTTTCGGACACTTTTTTTTGACATTTGACCTCTAAGTATGACCTTGACCTTGGAGGTACGGACCTGGGTTTTGCACATGACACATCGTCTCATGATGGTCAACATTTCTACAAATTAATTTCAAAATCCATCCAGAAATAAGAAAGTTATTGACTGCGTTTAAGTTTCGGACTCTTTTTTGACCTTTGACCTCTAAGTATGACCTTGACCTTGGAGGTACGGACCTGGGCTTTGCACGTGACACGTCGTCTCATGATGGTTAACATTTCTGCCGAGTAATTTTAAAATCCATCAAGAAATAAGGAAGTTATTGACTGCATTTAAGTTTCGGACGCACGGACGCACGGACGGACGGACGAACGGACGGACAGGCGCAACGCTATATGTCCTTTCCACCCATTATTCTTCGAATGGTTGGGGCATAAAAAACGAAAAAAAAACCATCATCTTCTGAACTCCAAACAAAAACTGTAAAGCTTTATTTCACTTCACTACAGCTGGGGATCGCTCCTTAAGGAGAGTGGGAACACCTTCAGGGGTGACAACTCCTGAGGAGCAATTTCTTTCCTTTAAGAGTAGACCCCTTTTTCAGCGGGACAAGGCTTATAGAAAAGCGAACAGGAAGTCACGAAAGTTGTCTTCACTTGAAAAATGGCGGAATAATCTGCCGGTGTTCCGATTCCCTTTAAACCCTAGCGATTTCTTTCGGCGGTTTGGCTTAAGATATAATTTCATCTCAACGTCGGGGAAATGACCAACAAAATCGGGAGCAACGTCTCCAAAATGACCTAAATAATATTGGCAGGAGCATAGACCGCAACACAAACGAAAATGAACTACAGCTGTGGTTAAGTGACGCGCAGTGGCTGTATAACATCTCATACTACTCGGATTGTTTGATTGCTGGGGTTTCACCGCCTATTTAAATCATGACCACACCTTTCATGCCCTTCATCATAGTGCGGGTTATATTTTCTTGCACACCAGACATGGAAATCCGTGATTTTACCCTGGGATAGAAATTTATGTTCTGACCCTGGTGTTCCGACCCAATATCGAATATTCCCGCGTGTTTGATAAATGTACTGGTTGAATACGACCTCATATGAACCGTCGTTAAGGTTGACGTCATGCACGCTACGTGACGTCACTTAACATTCCTGTAGTGTCATCACTATATGGCGGACGTTGGTAACCGAAGTAACTGCAGCATTAAAACTCCGCGCAACAAATGGAAGGTATGCAAGAAAAAATCCTATATGGATGTGAGGGGTGGATAGAAAAATCCATCCCTCGGGATCACTGTCCGGCATCACCCAGCAAGCCTCGTGATGCCGGACAGTGACCCTCGGGACGGATTTTTCCATCCACCCCTCACACCCATATAAGATTCTTATGTTCTACTCCCTTAGGATCATTGATTTCACTGCGGAATTTAGAAAATTTATGAGGGTCACTGAGGAGGCCTAATTGGCCGAATCTAGCTAGTCTGGTCCAGAAAAAACTTCTACACTCCATGGTTTTAAGTTCTTGTTGTAGTCCTTGCTTCCAAACGATATTTTTTCAGAACATTATACATAAGCGGTTTACCAGTACAGTGCATATTCTTTCCCCTGAAACTGACTCTTGCCCTTCTTGGATCGGCGGAAGGCAAAGAATGGCCGAAGAATTCATGATCAATCTCATCGAAAGAATGTTTTCGACCTCATGATCAGCGTCCGACTGAGCAAATGAGGCCGGACACACATTTTATAATTTTTTATTCCTTTAGGATGATCGGGCCTATTCAGGGTATTGGAAGGATTATGTTTAGGCTTGACAGCCCGAAACAAGTTACTTTGGTCCAGATCAGAAAGCACGAATCTGATTTTATTTATTCTATTGTATAGATTCTTAAGTGTAGTTTTTATTTTCTTGTCCTCTGGTGATTAGATTTCATTTAGGAATTTTGAAAATATTTGAAGGTCACTGAATTGCACCGAAACTAGCTAGTCTGGCCAAGAAATACTTGTACACTCCACATCTGTGGTGTATTCTTTGCTTCCAAAGGATAACCCTTTTATAGAAAATATCAAACGTTACTACATTCGGTATAACGGGAATAAAAAGTCTCGTAAAAAGTAAAAAGTCTCCCTGTCCTTCTCCATAGTGTAGTTTCAATTTTCTTTTCCTTTGGTATTATAGATTTCATTTTGGAATTTTTAAAATATTCGAGGGTCACTGATGAGGCCTTATTGGCCGAGACTAGCTTATCTGGCCAGAAATACTTGTACACTCCAAAAGTTTCAGTTATAAGGTGTATTCTTTGCTTTCAAAGAATAACGCTTTTATAGAACATATTTAATCTTACTACAGCTGATGTAACGGGAATGTAGGGCGACCGTAAAACACCCCCTGCCCTTCACCATAGTGTAGTTTATATTTTCTTGTCCTTTAGGATCATATATTTAAATCTGGAATATGAAAATATTTGAAGGTACATAACAGAAGTGAAGGCAGTGATCAGGAATCGATATAATGAAGCCACAGCTCCCATCAGAGACACCAAATGGAAAGAAGCACAGACATGAAACAACTACACCCTAATGGAAACATCAATAGCGGAGAGCCAAAAAGACAGTTACATTCCCACAAAATTGCCAATCGGCTGTCCAAAACAAAATAATATAAGCGATACACACACTCAAAACAAACCATAACAAAAATAAACCGCGACAGAAGAAGTGCCTTGGAACGGCCAGTGTCACATGAATCATTGCCATTGATTACAAACAGCTTTCATATTTATTATTATTATAGAACACCGTAAATAGGTCCCATAAAAAAACACATCATGCCTCTCGGCAGCAACCCTCAGTGACTCGAACCACACCAGTGTCACATTCATGTCCTGAGGATTGATAAGATGATGCTGGAAGATTTCCAGGAGGGACACAAATAGAGAAACAGGGTATGATTAACAGTAAGGATGTTTCTGACAAGAATACTGAATATAGATGTAAAATAGAAGTAGAGGCAATATCAGGAATCAATACATTTAACCCACAGCTCAAATCAGAGACATCAAAGGGAGAGAAACATGAATCAGCAGACCCCAACGGAAACACCAACAATGGAAATGCCCCCAAAAAAACAGCCACTTTCCCACAAAATGGCCAAAAGGCTATCGAAAAATAAAACTGGAGGCCCATGGGCCACAATGCTCACCAGAGCTTAGGCGGGCACTGTCCACTGGCAGCCATGTATGGTTTCAGGTTTTAATTCATTGATTATAAAGTCTCCCAAACAAACCCCCATTTCCAAATGAGTACCCATGTGGACTCTGTATCTGAAATATTAGGCCTTTTATGAGGAGGAGGGATGAGACATGGACCCAACAGAGCCCAGGCTGGTATCACTGAATCCATCTTATCATAAGGCACACGAATATATATGGTTTAGGGGTTGGAATGTGTACTGTTCCTGAGATATAAGGCCTTTTAAGCTGCGGAGGGGTTGGAGCATGGCCCTGGCAGACCCCAGGACAGCCAAGATTGTTGTCACTGAATGTGTCTTATAATAAGGACCAAGAAAATATATTGTTTAGGGGTGGGGATATGAACAGTTTCCAAGATATGAGGCCCTTTTATGAAATAATGAGGAGAGGAATGGCCCCTGTGGACCACCAAGTTGGTGTGACTGAATGTGTCTAATCATAAGAAACAAGAATATATATGATTACGAAGACTGTTCAAATATGAATGCAAGTAGAACGTTTTCTCATGCACTAGTGCGAAAATCACCTGGAAATAAATATCACAGCGTAGAAAAACATTTTACCTATACATTGATACCAAACCTGTTAAAATCCGTCCACTTTAGCCATGTATATCGTTCGATAAACACTGTCTACTCTTGTATACTAATACAAAACATGGTTGGAAGAAAGTCAGAGTACGCCGTTGAAATACGGTCCTATATGAGATCGTTGTATTCTTGGTATACGGTGCAAAGACATTTTTGATGAAATATGTTCGGTTTATGGGCATAATGAAATGTCTTTTCTGACAGTTTTTCGTTGGTGTAAGAAATTCAGGTGTGGGCTAGGCTCAACAGAAGATGCACCACATGATTGTCGGCCGAAAAGAGCAACATCAGCCAAGATGGTTGCTAGAGTGAAAGAAATATTTGCTACCGATGCACGATACACCACTAGGCAAATAGCTAGTATGGTTGGCATCTCATTAGGAGCAGCTCATACAATTCTGAAACGGGATTTGAAAATAAGAAAGATCTGTGCTAGATGGATTCCCCATCTGTTGACAGATGAGCAGAAAAAGACACGCGTTCAGCGCGCCAAGAAGTTGCTAAAAAAATTTCCAAATTACAATGCACGGTCTTTCGCTAATGTCGTCACAGGTGACGAGACATGGGTTCACTTTTTTGAGCCAAAACGAAAGATTCACTACAAAATATGGGCAACAAAGTATTGCAAAAGACCATGCATTGCAAAGCCGACCATGAGCGGCAAGAAGGTATTGTATGCCATATTCATTTCAAATCAGGGCCCTGCTATTCAGGTTGCTGTGCCTAAAGGCAAATCTGTAAATGTGAAGTTTTACAAGATTAAAGTTCTTCAAATGTTGAAGAAATATTTGTAAGAACGAAGACCCACAACTGGTTTGGCCAATGTCAGATTGCTACATGACAATGCGTCATCGCACAAGGCGTTCACTGTGCAAGACTATCTGAAGCAGGTAAAGGTTGTTGAACTCCCTCACCCCCGTATTCCCCTTACCTTGCCCCGTGTTACTTTTTTTGTTCCCGCGGCTGAAAAAATACCTTTCTGGTCGTAAATTTGTACAGGGCGAACACCTCGGTTCTGCAATATTCCATTGTCTCATAGTATACCTCACAAAGACTACCAAAATGCATTCAATGATTGGATCAGAAGACTGAAAGTTCGACCCCTAGGTTGGTATCACTGAATGTGTCTCATCATAAGGAGCAAGAATATATATGGTTTAGGGGTGGGGGTTCTGAATGGTTTCTGAGATATTGAGCCTTTTACGAAGTGGAGGGGTTGTGCATGGTCCGGGCATATCCCAGGGGACGCCCAGGCTGGTTTCAATGGATGCGTCTTATCATAAATAACACGAATATATATGGTTTTTGGGTGGGGATCTGAGTGGTTTCCGAGACATATCACCTTTTATGAAGTGGAGTTGTGGAGCACGGCCCCCGTGAGGCCCGGGAGACCCTTAGGTTGGTATCACTGAATGCGTCGTATCATAAGGAACAAGAATTTATATGCTTTAGGGGTGGGGATCTGAATGGTTTCTGAGATTTTGGGCCTTTTACGAAGTTGAGGGGGTGAGGCATAGCCCCGGCACATCCTAGGGGACCGCAAGATTGGTGTCACTGAATGCGTCATATCATAAGAAACAAGAATATACATGGTTTTGGGGTGGGGATCTGAAGGGTTTCCGAGATATATCATCTTTTAAGAAGTGGAGGGTTGGGGCATAACCCTGGTGCGGCCTTGGAGATCCTTAGGTTGTTATCACTGAATGCATCTTATCATAAGGAACAAGAATTTATTTATTGTTTAGGGGTGGCAATCTGAACGGTTTCTGAAATATTGGGCCCTTTATTAAGTGGAGGGGTCGGGCATAGCCCCCGTGCGACCTGGGGGACCCTAAGGTTGGTATCACTGAATGCGTCTTATCATAAGGAACAAGAATTTAAATGGTTTAGGGGTGGGGATCTGAACGGTTTGTTTCTGAGATATTCGGCCTTTTACGAAGTGTAGGGGGTGGGACATAAGCCCCGCCACATCCTAGGGGACCCCCAGATTGGTGTCACTGAATGCGTCTTATCATAAGAAACAAGGATATATATAGTTTAATGGTTTCTGAGATAAATGGCATTTTATGAAGTGGAGGGGGTGGGGCATGTCCCGGTACATCCCGGGGGACCCCAAGGTTGGTGTCACTTAATGCATCTGAGCATAAAGAACAAGAATATAAATAGTTTTAGGGGTGGGGATCTGAATGGTTTCTGAGATAAATGGCATTTTATGAAATAGAGGGGGCAGGGCATGTCCCCGGCACATCCCGGGCGACCCTCAGGTTGGTGTCACTTAATGCATCCTATCATAAGGAACAAGAATAAGGTTTCTGAGATATAAAGCATTTTATGAAATGGAGGGGGCGGGGCATGGCCCCGGCACAACCTAGGGGACCCCCAGGTTGACATAAAAGCGTATGGCTGAGAAAAGTTTACTCAAGGAACATGTTTATGTATGTTTTGTCAAAATATCTGCAATGACTTGGCAGTAAATGCCATTTTTCAGTTTTCCCCATTATAAGTCAATAAAAAACTCTAAGTTGCCATAGCAACAAAACTAAAAGGCCAAATTTCATAAAAAACACAAAACCTGTAAAGGCAAATATGGTGAATATTTTCAAAAAGTCTCAGCCTCCTAGAGCATATGGTTTCTGAGGAGATGGCTTTTTTAAGTATTTTTTGTCTATTATTTGCATTTTGGTTTCCATTTCAACCAATAAAAATGAGCAGAAGGCCTAACTTCATACGATAGATAGTTGATTGCCTATGGAACATTTCTATGAAAGTTTTGTCAAAATATCTAAAGAGACTTGGCAGTAAATGCCATTTTTCAATTTTCCCCATTATTAGTCTATGGAAACTACAAGTTGCCATAGCAACCAAACTAATGAGCCGATTTCGATAAGAAACACAAACTTTCAATCCCCCAGCCCAAGGATGCTACAAATGAAATTTAGGCCCAATCGGCCAAATGGCTTCAGAGGAGATGTCGTTTATAAGTGTTGAAGGACGACGACGCAGACGACGACGACGACGGACAACTGCCTATTCTTTAAGCTCCCGCGGAGGCTTCGGCTCTGGTGAGCTAAAAATATAAGCGACACAAACACCCAAAGACAAACCATTAAAAAAATAAACCGCGACAGAAGAACCGCCTTGGAACGGTCAGCGGAAGCGAACTCGACCAGGGGGTTTAAAGGCATTTATTCTTGATTATTGAGAACTATAATTTCATTACATCATATCATGAAGCCGTCAGTGCTGACTAAAGAGAAGTCCTCTGTCTGCAACAGGTAAGGGGGCTTCTTGGGCAAAATCAATAATTGACTAACTGTTAACTTCAGTGTACCTTTTTATTTTCCTCTTTAGTGCCTCAGTCAGGGGATTCAACAGACGCTACTAATCACCCTATTAAAGGCCGCCTTTGATCTGCTATAGATAGTATATCACAGGGGGCAATACAACAATTAAGAACACTCGGTGTGTCCTACTGTCTAAGAATAAATGCCTTTAAATCGACCCCACGCGGACCAATCCGCGCCCTTACTTCCGTCGCGATTAAGACAAATAATTTGTTCAGTCCGCATGAAGGCCTCCTAACTCATCAGTGCAACAACCCCGTGAACACAAAAATCAAACAACCACAGAGTTGAAACAACGGTGAGGACTCGTCAGCAAGGAACAACAGAAATACTGGAGCAAAAGAAAACCAACAGTTAGACTCCAATGGGCCCGACCAGAGACAAAGCATAAGGTACCAACCAACATAAGCCTTTACATTGGAACCGTCATAGAATCTGAGGCCTGACCAACCGGCATGCAATTAAAGAGGGAAGCAAAGTTGCCAGCCGTGATTGGGTAGACTACCATGCATGCAGTTTGTTGTATAACATTTTTGTTGTACCCAATCTGATTATATCGAACTAGAGAAAGTGCCCAGTTAGGCACGTATACCCCAGGCCAGTGCCATCCCCTTTTAGTGGAAATGACAATTTGTCTGTAGCATTGAACCTTTCCATATAACCATTTAGTCCACTGAGAAAAACTATTGCATTTCAACAAGCAGTTAACACAAAACTTGGACGTAATCAAAATGCCAAAGTCTTAATTATTGACCCCTAGCCCCACCCCGGGGAATGACCCAGGAGCTTAGATATTCCATATAAAAGTAAATACTGCAGCTATATTCTGTACCATGTATGAAGAGAATCTAACATGAGGTTACAGAGATATGAGCAATCAAAAAGGTTTCACACAAAACTTTGACATAAAAATTGACAAACGGACAGACAGCCCACCCGGGGGCTTGACCCAGGGGCTTAGATATTCTATATGCAAGGTAATGCTATAGAGATATCTTTTACTAAATATGAAGAGAATCTAACATGTGGTCACAGAGATATTAGCAATCAAAAAGGTTTAACACAAAACTTTGATGTCAAAGTTTACAAACGGGCAGACAGCTCACCAAGGGGATTGACTCAGGGCCTTATATATTCTATATGAAAGGTAATGCTATAGAGATATTAAGAGACTCTAACATGTTGTTACAGAGATATGAGCAATCCAAAAGGTTTAACACAACACACTGACGTAAAAGTTGATGAAGGGACGGACAGACGGATGGACAGCCCACCTAGGGGCTTGAACCCCAAGCTTAAATATTCCAAATGAAAGGTAATGCTATAGAGATATCCTTTAACAAATATGAAGAGAATCCAACTCGTGGTGACAGAGATACACATGTATGAACAATCAAAATGGTTTAACACAAAACTTTGACGTAAAAGTTGACAAACAGACGGACAGCCCACCTAGGGGCTTGACCCAGGGGCTTATATATTCCACAGAAAGGTAATGCTATAGAGATATCCTTTAACAAACATGAAGAGAATCTAACATGTGGTTACAGAGGTATCAGCAATGAAAAAGGTTTAACAGAAAACTTTGACTTAAAAGCAGATGAACAGACAGACGGACAGACAGACAGCCCACCTAGGGGCTTGACCCAGGGGCTTAGATATTCCATATGAAAGGTTATGATTAAGAGATATCCTTTACCAAATATGAAGAGCATGTAACATGTGGCTACAGAGATATGAGCTGTCAAATAGGTTTTTCCGCAAAACTTTGACGTAAAGGTTGACGAACGGCGGGACAGACGGAAGTACGGACGAACGAACTAACGAATGAATCAACCAACAAACGGACGAACGGACGGAAAAACGAAAACTATATACCCCCTGACATACTTCGTATGCCGGGGGTATAATAATGATTTTACGAAATTGGGTGCTAAAGGCATTGCGGTTATAACTTTTTATGAAGCTGAAATAAGCTGTCCTTTAGAGAGTATGTGATGATGTTACATTCAGTAAGGCTTAATTTTTAGAACCCCTTTACAACTTCACTGCGAAGACAGAAGACATGGACAAAAATAAATAACGACAAAAACAAAGGGATGAAGTCATAACAGTTAGCATTAGGTGCAACAAAATCATTTAGAACTTATAAACCCACTAACCTATCAGTTTCTGAAGTGGATATTCCAAACTTTAAGGGGAATGGGAACACCTTCAGGGGAGGCAACTCCTGCAAAAGTATTTTTGTCTCCCATGTCAATAGGGGTCAACTCTTAAAGGAAAGAATTTGCTCCTGAGGAGCAAATTCTTTCCTTTAAGCAGGAGCAAATTCTTTCCTTTAAGAGTAGACCCCTTTTTCAGTGAAACAGGGCTTATAGAAAAGCGAACAGGAAGTGCCGAAAGTTGTCTCCCTTTGAAAAATGGTGAAAAAATCTGCCAGGTGTTTCCATTCCCCTTAAATCTAGATACATACATTTGCAGCTTAGACAAAGGTTATCAACATGATGGCAGACAGTGAGATCCCAGTAAGACGGCTCATACATGAGCTGGGCTCATATATAATAATGGGTCGTCCCACCAAGATCCACAATATTTGCATAGGTATCTGTAACAGTCAACAGCACTGAACGGGGTTAAGGTGCAATGTGTTCAAGTCATAGATGGGTCCTGTAGCCTGCTTCATGGTCGAATAAGACAGTGCCCTCGCATATTTAAGGCATGAGCTATAGCTTGAGGTAAGGATGGGCGTATGGTGACAGGGTGGGGAAATCAATCCTCGCCAAGTAAGGCAGTTCGGACAATAACTCACATTATATGACCATCTAGGACACAGGAAGGGATAACACCATGTCGACAAAAGCAAAAGGGGTGGTGTTTTAACTCTTATCATGCTGTTCACGACAACCTCTATCTTTGGAAACAGAGTGGATCCAGATCAGATGGCTTCTGAAGAAGCCATCTGATCAGGATCTACACTGTTTGGCATTCAGTTATGAATTTGTACCAATAAATTACATCAAGTAATTTGATTGGCTGGTAGACAGAAATGGGTGTGGCTTAAATGAATATTCAGCAAGATAAGGGTTAAAATAAACATATTATAGTAATACTTAGGGTTTGTTTCATGGAGGTGATGTACCAAGTGCAATCATACAGTACATCCTTGATGGCTCAATCAACGATGGCTCAATACCTTGGACGCAGTGGATCGCGTGCAAAGTAAATGAACCCCGAAGGGGTTCATGTAAACTTTGCTAGCGACCCACTGTCGTTCATACTTTCATGAAAAGCAGAAAAAATAAGTTTATTTTTCATATTTACATTATTTGCCCCTCATCACTGGGCGAAAAAATGCTTGTAGGGTAAACTTTTAAAGCTGAAAAACATTTACACGCTGTTTTTCTACAAAGAGCGGTGCAGCGTTGACGTCATCCACGCCCGTAGAGAACAATGGTTTAGAATGATGTCACTTAATGTCACTGAAAATCATGTGATTCGATGCGTTCATGGAAGTATGAACGCAATTGTTTTCTATGGGTTTACATTAGTCTTTACACTGGAAATGTAAATATATAGCATTGGTTACAATCTCCGCCCAAAAGCACAGACCGTAAGCACTCATCAGAGCCACCTTGCTGAGCCTGAGGCGGTTGAGGCGATTTTGATGAGCACCCACAACCTACGTCCTGAGCAGAAACACAAAAAATGTCGGAATGTTTATCTGAAAGTTTTCATTATTTTATATACCTGAATTAATAAACAAGATGTCTGTTTAGTGAATTATATATAAATCAACCGTCAAATATGGTGTGTAAGATATTTTTATCACTATAGTTGATATCTGATATATTATATATCATTGTTAGTCTATAATATATCTGATATATTTGAATAATTCAGTAATTCAGTAAACGTATTTATTAATTGAGGTATTGTTATACAGCCAGTGGAAAAACTTTATTACGATGCAAATTCTACATCTAGATTCAAAATAATCAAAAGACATGAAGCTGAACTGAAATGGATTAAATTTTTACAGACCCCCGATATAAAAAGATTGGGTACAGCATGGATGTTATACGACAGACTGCATGCATGGTAGTTAACCCAATCACGGTTGGCAACTTTGCTTCCCTCTTTAATTGCACGCCGGAGGGTCAGGCCTCAGATTCTATGACGGCTCCAACGTAAAGGCTTATTGAGAATTAGAGAAATCTAATTCTTGGTAATGTTGGTTGGTGCCTGATGCTCTGTATCTGGTCGGGCCCATCGGAGTCTAACTGTTGGTTTTCTTTTGCTCCAGTATTTCAGTGGTTTCTTGCTGTCGAGTCCTCACCGTTTTCTCACCTCTGTGGTTCTTTGATTTTTTGTGTTCACGGAGATGTTGCACTGATGTAACTCAGGAGGCCTTCATGCGGACTGAACAAATTATTTGTCTAAATCGCGACGGAAGTAAGGGCGAGGATTGTGGCCACGTAAAATCGATTTAAGCCCCCCAGTGGAAATCTTTCCACTGACCGTTCCAAGGCGGTTCTTCTGTGACGATTTATTTATGTTGTTGTTTGTTACTTGCTGTGTGTATCACTTGTGTCTTTTTATTTTGGATGGCCATATGACCATTTTGTGGGAAAGTAACTGTCCTTATGGCCTTCCTTTGTTTGGGTTTCCATTATGGTCTGGTCGCTTGCTGTTTGTATTTCTTTCCCTTTGGTGTCTTTGGTGGGTGGAGTAAGTTAATTGTATCGATTCCTGATCTTTGTTTTACTTCTACTTTTCATGTTGTCGCTTTCCATTGATAACCAATCTGAAATTATTTAAGCTTTTAGCTCCACTTCTAGATATTTAGATGATTTATTAAATATTGATAATACCTATTTCGATGGTTTGATCAGTCAGATTTACCCCCCAGAACTTCAGTTAAATAAAGCAAATTCTTCTGATACCGAGGCCCCGTTTTTGGATTTACATCTATCTATTGTAGATGGATTTGTTTCGTGCAAAATTTATAATAAACGCGATGACTTTGATTTTGAGATTGTAAATTTTCCTTTTTTTGGATGGTGATGTTCCTCGTGCGCCATCCTATGGCGTTTATGTTTCACAATTAATTAGATTTGCTAGAGTGTGTAGTCATGTAACTGACTTCAACACTCGTAATAAATTATTAACGGCTAAACTCCTTAATCAGGGTTATCGGTACCATAAACTACGCAAAGCCTTTTCAAAATTTTAAAGACACCATTCTGATTTAATTTCAAAATTCAATATTGGACTTAAATCTCTTCTGCAACTAGGTCTATCGGAACCCGAATTTTATGGTGACTCAGTATATAAATTCAGAAAAATATATAACCGCAATGACTTCAGCACCCAATTTCGTAAAATCATTCTTCGATATAAAAAAGATTGGGTACAACATGGATGTTATACGACAGACTGCATGCATGGTAGTAAACCCAATCACGGTTGGCAACTTTGCTTCCCTCTTTAATTGCACGCCGGTAGGTCAAGCCTCAGATTCTTTGACGGCTCCAACGTAAAGGCTTATTAAGAATTAGAGAGATCTATTTCAAGGTAATGTTGGTTGGTGCCTGATGCTCTGTCTCTCGTCGGGCCCATCGGAGTCTAACTGTTGGTTTTCTTTTGCTCCAGCATTTCAGTGGTTTCTTGCTGTCGAGTCCTCACCGTTGTCTCACCTCTATGGTTCCTTGATATTTGTGTTCACGGAGATGTTGCACTGATGAGTTAGGAGGCCTTCATGCGGACTGAACAAATTATTTGTCTAAATCGCGACGGAAGTAAGGGCGAGGAGTGTGGCCACGTACAATCGATTTAAGCCCCCCCCCCCCCCCCCCCAGTGGAAATCATTCAACTGACCGTTCCCAGGCGGTTCTTCTGTGGCGGTTTATTTATGGTGTTGTTTGTTACTTACTGTGTGTATCACTTGTGTCTTTTTATTTTGGATGGCCATATGGCCATTTTGTTGGAAAGTAACTGTCCTTATGGCCTTCCTTTGTTTAGGTTTCCATTATATGGTCTGGTCGCTTAATGTTTGTGTTTCTTTCCCTTTGGTGTCTTTGATGGGTGGAGTAAGTTAATTGTATCGATTCCTGATCTTTGTTTTACTTCTACATAGCATATGTTACGTTTGATATCTTTTTGTCAGTTATGGTTTTGTTTGTCTGAATTGAGCTGTACGTCAAGGTCAACACTATTTATGTTCGCTGTACTGTGTTTGAAGCATGAAAGTGATAGAGAGCATTTGCTGAATATTCGCCGCAGCATAAATCCAGTGACTTAGCCAATAGTCACAGCATAGTCGTTGTTTAAACACAGGCTATTTACAGTTACTGTGAGCAGTATATTTGCATCATATTTTCTGCGTCATGTTCGCATGATATTCACTCTCTATTCATTCTGCAAGTATGAATCCATCTTTGCTATATATTTGCAGAGTGTTTGTATGATATTTGCAGCATTTTTAATCTACTGTTTTGAATCATGTTTGCCGTATGTTCGCAGAATGTTCGCAGGCTGTTAACATGAATTATTCGCGGCAAACCTTATTTGCATGTTAAAAGTGAACATCTTGCGAATGTGGTATTAATACTGCTCATGCCTTAAAAGGACAGTTCGCGGAATATTCTTGGTCTATTTTGTCAAACGTTTGCAAGATTAGTTCGCAGAAAGGTATTTTTTCCGTCAGGGTAGCGAGAATTACTGGGGAGATTAAATAAATTCTTTGGCCCTAACTGTCACTCTAGGTTCTAATATTAGTTACGGCAACAGACAAAATAGTTGGTCCACCGGAAGGTAACTAACTTATTGCAGTATCAGAATAACATATACTTAGAATAAACTGAAATAGAAATCATATTAAAATAGCGGCGATGAAACAAAGATAAAGGCACGTAGCTTGTTCCGCACTCTGTAAGGCCCATAATTTGCTGCCCTTTGAATTTCGCTGTGCAACAAAAGAAAATGTATGGTGCTAAATTAGAATCTTCTGTAGCTTTAGGACGACAGAGTACTATTAGATGTAGTCAAAAGCACGCCCAACAGGAGCTAGGGCATCGTATGAATTAGGCTTATTAAGTGCAATTGTTAAACTAGAACAGTTTGGGATTTTAATGTCCAATATTTTCAATGAAAGGGTTATCCTTTTGGAGCAAGTCGTAAACTACTAAACTGAAACATATGGATCGTACAAGTTTTTCTGTGCCAAACTAGCCAGTTTCGGCCAATTATGCATCGTAAAGACCCACAAATATTTTCAAAATTCTACAATAGCGTCGCCCCAAAGGGCTAGAAAATATAATTATCATTTTGATGAAAGGAAAGCGCCACACTCCCTTTAAACAAGTTATGCTGAAATTAAATAAGTTCAAAAGGAAACAAACACTATACCGAAGGACAAATCAAAGCTCCAAAATCACTGAAAGGACAGATTCAATGACAAATGTAACGAAAACTAGAACTTATATGAAGGTTTAAACCTTAAAACAAAACAAGAACGTGCTACAAAGTTTCAGACATGGAATTTATAAAAACTATGTAGTGCCATTTAATGTTTCGCATGGTTCATCAGGTGAACAAGTCCGTGTAATGAACACCCTGTAAACTCCAATTTTATAGAGAAAATGGGGATTACAGGTGTACACATTATTTTCTTTATCCTGAATCAAAAGACAGATTATTAAGGCGGGTCTAACGAGCACAAACAATCTACGATTGATGAAAAAAACAACAAAAAACAAATCAAATAGTTTCATTGACAAAAATGCTGTTTTTGGAGCCAAGAAAGCTGTAATATCAATGGGCATGTAAACGTATTGAGATGAAATATTTGATCTAAAATGTGAACTTTTTCAAAATCTGATCAAAAATGACGTTGCAGAAAATAACGTTGTACTTCGGTGCGTCCATGCTCCCCAAATATTCTGTCTTATAGAACACGCTATACGCAACATTCAGTCGAATCGACTGTACCACCTGTTCTATTAATAGCTCAATCTTAAATAAAATATAGACGTAGAGGCAATGATCAGGAACCGATACAATTAACCCACAGTTCCCATCAGAGAAACTAAAAGGAAGAAACACAAACATGAAGCAACAGACCCAACCGAAACACCAACAGCGGAAAGCCAAAAGGACAGTTACTTTCCCACAAAATGGCCAAAAGTCTATCCAAAATAAAATAATATAAGCGACACAAACACCCAAAGACAAACATTACAAAAATAAACCGCGAGACAGAGGAACCGCCTTGGAACGGTCACTGGAAACGAATTCCACTGGGGGCTTAAATCGATTTTACGTGGCCACAATCCTCGCCCTTACTGCCGTCGCGATTAAGACAAATAATTTGTTCAGTCCGCATGAAGGCCTCCTAACTTATCAGTGCAACATCTCCGTGAACACAAAATTCAAACATCCACAGAGATAAAACAAGAGGGCCATGATGGCCCTGGATCGCTCACCTGATCCATAGTGTAACAAGTGGGCCCCAGAGAGGGCCATTATTGGCCCCAGGGCTTTAATGTACATAATGTTGAGGGAGGTCGTAAAGGTGAAGCTTCATACCAAACATCAACAAAGGCTAAAATTTGAACAATCTTGTCAAAGGTCCACTAGATGAAGCTACACATCAAATATCAAAGACCTGGGCCTAGCGGTTTCAGAGAAGAAGATTTTTAAAGATTTTGCCTATATAAGCCTATGTAAAATCAAAGGGCCCCGGGACAGGGGCATTTTTTGCCCCAGCACTATAGTTTGAACAATCTTGGTAGGGGTCCACTAGATGAAGCTTCATACCAAATATCAAAGTTCTGGGCCTTGTGGTTTCAGAGAAGAAGATTTTTAAAGATTTTCCCTATATAAGCCTATGTAAAACCAAAGGGCCCCGTGGCAGGGGGGGATTTTTTGTCCCAGCACTATAATTTGAACAATCTTGGTAGGGGTCCACTAGACGAAGCTTCATACCAAATATCAAAGTCCTGGGCCTTGTGGTTTCAGAGAAGAAGATTTTTAAAGATTTTCCCTATATAAGCCTATGTAAAACCAAAGGGCCCCGGGGCAGGGCATTTTTGGCCCCAGCACTAAAATTGGAACAATCTTGGTAGGGGTCCACTAGATGAAGCTTCATACCAAATATCAAAGTCCTGGGCCTTGTGGTTTTAGAGAAGAAAATTTTTAAAGATTTTCCCTATATAAGCCTATGTAAAACCAAAGGGCCCCGTGGCGGGGGCATTTTTGGCCCCAGCACTATAATTTGAACAATCTTGGTAGGGGTCCACTAGATGAAGCTTCATACCAAATATATAAGACCTGGGCCTTGTGGTTTCAGAGAAGAAGATTTTTAAAAATTTTCCCTATATAAGCCAATGTAAAAGCAAAGGGCCCCGTGGCGGGGGCATTTTTGTCCCAGCACTAAAATTTGAACAATCTTGGTAGGGGTCCACTAGATGAAGCTTCATACCAAATATCAAAGTCCTGGGCCTTGTGGTTTCAGAAAAGAAAATTTTTAAAGATTTTCCCTATATAAGCCCATGTAAAACCAAAGGGCCCCGTGGCGGGGGCATTTTTTGTCCCAGCACTAAAATTTGAACAATCTTGGTAGGGGTCCACTAGATGAAGCTTCATACCAAATATCAAAGACCTGGGCATTGTGGTTTCAGAGAAGAAGATTTTTTAAGATTTTCCCTATATAAGCCTATGTAAAACCAAAGGGCCCCGGGGCGGGGGCATTTTTGGCCCCAGCACTGTAATTTGAACAATCTTGGTAGGGGTCAACTAGATGAAGCTTCATACCAAATATCAAAGACCTGGGCCTTGTGGTTTCAGAGAAGAAGATTTTTAAAGATTTTCCCTATATAAGCCAATGTAAAACCAAAGGGCCCCGTGGCGGGGGCATTTTTTGTCCCAGCACTATAATTTGAACAATCTTGGTAGGGGTCCACTAGATGAAGCTTCATACCAAATATCAAAGTCCTGGGCCTTGTGGTTTCAGAGTAGAAGAGTTTTGAAGATTTTCCCTATATAAGCCTATGTAAAACCAAAGGGCCCTGGGGCGGGGGCATTTTTGGCCCCAGCACTATAATTTGAACAATCTTGGTAGGGGTCCACTAGATGAAGCTTCATACCAAATATCAAAGACCTGGGCCTTGTGGTTTCAGAGAAGAAGATTTTTAAAGATTTTCCCTATATAAGCCAATGTAAAACCAAAGGGCCCCGTGGCGGGGGCATTTTTCGTCCCAGCACTCAAATTTGAACAATCTTGGTAGGGGTCCACTAGATGAAGCTTCATACCAAATATCAAAGTCCTGGGCCTTGTGGTTTCAGAGAAGAAGATTTTTAAAGATTTTCCCTATATAAGCCTATGTAAAACCAAAGGGCCCCCGTGCGGGGGCATTTTTGGCCCCAGCACTATAATTTGAACAATCTTGGTAGGGGTCCACTAGATGAAGCTTCATACCAAATAACAAAGACCTGGGCCTTGTGGTTTCAGAGAAGAAGATTTTTTAAGTTTTTGGTGAAAAAAATCTGTTTTTGGCTCCTGTGACCTAGATGTGCAACAGACCGGAACCATTTGACCCATATTCAAACTTGACCGAGATATTGTCATGATGATCATTCTGAGCAAGTTTGATTAAGATTGGACCAAAATTGTGGCCCCTAGGGTGTTCACAAGGTTTTTATATGATTTGACCCGCTGACCTACTTTTTAACCCGATATGACCCATATTCGAACTGGACTGAAATATTGTCACAATGGTCATTCTGAGCAAGTTTCATGATAATTGGACCAAAACAGTGGCCTTCAGAGTGTTCACAAGGTTTTTCTATGATTTGACCTACTGACCTACTTTTTGACCGGACATGACCCATATTCGAACTTGACCAGGATATTGTCATGATGATCATTCTGAGCAAGTTTGATTATGATTGGACCAAAATTGTGGCCTCTAGGGTGTTCACAAGGTTTTTCTATGATTTGACCCGCTGACCTACTTTTTAAGCCGACATGATCCATATTCAAACTTCACTAAAATATTGTCACAATGATCATTCTGAGCAAGTTTGATGATGATTGGACCAAAATTGTGGCCTCTCGAGTGTTCACAAGGTTTTTCTATGATTTGACCTACTGACCTACTTTTTTACCCGACATGACCCAAATTCGAACTTGACCGAGATATTGTCATGATTATCATTCTGAGCAAGTTTGATGATAATTGGACCAAAACTGTGGCCTCTAGTGTGTTCACAAGAAAAAGTTTACGCACGACGGACGACGGACGACGGACGACGCACGACGACGCCGGACATCTTACTGTCACAAAAGCTCACCATGACCTTCGGTCAGGTGAGCTAAAAATAACGGTGGGGATTCGACAGCAAGAAACAACAGAAACGCTGGAGCGAAAGAAAATTAACAGTTAGACCCCAATGTGCCCGAACAGACAGAGCATCAGGTATTAACTAACATAAGCCTTTATGCTGGAACCGTCATAGAATCTGAGGCCTGACCCACCGGCGTCTAATTAAAGAGAGAAGCAAAGTTGTCAACCGTGTTTGGGTTAACTACCATGCATGCAGTCTGTCGTATAACATTTGTGTTGTACCAATTTTTTTTATATCGAAGAATGGTTTACGAAATGGGTGCTAAGTCATTACGGTTATAAATTTTTCTAAATTTATATACTAAGTCACCATAAAATTCGGGTTCCGATAGACCTTGTTGCAGAAGAGATTTCAGTCCAGTATTGAATTTTGAAATTAAATCAGAATGGCGGTTATAAAACTTTGAAAAGGCTTTGCGTAGTTTATGTTACTGATAACCCTGATTAAGAAGTTTAGCCGTTAACAATTAAGTACGAGTGTTGAAGTCAGTTACATGACTAAACACTCTGGCAAATCAAATTAATTGTGAAATATAAACGCCATAGGATGGCGCACGTGGAACATCACCATCCAAAAAAGGAAAGTTTACAATCTCAAAATCAAATTATCACGTTTATCATAAATTTTACAAGAAACACATCTACAATAGATAGATGTAAATCCAACAAGAGCTGTCGCCAGACAGCATAGCTCGCCTGTTTCGCGACTTCAAGATATAAGGAAAAATTTATGAACCATGAAATATAGGTCACACTCACCTTGATATATTTGAGATCAATAATCAGGTCACATGGAACATATATTCCAGATATAACATTTCAGGATCAAATTGCATCTGAATTATAAGGCAAAATCATTGAACCATGAAAATAGGTCACAAGGACCTAGATATATTTCCATGTCAATCATCGGGTCACATGGAACTAATTATCCAGGTAAGACATTTCTCCATCAAATAGTATTCAAGATAATAGGAAAAATCACTGAACCAGGAAATATAGGACACACTGACCTAGATATTAATTCAAGCTCAATCATGGGGTCACATGGAATAAATAATCCAGGTATGACATTTCTCCATCAAATAGTGTTCAAGATAATAGGCAAAATCACTGAACCATGAAATATAGGTCACACTGACCGGGATATATTTTGCGGTCAATTATAGAGTCACATGGAACTAATAATCCAGGTATGACGTTTCTCTATCAAATTGTATTCAAGATAATAGGAAAAATCACTGAACCATTAAATATAGGTCATACTGACCTAGATATATTTTGAGGTCAATAATGGGGTCACATGCAACTAATAACCCAGGTATAACATTTCTCCATCAAATAGTATTCAAGATAATAGACAGAATCACTGGACCATGAAATGTAGGTCACCATGACCTAGATATATTTTGCGGTTAATTATTGGGTCATATGGAACTAATAATCCAGGTATGACATTTCTCCATCAAATAGTATTCGAGATAATAGGCAAAATCGCTGAACCATAAAATATAGGTCACAGTGACCTAGATATATTTTGAGGTCAATAATGGGGTCACCTGCATTTAATAACCCAGGTATAACATTTCTCCATCAAATAGAATTCAAGATAATAGACAAAATCACTGGACCGTGAAATGTAGGTCACCATGACCTAGATATATTTTGCGGTCAATTATTGGGTCATATGGAACTAATTATCCAGGTATGACATTTCTCCATCAAATAGTATTCGAGATAATAGGCAAAATCGCTGAACCATGAAATATAGGTCACAGTGACCTAGATATATTTTGAGGTCAATCGTGGAGTCACATGGAACTAATATCCCAGGTATGACATTTCTCCAACAAATAGACTTCAAGATATAAGGCAAAATCACTGGACCGTGAAATGTAGGTCACCATGACCTTCACCCTTTTACACTTGAACCAATGTCACTTGATTGGCTGATGTATAACCAATTGTGTCTATAACTCGTTAGTATAATGGAAAGGTATACAACAAATTACAAAGGTGTCCTAGATTTTGACCCCCAGCCCCACCCCATCCCCAATCCCAGGCATGAACCCAGGGGTGTGTTGTCTTGGAATCTCAGAAGACACTCCCAGGTATCCAAGTTGTAAATATGAATGCTTTGTGATGAGTGACTGTTGAGATATAAGCATTTCAAAAACTTTAACACAGAATTACAATGGTGTTCTAGATTTTGACCCCTAGCCCCACCCCGGGGCATGAACCCAGGGGTCTGTTCTCTTTGAACATCAGAGGACCCTCCCAGGTACTTAAGTTCCAAATATGAGTGGTCTGTGATGAGTGACTGTTGAGATATAAGCATTTGAAAAACTTCAACGCAGTGTGACGGGAACGCAAACGCAAACGCAAACGCAAACGCACACGCGCACGCCATCCGAGGTGACAACAATAGCTCTCCTTGTACTTCGTACAGGCGAGCTAAAAACGGGGCCTCGGAATCAGAAGAATTTGCTTTATTTAACTGAAGTTCTGGGGGTAAATTTGATTGATCAAACCATCGAAATAGGTATTATCAATGTTTAATAAATAATCTAAATATCTAGAAGTGGGGGTAAAGCTTCAATGATTTCAAACTGGTTATCAGCAGAAAGGGACATCGTGAAGTCTCTCTCATAACAAAACAAAAACAGATCAGCCACAAGTGGTGCGCAAGTGGTACCCATCGGAATACCCACAACTTGTCTGATTAACTTAGTACCAAATCTTATGTAAATATTGTCAAGTAAAAGATGAGAGCTTCACACACCCTCTGACATGACCATAAAGTATAGTTTTATGTTCTTCAGAAGTGAAAAACGCATTTCTTACATCACATGCAAGAAAGAGGGAGTCTTCCCTATGAAAAGTCCATTAAATTAAATCAATAAGTTTTTATTTTATAAGATTATGAGGAAGTGTAGTGTAAAGGGTGGAAAAATCATAAGTAGACAGACTTGAAGCACGAAAACGCCTGGATTTTAATATATTTAAAACTTCATTAGAATTTTTTATAGACCAAAACATATTTCGATCTGATCTTTCGAAAACTTTGTCGCAATATTTTATCACATGCTTTATGATGGCAGTAAAACATGAAGTTAAAAATTTGGAGAGTTCATTTGTGGTTCAAGAGCTTGAATTTGCAATAAACCGTGCTTTGTATGGTCTTTTATGAAGTGTAGGTAACCAATATAACGTAGGACGCTTGTCTTGGACGTCTGTGACACTGACACAAACTATTTTATGTCAGAAGTTAATATCCTGTATAATTATTGCGTTTATTTTTTACCAGTATGCAGACGTTCTTAAATTTGACATTAAAATTTGGCAGTGATTACTGATTGTTAGTCAAAAAGGCAACGGCCGCAGTTTCTCGCACCACGTCTTGAGTCATGTACTATTTATCCTTCAACTACCAAATGCTAATTCCTTTTTTTTCTTATAATTTTTATGGAAAATAGGACTTCAAGTTTCCAGCGAACCATCTGACTGCAGATGATTCATATGCAAATAAAACTCAAAAATGAGTTCCTTTATGAGAAATGAAAACATTCATAAGAAAGAAGATGGGTCATACTACGTAGTTTCGGCTAATAAAGCCTCATCAGTGATCCTGTAATGATCCGGCAAAGAAAGCCAGAGGAAACATACTGTAATTTTGCGAATTTAGAATAGGCAGTCGATTCAAAGACTGATATAAATCAAAATGGGGTCCAAATAATTAATAACCTGTCTAGAATATGAGTCTAAACCAATAATTAATTTCTGATTTCTCAGAATATTCATGCTGATCTCAAAGGACCAAAAGTAAAATATAAACTGCATTATGGTTGATGTACGGGGAGACGTTTTACGACCGCCACGCGGCACAACACCAGCTGCAGTGAAGGCAAATAAAAATAAAACAAGAGGGCCCAGAGGGACCTGGTTCGCTCACCTATGTGTCACTGTCTCGAGTACATTCTATTTTTAGCTCTTGTGGCCATCTTGTTCATCAGCAGAGTGATTTTAGCTTATATGGTAGGGAGTAACCTAGGCAACATTCCTGGGAACTTTGAATCAAATTGGCCTGAGGGTTTAAGGGGAGTTTCCGTTTGAATCAAATTTACAATATTTTCTTATTTTTACCTTCAGTGGCCATTTTGTTCATCCGAGTGGGATTGTTTTAGCCTTTTTGGTAGAGGATCATCTAAGCAACATTGTCGCAAGGAACCTACATGCTAAATATGAAGGCTGTATCTCAAATGCTTTAAAAGTTATGACAAAGTAGGTCAAAGGTCAAGGTCATGGGTCAAAAGTTTTGTATGGCTGAGAAAACCTTGTCACAAGGAACATGCATGCCAAATATGAAGGCTCTATCTCATATGGTTCAAAAGGTATGATAAAGTAGGTCACAGGTCAAGGTCACAGGTCAAATATTTATGAGTGGGAAGCCCTTGTCAGAAGGAACCTACATGCCAAACATGAAGGCTCTATCTCAAACGGTTCAAAAGTTATGACAAAATAACCTACTGATCTACTTTTTGATTTGACATGACCCATATTCGAACTTAACTGAGATATTATCCAGATGATCATTCTGAGCAAGTTTTATGATGATTTGACTGAAACTGTGGCCTCATAGAGTGTTCAAAACGTTTTTCTATGATTTGACCTGCTGACCTACTTTTTGACCCATATTCAAACTTGACACAGATATTGTCAAGATGATCATTCTGAGCAAGTTTGATGACGATCGGACCAAAACTTGGGCCTCTAGTGTGTTCACAAGGTTTTTCAACAATCTGACCCATTGACCTATATATTGACCAGACATAACCCATATTCGAAATTAACCGAGATATTGTCAAATGATCATTTTGAGCAAGTTTGATGATGATCGGACCAAAACTGTAGCTGCCAGTGTGTTCGGAGGGTTTTTCTATGATTTGACCTACTGACCTACATTTTGACCCAACATGACCTATATTTGAACTTGGCTGAGATATTGACAAGATGATCATTCTGGGCAAGTTTGATAATGATCAGACCAAAACTGTGGCCTCTAGTGTGTTCACAAGGTTTTTCTATGATTTGACCTACTGACCTACTTTAAGACCCGACATGACCCGTATTCAAACTTGACCCGGATATTGTCAAGATGATCATTCTGGGCAAGTTTGATGATGATCGGACCTAAACTGTGGCCTCTAGTGTGTTCAGGTTTTCTATGATTCGGCCTACTGACCTACTTTTTGACCTGACATGACCCATATTCGAACCTGACCGAGATATTGTCAAGACTATCATTCTGAGCAAGCTTGATGATGATCGGACCAAAACTGTGGCCTCTAATGTGTTCACAAGATTTTTCTCTGATTTGACCTACAGACCTACTTTTTGACCCTACATGACCCATATTCGAACTGGACCGAAAAATCGTCAAGATGATAATTCTGGGCAAGCTTGATAATGATTGGACCAAAGTTTCATAATGATCAGACTAAAACTGAGGCCTCTAGTGTATTCACAAGGTTTTTCTATGATTTGACCTACTGACCTACTTTTTGACCCGACATGAACCGTATTCAAACTTGACCGAGATATTGTCAAGATGATAATTCTGGGCAAGCTTGATAATGATTGGACCAAAACTGCGGCCTCTAGTGTATTCACAAGGTTTTTCTATGATTTGACCTACTGACCTACTTTGTGACCCGAAATTACCCATATTCGAACTTGACCGAGATTTCGTCAAAATGATCATTCTGGGCAAGTCTGATGATGATCGGACCAAAACTGTGGCCTCTAGTGTGTTCACAAGGTTTTTCTATGATTTGACCTACTGACCTACTTTTTGACCCGACATGACCCATATTCCAACTTGACCGAGTTATTGTCAAGATGATCATTCTGGGCAAGTTTGATAATGATTGGACCAAACCAAAACTGCTGCCGCTAGTGTATTCACAAGGTTTTTCTATGATTTGACCTACTGACCTACTTTTGACCCGGCATGACTCATATTCGAACGTGACCAAGATATTATGAAGATGATCATTCTGAGCAAGTTTGATGATGATTGGACATAAATTGTGGTCTCTAGTGTGTTCAGAAGGTTTTTCTATGATTTGACCTACTGACCTACTTTTTGACCGGACAACACCCATATTCGAAGTAGACTGAGATGTTGTCAAGATAATCATTCTGGGCAAGTTTGATGATGATCAGACCAAAACGGTGGCCTCTCATGTCTTCACAATTTTTTTTTTTCTGATTTGACCTACAGACATATTTTTTGACCTGACATGACCCATATTCGAACTTGACCGAGATTTTGTGATGGTACAAATTGTGTGCAAGTTTAGTTAAAATCAAATCATAAATGAAACATATATCGTGCAGACAAGACCAAAATAGGCAATTTTTGCCCTTTCAGGGGCCGTAACTCCGTAACACATGATCGGATATGGCTAGTTCAAGAAAGGAACCAAGATCTCATGGTGGTACAAGTTGTGTGCAAGTCTGGTTAAAATTAAATCATAAATGAAGATGCTATCGTGCGGACAAGACCAAAATAGGCAATTTTTGCCCTTTCAGGGGCCGTAACTCCGTAACACGTGATTGGATATGGCTGGTTCAAGAAAGGAACCTAGATCTCATGGTGGTTCAAGTTGTGTGCAAGTCTGGTTAAAATAAAAAAATAAATGAAGATGCTATCGTGCGGACAAGAAATTGTTTACGGACGCACGGACGCACGCACGCACGCACGCCCGACAGACAAAATGTGATCACAAAAGCTCACCTTGTCACTACGTGACAGGTGAGCTAAAAATGAGTTCCTTTAAGAGCAATGAAAACATTCATAAGAAAGAAGATGGGTCATACTACTTAGTTTCGGCTAATAAAGCCTCATCAGTGACCCTGTAATGATCCGGCAAAGAAAGCCAGAGGAAACATACTGCAATTTTGCGAATTTCGAATAGGCAATCGATTCAAAGACTGATATAAATCAAA
Organism: Lucinisca nassula; assembly: GCA_963580285.1. Classification (NCBI taxonomy): domain Eukaryota; kingdom Metazoa; phylum Mollusca; class Bivalvia; order Lucinida; family Lucinidae; genus Lucinisca; species Lucinisca nassula. Next base: position 16,579,868 of record OY757012.1, on the reverse strand, counting down.
ATGGGGTCCAAAGAATTAAAAACCTGTCTAGAATATGAGTCTAAACCAATAATTTATTTCTGATTTCTCAGAATATTCACGCTGATCTCAAAGGACCAAAAATAAAATATAAATTGCACTATGGTTGATGTACGGGGAGACGTTTTACGGTCGCCACACGGCACAACACCAGCTGCAGTGAAGGCAAATAAAAATAAAAAATGAGTTCCTTTAAGAGCAATGAAAACATTCATAAGAAAGAAGATGGACAATACTGTGTCTGATTTTATCTGAAGCCTGAGGGAAATTTTTGAATGCCGTCTCCTTAACATTTGCTTGATACTTTAAGGATGTATGGTTTTATTTAAAGCATATTTCTAATTGATTCAGTTTTAAAAGGCATATTTCCTCTGACCAACTATGTACTTTTTAAGCTTAAACGAGTAAATGTAATCAACCATCCAAGAGAAAATCTCCAAAGGTTAAAAGTATAGTATACGAGAAACTAAAAAAATGGCCGGACTACCTTTTGTGCATGCCCGTATTGGTGGTTGTTTAAGATGTATGCGACTTAAAACATCTATCTCGCTGGGAATGACAGATAGTTTCCCACATTAATCAAACTGTTCTGGGTCATACTGGGTCTTTTTATATTGGATGGCCATTTGCCCCTTTTGTGGGAATGTAACTGTCCTTATGGCCTTCCTTTGTTTAGGTTTCCAATATGGTCTGGTCGCTTCATGTTTGTGTTTCTTTCCCTTTGGTGTCTTTGGTGGGTGGAGTAAGTTAATTGTATTAATTCCTGATCTTTGTTTTACTTCTACGAAACAACAATTTAAATACCATACTTACCTTTATTTCGGCAACAGAAAGCACGAGGAAGTTTTGACGGGAATATAAATAGAAGCATCGCTATGAGTACTGCAGGTACAGCCTCGCTGACGTAACTGAAGAGAAAAGGGGACATACAATAAAATGACCGGCCCCGCCTATCGGGGCTTGAAGAAATAAATGGGCTGCATGATGCTTCAACGCAGAGATGAATCCGGCCGCACACGAGTACTGGTAAACCGCTTAGAGGATCCAGGCTTGCTCAGGCAAAGGGGTGCGAGTCCGACCATCCATGCTTATAAACCCCATTGGTTTCATTGGGCGACAGGGCTTGAGATGTCATTTCATCTCAATGTCGGGTAAAAGTCCCATAAATCGGAAGCATGGTTTCCAAAATGACCTTTATAGTGTTGACGGGGACGTTAAACATCAAAACAAACATAACAAAACAAGAGGGCCCAATGGCCCTATATCGCTCACCTGTGTACCAGAAAATCATTAGTGTAGGAGACCACTTGACATTGTTACATACTAAATAACTAAGTTCAGATAAAACGGTGTCCATGCTTATAAACCCTATTGGATTCATTGTGCGACATGGCTTGAGATGTAATTTCATCTCAATGTCGGGTAAAAGTCCCACAAAATTGGAAGAGACATCTCCAAAATGACCTATACAGTGTTGACAGGGATTTAAAACCTCAAATCAAACAAAATCTGTGCCTTATGGTTTTGGAAAAGAAGATCTTTTTTAAGTTTTTTCCAGTATAAGTCTATAGAAGCTAATGAGCCCTGGGGCTTGGTCAATTTTGACCCAAAGGGCATGGTTGGCAGGATTTATGTAGGCGGCCATTTTGTGTTGCTATACACTAAATATCTAAGGTCTGTATTTCATGGTTTCAAAGAAGATGTTTGAAGCTTTTTTCCATTATAAGTTTGTTGGAGTTAAGGGGCCACAGGATTTGGCCAATTTGAACCCCAGGGGCATGATTGGCAGGATTTATGAAGGCGACCCCTCGACATTGCTACATGCCAAATACCTAAGCTCTGGGACTTATGGTTTCAGAGAAGAAGATTTTTGAAGTTTTTTTCCCCATTTCATGTTGGTTTTTTGTGTTTTTTTTATCATAAAGGCCCTGTGGTTTCAGAGAAGAAGATTTTTGAAGTTTTTCCAATTGTAAGTCTATGGAAGCTAAAGAGCCCTGGGGTGTGGCCAATTTGGATCCCAGGGGCATAAATTGCAGGAACTTATGTAGGTGGCCACTTGAAATTGCTACTGTTGT